>CM064582.1:32902022-33034147 GCA_032716605.1 Paralithodes platypus
GCCCACCTTGGTCACGTACACCAGACTAGCAAAACACTTCACTAACATGGTTTTTATACCCTAAATAAGAATAACACAATAATCCATCGATAACCCAACGATATAGCACTTCGTTTGGGTTATATTAGGGCGGTAATACCAGCCAGGCTGGGCAAAATGGAGGCCCCTTGGTTTAAAGGGCCGCACACCACCTACTAGGCTGGCTGATGGGAAGAAACTGACTCTCTCTACCACCGCGGGGCCCTCACAGGGACGCTAGGGGGTTGCTAGATGTTTCCACATGTACATCTAACTTATCGGACTTACCAGCCAAAAAACCGGCTCAATTGCGTCATAAACTTATTTTCTAGCAATATAATAAGTCCATATGATGCGATCGCGTCATATGTGTTTTTGGTTCACTCTGCCATATGACGCGATCGCGTCATATATGTCTGGGAGAGTTAACATGGTGGTAAAAGATCAAATCATCATTCTCTGAGTCCAAAAACCTATAAAAATATGATACTATGCTAACCGATTTATGTATTTCGGATAATTCTGGATATATAATATATATAAATTAGGAGAGGCATATATCTTGTCCAAAACAAAATTTATCTGCCGAAAAAAACACCAACAAATACGTTAAACCTATAAAAATGCTCAAATTCATAAAAGTGTATATGCATTGATATATTATACATACCTATATATTTTCACTAGGCCTAGTTAATTTTAGAGTTATTGATTTGACAGCATTGGTTATTTTTCCTGCTCAATATTTTCTAGGAGTGAGCTCAATACCTAACGAGAACAGATCCAAACAGAATATATGTTAAACATCGTATATATCCCCCTCCTATACTGATTATACAGGCCTAAACGTATTGACTGTGCATTTTCCACTATAACATCGGACAGGAATAAGCAGCAATAATAAAATATTCATATAAAATAGTAGGAGCCGAAAAATGAATGAATGAAATAAGGCCACGAACGTAGGTCCGAAGTTCTCCTCCGTTCGTCCGAAGTTATCTCAACTTTCTTGGCAACCATTTTCCATAAGAAACACCGTATTTCCGAAGTTATCCATACATGTCCGAAGTTATCAACTTTTCAAGCAAACTTCGGACATCATTTAGGATAAGGATAGCTCTCTTCTTATGGGGGATAATTTTAGAAGGCTTCCTGGATTACGGCGCACTACCACCATACATCACTTGACCTAGTTAAATCTCTATAATGTGTTTAAACTCAGGAGAAATTGTTAAAAAACATCGAAAAATTTCCGAAGTTACTGCATTTTACGGTACTCTTTTGAAGTTAGACATAGACCCGGTAAATTACACACTAATACCGATGCCTTGTCTCGACTACCAGTAGCACCCGTTCAACCCACTGAACCTCACGGGGGGAAAACATGACCCTAGACCTAGTAATAAAGTAAAGTTTTCGGAGGGAGCCTGGTGGAATTCTCAAGATCGGATCGTACTTGATTATTCAGAGGCAAAACACATGATCCAAATCCTCCATGGACAAAAGGGAAGAGGGGCTCATTTGGGACAGTCTAGGGTTCTCCAACAATTCAATGAAAGGTGCTGGACCAAGAGAGCCGACCAGATTGTTAAAGAAGTCGTTCAAAATTGTTTGGGATGCCAGAGGGGCAAAGATGGAAGGGGACCTAGACAGTTGCCCGGACATATTACCGCTGGTACACCCTGGGCCAAATTATCAGTGGATATTATGAGACCTCTGCCCAGACAGACAAACAAAAGGTACATCTTGACCTGTGTCGACATTTTCTCTAAATACACGGTTGCTTGCGCTATCCCGGACAAGAAAGCTGAAACGGTGGCCAAGGTTATCCTGGAAAAAATATTTGTTGTGTATGGCACCCCTGGAGGTATTCTGAGTGACAGGGGAAAAGAATTTAATAATGAGATCTGGCAACACTTGGGAGAAACCTTGGAGTACCAGATACAGCACACCTCCCCGTATTACCCTCAGGGAAATGCTGTCTGTGAAAGGAATCATAGGGTGTTAGCCAACTGCATTCGGGCTAGTCTGAGCTCACAAGGGGAGAAAATCGTCCGGGGTTGGCCGGAACTTTTGCCTGAAATTGTCTGGGGAACAAATACCACGGTCTGTAGGACTACGGGGTATTCTCCCTATAAGATTATCTTTGGCAATATACCAAAATTGCCTCAAGAACGATTATTGCCCTACCCCCGGTCCTACACTCAGTATTCCCAACCCGGAAAATATTGGAAGGAACGAGGGGAGCGACGACAGCAAGTGCATGATCATATTGCTCAGCAACAGCTTAAGAAAGTTTCTCTAAATAATCCTTATTACAGAGGGGAGTATATTTTGGTCAAGAGACATGACCCCACCCGAGCTGGTAAACTGGAGGAGAAATACGAGGGTTCTTTCAGGGTTGTCGAGACAAACGGGCCCTATTAAGTGTTATACTTACATCATGGAGATATCGTGTCAGTTACTAATTTTCGTCATACCAAACGATATGAGGGTAATTATCCCCCAGAGTGGAGTAGCGAGGAAGGGAGCGAAGAGGAAGCGGAATTCTGGGTCGACGACCCTGATACTTCCTCAGTTCAACCCAACGTTAGAGGTCCTACTCCGACTCGGGACTACCTAGAAGATTCTCCACTCTGGTGGTCATTTAGTCGAAAAAAACGAGAGGGTCTTCCTGAGGTTGAGCCAGAAGGAGACCTAGGAAGCGAAGAGATCGTATCTAGTGCGGAAGATGATTTCTATGAGGTTACTGAGGAGGAAAAGTCTACGGTCCCAGACAGCGAAGTTTCAGTTTCCCTGAGAGATTGAGTTTCCCTCAACGACAAACGTAATGAAGCCATAGAACTCTTAAATTCTGATCTAAATACTATTTCCAATTGGGGCAGAGAAAACCTTGTTAACTTTAATGCTTCCAAAACCCAATTTCTCCATCTATCTACCCGTCAGGATCTCCCAGCGGACTATCCCTTATTCTTCAACAATACAAAAATCAACCCTTCATCTTCTCTCAATATTCTTGGTGTCTCTTTTTCTTCTGCTCTCATTTGGAAGGACCATATTACCAGTCTTGCTAAGGCAGCCTCCCAGAAGCTGGGTGTTCTCAACCGCCTTAGGGGGTTCTTTTCCCCTGCACAGCTTCTTGCTCTGTACAGGGGCATAGTGCGCCCTTGTATTGAGTATTGTTCACATGTGTGGGGAGGTTCCTCTCACACCGCTCTCCTAGACAAAGTTGAAAGGAAGGCCTTTCGTATCATTAACTCCCGTCCACTCACCAACTCTCTGCAATCTCTCTCTCTCCGCCGCAATGTTGCATCTCTCTCGCTATTCTATCGCTACTATAATAATCAGTGTTCCTCAGAGCTATCCCAGTGCATACCACCTCCTTTACGTAGGGCACGTGGTACCCGTCTTGCAACTCAATCCCACCCCTACTCTGTGCAACTCTCCAACCCAAGAGTGAAACGTTACTCTCAAACTTTCTTCTACTCAACAGCTGAGCTCTGGAACTCTCTCCCAGAATCAGTCTTTCCCTCTTCCTATGACTTAAATTGCTTCAAACTCCGTGTGTCCAGGCATTTTGGCTCGAACGTCCCTTGATTTTGGCCCTGTCACTCTTTCAACTATGGGGAGGCACTCGCTATAGGCAGTTATGCCTTTTGCCTCCCTCAATCACATAGAAAAAAAAAAAACAAAAAAAAAAATAGGACTTTAAGTAGTGAGGAAGAGTGTCCTCGATACAAGGTAGAACCGCGAGGCGTATCTTTTGACGGCAACCGGGTAAACGGTTCTCCCACCGCTAAAGGGAAAGAATCCAAAGGAACTCCCTTGCTTAACGTTCCGGAGAAGACTCCCACGAGAGCAACCAAGTTCACGGGCCCCACCGAAACTCTCACTCGTAGTGGTAGGATTAGCCGCCCACCAATCAGGTACCCGGACGAGGATATAAATAGGACCCCCGGGGCACGTGCCTGTCAGTTGCAAGGCACCATGCCTCTTCTCTCTGACCCTCAGTACCGACTCCGTCGACTGGTAGCAATAGTCGACGGGCAAGGGCAAAGAATTAATACCACTCGAGCTCTCAAACAGTTTCTCAGCCAGCCCGGGGAGGTTTTAATAGCCAAAACTATCGTGGGAAATCAGAATCCTGCACTCCAGTTACATAGATGTCTCTGTGAGCATAGTGGACTGGTGCAGTGGCAGCCTGAGGGCATAAATTTTAGGGGAACAGTGTTGCGGCGATCAGGAGCTCGCCTAAATTCAGTAGGGGGTGATAAAGTAGAAACGCCCTCCGCCAATCACTGCGCCCCCTTTTACTGGCCTGCATGGCCAGTTGATTCTGACAGTTCACGGCTGCAACAGAATCAGAATCAGAATCTTTATTTCCATTTATATAATGGTTATTCTTTTAATTATGTACAATGGCTCACATTGAAATAGATAAAATATAATACATACAGGGGTATACTGTCAAATTTAAAATTAATAACATATATGCAGAGATAAATAAGTACATACATCCGAGTTTTGTTTATGACATAAGTTGATTATTTAAAAGATATAATTTCAGTTGTTTGCTAAAGAAGGTTTATGGAACTAGCGTTCCTTAAGTGATGTGGAAGACCGTTCCAAAATTTAGACCCAGCCACCTGAAGATATCTAGTGCCTAAACATGTATTAAATTTAGGAACATACAGTTGTTGTTGCTGTCTGGTATTAACAGTGCATATGTCACTTACAGTAGGCAGTTGAAATAGCCAGTTAGGTAGTGTTTTATTGATTATACGATAAACTGCTAATCCCATATCAAACTTGTATTTATTTTTTATTAAAATTATCCTTAATGCGATTGATGTACATTAACATACCGGTACCAAAAATCCTCTTTCTCATTTCACTAATATGTGTGTCAAACTGCATATATTTATCAAAATATATACCCAGATTCTTTAGAGAGTTACTTGGTAAAATATGGGTGCCATCAACCTGTATGAAAGTGTCACAGCGTATACTTGATAAGAGTCCTCTGGTACCAATAAACATACATTGAGTCTTTTTAGTGTTTAACATTAAACCATTCATATGAAAATACGTTTGTACACGGTTTAAGGTTTCTTCGCTTCTGTGAATAAATTTTTTAATATTTTCAATGCTACCTGTGTGGACAAATTGAGTATCGTCAGCATACTGTATGATTTGACAATCTGGAATGTAGTGCAAGAGATCATTTACATATAATATAAATAATAATGGACCCAGTACAGATCCCTGTGGGACTCCATATGAGATTTCGAGCTTTTCAGAAATATGATTTCCAATGCGAAGAGATTGTGTTCTCTTCTCTAAATAACTTTTGATCCAAAAAGGGTCAATTCTTAACTTGATACATTTATTAACCCTTAAAGATCGGGGCCCGACTTAAGTCCGTATCGAAAAATTTGGACTATGTGGCGGGGCCCGACTTAAGTCCGAGTGCAATTTTGGCGCAATATTGGCTCTGAGAGAGAGACGAGTGACTGGAGGAGCATGGGTTACCTTATGACCGCTCACCACGGCCGCCGTGGACCTACTGAGATTTACTCCACTTACATCCACCCTCACTCCCTCGCTATATACGTAATTATATAAAGAAATTACCGTATTTTAGCGATTTTGCCCTTCGGTTGCACGATCGTTGAAAGACAACCAGTGATCGTAGAAGGATGGTTCGGGTGTCATTGGAAAGCTCAATTGACGCCCTTTCAGGGATACATACTTGTGTTACGCTCTGGGTCTTGTTTATGCATGAAAAAGAGCACGGAAACAACCCCATTTATGGTAAAAAAAAAAACGCTGAGCGGCACAGTGAAATATACTCCACCACCCGCTCGTAAGGTGTTAATTAGTATATCATGGCTGACACTATCAAATGCCTTCGATAGGTCACATAGCGAGACTAAAGATGCTTTTCTTTTATCAATATTTGCATATAATGTATTTGATAGTGTTAAAAGAGCAGTTTCAGTTGATAAATTAGATCTAAAGCCATGTTGGGTGTTACTGAGAAGCTGATAACCTTTTAAATGTTTCCCAAGCTGAGATGCGATTATCCTTTCCAGTACCTTAGAAAGTATCGGTAACAGAGCTATTGGACGGTAATTACTAGCTTTGTGTATGTTACCAGACTTTAAAATAGGGACAACAGAATGTTTCCATGATTCTGGGAAAACACCCGTTACTATTGAAGTATTTATTATACAAGTTAAATATGTGATGATTACTGAGAGAGAGTCTCTTGGGAAACGTAAGGGAATGCCATCAGAACCGTATGAGTTAGTATATTTTAAGTGTTGTACTACAAGAATAATGGTATCACTATCTGTGGGTTCCGGTCGAAACATATTTACTTGATTTATATTATCACGTAAGGCTGGATCTTCCAGACGTGGTCTGTCACTAATATTTCCAAGATGTTGCTGAGATTTTTCAAATGTATCCTTACCAACATTAGCAAAGAAACTATTAAATTTGTGAGCTTTAAGTTCATTATTTTCGTTATCATTCATATGTAACTCATGATTCGTCTTTTTAGTATTTGGGACTAATTCTCTCCGAGTTTTCCAAGTGGCCTTTGCATTACCTCTTCTCTCTTCTAACTGTTTGTTATAATATTCTGACTTAGCTCTGTGAAGCTTCACTTTTACTAGTATTTTTAAGGTTTTATATTTGTCCTGTAAGCTTACATTATATCTATTAATCTTGAGTTTATTTTGTACACTATTCCTTTCCTGCATTAGAGTTCGTAAACCCTCAGTGATCCATGGGGCAAAGGGCCTCCTTACCTCTTTGGTTACTATAGGAGCACATAAATCTAGACATTTATTAAAAATTTCAGTGAATAAATTAGTCTGGCTATCAACATTGTCAGTTGCAAAGATTTGATCAAGATTGTCCTTTTCTCTTAACACCTTACGAGCGGCCTATGCGGTTTATTTATATGTACCGCCCAGCGGGGTGTTTTTAGCCAAAATAGGGCTGTTTACGTGATCATTTTCATGCCTAAATAAGACCCAGAACGTAAAACAAGTACCTATCCCTGAAAGGGCATAAACAGAGCTTTCGAATGACACTATAACGATCCTTTTATGATGGCTAGTTTTCTTGCAATAACCGTGCAACGCGAGTGCAAAAAGCATGTAATTAGCCACTTTCCCGATATAATTCCTTATTTAGCGAGTGAGAGAGGGAGGAGGGAGCTGGGATTCGTGTCAGTATGTTCGCCGCGGTGGTCTGGAGCAGTCATACGCTCGCTACTCTCCTGCCACCACTTGTCTCTCTCTCTCAGCAACATTACGTGCTGAAATTGCCACTCGAGTTATGTCGAGCGCCGCCACATAGTCCAGCTTTATTTAACTCGACTTATGTGGTGAGCCGCTAATTAAGGGTTAACAGTAAATCACATAATATATCCTGAGAGTAGTTTTTCATTTGGCGATATGTTTTAATAGTTGGTTGTCGTTTTGGTTTACATAAATCTATCGTGAGGGTAATTAAATCATGGTCAGCTATGGAGCAGGGGATTACGTCACAGTGAAGTACTAAATCAGGATTGTTTGTTACAATTATATCAATTAAGGTAGCAGAGTGTGGTGCAATTCTTGTTGGTTTGTCAATTAATTTGATTAGATTAGCATTATTGATAATTTTCTCAATTTTACATTGTTTGGCTAAAAGATTATCATAAAATCACCGAGAACATAAAAAGCCTTATTACGCAGTTGAATAAAATTAAAAACATCAGCTATATATTCAAAACTTTGTGAATTCGATTTTGGATGACGGTACAGACATCCAATAATGACAGAAGGCAGTTTGCGGAACTGTACCGTAATCCATACGTCTTCAACCCCTTCAGGCTTCTCAATTGATATATTTACAGGAGCAACAATAAGAAAGTCTTTAACATAAATACGCCACACCCCGCCCACCAGCCAATCAGCGGCTTCCATTATCGGAGCGCGAAGCTGGACTTCTTATTCCACCCCAAAAGTCACTCTCTTTCTCTGCCCGAAGAGCTCCTTCTGATTATCCCCTAAGTAATACCTCGGTGCCAGCCCTGTACTCCCGTAAGCCACCAAAAGAGGTTTATAATCAACTTCCGGGAACTTACTATGAAGAGGAGAGAGAGGAGATGAAGGAAGCAAGAAGTCAGTGCGAGCGGGATGCCATGCGAGTCTCTCTGCCAATGGCAGCGCGGGAGAGCGGGGGCCAGGACTATAAAGGGAGGGTGGGGGGGGAGCACGTTGAAAATTCATTCGCCGGCCAGACAGCACTGGGGACAGATCTCGCAACCTACTTGCTCTCTCGTACTTGGGCACTCACAGGAATTCGGCTCCAGCCTCCCAGCCCTCGCCTTTTGTTCCAGCAGGCACACCCCAGGCCTATCATCAGCTCTTCCCTACTAAGGCAGATACACCCTCAGTACCTGGCCACCTGTCGTCGCATCGCAGGCTTGCATACCACCACAGCCAAGCGATTCAAGAGGACGACAGATATATAGTAGTGGGAGAGCAAATATTTCCAGTTGAGATAAAGAAAGAGAGAGACTGCAGAACTGGCCATCACTTATAAAATTAATGTGTCCTTCTAGGACAAGACTAAAGGAAAAAGAATTTAGACTTACCTGAATATATAAAGATGATGATGTGTTTTTAATTAGTTATTTTTGTTAGCAGCGGCACCAGCCAAAGAGTTATTATATAGGATCTGATAGGAGAGATTAAAGATTAAAAGAGTAAAAGTAAAGAGGGGAGGGAAAGAAAACTTGAGTAATATAAATGAGGCAACCAGTAAGTTAAAGAGGGAAACAGTTGTTTAGTTGCCAAATAGATTAAAGATTAAAAGAGTAAAAGTAAAGAGGGGAGGGAAAGAATACTTTTGTTAATAAATAAGGCAACCAGTAAGTTAAAGAGGGAAACAGTTGTTTAGTTGCCTAATAGATTAGCTATAGCTAGGGAAGGACACTAGTCCATATGAATCATTCATTAAGTTGTGTAAAAAGGAAACTGTGAAGAAGGACACTAGTCCAATGTGAGTTGCGTTATTATTAAGTCTAAAAGAGTTATTCCGTGTAGGCTATGCGTCTAAGGCACGGTTCATCTTTTGTTAGTACGATAATTGATTAAGGTGAAAGGTAACCTAGCGTGTTGGTAACAGGGTTATTTGAGGGTAAATTCAGAAGGGGTAATTGAGATCAAGATTGTAAACCCATATTGTGAAGTAACTGGGTGACGGAACCCAATAGTGTCATGGAGATAAAATAATGTCAACCTATATTGTGAAGTAAGTGGGTGACGGAACCCAATAGTGTTATTGAGATA
The DNA here is from genome assembly GCA_032716605.1 of Paralithodes platypus. Taxonomy (NCBI): domain Eukaryota; kingdom Metazoa; phylum Arthropoda; class Malacostraca; order Decapoda; family Lithodidae; genus Paralithodes; species Paralithodes platypus. The sequence goes on from CM064582.1 coordinate 32,911,397, forward strand.
AAGATTGTAACCCTAGATTGTGAAGTTGTGAAGTAACTGGGTGGCGGAACCCATATTATATGTGAGAGAGACCTTGTAATGTCATTCGGTAATTTGTACAATGTTATGTCATTGTGGAGGTACTTGAGTAGTAACGACGGTTGTGTCAAAGGAGTAAATAGATTCTATATATAGAGAAAATAGATTATATATGGTATAGCCTTGGTATTGAGAAAGGATACAGAAGGCTCAGTAAACGTGGGAAAACCTAAAGAGTAGAGGAAAGAATAACACTTTTGTTTTAGTTAGGTAAAGAGCAAATGGTTTATTAGGCCCTGGTCTCAATAAAAGACACAGCAGGGTTTTGATTTATTTATTTAGGATTAATCACTAATAACGGGTCGTAGGATCGAAGCCGACTTGAGTCAATACCTGAATAGCGGGGATTCAGTTAGGGAGTAACAGGAACTTTAGGGATCCAAAGTACAATCTAGCAGGAATCGACGTAATATTCAATCTGCGTCTTGAACTCATCTCGGCCCGAGCCAAGAACCTATTATTAGAGTAGTTAGGAAGTTTGTTAAATAAAATATACAAACTTCTAAATGACTGTCGAATTATCCCCCGTAGTAGTAGCATAACTGATTTAAAAATAAATACTACAATATATATGGTAAATATTACTATTTTCGTCAGAATAGATCCAAAATACCTTCGCATGGCGGGACCCTTTGAACTATCATAGCTTCGCCGCTTAGAGGTTTAAGTGCCTGATTAACCCGAGAAATAAGATAAGCATCACGGAAGTATTTGTATAGTGAATGCAATAGGCCTCATGGAAGCAAGACCATGAAAAACCCTTCAAAATGGCTCAGGGGCTGTCAGAGCAAAGGAATATGTTATTAGGTGAGATAATTCCCCTCTTGTAATTCCTACCACTCATCCACATGTTTCTCACGGAAGAAGACCTCGACACCTGGCATTTCCAGACCCAAATTGTCATGGGCTGTACATCAGCAATCGTCTCTCCCCCGCCAGGGCTCCTCTATTCCTACTAGTGAGCAGTGTTTTTGGCCCTACAGCTTCACCCAGGATGGTTTATGTCTCCCCCTCCATTCGCAAGATGCCATACACGATCCCTTGCCGGGCGGCACCAGAAGAGTCTCCCATTCCCCTTTTGGTATTGCGGGAAGATCGCCGGCGTGTCACAGCTCTTGAGGACGCACAGGAGGCGTTCCCTGAATATTCCAATATTGAGCAGCTGGGTCGCTCCTCCCCTATGGAACATTCCCCGATCCCAAATCTCTGGACCGACGAAGAGCTTTTGCCCAGAGGTAAAGACCCTGCGGCGAGTGACACAGCCACCCAGTCTGAGGATGTCCGTTCCGAGGCCTCTCCAGACCCCTCAGCCCGGTTGCCGGGTGTCACTCCGCTCCTGGAATGGATTGCGGACAAAGTAGAGGAAATGCCATTTGGCCAACAGCATACTCCTCTAGAGGCGGGAACGCAGGAGTCTGAATCCTCTCTCTCGCTGTCGTCGACTGACCAACAAAGTGGAGTATCTATGACGAGTGAACAATCTAAAGGTTGGGTAGAATTGGTGAAAAGTATCAATGAGGAAAGAAAAGCGAAGGTTTAGTAGTGTCGGGTATAGAAAATCATAGGTGTGTAGAGTTTGAATGCCAGCCAAGAACTGACTTTTATTTAATCACTTTTATCTGAACATAATCTGGTTGATACAATACGAAACACAGTGGTACAATAATAGGCCTACATTGTTCAGTTGACACAATAACTAAGGATTCGAACAACCAACACAATGGATAATGAATCAGTTGAAGATTCTAAATACAGTTAACCCTCGAATGTGCAGACTAATAGGGGGGGACCCTTGTCCGCACATTGAAAAAGTCCGGACATTGGAAATACATTGAAAAAAAATAATATATATATATCCCCGCCTCTGTAGGCCTACTCCCTCCCCTCCCCATCCCGGCCTCAACCCCGACCCCATATTTGTCATTTGATAAATTTCACAAAAAAACAAAAAAAACAAAAAAAACAAAGGAAGGATATCCCCACCGCTGTAGGCCTACTCCCTCCCCTCCCTGTCCCGGCCTCAACCCCGACCCCGTTACTGTGATGATGTTAATAAGCTTTGTGCTACACCCTATTGATAATGCAAAACTATTGAACACACTTAACCTAAGAAGTGCGCATGGAGGGTATGAGACACCACACTCCTGTGCTGACGTATTTTAGCTGTTCCCATCACTAACATCGTTATTTTACCATAAATAGCATTAACCTCTGAAGTGCGCATGGGGGGTATGAGACACCTCTGCCTGTGCGCATGTATTTGAGCTGTTTCCATCACTAAAATATTTATTTTACCATAAATAGCATTAATACTTCTCCATATACGCCTATTATAGGTTGATTATAAAGGTATTAACCTGTTACAACAATAAAACAAGTGGAAACAGCGTTTGGATGGTCAAAATCAGCGATACAGGCCGGGAGTTACATAATGTATGGCTGAGGCAAGCTCCTCTCCCGCCACGTTTTCCCAAGGCTGGAGAGACACTGTCGATCGATACTCTCTCTCTCTCTTGCACTCGCTTGCTAACAGTGATGACAATGCCCTGCTTGCAACTCGCTAATGTTAGCACAAAAATATACCACAGAATAAGGGAATAACAGGGAAAATAGGTGATAACTGAAGGAGGGGAGGAAAGTGGGGAAGGAGGGGAGGTAGAGGAATGATATTTTGCATGGCCCAGGGACAAAAAAAAAAAAAAAAATCGGTGTTTTAAATTGATTTTTTTTTTCCCTGACTCTTAACCCGGCAAGCGCGATAGGCCTCACGGAAGGCTTCCTATAGGGAACGCGATAGGCCTCACGGAAGCAAGACCATAAAAAAAGCCTTCCATAAAAAAAAGGGCCTATCAAAACAAAGGAATTTGTCTCTAGGTGAGATAATTCCCCTCCAGTACTCATCCATGTAAATCTCAACCACCCCCCTCCCCTCCTTCCCCACCTTATTCCCCCCTCCCTCCCCTCCTCAATTATCACCTATTTTTCCTCTTATTATCATCATTTATCAGTTATTTTTCTCTCCCGCGATAATGTAGCACAAGTGGGTTGCAGAAAAGATCGTTATGCAACACCCAGACACCGGCCCACACCGCCCCGCTCGTCTCAGTTACCTCACAGACAGCGAGAGAGGAGGGTTGCCTGTGGCTCTCTCTCGCCTGAGATTATGACCGGGTGGCCAATATCTTCGTTTTTCACCACCCAAATGCTTTTCCCACTTATTTTAGCACTCTTGAAGGTTCATATATACATCATATATGTAAAATAAAAGCATACCGAAAACAAATAATGCTCTATATTGTAAATATAACGAATTCTGTCAGAATCCAAGGCTAGAAATGCACAAATAACTACCCTAGCCCCTAGGTCTATTTAGCGCTTGTCAGGTTAAGAGTCTTCCCGCAGTCCGCCGGGGGAACTCTTAACCCGGGAACTGCTGGGAGACTCTTAAGAGTTCCCCCGGCGGACTGCGGGGAGACTCTTAAGAGTGAGTGAAAACAAAAATCAACTTTTGACATCGAAAAAAAAAAAAAAAAAAAAATTGGCCCCTGGGCCATGCAAAATCTCAGTCCTCTACCTCCCCTCCTTCCCCACTTTCCTCCTCTCCTTCAGTTATCACCTATTTTCCCTGTTATTCCCTTATTCTGAGGTATATTTTCGTGCTAACATTAGAAATCCGGTTGGAGGGTGTGGTCATCACTGATAGCAAGCGAATGCAAGAGAGAGAGAGAGAGTATCGATCGACTGTGTCTCAGTGGCCTTGGGGGAAATTGGTGGGAAAGCAGCTTGCCTCACCCATACATTATACAACTCGCGGGCTATATCTCCGATTTTGACCATCCAAACGCTGTTTTCACTCGTTTTATTGTTGTTTCAGGTTAATACCTTTATAATCAACCCATACTAGGCGCATATGGATAACTATTAATGCTATTAATGGTACAATGAATATTTTAGTGACGGAAACACCTCAAATACGTCAGCACAGGGGGACTTTTCCAATTACCCCCATGCGCATTTGTTAGGTTAAGAGTCTTCCCGCAGTTCCCGGGTTAATACTTATCCATAAGCGCCTATTATAGGTTGATTATAAAGGTATTAACCTGTTACAACAATAAAACAAGTGGAAACAGCGTTTGGATGGTCAAAATCGGCGATACAGGCCAGGAGTTACATAATGTATGGCTGAGGCAACCTCCCTGCCCTCCACCCCTCCCCTTGTCTGGAGAGACACTGTTCCGCAATAGTCTCTCTCTCGCTCTTTCCCACGCTGGGTAACAGTCATGACAACGCCCTGCTACTAACTCGCTAATGTTAGCACGAAAATAAACCACAGAATAAGGGAATAACAGGGAAAATAGGTGATAACTGAAGGAGGGGAGGAAAGTGGGGAAGGAGGGGAGGTCTCCCTGCAGTTCCCGGGTTAAAAGTGTATGTTATTAATTTTGGTCTCTATATAATCTGTGAATCATTTCCGATATGATGGAATTAAAGATTTTTTTTGTCCACCCACTCATAATCAGCAAAAACGACACAAATGTCAATTAAAAACATGTTACAATATTTCCCCATCATTTTGTGTATACCGTGGGAAAAAAAAAAAAAAAAATCTATCAAACGTAAATCTTCGGTCCCTGAACCTCGTCTCGTCTCGCACAGCAAGAGGTTGAAATATTTTTTGACTATCTTATGTATTGTTTATCTATGTGCTGGAAGGATATTATATTTTTCAATTCCATTGCATTAGAAATGATTCAAAGATTACAAAAAGTCCAAATAAGACATAGTTATGTTAATGTATAAGGGAGTTAGGTAGATGCATTAGAGAGATAGATAGATAGAAAGAGAGAGAGTTGCAGAGGGGGAGTGAGCGATAAACACAAACTATTATGAGACGACCTTAATTGGTTCTGAAAAGACAAAGGAGACTTTTTTATTGACTCTCTTTTTCATGTTATTATTTGTGTGCTGGAAGGATAATATTGTTTTCAATTCCATCCCATTAGAAATAATTTATATATTACAAAAAGTCCAAATAAGACATAGTTATGTTAAGGTATAAGGGAGTTAGGTAGATGCATTAGAGATAAATAGATAGAGAGAGAGTGGCTAGTGGCGAGCGAGCGATAAAATACTAACATATATGAAACGGACTTATGATTCTGAAAGACAAAGAAGAAATTTTTATTTACTCTCGTTTTCATTTTATTATTTGTGTGTTAGAAGGGTAATATTGTTTTCAATTCCATTGTATTAGAATTGAGTCTGTTAGAAGGTTAATATTGTTTTCAATTCCATCGTATTAGAATTGATTCATAGATTAAAAAAAGACCAAATAAGACATAGTTATGTTAATGTATAAGGGAGTTAGGTAGATGCATTAGAGAGATAGATAGATAGAAAGAGAGTTGCAGAGGGGGAAGTGAGCGATAGACAAACACGAACTATTAAAATACCGGACAACTTTTAAATTAACGGTCTTTTGCCCGATTTGTCCGGTCTTTTGGGGACTTGTCCGCATCGGCTGTTGGGTCCTGGGTCCGTACAAACCGAAGTCCGGTCAACTGGGGTGCGCCCATTCGAGGGTCGACTGTACTGTAACAATGAACACACACAATGAACCACTGAACACTATATCCCCTCGTTTAAAATAATTCATATATAATAGTGCATTACCATATTATTTTCAATTTTCATTGTTGTATATATATTATTCAATACATTACAATATACATTCCATAACCCACAACCAGAACATACCCACAACCATTAATTCATAACATCATATTTATTTATTTTTTATTTTTTTAACCACAAGGATCCACAAGGACTCGAACCCGGTCATCACACACAGATTCCCAGACACCTCAACCACTACACCACCAAGACGGTTATAGCCAGAGCTGGGCACTTCCGCATACACATACGCAAAACGCTAATTACGCCATGGCGAAAGTGTCATTTTGGTGGCGCACTTGCGTTGGCGGCAAAATGGCTGCCTATCTGTGTATTTGTAGTTCTGAAACTTACCTCCATGTTGCTAACCTTGAGTCCGCAAAATTTGGTTCCCATCGGCCACCACCCGCGGCCCCTACACTTCCACCGACCGCCAAAAACCAAGCCAATTACTTCTTGTTGTGCGGGAATCTAGTGCACCTTCTATATCCGTGATTTTTCGTATGTGATTTGATGTGTGAAAATGCTGAGGAAGACATGATAATAAAGATTACTTAATAAATATTGCTTAAATGTAAATACAAATATTTGAAGACTTGGAGAGATTCGATCGATCGACTTCGCAACATCACAAATCATAATCGAATCCACTATTCCACTCTTGAGCCAATATATTTTAATTATCAAGTCTAGATTATTTATTTTTGGATATGGATATTGTTAAAAATATCATTAATACTGAGATGTAGAGAGCCGAGTTACGATAAAGACGAATATTAGATGAAATATGCGAAAACCCTTTAACCTCTTAAGTGCGCAGGTGGGGTAGTGGCCACCCCTCCCTGTGCGGAGGTATTTAGACTGTTTCCTTCACTCAAATCGTCATCGTACCATAAATATCATTAATACTTATCCATATGCGCCTATTTTACGTTGATTATGAAGATATTAACCTGTTACAACAATAAAACAAGTGGAAACAGCGTTTGGCTTGTCAAAATCGGGAAATGAGAGCGAGAGTTATAGTCATCGAGTGCGAGCCAGCCTGCCAACATCCACCCCTCACGACGTCTGGAGAGACACTGTCGTGTAGTTGTCTCTCTCTCTCTCTTTCATTTGCTTGGTAACACATACAAGCACAACCTGCTTATGACTCGCTATTGATAGTACAAAAATATACTGCCGAAATATGGGAATAACAAAGAAAATAGGTGATAATTGAAGGGGGGTTGGGGGAAAGGAGGGGATGTGGAGGAGTGATATTTGGCTTGGCCAAGGGGCAATAATTAAAAAAAAAAAAAAAAAATCAATTGATACTGGGCTGGTTTAAATTTTTTTTTTTTAGGCCTTGGATTATATAAGGGGTTCCGCAGCGCACTGGTACACCTTATATTAGTGGATCTGCACTTGCCGGGTTAATTAGGATAGCCTATATTGTATTGTTATTGCACATCACGTGTTCGTCATCACATGATAGGCGTCGTCTTTATTTATGATTAGATAGGCTATTTGAAAAGCTTATGGTGTATTTGAAGTGAATAGTACATTAGTCTTACCTTTTATAAACTAATAGCCTATATATATATATATAAAATGAAGCAGTTAGGCTATAGGCCTAGGCTAGGCCAGGCCTAATATTCGTGGCCAAGTTAACAAATTTCCATAGCCTAGCCTAGGCCTAGGCCTACGGTCTCGATTTCAATCGTATGGGTGAGTAATTATATCCTACTGTCTCGATTTATTTATTTCCATTTGAATTGATACTTCTATTTAGTGTGATTTTTATTAGTGCGTGATTTCATGGTCTCACTTGCGAAATAGGCTAGGCCTATAGCGGCGCTTCACTTCAGTTAGGCTAGGCCTAATTAGTTAATTTGATTTATATTAATGTTTTCTTAACCTAAACTAAGTTTATTAGGTTACCCTAATCCCATCAAAATGCCTCAAAGCATGTAGGCTAAATATTGCATATAGGCTTAGGCCTATATAGGCTAGGCCTAGGCCTAATCACTGGCTCATTTTATTAGTGTCAAATAGGCTATTGTTAATTTTGAAAGTAGCCTAACATATAAATGTACAATACAATTTTCTTTTATTCTGATCTGAAGCTATATTCTGAGCATCATACTGAATATAGGCCTAGGCTACTCTACTTTCTATTAAATTACTTAATCTATCTAAAGTAGACCTATCTATTCTATTTCTATTGCCATTCCCAAAGGGGTGGCCACGAATGAATCACCTCCTTGCACCTCTGTGATCTGGTGTAGGCCTACCTCCTCCCGAATGGTGCAAAATTGCGAATACTGATTATTACTGAAGGCGTCTCCCCGAAAACACTTCGCCCTAACGTTTAATTGCCAATGCCGGACAAACGAAGTGGCCTATCTATAGGCCTATATATTATATATATATTTTTTATTGATAACCAGACCTATCCAAAACGGGGTAAGTTACTCATACAAAATTTGGGACAAAGGTTTTTGGGGCTCTCCATTAACCTAGACTAAAATAAACTGTAGGCCTATTAAACTTTAGGTAAGCGTTGTGTTAGCGGGCATACCATCCGCTTTGTTTACATAGTCGCACGCTCACAGTTACATACGTTTCTAATTTGACTGTTTTTGTATTGCTACTATTTGCCCCTGCTGATAATATATATGATGATGACAATAAGTCATTGGGGATGAGGGGGAAAAGCCCCCCTCAACCAATATTGTAGAATTTGTATCCTACGTCCGTCGGCCGGTAACAAAATAATTTACCCAACACCTGGCCGTGGGATATAATAAACTCAACCCATTGAGTTACCCTTTATTCTGTAGTTTAAATTAAAAAAAATAAAAACAGGTTTGCGTTTGCTGATTTGCATTTGGGAACCGAAAATTTCACGAGGTTTGCTGATTTGTGTTTGTGGAAGTTATGTTCTGGGTTTGCAAAATTGAGTTTGTGCGCTAGATTTTTTGTTTGTGGTGCCCAGCTCTGGTTATAGCATAGTTCTGACCATGAGCAACTGTCTACTTATTTATACTGTAACCAGTCCGGTCTCCACCGTTTGCGACCGTAGCTGGATGAGGGCAATTCTCGATCATTCATATTATTACCCTCAGTATTACCAGTATCAATAATCCGCTCCTCATCCAACATGGTCTCTTGTGTATCCTCTGCCTGTAACTCTACATGGTTATCTACAACCCCTTCCATATCAACTTCTACACCGTCACCCAACGGTAGAGAGGCTGACGTAAGAGCTAAATGAGCAGCATTTCTCCTTGAACTATCACTAAGAACAAATGTAGCTGGCCCTAACCGTCTCTCAATTTTTACTGGGGAAGAATACTGCGAAGTCAATTTAGAACCCCTACCGTAATGCTTTACATGAACATATTTACCAGGCCTAAACCTGGGTTTTTTCACACCGTGTCTACCATCATAATTACGCTGATTTCTCCTCTGCTGGCTACATACTCTCTGAGTTACTTCATGATCATTATGATTTTCTGTATATATTATAGGTAGTTCAAACCTCATTAACCTACCATGTAGCATTTCTGATGGAGATTTGCCTGTGGTACAATGTGGGGTAGCGCGGTGGTGCGCTAACCGACAGCGTACTTCCTCTTGAAACTTTGTCCCGCGAGGCAATTCTGAAATCCAGCTTTTAAATGTACGATTGAATCTTTCGACAGCCCCATTCCCACGAGGCCAATAAAAGCTTGAACATGTATGCTTAATGCCTCGCTGTCGTAGATATTCCTCAAACTCCTTACTGATGAACTGTGGCCCATTGTCCGTCACCAGAACCTCGGGATAACCCTCTCTTTCCCACACAGTATTAAGGAAGGTTATAATGTTTTCTGTCGTCACTTTAGCAGTCAGTCCCACCTCCGCCCATTTCGACCTATAATTTACCATTGTGATAGCAAACCGGGCGTTAGCAGGTGCTCCATTCATCGGTCCAACCACATCCATCCCCAGCTTAGACCAGCACCAGTCAAGTAGTGGGACGGGCTGTAAAGGTGCAACTCTGGTTCGATTAGTTAACACCTTATCACTAGCCTGACACCGTTCACAGCTTTGTACCTTGATTTCTACCGCCTTGTCCATACACGGCCACCAAGCCAGACCACATAGTAGTTGTTTGGTCCGCACTATGCCAATATCGTGCGAGGAAAGTGCCAGTCGTAAGTATCGTTCCTGTAGAGATGTAGGAACGATTACCTGGTGTGACCCGCGTATGACTATTCCATCAAAATCACTCAGTTCATGTCGAAATTGGAAAAATGGTCTCACTTGTGATTTACACTGCTTTGCTGACTCGGGAAATCCATAACATAAACATGTTCTCAGCTCCTTAACTACTTCATCGTTTTCAGATTCCTGTCGTAACTCCTGTTCGGTAATAGAATTTCCTCCAGCCACTTCCACAGTTGCAATTACTTCAGCGTCATCCTCCCAATCAGCACTCTGGTCACTAGGGAAGGCAGTCTTGAGAGTGTGTCGGCTTGTGGAATACATTTGCCAGGTACATATACCACCACATATGAATAAGGCATTAGCCGAGCTTGCTAACGCGCTATTCTCGCTCCAGCATGACCAGAACTTCTAGATGTCAGCAATGTAGTTAACCCACTGAGCCCCAGCGACGCAGCGCTTGCGTCGGCAATGTATGTAACGCTAAACCCCAGCGACGCGAACATTGCGTCGGCCACTAAAACCTCTATTATTCGGCTCGTATGGTAGGAAATGGCTTGAGAATGGTAGGGGATATACCGTACAGTATTGCCGAACAGGGGCGGTACGCGGGAACCGGCCAGCCAGGCCGCACGGGTGGTGGTGGGCAGATTAGTGGCGCCACTTTACCCACTTATTTCACCGCGAATTTGGACCTTATTTACTCCTGTCTTATGGGACGTATAGGCTTGAAATTTGTGTGAGATACACTTTAGGATGTAGGCATTACTTGACCATACTCAGCTATCCCCCAAGTCCTGCCGGGCGGGTGGTCATGCGGGGGAGGTGGTGAAAAACACTGTACCCGCTTATCTCCCCACGACGTTCGACCTTATTCACTCTTGTCCTATAGTAGTTATAGGCTTCTTATTTGTATGGGATATTCCTTAGGATGTAGGCAATGTATGGCAACCCCTAAATCTAGGTTTGTTGGGACAAGGGACGTGCGTGACAAAGGAAAGTCAGTTTACCCATACATCTCGCGAGTGCAACACCATGTCGGATTTACAACGCGGTTACCCACGCAGGAGAATATCCCTTGCCGATGCCATGGCCATACTTGAAGAGAGTGATGTGCCTGATAGTGACACTGGATCATCAAATGACGATTCAGAGGACGAATATAGTCCCACTTTGGCCGAGATAGACGACATGCATGAGGAGGAACCCTTTATCCCCATCTCTCATCGGTATGCCATGTTACAAGAAAGGGAGGAGCTATCGTTCTCCCATCACTCCCTGTGGCCTAGTGGACTCCCCCAGCAAGTGGGGAAGAGCATGATGAGGATGAGGCAGATTACCCAGACCCCATGGCCTTCCTCAACATTCCACTTTCTCATCGTAGGGCTGAGAAGAGAAGAGGTGAGGATGAGGAGGAGGAGGATGAGGTGGGTCAAGGTCCGACACCACACGTGCCTCGCTGTGGTGGTGCTCCCCCGTGTTTGCCTTCCCCACCACCCCGCATTGCCTCTCCACTAAAAGCGCCAACCCCTAACACTTTCTATGGGTTGCACAGGGGTGCAGCCATCTTAGCAGCGCAGCCATTGACTTCTTCTTCAGAAGCAACAGATGAGGATATGCCTGCCCTAGAATCATCTCCACCACGCCACCCACGCCGGCCCGCACGCCGCCTGTTTCCCTTATCAGCCCGAATTGACTCGCCCTCACCATCACCTCCCGGACCACTGCCATATTTACCTGTACCTTCTCCTCAGCCTAGGCCCTCCCACAGACACGACACTCAGACACCATCACCGCCTGCATTGCCACAACTCCCTGATCGTGCGCAACGCCCTATCAACATACGTGGGCCTGTGCGTGGGCGTGGCCGAAGGGATTCTAAGGTGACCCTAATACGACGCCCCACCCCTGGCGGTACGAGAGCAAGGGCTGGGCCAGCTCGACCAAGGCCGAGGTTGAGGGCAGGTGCAAGAGGCACGGCAAGAGGCAGGGCAAGGCCCCCCCGCTGCCCTGATGGTGACTCCCCTCCTGACGACTCTGGCGACGAAGGTGCCGCTCAACCCGGCGTGTGGGATTAGGTTGATGGAGACAACTTTGTGCCCACCGACTACAACTTTGTGGGCGCTGGGATTGCCGGCCCTACGCTCCTAAACCAGGGGCGGCAGACCACGAGACTTGAAATCTTCAGGCAGTTCTTTACTACAAATCTTGTGGCTCTAATTGTTGACCAGACCAACTGGTACAATTATTATTTCATGGCTGGGAAGGTGCAGTCCAAATACTCTGCAAGGCTGTCATGGTCCGCCCTAGATGTCCCAGAGTTTTACACATTCTTGGGCATTCTCATCCTGATGGGGATCACAAAGAAATCCTCCATCAAAAAGTACTGGTCCTGGGATCCCCTCGTCCGAACCCCTATTTTTGGCCAAATAATGAGCAGAAATAGCTTCATGGAACCTACATTTCATTGACAGCCTGGCAGCCCACACCACAAATCAAAGTCAACCAAGAGCAATGAAGGACCCCATGGAGAGGATAAGACCCATCTTCGAGTACCTGAAGGTGAAGCTTGCTGCCGCCTTCAAACCCCATCAGAAGCTCATTATTGATGAGAGTTTTCTGCTGTGGAGGGGGAATATTGGCATCCGGCAGTACATGCCCAGCAAACGACATCGATATGGCCTGAAGACCTTCGTGATGTGTGACTGTCAAACCGGTTACATCCAGGACCTAATTCTGTATATGAGCAAGAAAACAGAATTGCTGGAAACGAGGACATACAGAATTTCTGGGGCCGTCGTCATCACCATGATGCAGGGCTACTTGGACAGGGTCCACATACTGTACCTGGAAAACTGGTACACCAGCCCTTCCCTTGCCAAGCTCCTGCATAGCCGCACTACAGGAGTCTGTGGCACCATCAGGAGGAATCGGATCTTCATGCCCGAACTACCACCCAGGCGGGAAAAGGGCTCCATCATCCACAAGCAGGCTAACAATGTCCTCCTGTTGTCCTGGATGGATAACCGGGATGTGAACGTCCTCACAACAGTCCACCGTCCCATCTTCCAAGACGGCAGACGTCGTGACAGAGTAACTGGCGAAATTATCAAGAAACCTTTGGCCATCTGTGATTATAACATCAACATGAGGCTGGTGGACAAATCAGATGCTGTCATCTCGTCATGTGAGTGTGCGAGGGAGACGATGAGGTGGTATAAGAAGTTATTCTTCCACCTCCTCGATCTAATCCTCTATAACAGCCACATCCTCTACGCAACAATCAATGGCAAGCAGGAAACGATGGAGAACTTTTGCATCGAGTTGTCCAGGGAGATGTTGAGGGAATACATGACTGCCCCCCACCTCCAGCAACCCCTCGCCCATCAACGGCCAGCAGCGGAAGGGATTGCCAGGGTGACACAACGCCACTTCACTGAATATGTGCCGGCCACAGAACACAATGACAAAACCCGAAGACGGTGTCATGCGTGCTGCAACACGACACAGAGGGAGCCTGCAAGATCAGATACCAGGTATATGTGCCGGGAATGCCGTGTTGCACTGTGGTTCCCGGACTGCTTCAGGGAGTATCACACCCTTGAGCATTTCTAAAACAGTGTACTCAAAGACTGCGATAAAAGACACTATGAAATGTGAAGTGTGTGTGTATATAAACCTAGTGTCAATAATAAATGTATACAAAGTGCCAAACACAATATGTAAGTGAGATTGACACTCAAATATACGTAAAACATTAACGGACACCAATAAGTGTAAATATAGCACATTTCTAAGTAAAAAGTGCATAAAACAATGTGTGAAACCAATATTTTATAACTATAATACATATGATAAAGTATAAACTGAATAAAGAGGGGAAGTGACAGTATAAACTGAATAAAGCGGGGGAGTACAAGAGAAAGACAATAAAAGGGAAAGTGTTAGGGGCGCGTGTCAGTCAGCTGGGTGTATATACGTGCGTGCGTTCTGTTATTGTCCGAGACCATGATGGCCGCCAGTCTCCATGGCAACGGGGACGCGCAACGGTTTTGCCACTCGTGAGCACTCATCAAACTTATATCTAAGCACTTATCACACTATTACTTCACTTATAGTGACATTATATGATACATGTTGGTAGTATATGAACTATGAAGGCACACATGATGCTCGGGTGGTGTAAATAACCGTCACTCGAAAACTGGACGCATCGTACATCTGCCATGCTGCTGCGCTCAGCTGTGGCTGGCTGGGTGGGTACTTTGAAGGCCGCCCGGCCTCAGCTGATGTCTGAGGCTGCCCCCCCCCCCATATGACCCCCAAATGACCGAGGTGAGTTTTTTTCTTCATTTCTCACCTTTTTCTGCCATTTTAGAAAAACAACAAATTTGGCCAAATCGGCCGGTCTCTCGATGTACTTTTATTTATAATTAGCTGGTGCTCAATGGGTTAATGCAGAATGATCAGTCTGAAGCGTGAATGACCGGCCCCACAAATATACTCGCCACCGCTCCACTACATTCACTGCTGTTAGGGCCTTTTTTTCTGATACTGAATATTTGACCTCAGATTGGTTGAACTGCCGGCTCCAAAATGCTACCACACGTTCTTTTCCATCATTATCAATCTGGGATAGTATAGCACCAATCCCTTTTTCACTAGCATCACTTGTCACAACTATGGCCAGAGATAGGTTGAATGGTTGCAGAGCTCCACAATGCACTATTTCATACTTTATTTTTCTAATTGCTTCCTCAACATCTGCTGACCATTCATATGGTTTATTCTTCTTCAAGAATTCTGACATGGGACTCACAACATGGGTGTACCCAGGAACAAAATGAAAAAACCAGCCACATAGCCCCAGGAAGCTCCTAAGTTCTTTCACATCAGTGGGGGCAGAGGCATCCAAGATTGGACGGACATGACTCTGAAGTGGTGATACTCCGTCCTGCGATACACAGTAGCCGCAGAAATGTATAGAGGAACTGGAGAACACAGATTTCTCCTTGTTGATTGTAACATTAGCTTCATTTAACTTCTGTAGTACCATCTGCAGCCTCAGGTCGTGTTCCTCTTGATCCTTCCCAGTGCAAACAATGTCGTCTAGATAATGATCACATCCTGGTATGTCAGCCAACGGCTTGTCTAGTAACTTCTGAAAGGCAGCCCCAGCTAAGGCCAACCCAAATGAAACCCGAGTGTACTGAAACAACCCCTCGTGTGTAATGAAGGCTGTTACAGCACGCGAGGACGGTTCCAACACAAGCTGATGATAGGCAGATTGCAGGTCTATTTGACTATACACTGCTCCCCGGAGGTTTATCTGCAGTTCTGATATGGTAGGGAGAGGGTGCACTTCAGACACAAGTTGACTGTTTGGTCCTCTCAAATCCACACACAACCGGATTTTTCCATTTTTGTTTTCGAGAAACCACTATCGGACTTATCCACTCTCCTACATCGATGCGTTCGATTATACCTGCATCTTCCAGTCGTCGTAATTCCTGGGACACTTCTTCTTGTACAGAATATGGTAACCTCCGTAGACCATGACGTGTTGGCACTGCATTCTTCTTTAGCACTAGTATCCGGTGTTGATAATTCCGAATTGTAGGAAGTACCATGGATTCCCTTTCTGCTTCAATGCAATTCACTTCCCCAGTAGCTGGGTGCACCGTAAGGCCGAGTTCTGACATCATATCCAGCCCCATTATTGCCTCCCATGCTTCTGCTTCAACTAGATGAAAGTCTACCTTAGCACATCTACCCTCGACACATAGGCCCGCAGTACCAGATAATCGTGTGATCCCTTCGACGAAGGACTCTCACGTCGGATTCGCACGTGAAGGTGATAGCCTACCGCCATTTGCTTCCTTGTGCAAATCTCTCGTGCGATACCGTCGGACGTAGGGTTGGTAAGCCTGTCAAACTCGCCGCGGTGCATTTCTTACGGTTGGTATACCTGAGGAACGTTTTGTTTACAAATTACTGCCTCGGGCAGCCTCACGGGAGTACAGACGGAATCGAATCGTAATAAAGTGATGGTCCCTGGTGTATTATTTACCCAGTTTATTGCATTAATCTTATTAGTCTGTATTTAGGACATTCTCAATTGACGAAAATAAGGTAGCCTAGGCCATAGTGATTCCACCTGAGGACCATTGAATTTCTCTAGCCTAATTTCCCTTGAACCACCAATCAATTTTTGAGTTTAGGAATAGCCATGGGGTTGTGGTATGGATTTTCGCTGAATAATAGGGTTGTGCTTGGCTCTCTGGAAAAGTGGCTTGGTTATAGGCCTAATATCAGGCAAGCTTTTCTGTTATATTCAAGCCTAGCCCTGTTCACCTGTTCCAAGTAGATCAAGGCCTATGGCCATAAATCGTGAAATCTAACCTAGCCTATCTCTAACTCAAAAAGGGCCAGAGCTAGGATAGTGGGCTGTAAATTGCCATAGGCTATCTATTCCCTGGCTGACCCTTCCCAAATGGGAAAGGTAAAGCTTTGAGTCCTCCATTTCATAGTAAGAGATGCTTAAATTGGACATATGAGCAATTTTGATGAGCATTTAGCCTAGGCCTATATTGTTTAGTAATTATCTTGATATATTCAAACTACGGAAAACAGGGTAGGCCTAGCCTAACCTCAAGAGGTTACCAGGGCAGGGTGTCAATCGAGGTCGAAATTTGGAGTAGTAACACAATTGAAGTTCCACCAACTAGGCCTAGGCTAGGCCTACTAACAATATTTGGCTGGCATTAACAAGATACAATATAAACTTACCATATTAACTGCATCACCTCCACACACCATTAAATCCATGAGAAATCCTGTTGAAATAACCAAAATAATCCCCACTAGGCCTAGGCTAATTTTGTATGGCCATTAGGGATTAGGCTACCACTAAGGATCACAGGCCTAGCCTAGAGCACAACTTTATTTCACACCAATTTTCCAGATATCAAACGAATGTCACACCATGAATTACTTGGTAAGCATTGCTCTCATATCTTATTATAAGTTATTCATACCGATACATAATATATTTATAAGATAAGACTGGTAAAATCACTGTAAATATGTAAGCATTTCACTTCACTGCCGCGAGACGGTATCACTGACAAGAGGACTGACCTAATTATCGGTACTGCGCCTATTTTGTATAATTATATGGCAATAATAGATAATTTGTTAAACTCGCAGAGTATATTAAAATAAATATAGTTCAGCAAGTGAAATTAGTTTCATAAAATATGTAAACCTTAAATTTTGGCGAGTAATATATTTAGTACAGTCTAAACGAAGATGGGCTACAATTTTTGTTTACCAACCAAGACCAAGCGCATCATTGACCGACCATATCGTATGTTCTTTTGAAAACAAAATATATATAGGCTCATAGATAATAACATAGTAAAGTGCATGCTAATTTATTGAATAGCGTTTCTGTTTTTTAGAGATATTTTAAACTATAATTATGATCAAATTAACCCTCCTGGCCCGGTTGTCATTTAAAAATGACACCACGAACTAAGGGCAGGAGCCCGGGTGTCATTTTAAAATCTGTAAGCTTGAAAGCCTATTCAGCTTGGTCTGAATGCCGTGCATCCGACGCATGTAAACAAAGCCGATCGTTACGTCACCGCACCTCCGAAAACAAGAAGGAGAAGACTCGTTTGTTATGTACGTCTGTATGTCGTTGTTTCAGTAGTGAAAAGATCGTCATATTGCTAACATCGCCTGCAAGTGCTCTCCACTGAAATCGTCATCACAACTGAACCAGTTGACATAGAGAGCTCTACTCAACGCCAGTCTACAGATTGAAAACCGCACTACATTTATAGATGTGTGGGAAATTTCTAGCAGTTAAACTAAACAAAAATACGGTAGCCTAGGCCTAGACGTTTTTCGGCCAGATAGCCCGGGTAGCCCACACTGTCATTTTGAGAGCCTGCCCGGGCCAGGAGGGTTAAGGAGTAATAATGACAATTGTAAAGTCTTGTAAAGTTAGTATTTGTAGCCTATGTTACAAGTTCAAGAATTGTCACACGAAAATCACAAACTCCAGAAAATATGTTGTGGATCATTTCCCAGGAACTGCGGGAAGACTCTTAAGAGTTCCCCCGGCGGACTGCGGGAAGACTCTTAACCTAAGAAGTGCGCATGGGGTAATTAGAAACGTCCCCCTGTGCTGACGTATTTGAGCTGTTTCCATCACTAAAATATTCATTTTACCATAAATAGCATTAATACTTATCCATACGCGCCTATTATGGGTTGATTATAAAGGTATTAACCTGAAACAACAATAAAACGAGTGAAAACAGCGTTTGGATGGTCAAAATCGGAGATATAGGCCGCGAGTTATATAATGTATGGGTGAGGCAACATGCTATCCCGCCAATTTCCCCCAAGGCCACTGAGACACAGTCGATCGATATTCTCTCTCTCTCTCTTGCACTCGCTTGCTAACACTGATGACAATGCCCTGCTTGCAACTCGCTAATGTTAGCACGAAAATATACCTCAGAATAAGGGAATAACAGGGAAAATAGGTGATAACTGAAGGAGGGGAGGAAAGTGGGGAAGGAGGGGAGGTAGAGGAGTGATATTTTGCATGGCCCAGGGGCCCAATTTTTTTTATTTTTTTTTATTTTTTTTTTATTTTTAAAGTTTATTTTTTTTTCTCTGACTCTTAAGAGTCTTCCCGCAGTCCGCCGGGGGAACTCTTAACCCGTGGAGCCCCGGCTAGTTTTGTATTGTTTGTTCACCAGAACCCGGCCGGTTTTCAAAAAAGTGGTTTTATTCCAGAAACAATAGCGAATGGGTTAGGAATGAAGGAAAAACCACGAAAAACCGCTCAAAAAGCTTAAAGAATGGTCCTACAGAGCCCCCGAAAACGTATTTTACAAGAGTAAAAAATTGAAGGCAATTATCCCCAAAAAACAGGTTATTGCGCGCTCACGCGCACGCACGTGTACTTTGAGAGTTTTCAACCATCGGCACGGTTGCGTGGGATACGTACACAGTTCCCATACAAATCTGAGCCCTCTCGAGTGGCTACACCTGAGGTTACGGTCGGAGAAATTAGGGTGACTCGTCAGACGCGTCGCTGGGGCTGTGCGTTACATACATCGCCGACGCGCCAGACGCGACGCTGGGGCTGGACGAGTTAAGAGTCTTCCCGTAGTTCCCGGGTTAAGAGTCAGAGAAAAAAAAAAAAATATATACATCGAAATTATTATTATTTTTTTTTTTTTTTTTGCCCTTGGGCCATGCAAAATATCAGTCCTCTACCTCCCCTCCTTCCCCACTTTCCTCACCTCCTTCAGTTATCACCTATTTTCCCTGTTATACCCTTATTGTGAGGTATATTTTTGTGCTAACATTAGCGAGTTGCAAGCAGGGCATTGTCATCACTGTTAGCAAGCGAGTGCAAGAGAGAGAGAGAGAGTATCGATCGACAGTGTCTCAGTGGCCTAGGGGGAAATTGGCGGGAAAGCAGGTTGCCTCACCCATACCCATTATGTAACCCATTATGTAACTCGCGGCCTGTAGCGCCAATTTTGACCATCCAAACGCTGTTTTCACTCGTTTTATTGTTGTAACAGGTTAATACCTTTATAATCAACCTATAATAGGCGCATATGGATAAGTATTAATGCTATTTATGGTAAAATTAATATTTTAGTGATGGAAACAGCTCAAATACATGCGCACAGGCAGAGGTGTCTAATTACCCCCATGCGCACTTAAGAGGTTAATTTCCCCATTTAGAGCTTTTTTTATTGGTAAGGACATATTCACAAAGGTATAGTGAAGAGTTTCGTATAATTAAAACTGCAATTCAGTGTCAATCTTAGGTTTGTGAGCCTCAAATATGGACACAACTTCACCTCCATTGAGACGTCTTTGAGATCTTGGGCAAACTACTAAATTTGATTAGTTACTAGTTGAGTGTTTCCAATAATAGTTTAATATTCAGTCGGCCATTTTAATGTTCCCAGGAAGTGTGAAATTATGTAAGTATACATTTTAAACGTTTAGGTAAAAATTTACCTATGGTCCCGTTAAAATATCCTCAAGAAACCTATTAACCCGGGAGCTGCTGGGAGACTCTTAAGAGTTCCCCCGGCAGACTGCGGGGAGACTCTTAAGAGCAGAGCTTTTGAACGCGTACCAAAACCGCGCATTTATAGCCAGGCGGCTGAAAATTGGTGTGGGTATAGTACTACATGTCAACTCTCGACACCACCCCGCCAAACGCTCGCCCCGCACTCGTGAAAGCACCACCGCGCCAGTAACCACGCACTAGTCATGGAGCCCACACGTCCCTCACGCTCGCTCCCTGATGACACAACCAGCCCTCCTTCTGGTGGTGTTAGCCGCCGTGGAAGGCAGAGGGTGGCTGCTAAAGACCCTACCTACCAGTACGACACGCCCTACAGCTCGGAGGACGAAACACCTGCACCCAAAGCACGAAAAACGCTTGCAAGCACGAGAAAGGGACAGAGGTCATTGGTGTTTCGGGACACTGCCACCACCACTGCCACCCCTGCCACCCCTGCCACCGGTACCAGCGATGCAGGAGGCCGCCCTAGGGCTGCAGAACCTGTGGGGGCAGGAAAAATTAAAGGCACGGGCGTAGGGAAGAGAACCCGTACGCCAGCCACAGTGCCCCTACTACCACCACCACCACCAGCCGCCCCTGGCCCGGCTGCCCCTGCCACCCCTGCCGCCCCTGCCCAAGGAACAGGGAAGGGGAAGGGGAAGGGGAAAGGGAGAGGGAAAGCGACTGCTGGCCCTGGTGTCCCTGCCGGCCCTGCTGCCCCTGTTGCCCCTGCTACCCCTGCCGCCCATGCCGCCCCTGCCCAAGGAACAGAGAGAAGGGCGACAGGCACCACCATCATCTTGCCATCAAGGCCACGCACCACTGCTGCCCCTGCCGCCGCCCCTGCCACCGCCTCTGCTGTCCCTGTCCATAAGACTCCCGCACGTGCAAAAGTGACCCGGAAAACTCTGACACCATCAAAGTATGCTGCCCTGCTGTTTGATGGTGATTCGCAGGACATTGGCAGCCCAGGTTTCGACGACGAAGCCCTAGCACGGGACCAAGGGTGGGGGGATTTGGGAGTGGACAGTGGGAGTGAGTCCGACGTCGGTGACGAGAATGAGGAAGGGCATCGTCTGTCAAGTGAAGAGGAGGGTGATGATGATGATGCAGTGCTGTATCGCGACCATGGAAGCGATATTTCAGACGATGAAGCAGACGCAGACGACATTCCGATCCCTGTGCTGCCTTCGTTCGATTGGTCTGACGGGGTCAATTTTGTACCTGACGTGCCCCAGTTCAATCCTGGGACGTCAGGAACAACTGACGACTGGCCCTGTGACGATCAAGCGAACGAAAGCGTCTTCTTCCTCGCTTTTTTCGACATGGAGGTAATGACGTACATCGTTGCCCAAACA
Source organism: Paralithodes platypus (assembly GCA_032716605.1). Classification (NCBI taxonomy): domain Eukaryota; kingdom Metazoa; phylum Arthropoda; class Malacostraca; order Decapoda; family Lithodidae; genus Paralithodes; species Paralithodes platypus. Next base: position 32,932,817 of record CM064582.1, read on the forward strand.
AACGCCTACTACAGGTGGGTGTTTGGCAAATTGGACGTCCTTTCTCCAAAAGCGAGAATACGAGGCTGGGTGGATACGACTGTGGAAGAATTTATGACGTTCTTTGCCTTGTTGTTCCTCATGCCTCTGATCAAGAACCATGTGTTGCAACACTATTGGAAGCACGACCCTCTCATCGCCACCCCAACTTTCAATAAGTTCATGACTCGTGACAGATTTTTGTTGCTGCTAAGATTTATGCACTTTGCAGACAACGAAAATCCTAACAGGATTGACAGGATATGGAAATTTCGGGATGTGTTCACCATGTTGTTGGAGAGGTATAGGAAATACTTTTACCCCTTCCTCAATTTGGTGATTGATGAGTCGCTCGTGCTCTTCAAAGGACGTCTTGTTTTCAAGCAGTATATCCCCTTGAAAAGGCATAGGTTCGGAATCAAACTCTTCGTTTTGTGTGACTGCGAAACTGGAATAGTGCTTGACATGATCGTGTACACAGGCACTGACATTGACATACCGAAAGCCGCTGCCAATGACCCCATGGGCATGTCAGGTGCCATCGTCAGGAAAATGTTGGCACCTTACCTGGGCAAAGGCCACATCATCTACACTGACAACTGGTATACTTCTCCTGCTCTCTGCCAGTTTCTTCATGACAACCAAACGGGGTCATGTGGGACTGTCAGAAAGACAAGAAAGTTTATGCCAAAGTTCACAGGTAATGTCATTCCTCTCACAGATGCCTCCTCCAGTGACACACCTTCAGAAGACGACCTGGCCCAGGAACACCGCGAGAGGGGCAGAAATACAAGCAGCTCGAGAAGTGTGGGAAACTGATAGCCCTGAAGTGGAAGGATAAGCGAGACGTCCACCTGCTTTCCACCGTCCACACAGGTGCCCAGATGGATTCTGGCAAAATCCACTACCGAACCAGGAAGACAATCTACAAGCCCGACATGGTAGTGGACTACACTAAGAACATGCGCCTGGTGGACAAGTCTGACTGTCAGCTGTCAGGCGTTGAGTGTCTGAGGAAGACTGTGAAGTGGTATCACAAGCTCTTCCTCCACCTAGTTGATATCACGATGCTCAACGCCTACAACTTGTGGTTGGTGAAAAAGGATATGGCCCCAAACCAGAAGCTGAAATTCCGGGAGTTCGTCTACAACGTCTCATACCAACTCCTGGAGAAGTATGGCACCACCACTCACAGACGTACGGCATGGCGTGGGGATCACGTTCCTGACCGCATCCAGCTGGGTGTCGAAAGACACTACCCCATCAACACTGAGATGCTTGGCACTCGTCACAGGCAGGCGCAGTGCACCGTCTGCAGCTCCAGTGTCAGGAAACCCCATGTCACCAAAAGAGTCACCTCAATGTGCGCCGAGTGCAAAGTTGCACTCTGCCTGGGTGACTGCTTCAGGGACTACCACACCTTCAAGAATTATTGAGTGTCGCCCTGCCCTGCCCTGCCCTGGACTCGCCCCCTGCCCCGCCCTGTCCTGGACTCGCGCCCTACCTTACCTGACCTGACCTAATTGATCACGCTACCTCATAATGTAACATATATATTATATAATGTATAAGTTCCAAAGATGTCCCTGTGATATAGCTTTTACATTATATAATTGTATGTTTCATTATTTAGTTTATAAGTTTCAAAGATTTACATGTAATATGCCTTATTTTTTTAGTATCTTACTTGAATCTTACTTGAAGTCGTCTAGAGGTCCCGTCCTCACAGTCGTGGTCCGCCACCGCTGCGTATATATATCAATATATATGTTTGTTATTAGCCAAAGTAATGTGTATATAATTATTTTCTTACCTCAAATGAATTGTACAAAAATAAATATGTTTCAACAAATCCTGTCAAACCTACTAAGATAATAAAATAAAACAATAAAAAAAAAAAAAAAAAAAAGGTCATGTCATTGTATTCTTACAATATGATATATTCTATGAATATTTCATATTGTTTGAATACAATGGCATGATCTTGTAAAAAAATATTTTTATCAAAAATGTTCTAGACAATATAAAACCTTCCCCATAACCCCCTCCTGGATTCGATCACACAACCCTACCACACTGAGTTTTCCAGTCCGCGACCTTACCAACCATGCCACAGGAGCTCATACCAAATATCACTCAAAACTTTGTGTCTACAATCGAAATGACAATATACAAAAAAAAATTAATTATCCCACCAATTTACGTTTGTAAATTGATGGGATTATCAATTATATCATGCCAAGGTTTATAAAAGTTTGTCTCTGTCAAGAATTAGTAATTATATAACTTTATTCTGTCAAAAATTGCCCAAACACTCAGCAAAATTGCCCCTCTCAGTGCGACTCCACTCATTTTCACACGGTCAAGCGGTGACCCTTGCCGCTCCTTTATGCCCCAGCTACACCAGCAACAGCAGCTCTGTCTGGGAACAAAATTTGTATAAATACAATAATGGATAAAATACTCTTCACAAATACATTTGTATTGTATAATATTGTAAATAAAAAAGAATAATAACTGTGTGGGTGTCGAAAATTGCTCAACCAGCTTTCTTATGTCTCACCTACGCGCGTATATTGGATTATACATAGTCATGACTGTCATACAAATAATTGCAGTAGGTCTAGAATATACATTTAGATTGCATATTACTTGGAAATAAATAAGTAAATGTTTCTCTGGTGGCAATCTACCCTTTCGCAAGTGTAAGGAGACACCATTCTATATTTAGCCCTTTATCACAAAAGGCAATCTGCCTGTGTTTACTGACCACCGTCGCTGGTGGTCTATAATATAGTACTTTATTTACAGTCAATGGCCTACATGTTTCTGTGGTACTTCACATGTGTCTAAAATGCAATGTCTGCTTGCATAAAAATGCAATTCTGAAGTCCATTTATACGTACGACATACGCATGTCTCAGTTTCTATCTCTCTCTCTCTCTCTCTCCATTCCTGACTCATGTTATTGTAAAACTCTTGGTGGCAACAAACACCAGACACCTGGTAGACATAAGGTTCAAAATCCCAAGACATCAATACGCCTCGGGCGCCTCCACAATTGTCACACAGCTGGCTATCTATCTAGAGATCTGCCTGCCTTCCTTCTCTCCACGACTCACTCACTCCCTCCCTGCTAGCCTCCCTCCTACCCAGCCACCCCCACCCACCCTTTCAGGCTTCCGTCTGCTAGAAACACATTCACAATTTGCGTAAATATCGCATCAATTGGGCTATATGCGGTATATTCCGTTATATGGGAAGCCTACATACGTACACGTCTTTATTATAGCATGACAGTGCTCTAAATACAAGATTTACGTGATATTTATGGCGTAACACACCCTCTCCCCCTTTCATTCCCAGCACAACTCACTCACACCTTGGTTCACGCATAGAAACTCATTGATAATGTGCGTAAATATCGCATGAATTGGTCTATATGCGGTATATATTTTGATATATGGCACGTATACATACGTACAAGTCTGTATTATAGCATGACAGTGCTCTACGCACAAGATATAAGTGATATGTATGGCGTAAACCACACTCTCAGCTCATAAATTGCCGCCAAACCTCCAACACATCTTCATTCCCGCCTAAAAATTCTCTTAGAATTCCCTTATATATTGCAATTTTTGGTCACTATGAGGCATATTCATTGTTATATGGGTGGCCTACACACGTATACATACTCTACATAGCCTAAAAGGGCTCAAAAAAGGAGATATACGTTATAATACGCGGTAACCCACCCCCTCCTCCCTCTCCTTCTATCCCCTGGGCGCGTGAATATTCGGCAGGGAAATCTCGCCGCTCGATGACAATCTAGCCGCGCGGTGCCATTCGCTCCACATTTTTCAACTACGGACCGTTCCCCCACCCCCCCCAGACATTTTTTGGGGGGTCAAATATATATGGGCCGATGCACGCAAACATTCCCTACACGATGATGTACTTTTTATCGAAATTGGCAATAGGTCCCAAAATCATCATAGGTGCGCATAGTCTTACCCTGTAGAAAACCCCCTGTGCGCCGCGGAAAGGTTAAAAACTGTTCAGCGGACTGGTTAGAACTTGTAGGATGTTTAATTGAAGGTTGGAAATCAGTATTTACTGAGAAATAAAAGTTTTAAAATGCGCTATGTTTTACGTGAGGGTCTGTACGCCGCCACATACGCGCGGCCCCGCCCACTGCCCAAAATGTTGTACAAATATTATATTAGATTAGATTAACCTAACCTAACCTAACCTAACTTAACCCTAATATAATATAACATAACATAACATAACATAACATAACATAACATAACATAATATTACCTAGGAAAGAGAGGGCAGGGACCCTGGGTGACCCATAGCGCATTTTAAGACTGTTATTTCTCAGTAAATACTGATTTTCGACATTCAATTAAACATCCTACAAGTTCTAACCAGTCCCCTGAACAGTTTTTAATAGGTTACTTGAGGATATTTTAACGGTAAACATTTATCAACGTTTATTCTAGCTCTTATAAACCAGTTTGAACATAATATATAGGAGAATGTTATCAGCCATGACTAGAGTACAAGATATGACGTGCATAATAATGGCTGTCTGTTAAATGTGCAAAATATCTTCAATAACATAGGGGCCATGTGATTGTGATTTTGTTTCCTAAATTTAGCCTGTTTACTCTGTCAATTTGTCTAATATCAGTGATGTCACTAGGGCGAGGATAGGGTAATGGCTGAGATTCTGAGAACTAGGCTAAAGTTTATGCTTCAGGTTATCAGATAGCCTAGCCTATATATGCACAGTAGGCTACTGTCAGTATATTTCAATAAGTGCAACACCTTGAGTTTATATTAGAAAAAAACATGGCTTTTTAGCTAAATTTTCATGTGATGTCTTTTGATAAATCATTTAATGAGGAAATGCACGGCACTTGATAATAGGCCTAGGAAGGGCTAGGCTAAGGCTACGCTGCTATAAGTTATGAAGATCATGGTGTGGGGTTAAAAACTTAAAAATCCGATAATAGGCTAGGCCTACGTTTTTTTTTTTTTTATAAAACTTGGCTTGAGATTTCTTGTTTTTTTACTTTTTCAGTTTAAGCCTTTAAGGAAACCTTAAAATTGGAGAAACTGAACCAAGTTTTCTCAAAACTTGCCTGGTTTTCCAGGAATTTCAGTATATGAAAACCCTATCCGCCTAGGCTATTTTGTTTTTCCGTGGAATACATGAACTCTTACAATACTTAACACTAGATTAGCGGGCTAGCGGTTTATTTATATGTACCGCCCAGCGGGGTGTTTTTAGCCAAAATAGGGCTGTTTACGTGATAATTTTCATGCCTAAATAAGTCCCAGAACGTAAAACAAGTATCTATCCCTGAAAGGGCATAAACAGAGCTTTCCAATGACACCATAACGATCCTTTTATGATGGCTAGTTTTCTTGCAACAACCGCGCAACGCGAGTGCAAAAAGCATGTAATTCGGCACTTTCCCCATACAATTCCGTATATAGCGAGTGAGAGAGGGAGGGAGGAGGTGGGATTCGTGTCAGTAGGTTCGCCGCGGTGGTCTGGAGCAGTCATACGCTCGCTACTCTCCTGCCACCACTTGTCTCTCTCTCTCAGCAACATTACGTGCTGAAATTGCCACACGACCTATGTCGAGCGCCGCCAGATAGTCCAGATTTATTATACTCGACTTCTGTTGCGCGCCGATAGTTAGGGGTTAAAATCAGATCGGAAACTCATATTGAGCCTTTCATATTTTTATCTCTAAAACTATTCCAGAATAAACACAATGACATTAGGAACCCATGCAATATTTAAATTTAAAAAAATTAAACAAATTTTACAAGGCTTTGTATAAATTGTAGCCTATTTCTTTAGATTTGGGAATTTTGGGTCTCCTGTGTTTTTGCCTTTACAACTACTGTATTTGTAAACAGTAAGGATTCCTTTTTCATTCCACTATTAACATATTTTCTTGGTTCAACACCTTACCAAGTAACCTACGCCCTACGGACCACAGTCATGATAAGCAAAGGTGTGCTCATACTCAAAAAGTTGTTTTTAACAGTATTTTTCAGTCCTTTGTTAGTCCTTTTAGCTGTCTTCAGATGCCAGGAAATGCTGTTTTTGGCACCCTAATTTCTAAAAAAAATCTGGGGGGGGCATGCCCCCGGACCCTCCTAGGGCTCGTCCGCGCTTGTACGGTAACGCCAGACAGAACTAGTAATAGCTTGGTGTTAGATACTAGTAACACAATCAAACTTAAATGGATAGACACCCTGTACCAGGGTTGGATTTTGGACGATGGGTTAGGCATGAGAGGCTAGTTAGGATTATTTAGTTTATAATAACCATGGTAACCTAATAAAACTAATCTATTCTAGCTATCCAAACGAGGTAACCTCTGACTCTCCGAGTTTTTCAAAAAATTTAGCAGGGAAAGTGTTTGGATCACACAATTGTTCTCATCGGCTTTAGACATCTAGGGATAGTCACCTATCCTAGCCTAATTATAGTAAAATATTTCATGGCTAGCCTAAATATTATTTTTTAATCTCCATGGGACTTGCATATTTAATCAACATGTAGCCTACTCTTTAAACAATGCAAAATTGTTGGCAAATTAATATAGCCCAGGTTAGGTTAGCTAATGGGGAAAGCGATTTCTGAGTTAACCTAACCTACAAATTTAGAATAGGCCTAGGCCTATGATAGGTTTCTTGAAGTAGTGTAGCCTAACGATACTCCTTACTTTTGAGTATAGGACTATCCTGTAAATATTAGAAGCCAGCCGAAGCAAATCTGCTTCTAAAAGTTGGGGGAAGGATGTAGTATTCAAACGTATCGTATCGCCTACCTTGTTTACACTACTCGCACGCTCGCGATCACGTTCCTTTATATTTTGACTGCCGTGGGATACAATAATAGGTTGAAGGGGGGCTTTTCTCCCCTAAGCCACCCCATGAATTAATTGTCATCTTATATATTGCCTATTGTAACTAACATTACAGACGCCATGTCTGTAATGTTAGTTACAATAGGTAAGTTAGGCACAGTATAGTATTGTAGCAATCCGCTTGTGGGATTGGGTTGAGTTAGTTTAGCTTTATGAGGCAGAGTTTCTCAACTGAATATTACCATAGCCTAATACTCACAGATGTTTTTTCTGGAAGAGGCCTAGGCCTGTGGCTCCAGTTCAGTAGCCTGGTCACCAATTTGACCCTGGCTTCGCCTGTCTCAACTCTTATGTATTCCCTCAAAAACAAATACCTGTATGTATAAGTTCAGAATAGTGAATCCTATACAGATCACTTAGTAGGTACCGAGTACTGTATACTTTATGGGGTTATTTACCATAGCTGCACCAATTTGCCCCAAGTTTTATACTGTACAGTTCTGCTACATGAAAAGTGCCAGGTTTTAATCCAGTACCATTCAGTGCAGCAATATCATAAAGTTTCGGGTTTCAAGTTAATAGTAATGTGATCACCCACTTTGACTAGGCTAATATAGAAAACCATTTATTTTCAATACTTATTCTGCATCAAATTGACACCTGCCCTGTCTACAGTACTATACGGTACCAAAAACAGAAAGTCTAGTAGGCAGGTTTACTTTTATAAATGACTAAATATATGATGCTTGGACAATTATAGGTACCGCATAAAGAATGAACAATATATTTCACATAATTTATTGCAATTCTTACATACCCGGTACATAGGTACCCGTTATATAATATTGTATCATCTAATCACAACTCCTGTTGTATGCTTCCACATGGATAGGTCCTTAAGACCGCTTCATCAGATTTTATTCGCCCAATTAGCCTACTACCCAGGTAAGAAAATTCACGACATTACATTATACTTGCTTGTAATTTTGGCTTGGAATCCTCATTTGGTGACCATTATTATCTATCTATTTGAGGCATAGGCTATTTCCTGAAATAAGTCTTGCAATTGACGAGGATGGGTGTGAATGGGATATGCCGTGTGTGGGCCAGTCAGCTCTGCAGACTCGTTATCTTATGTTCATTTATGGAAGTATTTCAAGTAGGCCTAGGCCTAGCCCAATCAGGGAGAACATGTTAGTCCCTATTTATAGCCTACTTTAGTAGGGTAGGTTAGGCCTATATTTTTTAATCCAATAGGCCTAGCCTATGTTAAAATAGCCAACAATAGGGTACCTAGGTAAAAAAGTCTCAGATATTGAAAGAAAAAGTGGTAAAAATTGAAGAGACCTCGGACAGCCTTTTAACTAGGCCTAGGCTAGGCCTATAATTATTTTTTGTTTTTGTTAGGTTAGGTAAAAAGGCTGTCCAAAGTCTCTTCAATTTTTACCACTTTTTCTTTCAATATCTGGGACTTGTTAACCTAGGTACCCTATTGTTGGCTATTTTAACATAGGCTAGGCCTATTGGATTAAAAAATATAGGCCTAGCCTACCCTACTAAAGTAGGCTATAAATAGGGACTATGGTAGTGTTCTCTGTTTGTCGTCTGTGTTGTTCGTTGAGTTGTTGGAGTTTTTGTTTGATTTCTGTTTTGATGTGGTTAGGGGTGGTTTCTTCTTCATCCCATTTTTGTAGCAGGGCGTCACGTTCATAACGGAGATTGGTGGTGGTCTCTCGTTTCTCAGCTAATTCTTCTCGTATCAGTTCTTCACGAAACTGGCGGGTGCTAGTACGATGTCTGGCATTCTCGTTGTGGAGTTTTATGTTAGTATAGCCAGGTAATAGATTCTCTTTTAAACAGACGAGGTTAAAAGCAATAGCATTTTCAGCATTCAGGATTTTATTGTTACAGCTTTCAATAGTTCTAACAATTTTCCTCTGGGGTTCAGAGATGAGGTACAAAAGGTTAGCAAAATTCATGGTGGTGACCTTTAAATCGGTACTGGCTCAGAAACGTTAGTAGGAGGGAAAGTTTAGAGTAGAAGGATAGTTTAACCTAAGAAGTGCGTATGGGGGTAATTAGAAACGTCCCCCTGTGCTGACGTATTTGAGCTGTTTCCATCACTAAAATATTCATTTTACCATAAATAGCATTAATACTTATCCATACGCGCCTATTATGGGTTGATTATTGATTATAAAGGTATTAACCTGAAACAACAATAAAACGAGTGAAAACAGCGTTTGGATGGTCAAAATCGGAGATATAGGCCGCGAGTTATATAATGTATGGGTGAGGCAACCTGCTTTCCCGCCAATTTCCCCCAAGGCCACTGAGACACAGTCGATCGATATTCTCTCTCTCTCTCTTGCACTCGCTTGCTAACACTGATGACAATGCCCTGCTTGCAACTCACTAATGTTAGCACGAAAATATACCTCAGAATAAGGGAATAACAGGGAAAATAGGTGACAACTGAAGGAGGGGAGGTAGAGGAGTGATATTTTGCATGGCCCAGGGGCCCATTTTTTTTTTTTTTTTTTTTTTTTTTTTCGATGTTTAATTAACCCTCTCACCACGGAAGGGCTCTTGAACGCCCATAAAAAAGCATATAACAGGTACCCAGAAGGCCTGTTGAACGCCCAGTGGTTGAAAGCCTGTGAGCTTCGTGTGCGAGGCGTCGGTCCGACGCATGTAAACAACAGCCGGCTGGACCGACGCCCCGCATCTCCGGCCACAAGAAGGAGAGCGTCGCTTGTTCGTGTGTGCCTGTATGTTGTTGTTAAGTATCAAAAAGTGGTGTAAAGTGGCTGTGTTGGCCATAAACTTATCTCCAATGAAATCATCATCACAGCTCAACCAGTTGACTTAGAGCTCTACTTAATGCCATTCTACAGGTAAATAACACAGCTACGCTTGGGGATGCGCGGGAATGCGGGAAGCAGTCTGATTAACGAATATACGGTAGCCTAGCCTAGACGTTTTTCGGCCAAAACACCCGGGTTTCGAGGAATATATATATAATACATAGCCGGGGCTGGAGGGTTAATTAAATTTGATTTTTTTTTTTCCTCTGACTCTTAAGAGTCTTCCCGCAGTCCGCCGGGGGAACTCTTAAGAGTCTTCCCGTAGTTCCCGGGTTAAGGGACAGTTTTTTGTTTTGTTATAAACCCCCCCACACTTCCTCCCCCCTCCCCCTCACCTCCAATCCCCCCCCCCCCCCCTACCCATTTCTCTTCCTCCACATTTTCTCCAACATCCTCTTCACCATCTCCATGTCTTGTGTTTCCATCTCCTGTGTCAATCCCAATAGCGCCCCTACCCCTCTATCTTCTCTCTGCTTAATCTCCTCCCACCCCCTCTCCCCCAACTCTATTCCTCATGTACCCCTCCAACTCGTCTCTCTCCTCATTATATCTTGTACATTCCGTTACTATGTGCTCTACATCCTCCACTATTGGGTCTCCTCCCATTTCACATTGATTGCAGTGCGGTCCCACTCCATTCCATCTCCTTGTTCTCATTCGTCTCTAGCGATCCTGTCCTTACTTTAAATAGTAGTTTCGATCCCCATCCTCCATCATAGAATAGTTCTCGAGCTGGTTTTTCCTTCTCTCTATAATATGCCAGCGTGGCTTTATTTTCTACCCCCTCCCTCCACTTTCTTCTCCCCTCCTCCTTTATCCCTTTCTCTATCTCTCTGACACATCCCCTCCCATTTTCTAGTATGACCCTAGTATGGCCGACATAGGCCTATCAGGTGAAGGTGCCTGTACAACGGCTCCTGTCAAGTTCACCAACGTCATTGAAGATATATCGAAAGTCTTTGGAAATGTGCTAATTGTAACCCATATTAATATATATTAATAGTTTCGTACATTATGCAATTGATTTGCAATAAAGAATGTCTTCTATCTATCTATCTATCTATTGCCTGACGCCGTGATCCCCGAAGGGGTGGCCACGAACTAACCGCCCCCATGCACCTCTGTCCCCTCTGTCAGAAGAATGTCTTCTGTAACCTTTAATTTAGGAATTGAAACAATAATACAAATAATAAAATTCAATTAGCAAATGAAGGGATCCGACGACCATCGAAGAGAAGGGTCGAAGGTCATCTTCAGATTCCAATAATATTGGACGTAAACGGTCGCGGCGACCGTTTACGAAAGCATTCGCTCAGCCAAACAAATCCCCAAAAATGTTTTTATACTACAAATTTTGAAAGGAAGAATACCTTCGAGAGAAGGGAATGTTTGGTACTGCGGGCCATATACCCTTGCCGGAAGAATTCCTGTAACTTTCAGTGGCGTACGACCAACACCAAAGAGCTTCGTGCTAGTTAGTAAAATTTTGGCTCCCTCAAAATGCTGCTTAACCTCTGAAGTGCGCATGGGGGTAATTAGACACCTCTCCCTGTGCGCATGTATTTGAGGTGTTTCCGTCACTAAAATATTCATTGTACCATTAATAGCATTAATACTTATCCATATGCGCCTATTATGGGTTGATTATAAACGTATTAACCTGAAACAACAATAAAACGAGTGAAAACATCGTTTGGATGGTCAAAATTGGAGATATAGCCCGCGAGTTGTATAATGTATGGGTGAGGCAAGCTGCTTTCCCGCCAATTTCCCCCAAGGCCACTGAGACACAGTCGATCGATACTCTCTCTCTCTCTCTTGCATTCGCTTGCTATCAGTGATGACCACACCCTGCAACCGGATTTCTAATGTTAGCACGAAAATATACCTCAGAATAAGGGAATAACAGGGAAAATAGGTGATAACTGAAGGAGAGGAGGAAAGTGGGGAAGGAGGGGAAGTAGAGGACTGAGATTTTGCATGGCCCAGGGGCCAAAAATATATATATATATATATATTTTTTTTTTTTTTTTTTTTTTTTTTTTCGATGTCAAAAGTTGATTTTTTTTGTTCTGACTCTTAAGAGTCTCCCCGCAGTCTGCCGGGGGAACTCTTAAGAGTCTCCCTGCAGTTCCCGGGTTAACTACAGGCATACTGAGAACGGACACAGTGGCCCCAGTATCAACCTGCAATTTTATCTCCTCACACTTATCTTCCACTGTTACCTCGGCCAAACATGATACACGTCGCAACTTATTATTTCCACAAGATAAGATCGTCACTTCCTTGCATTCAGGGTCAGCTGCAGACCGAGGCAGATGTTCCGTTCTTCCACAACTCGAACACGGCGGTTTCCCACTGGAATAGTCTGCTCGCTGCCTGGTTGTAGCACTTAATCGGTGTATTTCTTGTGTCTCTGATTCTTGCGTATACTCAAGTGCCGCTACGTGGACTGCTGTACTTGCTGCAGAATATTTCGAAGTCTCCATCATCTTGGCCTCCCGTAGTGAGGTCTCGTATACTTCTGCTTGGCTGATCACGGTTGTGAGAGTGAGATCCTTGTTCTGCAGGAACCGTTCACGAAGCTTAGGATGACTGGTTCTCTCCACCACCTGGTCTCTGATCATCTCCTCCAGTAACGTTCCAAAGTTACAGTGTTGTGCTAATCCTCGAAGTATGGCTACGAACTCGGCTGTAGACTCCCCTGGACGCTGGCCTCTCCTTCGAAAGTTAAATCTTTCCACCACAATATTTATTTGAGGAGAGTAGAATGACTTTAGTTGACGTAGAGTAGCTCCATAATCGTCCTCCCATTCGTTTTTAACAATTGCTGGCTGGCTGTTGTAAACCCTTTGATCAGCTTCAGCTCCCACGGTATGGATTAGTAATTATGCTCTTTTTCTGTTAACTCCAAATGTGTCGCCTCCAATAGCAGTGAGGAATGTGGTAAATCTCTGCTCCCAGTCGTTCCAGGTACATGTTGGACGGTCACCAGGGTTATGTAGGTAGGCTGTTGGTGGTGCTATTCCCGTGGCTTCCATCCTACACACTGCGCCAAATGTAGTGTCGGGTATAGAAAATCATAGGTGTGTAGAGTTTGAATGCCAGCCAAGAACTGACTTTTATTTACTCACTTTTATCTGAACATAATCTGCTTGATACAATACGAAACACAGTGGGACAATAATACATTGTTCAGTTGACACAATAACTAGGGATTCCAACAACCAACACAATGGATAATGAATCAGTTGAAGATTCTAAATACTGTAACAATGAACACCCACAATGAACCACTGAACACTATAGGTTTCAACTCCTTCGGCACCGGCGGCCGACCTGTGGGCCAAGTACAAGTACTTCCCCAAATTACTACTTCACTCCCTCCCATTGTCACTATAGCGACTCCTGTCACTAATATTACGCTGGCTATGTTGCCATCAAAACTTAATCTGTTGTCAGATCTCATTCCACCCCCCTTATCAAAAAGGGCCGTATGCCACTAGTGTACGGTCAGGATAGGTCATGGTTAGTCATTAAGCCCACTCGCAATGTGGTCGTGCAGCGGCGCAGCCGGCGGTCGCAGGTGAGATTCCTGTGCCTGAACATTGGTTTGTGGAGATGAGTGAGGCCAAGAAACTAAGGGCCAAGAATCAAGCATGTGACATTCTCGATATTATCAAGACGATTCCAAATATTTACAACCTTGAGTTTTTTGTATGCTCCCAGTCTCCGGCCCTACCACCCGCCTCTCCTGTTAAATTGTATTCAGATAGGTCAAAGTTGGATGGACTTAATGATGTGAAATTATTGCAGGGGTTTACCCCGTAATTAAAGTCTTATCCACGCCGGGATAATGCTGGATTGCCGGTATTACATATCGAGGGTGTAGGTGCCGGGCCGTGGATTGGGTGGGAGCAGGAGGCCCAGCTGTTTGCCCACACAATTACTAATAAGAGTAGCCATCAACTCCCGCCGGAAGAATACGCATTGGTTTTCTATGCCAGCTCCTCAGGTGGACGGAGTGCCACCAAGGCTGGGGTCAATTATGAATTGAATTGGCATTGATTAAGAAACACTGTGAATTGGAATTGAATTGGAATTGAGAAAATATAAAAACAAAATTAATTTAATTGAATTGGAATTGATATCAATGAATTGAAATGAATTGATGAAATACTATTTTATACTGCAATTTGCGAATTCATTAATGTACAATAATTAAGTTACAGTATTTTCAAATAAACAGTAAAATATAGTGATTTTCGGCATGTATTTACTATCTTTAAGTCTTCTAGCGACTTTAGAGAACGAATCTAGTTGTATTTTGTGTCTTAACCCCCTCCGACCCACATGACGCTAGAGCGTCATATGACGGTTCCGCCCAAAACTATCAAATGACGCTACCGCATCATATGAACTTACTGTAATATCTCAATAATAAGTTATATGACACTCTAACGTCATTTTGGCCTCAGTAAGTTAGGTAACTTAGATCAGAATCTGTCGATTGATAGCAACCCCAAATTTCTCCGACTCCTAACGGTCCCTCAATGTAAGATTGACTATTGTGGGGATAATACCGGGCGGTCAGCCTCCTCGTCTGTAAGTTAACTATTCCTGTCTGAGGGGGTTAATTTGGTAACCCTGCCTGCCCTGCTCTGTTGGTATGTGATTGGCATAATGAATTGAATTGGAATTGAAAAGCTTATGAATTGAATTGGAATTGAAGATTATTTTTTTACGAATGAATTGAATTGTAATTGATTGATTCAAATTTTATTCTGAATTTGGAATTGAATTGAATTGACAAACATGAATTGGCCCCAGCCCTGAGTGCCACAGTGTATTTTAGATTTCTTGTGTGCTCCCAAATTATCTTTGTGTTAGTTAGCTGAACCATTTTGTACACCAACCCAATTACAAGTGGACAAGGATTTTAAAATGAGACAGAGAGCCTGGAGACTACTATCACAATTTCTGATCAGCCGATAACTAGCGGAGTCGCTAGTGCGCACGACTGAGTCAGTGACGGATAGTAACACCCACAAGGCGTTGTCTCTTACCCGGCGGGTCGTACACCAGAATTCTGTTCATTCTCTTGGTGATTTTCGTATGGCTCTTTTCGAAGCTGTATGAGTACGCCAGGGTCTGAGAGTTTACCTGGTTAAGAAACTTCCAGAAGAGATAGGTAGCAGGTTAATTTTATCTAATGTGCTAACACCTACTCTTGCCTCCCCAGATGCATGGCACACAGTAAATTGTTTATTAGACTCTAGCTGCGTCACTGCTTTCAGACCGAACAGTGATTCAGCACATGAAGCAGTGCAACTTAAGAGTCATATACAGTATGTGGATTTTTTCAGTCCCCACAGTCTGCCAAGACTCAACCTCGACCTGGAAGCAGTGGCACAGCTAGAGGCCGCTGTCAGGCAAGGGGTAAGGGAAGGTGATACCGAGGTCAGGCTAGAGGTAAGTCAAGCAATGATAACAGAGCCTCTCGTCCCCCTAGTCAATCAACTGAGTCAACACCCTCCCACTCAAAAAAATGAGAAACCACGATGCTCTCTCATTCCCAGCGCTCATATGGAGCGAGTTGGATACGAGAGTAGATCTGCCGGACATAACCAGTTTCGAAACTGGACACTTCCAGGCATGTTATCGGGCATGGCCCCGCAGAACATGGGCGAGGACAGTAGTGCGCAAGGGTCTCTCGTGGTGGTGGACCTGACGACCTTGAAATGCTGGGTGTGAAGGGAATTCATGGTCTCCTGAAATATCCCCAGGCTACCTTTAGGATCAACTTTTCCTGGTACCTGGCGAGGGGTATGAACCTCTGAAGGGAATTTAACCCCCCTAAAAACCCACAGGTTTTGAGATGCCTTGGGTGGGGTTCGAACCCTGGTTAGTGACCCAACCATCACCACCAGGCCCGCGCGCTAACCCACTGTACTACCACGGACGTACTAAAAGTATAGCAATCTTAGTCCGATTTTTAAGAACCAGGTGATAGTCTCGTGGTGTTATCACGTGATGAGTTTATTGGACTTGCCATCTACGACTATTTACGCTATACCTGACGTCAACTCGGGTTAGTATTATTGTGGGTGCGGGACATTTTCGAGGGCATTACATTACATCCTTCTTTAACTAGGCTAGTCCCTAGCCTATTTTAAGGTCGTAAGGTATCGTAGCTGTATTACCTCAGCAATCTCAATGTTGTTGGTATAGGGTTCGCGTGACGGGTGCTCCACGTAGCTACCTGGTCACGTTCCCTAGCTGCCACCAATGAAATGCTGGGTGTGAAGGGAATTCATGGTCTCCTGAAATATCCCCAGGCTACCTTTAGGATCAACTTTTCCTGGTACCTGGCGCGGGGTACGAACCTCTGAAGGGAATTTAACCCCCCTAAAAACCCACAGGTTTTGAGATGCCTTGGGTGGGGTTCAAACCCTGGTTAGTGACCCAACCATCACCACCAGGCCCGCGCGCTAACCCACTGTACTACCACGGACGTACTAAAAGTATAGCAACCTTAGTCCGATTTTTAAGAACCAGGTGATAGTCTCGTGGTGTTATCACGTGATGAGTTTATTGGACTTACCATCTACGACTATTTTACGCTATACCTGACGTCAACTCGGGTTAGTATTATTGTGGGTGCGGGACATTTTCGAGGGCATTACAGACCTCGTTTACGTCAACCATCAGAGTTCAACCAAGTATCTTTACAGGTGGGAACACTATAATCCGAAACCTGGACGAAGCCAGAAGTATTGCACTCATCTATGGCATGGACAACTCCTCCGCCGATGGTATGGGTGGACACGGATGCGTCCGGTACCCTGGGGTTGGGGTACCAGTCGAATCTGGACCATTAGGGTCAGGGTCTGGGGTTCAAGTACAAAGACCTTTACATTAATGCCAAAGAACTTTTAGTCCCACTCTTTTTTTCGCAGGAGCACGGCTTAACTCTAGTGGGGAAGTAATTAGCCTTCAGGATGGACAATCTGAATGCAGTTGCATGCATTCAGAAGCAAGGGTCAGCGAGATCTCGAGTGTTACAAAGGTTGTTGGAAGAGATCTTCTCTTGGCCGAAAAGCTAGAGATTTACCTCCATGCCCGGCGTCGTGAATGTCCGGGCGGATGCTCTGCCACAACGACGGAGCACATAAGTAGAATGGTCCCTCAAGCAAAACATCTTTCAAGAGATGATTGCAGGGCTATACCATCCACAAGTGGACTTATTTGCTTCAGAGGAGACCCACAAACTAGTTCTGTTCCTCACACGCTGGGTGGAAACCCCGGCGGGAGGACCTGACGTATTTCAGGTGGATTGGAACAAATGGAACTCCATTTATCTGTTTCCCCCACCCAACGCATCTTTAATGTGCCAAGTATTTCACAAACTACGCAATTATCGGGGCATGGTCTCGATGATAGCACCACTGTGGCCTGCCCAAGTTGGGTACATGCACTTAAAGACGTGGTGCGAGAACCCGGTGTCGCTCCCGGTCTCGTATTTCCACTTAGACACGATTGGAAACCTAAAGACCTTGCTAACTTTTGCCTTGTGGACATTCAGAAGGCTAAATGGCTAACCCACTTTGGAGAAAGCGTGACTCAAAAATTAATTAATCAATATACTACCTCTACCCAAAGACAGTACCAATCTCACTGGAAGGCCTTTACTACTTGGATTACAGAAACTGACCAACAAGAGTCCTCAGTGTCCTTGATACCTATATAGATTATTTGTTAGAGCAAAAATCTTTGGTGGTTGTCACATTAAAGAATCATCTCATGGCTTTTAGGAGGCTCTTTTTTATGTAACAAGACTCTCTGTGCCGGAGGTGGAGAAACATATAAGAACATAAGATCGCGGGAAGCTGCATAAGGTCATGCGGCCCACACGAGGCGGCTCCCATTCACACCCAGCCCATATCATCCATATGGGAATCCAACTTACGCTTAAAGCTTTCAACTGTTCCTGAGCTAATCACTACTCTGGGCAGTCCATTCCACATGTTAACAACTCTATTCCCAAACCAGTATTTTCCTATACCTTTCCTAAATCTAAACTTATCTAACTTGAAACCATTTGAGCGGGTTATGTCACCGTTCTTTAGCTTTAATACCTCATCTATGTCGCCCTTATTTATACATTTTATCCATTTAAAAACCTCTTATCATGTCTCCCCTACATCTTCGTATTTCTAGTGAGTGCAAGCCTAAGGCTTTCAACCTCTCCTCATACGATAAGTTTCTAATATTATGTATCATCTTCGTCATTCTTCTTTGGAGTGCCTCTAAACGGTCGATATCCATTCTATAATAACTATGGCACCAACATTGGACAGCATAGTCTAAATCAGTGGTTCTCAACTGGTGGTCCACAGGTCGTTCACTATATTTGGTAATAAACAGATTGGTGCATATATTATTTAATTTATAGAAAATGTAATAAGATTTTTGTTATCAAAATAAATAATTGGACATTCAGCCGTCCGGCTGACTCAGTTGATAGGGTGCCTGATTCCCATCTTGCAGGTCTCGCGTTCAATCCCCGCTCAGATTGAAAAGTTTTTCTGGGATATAGCCGGCGGTTACCATCTCCCCATGAGCAAGGGGGGTGTGGGTAATGGTCTCTGGTAGACTAAAGAAAGCCAAGCACTTGTGAATCCTCGAAGGAGGAGATACGGGCGCTATATAAGTAACCAGACTGTTAAGCCCTGATTTTATACAGGATTAACTTGGTATAGGTGAGTTCTGCAAGATTGGGTTATTTGATTTCATGCAAAATACATAAAGAGAATCAACAGAGGACATAGATAATCTCGGATAAATTGTTTGTAATACAGCTTTATTCTAAATAACACTCAGGTATAAGGTACGTAATAGAATTCCCACGAACAATAGATGTTAGAGCACTCAGGTAGGTTATTGGACTTATTACAATCTCCTAGCACCTATCGCAGATTTGGATAGAGACATACTTCCCACTTCCAACGTTCAGGCATTATTCTTCTGATCACATTGCTTTACGATACGTAGGGTATACGAATCACACAGGTTAGGTATTTCGCTTTGTTATCTATCTGGTAAATATGACTCTTAATCACCGATGAAAGTATAAGTAATGAGGTTATTGCCCAAGAATTAACGTAAAGTGATAACTGTAGCTAGTTGCACTGGTCTAGTATGTTCACTTGTCTAGGTAATACTTCAGACCGAAGATATCAGTGAGGGCGAATCAGGTTTCTCGTGGAGAATCACAATCACTTATTTCAGAATTGCTTTCGCTCGAGCCGTAGTCCAATTGATTCGGACTTATTTCTTTGGCGAGGTTAAACCTGATGGCAAGAATAATTACGGGAGTCAGTTCGCCTAAGCTGAATTTCACTGATATATATTAATACATACTAGCATTGTCACAGGTCCGTGACTGAGATTATATACTTAGAGGTAGTTAGGTATATTTCTCGAGCGCGGGAAAAATTGGGGAGGCGGGAACAGCTGTAGAGAAAGGGAGAGGTGAGGGGTGGAGGCGCGGGCATAGGCCTATGTACCGCTAGGCGCCTCGCGTACATTTGTGCGTGTGTGCGTTCTTGCTTGTGAGCGTGGGTAGGCCGCCATTACGTGTACATGTGTGTGTGCGTTCATGTTGTAGGCGTGGTCATAGGGAGTGTCCAGTCTTTTCATTGGCACCAAATTCAAAATGTGATGGGGGAGGGGAAAACCGAGGTTATAAAGGGGGCAGGAATTCCCAGGACAGGCCTAATTCTGCTCCTGCCCGACCCCAACGAGATAGTCCATTTTTGTTGTGCCTGCGATGAATGGGTCGGCAGGGCTGCGAGGGTACCTCGTGCCCTAAATTCTACCATAATCAGGTGAGTCCAATTCAGTTAGACAAGTGTCAATGTTGATTGAGATATCCAGAGTGATGTGTGGTGGTGTGCTTGTGTGCGTCGGCCAGTCCCCAAGTCTGAGCCAGACCGTGCACATGGCCAAGGTTGTGACGCCGACCGAATTAGCTTAATGCTATGGCCGAGAATGGCATGACCCCACAGAGGGCTTGCTAAAAACTAGGGATGCCCAGGGCGACATTGTTCCCCTGCGGCGATATCTCACTGTTGAGCTATGCACGTGGCCAGGGGTGTGTGTGGATGTGTGCGGGTGTGGTGAGTGACGCCGTAATGCTTAACCCCACAGAGGGTGAGGTTACCGCTAGAGGATTGTCGGCTTGAAGGGCTTGTCGTACTGCCCTTTTTGAGACCCTTTAATTAGGCAACTCTCATTAGTCTAGCGAGTCACGTGTGTGTGGTGTGTGTTGGTGAGTGACGCCGTAGCATCTTGCCCCACAGAGGGTGATGGCTACCGCCAGAGGATTGTCGGCTTGAAGGGCTTTTCGTACTGCCCGTTTTGAGACCCGTTAATTAGGCAACTCTCATTAGTCTAGCGAGTCACGTGTGTGTGGTATGTGTTGGTGAGTGACGCCGTAGCACCTTGCCCCACAGAGGGTGATGGCTACCGCTAGAGGATTGTCGGCTTGAAGGGCTTGTCGTACTGCCCTTTTTGAGACCCTTTGATTAGGCAACTCTCATTTAGTCTAGCGAGTCACGTGTGTCGGTGAGTGACGCCGTAGCATCTTAACCCCACAGAGGGTGATGGCTACCGCTAGAGGATTGTCGGCTTGAAGGGCTTGTCGTACTGCCCTTTTTGAGACTCTTTAATTAGACAACTCTCATTAGTCTAGCGAGTCACGTGTGTGTGGATGTGTGCGGGTGTGTGTGACGCCGTAGCATCTTAACCCCACAGAGGGTGATGATTACCGCTAGAGGAGTGTCGGCTTGAAGGGCTTGTCGTACTGCCCTTTTTGAGACCCTTTGATTAGGCAACTCTCATTAGTCTAGCGAGTCACGTGTGTGTGGTGTGTGTGTTGGTGAGTGACGCCGTAGCATCTTAACCCCACAGAGGGTGATGGTTACCGCTAGAGGAGTGTCGGCTTGAAGGGCTTGTCGTACTGCCCGTTTTGAGACCCTTTGATTAGGCAACTCTCATTAGTCTAGCGAGTCACGTGTGTGTGGTGTGTGTGTCGGTGAGTGACGCCGTAGCATCTTAACCCCACAGAGGGTGATGGCTACCGCTAGAGGATTGTCGGCTTGAAGGGATTGTCGTACTGCCCTTTTTGAGACCCTTTGATTAGGCAACTCTCATTAGTCTAGCGAGTCACATAACTGAGGTGAGGAGGTGAGAGAGAGAGAGAGTGATGAGTGTGATTGATGGGTACTGTGAGTGTAGGAAAATCTTGTACCTTATTCGATCATGCGGTCATTTGCTGGGCTAGACGATTTCAGTATCACAGTAGACTAAAGGGTTGGTTGATGTGAGATTTCGTATGACTAAGCAGTAATCAGTATAATGATTTGGGGTAATATTAGGGGTAGATATAATACTGGGTAATTGTATTTAGGTAAGTGGATTAGATAAGTGGGTTAGATTGAGTGGCTGAGTGTGTGAATGAAATTGTCTCTTTGATTAATGCAATTTCTGTGTCGCTATTCAATAAAACCATTTTAGTAGGAATGTTTGTTTCTTTAATTCTTACTAACTTTAAGAATATAATTATTATCAATATATACCTATCATTACAATAAATCTGTGTACTCTATGATCCCGCAAGCTGGGAACTGCAATTTTCTTTTCAAATATATTACTGCATCGAGTCAGTATAGATATAAATGTATAGCATGTTCTGGGTCTTTTGTTGCCATAATTTCACAAGGGATATTTGTCTATTTTTGATCTAAAGTAACGACACTATCAATTATAGGTTTATTTCCTAGATAATGGGCAAGTGTTACAGTAACCTATTAGTCTTGTGATCTTTTCTATTACAATTGGCACCATGACAGGATTTCTATTACAATTGGCGATCTGGACAGGACATCTATTACAAGCATAATAATCACTTGCTTCCTAACATCAGAGAAGATTGAGACATAATCAAATACCAGTGGTGGGCGCGCTCCGGTGGGATCGGTAATGCGGCAGCGCTCCGCGCTCCTTAGACGTAAGGTAATGCGGCAGCGCTCACGCGCTCCTTTGGTCAGCCGACCCGATGCGCTTCCCGCTCTGCGCTCCTGCGCTCCGCGCTCCCAAAAATAGGTATATAATAAAAACAAGTAAAAAACAGCTTCTAGAAGTTATTTAATTATTTACCTAAATTAATACAATCTTTTGTCTTTCACTTCATTAAATTAAAAAAATTCAAAAAATTCAAAAAAAACTTAAGTCATGGTGTCTTTCTGAAGTTTAAGTTTCTCACTTTCTCAGTTTCTGTAATTCTTTATGTCATACCAATGATATGATTGATATCATATCATGGATGACCCGCTGACCAGTATTCGACGGTATATATACAGCCGGGACTAGGGTCTTGTCAGTTGTCACGCCCAGTGCCAGGTCCGTATATAATTATATACTGACTCGCCGAAAAAAAATCGTAGCAGCGAAACGACTGCACCTATGGCTTTCATATTTTTAGTTTTTTACCACATGTATCTTACCCTTTTGCATACCCACCACCACTACCCCAAACCCCTCCTCCCACCCACTCGCTGACTATCGGTCGCCTCACAAGGAAAAAAAAGGAAAATCTGTGGCGGCGAAACGATTGCACCAATCGGTTCCATATTTGTGTGACAAGTGCCTTACCCTTCTGCCTTCCCTCCACCACACCCCCAACTGCCTCTCACAACCCACTTCCAGCGTATCCGTACGAAGAAAAGGAAAAAAAGAAAAATCTGTGGTGGCGAAACTACCTCACCAATCGGCTTCATATTTGTAACACGAGTCAATTACGCTTCTACCTTCCCCCCACCATCCCCCAATCCACCCTCCCACCCATACATTCAAGTAACATTCCGATGGTATCGATACCATAAAATGATAAAAGTCTCTGAAGTCTATAGTGTCTTTTGACTAGTTTCAGCTACGTTCGCGACTACGGGGACCTGATTTCTGGCGAAAATGGACAAGGGGGGTGTTTTTTTTTACCATTATCCTTCCTTTCTCACCCAACTTGATAGATTTAGCCAAAAAAAAAAAAAAAAAAAATCTGGCACTGGCCAGGTTCTTACCTTTCCAGGGTTTGAAGGTGGCACTGTCAGTCTGTCACTATCATAGTATCACTGTTCACTAACACCGTGAGTAACACCGTACGATGACTGTACACGATAATGACGTTCTTGAACCTGTTGTTGACAGGAAAAATCGCTTCCGGAGCGCCAGAAAGGAGCGCAAAATTCAAGGTGCGCTCCCCGCCTGCACTCCGAGTTCAGATTTTTGACGCTCCTCGCTCCGCACTCCTCTATATTGGTAGTGCGCACCGGATCGCAGAGCGCAGAGCGCCAAATCGGCGCGCCCACGCCCACCACTGTCAAATACACTGGATGGTGGAGTTAATAGCACCGTAACACTGGTACTTTGCGAAGTAACACTGTGATAGAGTTTTCCTGGTTATCTTGCATTAGTGATGTTGGGGGTTAACAGTAGCTCTGGGGCCGTCCAAGCTGCCCGGTAGTGTAGAGAAGGTTGACAGGTGAGTTTCTTGCGTAACCGGTGATGGCGCTCCGATAAGGTTCCAGGAGCGCGAGCGGTTTTGCACCTTTTTGGTCAACAAAAGCTGATGGGGCCTACAGTCAATTGTTGCCAAGGAGTTATCTTTGCAGAGTCCTCAATCAAGAGTTCCTCACATAATCCCTTCTAACATAACAAGATCTTTCTGCCTTAGACCAGTTACGAGTTATGATCGCTCGTAAACTCAAGTATAGCAAAGGGTGCACTACAAGAAGTTTATGAAACAATCAATAATTGGTGAATTTGTTGTCTACCAATTTAATATTACTGCCGGTAGTCCCGATCGCAATAAAACATTCGTAAAGGGTTAATTCACTTCCTCACAGAGATGCACAGATTACGGAACGCCGAAATTATCGTGAATCTTGAGGAGGGGGGGGGGGGGGGGGGAGAGTACTAGACGTCAACACAGTGCAGCCAGCCGTTGCTTTGAGCTCTACTATTCAACTGGCGAATATTGCCTCTGTGGCATATTTATAGGCTTGGTCAAGGTAGCCTCAGGAATATTCTAGAAGTATTGGATGTCAGTGCTATGAAGTAGTTAATTTATTCTGGTGAACTTAGGGGGTTAGTGAGGGGCGTCTTTAATGTGGCGGTAAGTAACTTGTAATCTGATTTATTACCGTGGATATCTTAACTCTAGTATGAGGTACTATTAGAGTTGGTTAGGCAGGATTTGGTGAAGTTTTTAAGCACTACTTTGCTGGGCACCATACGTGCCCAGGCTGGAAGGTATTATTCATCAATTCACCTAAGTATCCTTCTCTGGTCTAGCTGACATGCTATTCGGAATCTGGTATGGGATAAGGGGGATTTTGGGTTTAGTTAAGGATGGGGTAGGATGGTATTTGGATAGATATCTAGATTTGGAGTTCATAACCCGTTGGAAACTCGCCTGTTGTCTGGCAAGAATTTGCTGGCTCTCGTGGGTCATGGTAAATCTCTGCGGGGGATGGTGGGGTCCCCGTGGGGGCGGGGGGGATGCCGCTCCCTGAATATGGTTATAGAGAGCCCTTATGTTAATTGGGTAGAGATATGGGTTCAGGTTGTCAGGAGGTATATTCCTAGTTAGGGTTGATCACTACATCTAGTTCTCATGTACGAGGATCACTCGTGGGTGTTAAGAATAGTGGTTTTTGTGAAAGTGCAAGTCAGTGGGAAAACTAAATGTTTAAGGGGGGGCGAGAGGTGGTCGCCCTAGCCTCGCGCCGGCTATTGGTCTGGTTCAGGTTGTGAGTTGGGATAGCGAGTTAGAGGATAGTTATGGGAGATACAAGGATAGGTCTTTACCTTCTATTTACTGGGGCTGGGGAATGAACTGAATCGGCATGTTATAGCGTTCTTATGGGCGTCTTTACAGGTGGGGGTTGTGAATTGGGAGGGCTGTGGGGCAAGGCTAGGTCGCTGCGGCGCTCATGAACTTTGATAGTGACCCTTAATGCGCGGGACATAGGGGTGGCAGTGCCCTACGATAACACAGGTAGTGTGGTGTGTGCAGCGGCGTGTGAAGGAGAAAGTGACAGGGTGACCCAAAAGGTTTCGACTGGCCATGGGATCACAAAGTAAAGTGGAGTAGTGTGGGTTGTATACTAGAAGAGGTGATTGACCAAAGACGTATAATAGGCGTGGAAAGAGATGGAAGAGAGGAACACAATGGCGGATAAAAGATAATTAACTTAAGAAATGAATGCATGCATGAATGACGGTATTAGCCGTCGTCATAATAAGATGATGGAACCTGGTTGAATAACTCGCTAGGTCAACTTTCATCTACACTTAATTACAAAAAGGGGAACAACTGAGCAGGGGGGCTGCATACATCTATTCTCGTAATGGAGAGAGATACTAGGTAGGTTTCCTGCATCGCTCTTGAGATGATCGTATGCAGATTGGTCATAATTAGACACATATATATGTCAACATACATAAATCAATATAATAACGGGCATTGGGTTAGTATTACGTTTAGAGCGTAGGTTAGGGGGGAAGAAGGGGGGGTTTCTGGGGGAGGGGGGATACAGGGTGAATTATAGTTCTAAGGGATCAGATCTCGGTATGGTTATTTGAGGTCTTATTATTCATAGCTGGGGACCTACTCACATTCTAACAATATAAGTATATCTTGATATAGAATAGTGTGGGTGGAATTGTTAGTTTTCTGCGGAGTGTGGTATCATAGGGAAACAGGTTTTCACGGGGTAACAATTGAGGCGGTTGTACTGAGTTTAGGCCGTAGTTAAACGCACGCGAAATAAATACAACAATACTTACAACAGTCACAGTGAACACGCACACGACGCGGGCATTATAGTTTACGTCGTATCAATAAGGGGGGGGTGGGGCATGGTGGTTACATAATTAAATACAGGGCTGGCATAATCGTGATCTGATTTTGTTGTGAAACGGAAGCTAAGGTGCCTTGACATCGCCTTCGTACCTACACAATGAAAGTATTATAGCCTGCATGGTTGTTATCTAATTAAATACATACTTAGTTGGTACATCAAGAATGTCAGTGAGTAAAGTAATGTGGTTTGTAAATTAGAAGACTGTGATTGAAGAGACGTACAACATGTGGAGTTAAGTGGAAGAGAGGAAAACGAAGTTGGGGATAATTATAGTTATAAATAGGGGGGGGGGATGGTGGTTACATAATTAAATATAGGGCTGACATAATCATGATCTGATTTGTTGTGAAATGGAAGCTAAGGTGTCTTTAGATCGCCTCGAACCTACACAATGAAAGTATTATAGCCTGTGTGGTGGTTACATAAATAAATATACACTTGGTCAGTACATCAAGAATGTCATGGGTTAAAGTAATGTGGTTTGTATACTAGAAGACTGTGATTGGAGAGACGTATAACATGTGGAATGAGGTGGAAGAGAGAGAGAGACCAAATCGGGGATGGGAATGGGACCGGGGATCTCGTTGGGGGTGGGGATTTCGCTCCCAGGATTTTCGTTCCTGAGGTATTTTACAGACGATTATTATTATTATTATTATTATTCCTATTTAAGCAATATATTGGCAATCATCAGGTTGTAGCTGTAGAGAGGCATTGGCATACAAAACACTGCCTGATCACCTGAACACCAATTTCAAAGGATTGGTGAAGGTGGTTAATTACATCAAATCGTCAGCAGTGAACACTAGGCTGTTCAGAAAATTATGCCAGGACATGGGTTCCGATTTTGAGGTGTTGCTGTTCTACACTTCTCTACGGTGGTTGTCAGCAGGGAACAGATTTTTGAACTGAGAGAAGAATTGGTTATATTTCTCCAATCTCAAGGGAAAAAGCTAACACAGTCAGAATTAGAACTTGCATACCTTGTTGATATTTGAGGCCTCTCGAAGTCAAGGGGCCTACGAACCAAATCACAGAATTTGAGTTTTCACTGGTTCCCAATAGGTGGCAGCACGCTCTATCATGCTGTGAAGACCGAATTGGGAATTTCGCCCTTATGTCCACGTTGCATAGGGTTGAGCGTCTCGTGTTTTGACTCGATAAATGTACGGATGAGGTAGGGCAAAGCGGAGGTATATGGGCCTAGCCGCCGCGCGCGGCTGACCAATGGGAGGGCGGCTATGTTCCCGCGTGTTTGTGTCGCGGCTCCCGGCCAATCAGAGCCGCCGTCTCGCACCTCCCCACATCAGTCATGTGGCGGGAGTTTTTTAACTGGTCATTCTCGCTCGCTCTCCCTGTTTTTACCCATATTTCACGGTGTTTGAGGCTGAATAATGAGTGATACTAGTGATCCAGATGTGGGGGAAGGTTCACCGTTGATGCCTAGTAGAAAACGGCACACTGAAACCTGGAAAAGTGTAGTTAAGAAGAGTAAAAGGGATCGTGGTGGCGAGTATGTTTCTCGTAAGGGCACTGTTGTAGGGGCTCGTGTTTTGGGGCCCCCGTGTAGTTGTGCTATGAAGTGCTATGATAAGGTTGACAAGCGGATTGGGCAGCAGTTTAGAGGTAAATAATATTCAACTTTATAATGATTTTATTACCATTGTTCACACATCAAACACGAAAGAACTAAGTCTTTTCTTATAATTTATGAAATTAAATTATTATAAATTGTAATTATGGGAAGTATGCTTTCTAATTTGGACAAATTCTTAGTTACATCATGGTTATTCAAAACTATGAGTATGAAATAAATCGGCCCATAGTTACGGATACAAAAAAAAAAAAAACCCATTACGTGTTTGTTTGTGTTTTCTAGGAATTACAGATTTTCACACAAACACTGATACGATTTCATCCATTTATTTACACTCTATCTTTTGATTATGCTATAATATAATTTGTGTGCATTTTTTATGTTTTAATAAAACACCACCAAACAGGCAGATGGAAAAACACTCATAAAACACGCAATTTTAGGAATTTTGCTTAAATGTTTCGGCTGTCTCCTAGTTATTGCAAAATGCTGTAATGTTCCAAGTATGAATGTAATCGAATAACATTTACGGGTACATACAAAAAAAACACTATGTGTTTGTTGTTGTTTTACCTAATAATTACGGATTTCCACAAAAACATTGCTATGATTTTTCTTTACAATGTCTACACTCATTCTTTTGACCATACTACCATAATAATTTTTATGCATTTTGTATGTTTTGATAAAACACCATAAAACATGTCGAACGAAAAACACGCATGAAACACGCAATTTTTGGAATATTGCTTTCAAATTTGAACTGCTTCTTAGTGTTATCAAGTACTCTGAAATTATCATGTTTGAATTTAAATTGAACAATAAACACACATACACAAAAACACACCCCTTGGTGTTTTATGGTGTTGTATTATTATTTTCAGATTTTCAGAAAAAAACACCAACATAATTTTTATATGTCAGGTCGAGAGCTTTCCATTGATGTATAATATTGTCATAGGAGTATAGTTTTGGAGTGCAGTACCTTTCTTAGACTTTAACCCCTTATTACTCGAAACTGTGATTTGGTTCGTTGGCCCCTTGACTTCGAGAGGCCTCAATTTTTTTTGGAATCTTCAACAAACTGAATCTTCAGCTGCAAGGGAAAGGTGCAAGTCTGTTTTCTCACCAAGGCATCATCAAGGCTTTTCTTGAGAAATTAGAACTCTGCATCAAATGAGTCCAAGGAAAAAATTTGGTTCAATTTCCATGTGTGAATGCCATGCTCGGGGAAAAGGAAGCCATTCAGATGCAAATTCTCGAGCATTTAACAAAGCTGCAGGATGAATTTCAGTGATACATTCAGAGGCGCAACATATGTTTATAGTGTTCCATAGGATCTTCAGGAGGAATTCTTGGGGCTGAAAAATGATTTAGCGGCTCAAGATGTGTAACAGCGGTCTGCAGTGGAGTTTTTTGGGGCCAGTTGATTGGTACTTACCCAAATCTATCAACACATGCAGTAAGATGTTTGTTGTCTATGCTTTAATTTATCATTACTCAAAAATTAAATGGTCCACAATATTTGTTTTATTGGGCTGGTGGTCCACGGCCTGAAACAAGTTGAGAACCACTGGTCTAAATGGAATGTTACTAGTGCTAAGTATAGCTTTAAGAAAACTTCAGCAGTCCTGTTTCTAACACTGCTAGATATGAATCCTAGAACTCTATTTGCCCTGCTGTTCCTAACACTTATACATTGTTTTCTGGGTTTCAGATCATTACTAACGAGCACCCCTAGATCCTTCTCACACTCTGAGTTATCCAATTCTACATTGTCTAGTTTGTAATTTGCTTCTAAATTACGATTTCCAATCCTTTGTCTTCATTGAAACTCATCTGCCAATTTATGTACCACTCGTGCAAATGATCGAGATCCTTTTGAAGACATTCCCTGTCGCTAGCTGACTCTATTATCCCACCAATTTTAGTATCATCAGCAAATTTACTGATCCTACTCTTTATGCCTGATTCAAGATTATTTATGTAGATAATGAACAGAAGGGGCCCCAAAACCGACCCACCTCACTTTTAACTAATCCCTAGTCCGACTTTACACCATTGACACTAACTCTCTGCTTCCTACTAATCAGCCATGACCTAATCCACTTGAGTAACATCCCCCCAATACCATGTCCTGCTATCTTCCTTAACAGCCTTTCATGTGGAACTCTATCAAAGGCCTTCAGTAAGATGGCGGGAGGGTTGAAGGGGGCGAGCGTAGCTCTCTCCCTATTTATCATCCTTCTCAACATCCAGATGGGTTGCGCTGTTATACAAGTACAGAGAGGACCGGTAGTGTACCAGGTCAACACTAAGCAAGTATTGAGGGACCTCGTCATACAGAAATCACACACAAATGAAATTTCTGTTACCATTCTTGCCTGGTCAACTTCATACATCGGGAAGACGCCGCAAGTATTCTTACACAACCTCGCTACAACACCTGTTGTGCTACACTCTAATTAGCTGCGGAGATATAGAGACCAACCCAGGCCCTAGTTCAACGTTGCAGAAACCTCACCACATAATAAGTAAGGCAGACACCGACATTTCAACAGTCCCTAGCACCAAAGTTCAAAACAACAAGCAGGCACCAAAACCTCCCCTCATCCACACTATTGAGGCCGCCAGGCAGACACTGCCATCAACTGTACCATCACTACCACATAAATCGGCGACTCAAGTATCTCAACATGCAACCAGAACACCTAAAAAAGTAGGTAACACTCGCAACCACATCAACAGCGAAGTAACGGCAACGAACAAGAACGACAACATCAGTAAACAACCACCTCCGAGTCCGCGCCTTGGGGAGGTAAGGGAGAACCAAGGAGTAGGCCTATGTGCTCCCCGTCCCCCTCCTACACGACACCCCGCTGCCCAGCCAAACTGCAACTCCAGCTCCAGATGTACAATAAACAGTAAGAGGAAATTATGTATAGTCTGTACTATTGGATTCAACAATAGGAGTACACTTTCACAATGCAATATGTGTAATGAAATTGTACATAATCGATGTACTTACGTAATAGTAGAAACAAAGTGGAATGCGTTAAATGTGGGACATCGGCTGTACAAAATCCGACGAACGTTTGTGATATATATGGATCACTCATAACACGTCAGAGGATCCAAATCTGTATTAAGTGTAAAACTGTAGCTCACGTGAAGTGCGTTTCTAAGAAGACAGACAGTAAATAACATGACTTTTTACACAATTGACACCACAGAATCCAGCCAGGACACAGTCCAAGATTAATATAGAGTTTTCACCAACAAAGGGATGCATTTTATCCACATCAACGCCAGATCAATGTATCATAAACTGTCGGAAATAAACTTATTAGCTAATAAGACCAAAGCTACAATAATTGCAATTACAGAAACCTGGCTGGACTCGAGTATAAACGATGGTGAAATAAACATTCAAAGTTTCAATGTGGTTCGAAATGATCATAATAGACAAGGGGGAGGAGTATGCCTGTATGTAAAAAACAACCTCACACGCACAATTAGGAACGACCTTAATATAGAAAACCACGAAGATCTGGATTGACTTACACCTGCCTTGGACAAATCCCATCACAATCAGAGTGTGCTATAGGCCACCAGACGACATGTAGTTGCAGAAGATGTCGTAGCAGTTCAGTATGAATCTGGGGACCTCCTTCACCTCTCTAGTGATTATAGGGTACTCCAACGTCGCTTAGACAGATTACACTCTACATTCACCTTCCTACTAACTCATCAGACTTTGACCCGTGACCTGCGACTTACAGTTACGCTCCAATGTGCTCGTGTCACTCGTATAAATCCTAAGCTACGGAAGATCCATTCAGTCCTACCTGACGACCATACCCAGGTAGCCAAACACGCTTACTCTCAGCGTGGGGAGAGGACTGTTCAATTTTGTTGGCCTAGTCTCCCATGAGCTCTTTGGTACTGCTCAGGCTTCTGATGTTGAAATGCTGGGAAAGAGACTCACTTTCCTGGAGAATGCAGCAAAAGCCTTAATAGAGTCTTGAGTTACGACTCAAAATCAATGAAGAATGTGATGAATTCTTTAAACTCAGTGATAGCAAAAATGAATAACTTGACACAGGTGGTCAATTTCTTCATTTCTGATGCATGCACAACAGATAAAGTCATGTACCTTACCGAGATCCTTCAAGCTACGGATGTAGATGTTGAAGACTTAAACGCAGAAACCAAGTCAGTCTTGTTAAATCTCGTAGATGCTGCCCTAAGCCGGGTCACCACTGACCTATTGCCTGTTGAACATCTCCATACGTCCATTGAGATAGCGAAAGATCAGTTTGCCCTGATTTCGCTATTTGAGTTAGACAACTTTGAATTCTATTACCCACTAATGGAACCAGTTCTGACAAACTCATCTGTAATAATCCACATTCCGTTACTAACCGTGACTGACACAGCAGACATGATGCTCGTCTCCGACTACCTTCAACTTGTGACTGTGACCAAGGAAGACGGTCTTAACTCATTTAGGTCCTCGTATCTTCACCTGTATGTGTGTCCTGTGTATGCGTTTTCCTTTGTGTCCCCGGACAAAGCTGCATGCGAACTTACCTTGAATCAAGCATCTGTGACTGACTCTGGTTCATTGAAATACTCTTCTTACGCCCCGGCTCCACAGTTCCCAGTGTTTCATCAACACTTGCTAGATATTCAGTTCTTTTACTTCCCTAACCAGACCCAGGTGTCGCTTGTTTGTCTAGACCAGTGGTCTTCATTGCGCGGCTCGCGAGCCAGTGGTGGCTCACAATGACCTGATTGGTGGCTCGCAAGAGAGAGAGAGAGAGAGAGAGAAGTAAAGTAAAATAATTCAATATACCTGTAATTCATTTGTACTAAAGAATTTCAATATAATAATGGTTACTAGTCTTGTTCTATAAATATGTGGCCTTGGAAACCCACGAACATATGTAATTTAGTTCCTTTAGTTCCTTATCCTTGTGGCTCATTTGCCTTATGGCTTATGTGGCTCTCACTCTGAATATGTCCTCAACTTTTGGCTCTCTTGAAAAAATTAGTGAATAACACTGGCTCTAGACTCAAGAAATTTAATTCATGCTCACGGGATGTATCAGGTACCTGATCACTGCGAAGTAAGGAGTTCACTCATCCACACACTTCCTTCACATCAACACATGCCCTGATTACTAACCTCTCCTGAGACTTAATCCCTATTAACATTTCTTTCACAGGTAATTCATCGGACCTCATTAAACCGATCACACTAAAACTCATGAAAGCCTTAAATTATTCAGAGTTTACTAACCTAGTTGGTTCATCTCTTCCCATGTTTATTAACCTGGAAGCAATTTATCCTACTGTACTAACCCCTATGTGGATGTATGTGGAATGACTGAGACTAATTGGAGGGGTACAGATGTGAAAGAGTGGGATGTGGAATGGGTGTGTGTGTTGGAGTGAGTGAGGGAATAGCAAGAGAATGTGCATGTTTGTTTGTAAGTAACAAATGGAAGGAGCGTATAATAATAATAATAAAAACAAACGGTTTATTAAAGAATGGCAGCCTCATGAGCTGAAAATACACATTTTACAATTAGTGGATGAACATGAGATGTACAGATATGAAAATGGTAAGCTCAGTTTACAATGGGTGAGTATAATATACTTTACATTAAAACAAGAAATTAATACAATAATTATGCTAGTGCAAAATACAAATTATCATAAATTAACCATGAGAGTAAGTGATTTTCAGTGCATATACAGTACACATTTATTTTACTCATATATATACAGAACATACATATATACGCATACGTACACACATAAATACGCATACATATACATACATATATAAGAACATAAGAACATGCAGTAAGTGTGCACATGCCCGTATACATAAACGCTCACGTATGCAAACAAACATACATACATACAAAAACTGTTCTGGTAGGGTCAGGTGAGGCTAATAATGGGAGTTAAATCCTTGGGAGAGATTAAATGAGGGAATTGGAAAAGGGTTAATGGGGCAACGGACTGTAGGTCAGGTAAAGCCAATTAGAATGGAATGTCAAACGTCGGAAGAGATCAAATGAGGAGTTTGAAAAGGGTTAAGGCGAAATGGCCTACGGGTCCGTACAGGTAGGGTCAGGTAAAGCCTACTACAATGGGAGGTAATCCTCGGTAGAGAACAAAAGAATATAAAATAAGGAGAGACAGCTGGGGGGAATTATAGTATATGGGACATTCTTCAGTGTAGGTGTGTGTGTGTGTGTGTGTGTGTGTGTGTGTCTTTGTTTGTTTGTTTGTTTGTGTGTGTGTGTGTGTATGTGTGTGTGTGTGTGTGTGTGTGTGTGATAGAATACTCTCAGCCGGGCTCAAGCCTCGAACCACAAACAGTATACACTATAGACACATACATATATAGATAATTAACGCATACATACATACATACACATATACGCACACATACATACACATATACTGTACATACATAAATGCACATATACATATACACACATATACATAAACAAACTCAAGCAAATACATACATATATTCTAATACACACACACACACACACACTTATGCATACATTATTAAAGGAGGGCGCGTATATATGGTGTGACAGGCCGGCATTACACATTATTAATAATATTTACAATGGTTGGGATAGGACTATTTTTGTATCTGTCAGTTCTTGCCCTTATTGGTTGGAGTGTGTTGAAGTGTCGAGCTGCACGTGTTGGTCTAGGGGCGTCTGGTGGAAGTAAGTTTCTGTGTCGTGGGTGAACAAGTAGCTTAGATGCAAACTGCTTGAGTGTGTTGTAGTGGTGGGTTGAAAGTGCAGGTATGCTAAGGGTGGTGAGAGCTTCCTTGTACCTTGGGTATGTGCCACCCAGGATGATCCTGCATGCCCTCTTCTGCACTCTTTCCAATTGACGTTGTTGTGTCAGGGTTAGAGAGGAGGACCAGGCGGGAGAGGCGTAGGTGAGCTTAGGGAGTATGAAGATGTTATATATACTCTTCAGCTCATTCTCCGGCACCCCCAGGGATCTCAGCCGCCTTAGCATAAACAACTTGTATGTGGCGGTCCTGACTGTGGTAGACACATGTTTCTTCCAGTTCAGCTTGTTGTCCACAGTGATTCCGAGGAGTTTGGTGGACTCAACAAGCTGAAGGGGATGAGGACCAATTGTGACAGTGGGTGGAGGAAGGTCGGTAACGGAGGTGTTGATGTGCATGACCACTGTCTTGTCATGATTAATGGTCACATGATTGACTGTGGTCCAGGCTTGAAGACGGTCGAGGATGTCTTGTAGGGGGTCATAGTTAGGGGAGGTGTTATCGACAGTAATGCCGACTGTCGAGTCGTCCACGTACTTCCAGTGGAATGGAGTGTCCTTTAGGGCATCATTAATCAAGATGAGGAACAATAGAGGCCCCATCTTTGTGCCCTGTGGGACTCCACATGTGATGTCTAGGAAGGTGGAGATGAAGCCTTGATATCGCACTGCTTGCCGTCTGTCACTAAGGAAGTCGGTCAACCACGCAACCAGGGTAGGATGTAGCCCCAACTTTATGGCCTTGTTGATGATGATGGTGTGGTCAACAAGGTCAAATGCTTTCCTAAAGTCAATAAAGGCAAGAGCGAGGGGTCTTTCTCTTCTCAAGATATGTGTAAATATAATCTAGGAAGCTAATAAGACAGTGAGTGGTAGAGGAGGTTTTTACGTTGCCAAACTGTTGGGGATCTATTAAGTGACGGATTTGTGAGTAAGCCCAGGTGAATACAAAGTCCTCACAGATTAGACTAGGGATGGGCGTTATGGCAACTGGTCTGAGTTCATTAAGAGAATGTGGGGAGGGGGTTTAGGGAATTGGAGTGACGTATGAAGTTTTCCAGTCTGCAGGGTATTTACTTTGCCTTAAGGAGGCATTAATTATCGAGCAAAGGGGGGTGGCAAATTCAACCGAAAATTCTTTGTATATTTTCATGGGTAGGTCTACTGGGGTTGTTGATCTTTTTTATTTGAAACTGGAAAGCTTTTTGGCCACTTCATATTTTTGAACAGTTACTGGGGGGGAATGGGATGGGAGGAAGGCAGGGAGGTTGGTGCGGTCTAGTTTGGGGAGGGTCTGGCATATGGTAGAGAAGTGATTATTTATCAGTTCAGGTGCATCTTCACGAGGGACATGGGAAACACAGGGGATCGAAGGAGTCCCACTACTTAAGCCACAAAGATTCTTAATTTTAGAGTACCACTGACTGATATTGGTGTGTTTTAAATGATGAATCTTTGTAGGGTAGTAGGACTTCTTCGCCCAACGGATCTCCCTTATCACAATGTTGCGTAGGTCCTTGTAGCGATTGTTGTCCGTGTAGAAGGCCTATGTAGGCCTGTGTAGAGACTATGGGTCTGTGGGTTCAAGGATTGTGTGGGTGAGAATGAAAGTAGGAATACAAACGTGGGTGATTGTGTGTGTCTATGCTCTGACAAAGGATAAACTTGTAAGAGAGAAAGAGGAGTTCTGGGTGAATGTGGAGGCGTGCCTTGATAAGTTTGGCAAGAGCGAACAAATATTTCTGATTAGGGATATGAATGTGAAGGTGGGTGATAAGAAAGTTGATGGAGTGGTGGAAGGGTGGGGTGTACCATCAGAGGTGAATGGGAATGGTAGTGCACTTGTGGATGTACAGTATGTGAGGGGAGGAGGCTGTGGATAGCCAACACCTTCTTCCGACACAGAATGATAAACAGGTACACATGAAAAGTGGTGTGGAGTAAGAAGGATAAGGATAAGACAGTGGTGGAACGAAAGGCACTGATTGATTATATATGTGTGGATGAACGAATGAAGAAATCTGTGCTGGATGCTAGGGTGTATAGGGATATTGGAGGGGGTCTGTCTGACCATTATCTAGTAGTAGCTAAAATTAGGATACAAAAGAAGTTGTTGTTGTTGTTGTTGTTCCCCAAGCTGCTTGGCCGAACAGTCCCAAGGCCCCGAGCAAGGCCAAGGCCATAACTGAGCGCCCCAACAGAACCCTCCCTGCCGACCACAATAAAGCCTGGGTGACCGAAGCCACTCCATGGCGGGGAGCTGAGGAGGGTTGTGGAAACGCCCGGGAAACCAAAGACCCACCCAGGGCCCTGTGCCCCTCAGCAATTACGAAGAGAAAGTTGAGGGGCAAAGGGAAAATGTGACACTTTGGCTTCCAATCTTGGTAGATTGGGAGGTCAATCCACGGAAGAGACGCCATCACTTGAGATCTAGAAAATATATAAGTAAAATGAACAGTCAGAGTAAGCTATGGGTATGGCAGAGATCACTCAGTTCTCACTCTGATAGACCAGCCCATCACCACTCACACAAAAGAAGTGGGTGAGGAGAGCTGGAGGGAGGCGAGAGGAAGGTAGAATGGCGAGGAGGGTGGAGAGGCTACAGGAGGAGGAAATCAGGGAAGAGTACAGGAAAACAGTAGAAAGACGACTAGGTAGGTTTGACCTGGAAGGTATGGAGGAAGTGGAGGAGGTGAGCAAAGTGTTTAAGGAAGAGATCTGTGCAGCATGTGAAGAGGTGTGTCCTCGGAGAGTGCTGAACGCATTACCGAGGTAATCCTCTCCGGCATGGAGGCATACATTTAATTTTCTTTCTCTCAGTCTAATGCTAAAAAATCTTGGTTTACTCATGCTTGTTCTACTGCTGTCCGCAACAAGGATGAAGCATTCAAACGGTACCGTCGCCTTCAAACTCAAGAATCTCATACTTTCTATGTTTCTGCCCGGAATCAAGCAAAATCTGTTCTTTGACTTGCCAAACACTCTTTCATCAATAATAAATACACTGATCTATACAACTGTAGCTCTTCCCAAGCTTTCTGGCATCAAGCCAAAAATCTCTCCAACAATTTTTCTTCCTCGTCTTTCCCTCCCCTTTTCCACTCTGACGGCACCACTGTCAATTCTTCCTCTGACAAAGCTGAACTCTTTGCCCAAACTTTCGCTAGAAACTTGGATGATTCCGGTGCTAGCCCTCCCTCTCCACCCCCCTCTCACTTACTCATGCCTAATATCCTAATATCTTCTAAAGATGTAGCCTACTTTCTACGCTCTCTGGGCTTAACCCCTGCTATACCGGTGATGTACTTTTCATTACATTCTGGCAACTCTTAGATGATTTTTGTCAGCTTAAAAAGGACGTCTAACCATTAAAAGACTATCTCAATTCATCATTTTAGCTACCATATATCTTTCCTAAGCTTCATACAATCGTCTAAATATAGCTCAAATAAAATTAAATAGACGTCGCCGGTACAGAAAGGGTTAACCCGGGAGCTGCAGGGAGACTCTTAAGAGTTACCCCGGCAGACTGCGGGGAGACTCTTAAGAGCAGAGCTTTTGAACGCGTACCAAAACTGCGCGTTTATAGCCAGGCGGCTGAAAATTAGTGTGGGTATAGTACTACATGTCAACTCTCGACACCACCCCGCCAAACGCTCGCCCCGCACTTGTGCAAGCACCACCGCGCCAGTAACCACGCACTAGTCATGGAGCCCACACGTCCCTCATGCTCGCTCCCTGATGACACAACCAGCCCTCCTTCTGGTGGTGTTAGCCGCCGTGGAAGGCAGAGGGTGGCTGCTAAAGACCCTACCTACCAGTACGACACGCCCTATAGCTCGGAGGACGAAACACCTGCACCCAAAGCACGAAAAACACGTGCAAGCACGACAAAGGTACAGAGGTCATTGGTGTTTCGGGACACTGCCACCACGACCCAGGCCACTGCATCAACCACTACCACCACCACTGCCACCACTGCCACCCCTGCCACCCCTGCTACCGGTACCAGCAACGCAGGAGGCCGCCCTAGGGCTGCAGAACCTGCGGGGGCAGGAAAAATTAAAGGCACGGGCGTAGGGAAGAGAACCCGTACGCCAGCCACAGTGCCCCTACCACCACCACCACCACCAGCCGCCCCTGGCCTGGCTGCCCCTGCTGCCCCTGCCACCCCTGCTGCCCCTGCCGCCCCTGCCGCCCCTGCCCAAGGAACAGGGAAGGGGAAGGGGAAGGGGAAAGGGAGAGGGAAAGCGACTGCTGGCCCTGGTGTCACTGCCGGCCCTGCTGCCCCTGTTGCCCCTGCTGCCCCTGTTGCCCCTGCCGTCCATGCCGCCCCTGCCCAAGGAACAGAGAGAAGGGCGACAGGCACCACCATCATCTTGCCATCAAGGCCACGCACCACTGCTGCCCCTGCCACCGCCTCTGCTGTCCCTGTCCATAAGACTCCCGCACGTGCAAAGCTGACCTGGAAAACTCTGACACCATCAAAGTATGCTGCCCTGCTGTTTGATGGTGATTCGCAGGACATTGGCAGCCCGGGTTTCGACGACGAAGCCCTAGCACGGGACCAAGGGTGGGGGGATTTGGGAGTGGACAGTGGGAGTGAGTCCGACGTCGGTGACGAGAATGAGGAAGGGCATCGTCTGTCAAGTGAAGAGGAGGGTGATGATGATGAAGTGCTGTATCGCAACCATGGAAGCGATATTTCAGACGATGAAGGCGACGCAGACGACATTCCGATCCCTGGGCTGCCTTCGTTCGAGTGGTCTGACGGGGTCAATTTTGTACCTGACGTGCCCCAGTTCAATCCTGGGACGTCAGGAACAACTGACGACTGGCCCTGTGACGATCAAGCGAACGAAAGCGACTTCTTCCTCGCTTTTTTCGATATGGAGGTAATGACGTACATCGTTGCCCAAACAAATGCCTACTACAGGTGGGTGTTTGGCAGATTGGACGTCCTTTCTCCAAAAGCGAGAATACGAGGCTGGGTGGATACGACTGTGGAAGAATTTATGACGTTCTTTGCCTTGTTGTTCCTCATGCCTCTGATCAAGAAGCATGTGTTGCAACACTATTGGAAGCACGACCCTCTCATCGCCACCCCAACTTTCAATAAGTTCATGACTCGTGACAGATTTTTGTTGCTGCTAAGATTTATGCACTTTGCAGACAACGAAAATCCTAACAGGATTGACAGGATATGGAAAGTTCGGGATATGTTCACCATGTTGTTGGAGAGGTATAGGAAATACTTTTACCCCTTCCTCAATTTGGTGATTGATGAGTCGCTCGTGCTCTTGAAAGGACGTCTTGTTTTCAAGCAGTATATCCCCTTGAAAAGGCATAGGTTCGGAATCAATCTCTTCGTTTTGTGTGACTGCGAAACTGGAATAGTGCTTGACATGATCGTGTACACAGGCACTGACATTGACATACCGAAAGCCGCTGCCAATGACCCCATGGGCATGTCAGGTGCCATCGTCAGGAAAATGTTGGCACCTTACCTGGGCAAAGGCCACATCATCTACACTGACAACTGGTATACTTCTCCTGCTCTCTGCCAGTTTCTTCATGACAACCAAACGGGGTCATGTGGGACTGTCAGAAAGACAAGAAAGTTTATGCCAAAGTTCACAGGTGATGTCATTCCTCTCACAGATGCCTCCTCCAGTGACACACCTTCAGAAGACGACCTGGCCCAGGAACACCGCGAGAGGCATGTGCGAAGAAGGCGACGAAAGGGGCAGAAATTCAAGCAGCTCGAGAAGTGTGGGAAACTGATAGCCCTGAAGTGGAAGGATAAGCAAGACGTCCACCTGCTTTCCACCGCCCACACAGGTGCCCAGGTGGATTCTGGCAAAATCCACTACCGAACCAGGAAGACCATCTACAAGCCCGACATGGTAGTGGACTATACCAAGAACATGCGCCTGGTGGACAAGTCTGACTGTCAGCTGTCAGGCGTTGAGTGTCTGATGAAGACTGTGAAGTGGTATCACAAGCTCTTCCTCCACCTAGTTGATATCACGATGCTGAACGCCTACAACTTGTGGTTGGTGAAAAGGATATGGCTCCAAACCAGAAGCTGAAATTCCAGGAGTTCGTCTACAACGTCTCATACCAACTCCTGGAGAAGTATGGCACCACCACTCACAGACGTACGGCATGGCGTGGGGATCACGTTCCTGACCGCATCCAGCTGGGTGTCGAAAGACACTACCCAATCAACACTGAGATGCTTGGCACTCGTCGCAGGCAGGCGCAGTGCACCGTCTGCAGCACCAGTGTCAGGAAACCCCATGTCACCAAAAGAGTCACCTCAATGTGCGCCGAGTGCAAAGTTCCACTCTGCCTGGGTGACTGCTTCAGGGACTACCACACCTTCAAGAATTATTGAGTGTCGCCCTGCCCTGCCCTGCCCTGGACTCGCCCCGTGCCCTGCCCTGGACTCGCCCCCTGCCCCGCCCTGTCCTGGACTCGCGCCCTACCTTACCTGACCTGACCTAATTGATCACGCTACCTCATAATGTAATATATATATTATATAATGTATAAGTTCCAAAGATGTCCCTGTGATATAGCTTTTACATTATATAATTGTATGTTTCATTATTTAGTTTATAAGTTTCAAAGATTTACATGTAATATGCCTTATTTTTTTAGTATATCAATATATATGTTTGTTATTAGCCAAAGTAATGTGTATATAATTATTTTCTTACCTCAAATGAATTGTACAAAAATAAATATGTTTCAATAAATCCTGTCAAACCTACTAAGATAATAAAAAAAACAATAAAAAAAACAAAAAAAACAAGGTCATGTCATTGTATTCTTACAATATGATATATTCTATGAATATTTCATATTGTTTGAATACAATGGCATGATCTTGTAAAAAAAAAAATTATCAAAAATGTTCTAGACAATATAAAACCTTCCCCATAACCCCCTCCTGGATTCGATCACACAACCCTACCACACTTTGAGTTTTCCAGTCCGCGACCTTACCAACCATGCCACAGGAGCTCATACCAAATATCACTCAAAACTTCGTGTCTACAATCGAAATGACAATATACAAAAAAAACATGAATTATCCCACCAATTTACGTTTGTAAATTGATGGGATTATCAATTATATCATGCCAAGGTTTATAAAAGTTTGTCTCTGTCAAGAATTAGTAATTATATAACTTTATTCTGTCAAAAATTGCCCAAACACTCAGCAAAATTGCCCCTCTCAGTGTGACTCCACTCATTTTCACACGGTCAAGCGGTGACCCTTGCCGCTCCTTTATGCCCCAGCTACACCAGCAACAGCAGCTCTGTCTGGGAACAAAATTTGTATAAATACAATAATGGATAAAATACTCTTCACAAATACATTTGTATTGTATAATATTGTAAACAAAAAAGAATAATAACTGTGTGGGTGTCGAAAATTGCTCAACCAGCTTTCTTATGTCTCGCCTACGCGCGTATATTGGATTATACATAGTCATGACTGTCATACAAATAATTGCAGTAGGTCTCGAATATACATTTATATTGCATATTACTTGGAAATAAATAAGTATACGTTTCTCTGGTGGCAATCTACCCTTTCGCAAGTGTAAGGAGACACCAGTCTATATTTAGCCCTCTATCACAAAAGGCAATCTGCCTGTGTTTACTGACCACCGTCGCTGGTGGTCTATAATATAGTACTTTATTTACAGTCAATGGCCTACATGTTTCTGTGGTACTTCACATGTGTCTAAAATGCAATGTCTGCTTGCATAAAAATGCAATTCTGAAGTCCATTTATACGTACGACATACGCATGTCTCAGTTTCTATCTCTCTCTCTCTCTCTCTCTCCATTCCTGACTCATGTTATTGTAAAACTCTTGGTGGCAACAAACACCAGACACCTGGTAGACATAAGGTTCAAAATCCCAAGACATCAATACGCCTCGGGCGCCTCCACAATTGTCACACAGCTGGCTATCTATCTAGAGATCTGCCTGCCTTCCTTATCTCCACGACTCACTCACTCACTCAATCACTCCCTCCCTGCTAGCCTCCCTCCTACCCAGCCACCCCCACCCACCCTTTCAGGCTTCCGTCTGCTAGAAACACATTCACAATTTGCGTAAATATCGCATCAATTGGGCTATATGCGGTATATTCCTTGTTATATGGGACGCCTACATACGTACACGTCTTTATTATAGCATGACAGTGCTCTAAATACAAGATTTACGTGATATTTATGGCGTAAAACACCCTCTCCCCCTTTCATTCCCAGCACAACTCACTCACACCTTGGTTCACGCATAGAAACTCATTGATAATGTGCGTAAATATCGCATGAATTGGTCTATATGCGGTATATATTTTGATATATGGCACGTATACATACGTACAAGTCTGTATTATAGCATGATAGTGCTCTACGTACAAGATATAAGTGATATGTATGGCGTAAACCACACTCTCAGCTCATAAATTGCCGCCAAACCTCCAACACATCTTCATTCCCGCCTAAATATTCTCTTAGAATTCCCTTATATATTGCAATTTTTGGTCACTATGAGGCATATTCATTGTTATATGGGTGGCCTACACACGTATACATACTCTACATAGCCTAAAAGGGCTAAAAAAAGGAGATATACATGATAATACGCGGTAACCCACCCCCTCCTCCCATCCCCTGGGCGCGTGAAAATTCGGCAGGGAAATCTCGCCGCTCGAGGACAATCTAGCCGCGCGGTGCCATTCGCTCCACATTTTTCAACTACGGACCGTTCCCCCCCCCCCCAGACATTTTTGGGGGGGTCAAATATATATGGGCCGATGCACGCAAACATTCCCTACACGATGATGTACTTTTTATCGAAATTGGCAATGGGTCCCAAAATCATCATAGGTGCGCACAGTCTTACCCTGTAGAAAACCCCCTGTGTGCCGCGGAGAGGTTAATACTAAGAAGACATACGGTCCGGACAGTGTTCCTCCTGTTGTACTAAAAAACTGTGCTTCCGTGCTAACTCCCTGCCTAGGCAAACTCTTTCGTCTCTATCTCTCCTCTAACATCTTCCCTTCTTGCTGGAAGTTTGTTCTCATTCAACCTGTCCCAAAGAAGGGTGACCGCTCTCAACCCTCCAACTATCGTCCAATTGTTCTCATCTCTTGCATCTCCAAAGTTTTTGAAACTATTCTTACTTCAACATTTCTTAACCATTTATCTTCTCATAATCTACTCTTAGATCACCAGTATGGATTCCTTAAAGGGTCGCTCTACTGGGGATCTCCTTTCGTATCTTACTAACTCTTGGTCATCCCCCTTCCGGGACTTTGGTGAGACCTTTTCTATTGCGCTAGACATATGGAAGGCCTTTGATAGAGTCGGGGACAAATCTCTAATTTCTAAACTACCCTCTTTCGGTTTCTATCCCTCTATAATTATGTGCCTTAACTCGAATTTCCTTTCTGGCCTTTCCATAGCTGCGGTTGTGGACAGCCATCGTTCACTTGCTCAACCTATCAACTCCGGTGTTCCTCAGGGTTATGTCCTATCTCCAATTCTCTTTCTAATATTCATTAATGATCTTCTCAACTGTACCTTCAGTTTTATCCATTCATATGCAGATGACTCTACCTTGCACTATTCAACTAGTTTTCCAGAACCCCCCAACAAGCAAGCACTCAAAAAGTTATGCGAAGATGCCATAAAACAATTAAATTTTGACCTATCAACCATTTCCATTTGGGGCAGAGAAAATCTTGTCACTTTCAATACTTCCAAAACCCAATTCCTCCATTTATCTACCCTTAAAGAACTCCCACAAGACTATCCCTTATGTTTCAGCAATACACAAATCAATCCATCATCTTTTGTCAGTAATCTAGAAATCTCTTTCTCTCCTAATCTCACTTGGAAAGATCATTTTACCACCCTTGCTAAAACAGCTTCCCAGAAGCTGGGTGTGCTCAACCGCCTCCGGGGGTTCTTTACCCCTGCACAGCTTCTTGCTCTGTACAAGGGTACAGTGCGTCCATGTATCGAGTATTGCTCGCATGTGTTGGGAGGATCATCTCGCACCACACTCCTAGACAAAGCAGAAAGGAAAGCCTTTCGTATCATTAACTCCCGCACACTCACCAACTCTATGCAATCTCTCTCTTTTCGCCGCAATGTTGCATCTCTCTTGCTATTCTACTGCTATTACAATAATCAATGTTCTTCAGAGCTCTCTCAGTGTATACCACCTCCTCTACGTAGAGTACGTAGCACCCGTCTTGCAACACAATCCCATC
Source organism: Paralithodes platypus (assembly GCA_032716605.1). Classification (NCBI taxonomy): domain Eukaryota; kingdom Metazoa; phylum Arthropoda; class Malacostraca; order Decapoda; family Lithodidae; genus Paralithodes; species Paralithodes platypus. The sequence continues at coordinate 32,977,346 of CM064582.1, forward strand.
CCTACTCTGTGCAACTCTCCAATCCAAGAATGAAACGATACTCTCAAATCTTCTTCTGTTCAACAGCTGAGCTCTGGAACTCTCTCCCTGAATCCATCTTCCCCTCATCCTATGACTTAAATTGCTTCAAACTCTGTGTGTCCAGGCAATTTGGCTCGAACGTTCCTTGATTTTGGCCCTGCCACTCTTTCAACGGGGGGAGGCACTCATTGCGGGCAGTTTTGCCTTTTGTCTCCCTCATCAACATAGGAAAAAAACAAGAAAAAAGAAAAAGGAGAAGAGGGAGGGGAGTGAAGGGTACAGCATGGTGGACAGAAGAGGTAAAATATAGGTTTGAGTCCCGAAGGGAAGAAGGAAAACCTAATATTTAGTAGTGGCGACGGAATCATTGACGATGTGCCTTAACCTCTTAACTGCGCAGCTATGGTATTTAAATGTGCCCGCGATGCGAAGGTATTCTGATCCATTCCTCACTAAAATCGTTAATTTAATATTTAATTAACACTTATCCAAATGCGTCTATTTTACTTTTAATATGAACATGGGAAAGCAATAAAACAATTGGTAACAGCAATTGGCTGGTGAAAATTGTATATTTTAGCCCCGCGGTCGTAATCTGGCCTTGAGCAGTGAGAGACTTACTCCCTCACTCTCTCTTGTCTCGCGTGGGACTGAGAGGCCAGGGGAGCTTTCAGACTGGCTTGGAAGGTCTGAGTTACACTCCTCCACCTTCCTCCTTCTCTCCCACTCGTTCTCCCACGAAAATACTCGATAATTATCGGGAATAATAGAGAAAATACCTGATAATTGAGGCGGGGGGAAAAAGGGGGGGGGGGACACATGTGTAGGAGTGGTAGCAAGTAATGGAGGGAAATTATTTCACCTAAACACAAATTATTATTTTTTTGAGTGCCACTGGGGTGTTTTAGATGTTTTTTTTTAATGCCTAGGATCTTAACTCCCTCAGACATATTATGCTCCAGTAAGTCCGAGGAGGCGGGAGCCCGGGGATCATTGCCACTGCCCCGCACTACACTCACAACAACACTGCGGCCGTTAGAATTATCGGAGGTGACTGAGGTTGCCACCAACGGTTTTATCGTAAGGTAACTTATCGGACTTACTGAGCTCCATATGACGCTAGAGCGTCATATAACTTATTATAGAGACATGCAGATAATTCCATATGACACGACCGCGTCATATGAGTTTTTGGTTCACTCTCCCATATGACGCAGTCGCGTCATATATTATGTCTGAAGGAGTTAAGAGTCTTCCCGCAGCTGCCGAGTTAACTTTGCTTATGGCCAATCTTTGAACTCAGGCTTGCCTTTCAAACTTCCCGCCTAGGAGTGAGAACAATTACGATTGCCACACATCGTGAGCGAAATGCTCTTAAATATAACAAAACCACTCACGGACTCGTCCTATATGATATGGGTACCACTATTAGAAAAAACTAGTAAAAAATAATCAATAAAAATAAATTAAACATGATCCAGCTAATACGCTTCCCAGGACTCTGCTGTCTAATGTACGCATCACCTCGGCTTCTCGAAGCATTCTTCCTCCTTCACTGATATATCAAGACTTTCAAAAATACAGCAGATGAATGGGAAGGGGATGGAAGGGAGGGCCAGAATCGTCAATGATTCTGGGGCCACTACTAAATATAAGGCTTTCCTGCTTCCCTTCGGGACTCAAACCTTTAATTTATTAGTGGCCCCTTCATCATTGGCGATGCGCCTGATGTCACAAGTCTGGAGGGGGGCATTCATATAGAATATCATAACCACTAACAAATTACTAAGGTTAACAGAAAAACGTACAAAAAGATCAATGTTTAATAGGAAATATAGGAAGGATGTACAACACACAAAGAGCGGGTGGTTGGGTATTTTACACTGTGCCGCCCAGCGGGTTTTTTTTACCCTAAATAGGGTTGTTTCCGTGCTCATTTTCAGGCATAAACAAGACCCAGAGCGTAAAACAAGTATCTATCCCTGAAAGGGCGTAAACAGAGCTTTCCCATAACACCCGAACCATCCTTGTACGACCACTGGTTCTCTTGCAACGATCGTGCAACACGAGTGCAAAAAAACTAAAATAAGGTAAATTCCATACATAATTCCCTGTGTAGCGAGTGAGAGATGGGGGAGGAAGGTGGTATACAGTTCATTACGTCCACGGTGGTCGTGGGGAGCGGTCAAGGTTACTACGCTCGTCCCACCGCTCAGCTCTCTCTCTCAGCAACATTACGTGCTGAAAATGGCACTCGACAGCTGTCGTGCACCGCCACATAGGGTACGAGTACCAATGGAGACGCATTGCCCAAAGGAGACACACTTGAAACAAAAAAACTTGCACAGGCATAGGATGAGTAGATAGATGCATGAATGGTGGGCCAAAATATTCTTTAACTATCACCTAATATGCTCACATAGTACCAGCTTATTATTTTCATATGATATTGTGTGAGATGAGATGAACTAAAAAAAAATCATGTTTTCGCACTTCCTTACGAAAACCTAAGGATTTTTGTTTTTTTAAAAGCTAAATTTCTTACAGTTCCCTAATTTGAATCTCGTTTCTATTACTGCAGGTTGATAGTGCATGAGTTGAAGTATAACACTGCATTATCAAAAAGCTTTTACTTGCACGGCTGAAAAGGGGTGAGGGTGCGTCCCCATAGGTCCAGCAAAAATAGTAAAATCCAATGGAGACGCATTTTTTCAAATTGATGCCAGAAGGTCGTACACCACACTGGTAACATAGCATACTCTCCTCTATGTCTGGTATAAATAAGGTTGAGTTTCCTTCACCATTGACGAAGCTGCCTTAACTAGAACCCTGGGCCCTATAGAGACGCATGTATAGAGACGCACACGTCTGCTTAGGGTAGCCGGGTTGCGTCTCCTTAGGTCCTTGTAAATGTGTGTTTATTTTGTTAACATTATTAAACATAATAACCTTTTCTTTTATCCTGGGTGAAGGAAACTCGACCCTAATTACACCATACATAGTGGGGAGAATGGCTTTCTACCAGTGAGGTATGGCAACAGTTTGAAAAATGCGTCTCTATTGGACCTCCAGAATTTTTTGCTGGCCCTAAGGAGACGCACCCCTTTTACCCCCTCAGCAATTCAAAATCACATTAAGCATGTTCTTGCCACGCAGTCAAATGTTTGTGTGGGCCCCGTCAGCCTAGTGATGAAAAAATAGACTATATTTCCAGGCCCTCCGCCCATTTCCTATCCCTATTTTCCCCAAATATGCCCGGGTTGGCGACTGGTGCTTGATTTAAACCTCGTATTAGCATGAATGTTACATATATAACTTCCCTGCATCCTCTAAACTGTTTTGTTATTGGCCTACAATGAGCAATTAGTATGTTTAGTAATATTTTATGTCTCTCTAATAATATATATTATAAGGCCTATGTCAGTCCGTTTTATTGCTTTAGCATTGTCAACTTACAACCAAAAGTACCATGCTTTCTTTCTGGTACCCATGAGGTAAGTACTTATATCATTTTATGTGTGTTTTTGTGTTTTACTGTAAACATACCTGCGTCTCCTTAGGTCCAGGGGCGTCTCCTTATGGTTTTGTGAAAAAATGGAGACGCATCTCTTATTTGTCCTCTCTCTCTTAAAGAATAAGAGATACAAGAAAATTGTTGATTTGCTTTAAAAATATAGCCTTTTTGCTATTTATCCCCCCTACCCCCAATTTTCAATCTGTTATAGGTTGACAGAAGCAACTCGATAACAAAAAATAGTGCCCATTTTTGCGTCTGCATTGGGCATCGTACCCTAGTCCAAATTTATTTAACTCGACAGATGTCGTGCGCCATTGGTTAAGGGTTAAAGGTAGCCTGTTGTGTAAACACCTCTACGTTGGATAGAACAGTTGGAGATACACACATAAACTATGCATTTAGTCTATGAAAAATAAATAAATCAATATTCATCTCTTAGAAATACTGTTCAAATTTCTGCATATATATATATTGCCGTAATACAGGTACAGTAAACCCTCGCTCTTTCGGACTAATTGGGGGAGACCCCTGTCCGAAAGTGTCAAAAGTCCGAAAGGGCCGAGTCCGAACTCTCACTTCAGCCATCCGGACTAGTCCGAAACTCTGAGATAATGTCCGAAGTTTAGAGTCCGAATTCACACTTCAGTCATCCGGACTTGTCCCAAACTCTGAGATAATGTCCGAAGTTTATAAGTCCGAATACACATTCACCTAACCAGACAAATCCGAAACTCAAGATAATGTTCAGACTCTACTGAACCCTTCCTAATCTGAAAAAAATGAATAGCCTACAGTACAATATGCAAAACATCAAATACATGTACAATACTATAAATTAGTTTTATTAAAGTGTACAGCAGTGTGTCAAACGAAAGCAGAGTCCTGTATTAGTTTAGTCTTTATTATTGTGTATATAAAGATAACATTGTGGTTTATACAGTAGTTCAAATTATGTCTTTAGAAGTGATAAAATAGACAAAGCAATGTTATTACATGTTATTTTTTGTGTATTCCTTCTCATATTAAATCCAGTCTTCAAACAATATTCCTCTTGTTTGACACCCTGAGATTGTACAGGTATTGTACTTTACCTTTTAGAAGTGTTGAGTAGAGGTGATCCATTATGAGGTGAGAGTGGTAGAGGACATCCAGGTGAGAGTGGAGTAAGGGTGGTGGAGGAGTTAAAGGGTGGTGGAGGAATTAATTACAGTTCAGTACTGTAATACTGTACTGAAGAGTGGTGGTGGAGGAGTTAAAGGGTGGTGGAGGAATTAATTACAGTTCAGTACTGTAATACTGTACTGAAGAGTGGTGGTGGAGGTGCCATAAAGAAATAATTACAGTTCAGTACTGTAATACTGTACTGAAGAGTGGTGGTGGAGGTGCCATAAAGAAATAATTACAGTTCAGTACTGTAATACTGTACTGAAGAGTGGTGGTGGAGGTGCCATAAAGAAATATAACTTATAGCCTACTGTAATTCACTGTACCATATGACATAACATTTTAACTTTTTAGTGCACTTACATTTGCACTTACACACAATTTTAAACACAATTTGGTACTTTAATTTCCAGTAACCTTAATTCTAAACTTGTTTGTTTCTTTCTTAACTACAAAAATAGAACTGGTTAAAACTTGCATGACAACTTAAATTTCAATTTCCTTCAAATTACTAATGTACAGTACAGTACTGTACTAAACCCTAAAACAAAAACACTTCTTAATTAACAGTACTGTAAACAAAAAATCACTCGGCACTCCACCCTTAATCACTAGCGATAGGCTTTCCTCCCTTCTCCACCACCTCGGACTGAGCAGCTGTAGCAGCTGGCTCTCCTCCCTCATCCACTACCACCAAGGTCTCGGACCGAGCGGCTGTAGCAGCTGGCTCTCCTCCCTCATCCACTACCACTAAGGTCTCGGACCGAGCGGCTGTAGCAGCTGGCTCTCCTCCCTCGTCCACTACCAAGGTCTCAGACTCAGCGGCTGTAGCAGCTGGCTCTCCTCCCTCCACTACCACCAAGGTCTCGGACTCAGCGGCTCTAGCAGCTGGCTCTCCTTCCTCCTCCATTACCAAGATCTCAGACGAAGACGAAGAGAGGCTCGCTGTCATAGCAGTAGAGGTGGTCCTATTGCGTGAAGGTGCACAGGGTACGGGTTTGAAAAAGGAGCTAATTTTCAATTGCTTAACTTCAGTCTGCAGTTGGACTTGCATGGTCATCCTCATCTTACGCAAGAAAAAATAGTAAGTGTTGTACTCTTCCCCCCTCTCATTGACTATTGAGAGTAGAGTCTCCGCTGCCTCAACCCCCTTACACAGTGATGTCTGGTGGCTGCTTTCCTCTTCTTGATCTTCCTCATTATCATTTTCCACAGTGCCAGACACCTCCTTAGCTATATCCTCCTCTGTCAAGTCCTCGTACCCTTGCAGTGTTCCATCCTCGTTCAGCCATTCATCCACCTCATTTAGTGTCAGGTTGCCTTGCTGGGCTGATGCTAGTAGCTGGCGAGCCTCATCAGCCCCGAAACCTTCAAAATCCGCAGGAGCTTCACCAACACCAAGGAGTCTATTCCAACCATTTCGGAGGGTGGATAGGGTCATCTTATTCCACGCCTCAGTCCAGTTGTAGATCATGTCCCGCAGATTAAATTTTTTGAAGTTTGCGAGGGTGCGTTGGCCACGGCAGTCCACATAGTCGGGGTCATACATACCATATTCCACGACGACTAGGCACTGGCGCATGAAGATACCCTTATAAATCTTCTTGCAAGCCTCTATAATGCCCTGGTCCATCGGTTGTATGACACTTGTTGTGTTGGCAGGAAGAAAGTAGGCCCTAATTTTTCCATTCTCAGATGTTAGATCAGAGGCTGAAGGATGGCATGGAGCATTATCGAGCAAGATTAAAGCTCGGATGTTGCTTGGGTGTATGCCATATGTCTGGGTCTGGAACTCCTTGATCTGCTTCACAAGGCTGGTAAACCACTCTCGGGTTATTGCACCAGTGAACCAAGCTTTGGTGGAATTATAGTAGTCAATGGGCAACTCATCAAGAATGTCTTTTAAGCACCTGGGTCGCCTGGCCTTTCCCACTACAGCTGGCCTCACTCGATGATTCCCAGCCCTGTTAGCACAGACCATGATTGAGACACGCTCCTTTATAGTTTTATGTCCAGGGGTGCTCTTAACTGTGTGGATGACCTGCGAGTTCTGGGGAAGAGAACGCCAATAAAGACCCGTTTCATCAGCATTATATATTTCATATTCCTCCAATTTCTCTGTGTCAATAAGGTGCTGGAGTTGCAGGATAAATGGCTCGATGGATTCCTTGTCACCACTGAGGGACTCTCCCACAATCTTTCGGTTCCATATTCCATGGCGAGTTCGGAATCTGTACAACCAGCCACTACTCGCACAAAAACCAGTCACACCCAGGTGGTTTGCTAGTCTTTTAGCTGCCTCTTGAATTAGTGTGCCTTGCATTGGCACCCCGGAAGAACGTTGTTGGACGTACCAATTCCAGACGGCATCTTCGACTTTCTTGAAGGGTAATGATGGTGTTATGCCCTGTTTTTCTACAGGATTAACTTGGGTAATGTGGGTTCTAACTGACTGGGTATATAAGGCTGCATGCACAATACAAGGTATGAGGAATAGAGAACACAAAATAAACACACGGTAACAAGGCACACGATCACGTTTATTTAAGTAGGTTAATAGGGAGCATAGGAAAGTAGGAATACTCGTACAAAACAAATGATAGAAATGAACCGCTAGCATTAGTGGATCTGGATGGAGCCTAGTCTCCCACTTCCAACGTTCAGGTATACTCTTCTGATCACTGGTTTGGTTCGCAAGTTTATATACTGGAAGACCTCAATGTTATTTATGGATTCAATTTCACTAATTAGATTTATTACTGGCAGGTCTGGTGCACAAGTAGTAGTTCACAGACTAGAATTAGACACGCGTATGTTTTAGAGCACGGGAATTCTAGTAACCTCAGGGGGTACTGATCTAAGTTTTATATTCTTATGGTAGAAATACGTAGAACACAAATCAGTGGGCGAACGTTAGATATCACTAGGGTTTTAATATCTGGATAAAGGTAATTACGAGAGTTAATGTCGCCTGTTAATTAATGAACACTGATACGCTTAGTACTTCCCAAATGGAATGGTTATATATGAATTACACTGGCCAAAGATATAGCCCACTTCATAGAAAGATTAATAAGTGAATTTCTAATTAGTACTATAACACGTTAGTACTAATAAAGTGAATCTTAGATAGTATTTTGTTGGTCTGGTCCTGGTTATCTTGCGTCCGTGATGTTGGGGGCTAACGACTGGTTCCGCGGCCGTCCAGGTGGTCCATATGTAGGAAGTTCTCAAGACGGATCTCTTGGCGATCGGTGCTGGCTACACGCTTATATACCCACTAGTGTGTGTGAAGGTTATAAGGTGCACGTAGATTCTTGTACATGGACAGATGCTTCTATCTCCAATCTGCCACGGAGTCTGCCGGCTCTGGAATCTCACAACTCAGGAACAACACAAGGGCAGAGCTAGAGGTCAACTTCAGGGGGTCAGCCACTGGTTGGTGTCTATCTTTCAACTGATTTTACTGGGGGCTGGAGCTGGGTTTATAGGCTCGGTTTTGGACCCTGTAGGCCATAGGGATCTCGAGTCTTATGGACTTATTTGAGCTCTCAATAGATATGGGGACTAGGTAAGGTGGTGATTACTGTTGTGGCACATGGCTATGGGGAGCCTTCAGAATGTGATATAACTGAGCCTTAGTAAGAGGTACTATTTTGGCTATACTGGAAGTATTGAGGGGAGGGAGACTGGATCTACTTTGCGGGGAGGACTGGGACAGCTGTGATAGGGGCGTCTCTCTTATATTGCTCAGTCTTCATTCTATGGTATAGCTGAGGTGCTAATTTGATTATCTGAGTATGCAAGAAAGGTGAATGGGTTATTGTGGGTTAATAGAGGTTAGTAAGGGGGTTAGTCATGCATGGTTAGTTCATTGATAGGAAGAATTCCTGTGCTACCTGGCAATGACCCGGAAGTCAAAACAGGGGTCAGGTATACCTCCGCAGGGGTGGGGGTCTCCCTCCTCGGGTGGGTAAAAAGGGGTAGCTGGGCGCCCTCTCTCTGGGATGGTCGTCCGGCGGCTGTGGCTAGGGGCTTGCCATATCACAAGTGTTTGTAATAACCCTCTGTTTATGAGACAGATGTGGGTGTTCTTAATACCAAAACCGAAGGTGCCTTGGCTAGCTGGTTTTAATCGGTTGGTTGTTAATTGTATGGTTTGCTGGATGTGGTGGAGACTGGGTTGCTGACTCTGCCACATTTATCTGGAAGTATGGCAATAGAAGTTAGTCACTGGCGAGGCGGCTAGCCTCGCACTGATGATCATTGGGTGCAGGGTTGTGAATGGGTTGTAAGGGAATAGATGGCATGCAAGGGGTTAGTAAAGTTCTAATGTTGTTCCGGCCTACTAGGGAAGGTAGGCTGGATAGGAGTATATAATATATAAAAGGTTGGAGAGCGTTAGCAACGGAAAAATCAAGGATTTTCAAGAGGTATGAGGGAGAGGCTAGGTCGGAAAAGAGTCGAGGAGCGCGGGGTGTTAATGAGAGGGAGAGAGTTCAGGGGGCTACGTGGAAATTTGACCCTAAGGTCTCCGGGCGTGGGGGTGGCATTAGGCTACAGTTGATATTGGAGTTTGGGGGGAAAGGACAGTGAAAGTACGTTAGCCAAATGCTACCGGGGGATGAGCAAATACGGGGTGGTATAGGAGTCTGGAAAAGATAGGATCATGTGGACTGTGGGCTGTGGGGAAGGGGAGGTTAACTGTAGGTGTGTGCTTGACTGTGGATAAAAGTAGAGAAAAACATGGTGTATTATTACTCGTCAATACGAGGGGTTATGGACACTATTATTTTGACACGATTTCTTGCTGATCTAGCTGTCCCTGGGAACTGCGTTTTCTATGAAATATAGACCAAAGAAAAGCGGCAGTTCGTAGGGGTACTTCGTTATTGTTTCGTGCTACTATGATAGACAATGGAACAAAAAGGTTATCTATACAATCTCTGGTTGGGGTAAGAATTAGAGTTACTGCATGGTGGCTAACATCTTCAGTCATTATCTCTGTCTAGGTCTTACAGGAATAATGGTTATATATACAATGGTGTACCCGTGGGTATCATAGTTTATTATTAATTATGGCATGGGGTTTTAACATACTACTTCTCGGATGGAAGAACATACATAGATTTATGGGGGCGGTTGGTCTTCAGAAACTTAGTCTGGCAAGACCAGGTATTTTAAGGGGTGAACATATTACTTCTCGGATGGAAGAACATACATAGATTTATGGGGGCGGTTGGTCTTCAGAAACTTAGTCTGGCAAGACAAGGTATTTTAAGGGGTGAACATATTACTTCTCGGATGGAAGAACATACATAGATTTATGGCTGTCTGAACTGGTTGGCATTGGCTCAACCTAGGGACAGGGCATGGGTGTTTTAACCTGGGAGGAACATACATAGATTTATGGGGCGATTGGTCTTCAGAACCTTTGTCTGGCAAGACAAGGTATTTTAGGGTATGTTGATATTAATATCCTAACTTAGGGACAGGGCATGGGTGTATTAACTGTACGGTGTATTTATGTTCGTCATCATGTAGGTAGAGGTGTAGGACACGAGGGGTAGTGTATGTGAGGTGTGGGAAAGGTCAGTGTTTAGAAGGGGTAGGCAGGTGTGGTTTGGAGCTGCTTAGCCCTGCGGGCTTGGGCCTGTCTGAACTGGTTGGCTCGGTCAGCTGGTCCTTTCGTTCTGTGGACCTTTCTTTCGGGTGTTTCTGTGTGGTGTTCGCTCGTGGCTTCTGTGGTGGGCTTCTCGTTCTGGGGCATTTTACTTCCCTCTCCTTCATTGTAGGCTCGTCCCCGAGCCTCCAGGGTGAAGTAAAAAGAAGCATAGTCATGGTGGGTCATTTTGAGGGTATTTAGAAGGTCCCACCAAGCAAGAGAGTGAGGGTCAGGTTTCTTTTGCAGGTCAATGTATACCTGTAGGAATGTGTCCTCTGTGTTGTGGAGGGCGGATGCCCGGGCTTGGTGTGGGCGTTGTAGACAGGCTAAGCGTCCTGCGGGGGTTTTAACTTTAACCTTTCGTATGAATGGTTTGTAGTTTTCCCCCGTGGGGGTCGGAGTGAGGTGTGTGGGACTGACAGGAGGTCTGTTTAGTGTGGTGAATGGGTTACTAACCGAAGGGGAGGGATTACTGCGTGAAAACGGAGCTGGGGATGAAGGGGGGATATGAGTCTGGGGTTTTTGGGGTTTTCTTGGGCGGTGTTGTAGGCTGGGGAAATATAGTGAGGCAATGCGCAAGATCGGTTTAGGTAAGGTGCGTGAAGGAGGTGTGTGAGAAGGAGGGGGTGTGTGTGTTGTGTGTGTTGTGTGGCTTGGGTCTTTAGTGTCAGAACGGGGTGTTGTTTCTGTATAACTGTCTTTAAATCTGATGGGTCTGTTGATTATTCTACCTTTGGAGGTCCTGGTGGGAAGGTAGATGTTTGTCGTGGGACTTGAGTCACTCGACGATGTTTTATATTGAGGGGAAGAACGTTTTACAGGTGAAGGGCATTTATTGGGGGCGAGGTCGGTGGTTATTTAAGTAGATGCATGTGGAGGTTTTTGTTGGGTGAGGGTGGTAGGCGGAATGGAAGAGGATTTGGTGGAGGTATGTATGGGGGTTCTCTCAGGGGTGACTTTGTGGGGGGATTTTTTAGGGGTTGGTTGGTTGGGGGTTCGATGAGATGAGGAGGTTGGTTGATGTGTGGGTGGGGTTGCGGGGATAGTGGAGGGGAAAGGGGTGGATGCGGGGGGGGGCTAGACGGGTTGGTAGGGAGTGGAGATTTAAGTTGGAGGGTTGGGGGTAGGGACGTGTGTGGGGTGTGTTCTTTGGTGAGGTCGGTGATTTGCTGGTGGTGGAAGTAGGCGGTTTTATGGGTGTTTGGTGGGGGGGTAGATCTAGCAGGTCATTCGGGGTAATGGGGTGGGGGTGGAGAGGGGATGAGGTTGAAGAGGAAGGTATGTGTTTTCGTGAGGGGGTGGGGGTTGTTACTTCTGGAATATAGTAAGAGGGTTTATGGTGTTTACTGGTGATTATTCGTCTTCTTTCCCATTGTGGAGGAGAATTCGACGAAGAAGAAGAAGAGGAGGAGGAGGAGGATAGTGGTCTGGCAGCCCTACGGAACTTGGTTAGCAGGGTGTGTTTTCTGGAGGTTTTAAAAGATTTTTGTCGTGGGTATAAGTTGTAGCGTGAGGTTACTGAGGTAGATTGTGTGGTGTGTTTGGGTGTGTACTTGGTTTTGGGTGGGGGGGGGTGGCTTTCTTACTGTGGTGCCTGGGGGAGGTTCTCAGGGCTAGACGGGAGGGTTTCTGTTGTGGTCGGGGTTGTGGGTGGAGGTTTTCGTACTTGGATAAGTTGGGGAGGTACTTGACTATCAGAAGTGAAAGAAGGTGTCATGGTGGAGGAGGGTGTGATAGTGGGGGCTTGCGGTTTGTGGAGGTTAGTTTGGGGGTATGTTGAGGAATGATTTGTCTGTTCGGTGTCGGAGGGCTTAGGTCCTTAGGGGTTTGTATGGGAATATTCATAGCCTGAGTGGAAGGGTTAGTAGGGGTGTTTAATTCCGGTTCAGACGTGTGGGGTGGGGTATTGTCTTGTGGATTTAGAGGTTTAAACGCTCGGACGAATCTAGTTCGGAACGTGCGAGTCACGCCGTGATAATCGATGGTGACTTGATAGGCGTTTGGTACTTGTGTGATGGTGTAGGGCCCGACATAGCGAGGGCCTAATTTGTTGGTGACAGGGAGGTTGACTACCATTACGGTGTCATGGATGGCGAAAGGGTTTTTGTCATCGGGGTTATCAGTTTTGGTGTCTTGACAGGTTTGGGCGGTATGGAGGGTGTTTTGCAGATGTTGCAATGGGTCAATTGTGGAGGTGGTGGAGGGGAGGTGAGCGTGATGGTGGAACGGCAGTAACAGGGGGGGTACGCCGTAAACACGTTCATGAGGGGAAATACCGTCTTCTCGGGGGCAGGTGTTCATGCCCCATTGTATCATCTTTAGTTGTGATGGCCAGTCTGAGGTGTTAAGAGCAATAATTTTTGTCCGTAACTGATTGTTGATGGTGCGATGGCTACGTTCGCATATAGCATTTCCTTGAGGCCAGTACGGGGATGAGTGTTTAATCTTAATACCACATTGTTGGGTGAACTGTTGCCAAACGTGTCCACTAAACTCGGGGGCATTGTCGGATAGAAGAGCAAGGGGAAGGCCGAATATATTGAACACTTCTGTGGCAAGCAGTGTGGCAACTGTGGTGGCTGTGTGGTCTTTAACTGGGCAGGCTATTAAAAAATTTTAATATACGTCAACAAATGTGACGATATAGCGGTTGCCAGCGTAAGAAGGAAACGGGCCCATGATGTCGAGGGATAGGACTTGGAACGGTTTGTTAGCAGACATGGTACCAGCTGGGCCTGGGGTGCGTGATCTATCCTTCCCCAATAGACAAGGTTTGCAGGATTCTGTCACTCGTTGTGCAATTTTGGAGGGGTTGGAGGTCCAGTATTGATCTGTGAAGATTTTTAACATCTTCTTTTGTCCAAGGTGTATGCCGTTTCCCTCGTGGATGGCAATCATGTAGTCGTGGGCAATGGTGGGGTCTAAGATTATGTGACCAGAGTCTGTGGCGAGTTGATCTCCCCAGCGAGTCAGTTTCCTGAAGACATTTAACGGTATCCAGGGTGGTCTGATTCTTGCTTCCCAAGATTGAATTAGGGAGGGGGCTGAGGGGGAATTATGTTGGGGGATGAGGGTGGATAAAAGCTCCATGTTTTGTAAGGCGGCTAGGTTGGTGGGGGGGTCTTTTGGTACTGGCAAACGTGACAGGGCGTCTGCATTGGTGTGAAGTTTTCCTGGACGATACTGTATTGTAAAGTCGTAGTCCTCTAGTGTCTCCCTCCAACGTACCAAAATGGCTGAGTTGGTTTCGCATTTACGCAACCATTGCAAAGATTGATGGTCGGTGATTATATAGAGTTTTGCGCCCAACACAAATTACCGGAAGTGGCTGAGTGCCCAAATGATCCCTAAGCACTCTCTCTTGGTGGCTGCATAATTCTGTTGTGCTTGGTTGAGGGTGGAGCTGGCATACGCTATCACATGTTCCTCTCCGTCTCTGACTTGAGCCAAAACTGCACCAATGGCGTACAGAGATACGTCGGTATAAAGACGGAAAGGTTTATGGTAATCAGGGAAAGCGACAATAGGGGCTTGGATTAGCTTTTGTTTCAAAGTGTTAAACGCGAGGTCTCTTTCAGGTGTCCAGGTGAACGGGGTGTCTTTGTGGGTGAGTTGGTGGAGGGGTCTGGCTATGGTGGCAAAGTGGGGGACGAAACGTCTGTAGTATGTGGCTAAACCTAAAAACGAACGTACTCCTTTAACGGTGGTGGGTGGGGGTTGGTTTTGTATGGCTTGAAGTTTCTTTGGGTCTTACCTTTGGATACCTTTGGATGTGTTCGCCGCTCTTCTAGCGGCACCAAGGAGCGCGACGCCCCTCGTTATGGGTGGTGATTTGGTGCAGTAGACTGTTTGAAGCGACAGCTCGCTCCCTTGCGAGGATGGGCTCGTCTGGCACTTTTTGCAGTTCGACATCTAGAGCTCTCTTGAAGTTGTCTAACGAGATGTCCCTCATGTCTCTTACTCACCGTGGGAGTTTGTTGAAGAGACGTGGGCCTCTGTGTGATAACCAGCCCTCTCGCAGAGAGCCCATAGCACCCCTGTTATTCATCCGGGGGATTTCGCATTCCCAGCCTCTCCTATCACTGAATTTCATGACTATCGGAGTAGGTTTGGTACTAAACCCTCTGCGATTTTCCATGTGTATATTATTAGGTAACGTTCTCTTCTACGTTCCAGTGAGTACAGATTCAGTGCTCTTAAACGCTCCCAATAGTGTAGATGTTTTATCGAACTTATATGCGAAGTGAAATTTCTTTGTACACTCTCTACGTCATTTATTTCACCTGCTTTGTATGGGATGTTAATACGCTACAGTATTCAAGCCGCGGTAGCACTAGAGATTTGAAGAGCGTTATCATAGGCAATTCACCGCGTGTTTTAAAAGTACGCAGAATCCAACCCGTTAGACGTTTCGCAGCCGCCACTTTGACCTGGTTATGTACTTTGAAACCCATATTTTCAGACATTAATACCATGTTCAGATATTACGTGGCCGAGGAAATCTACCTTATTTCGGGCAATCTCGCACTTTGAGGGTTTTCATTTCAACCCGGCGGCTCGGATTCTTTGAAGGACTTGTTTCAACCTGAGGAGGTGTTCTTCCCAGGTTGGTGAGTACATAATAATATTGTCTAGATAGGCTAGGCAGGTTTCCCAGGTTAGGCCATGTAATACCGCTTCCATCAAACGGGAGAAAGTGGCGGGTCCGTTACAGAGGCCAAAAGGTAGGACGTTAAATTCGTAGTGGTGGCCACCACTAGTGGAAAATGCTGTTTTCTCTTGGTCCTCGGCCTTAATAGGCACTTGCCAATACCCTGCTTGCAAGTCGAGGGTAGTGAACCATCTGGATCCGTATAGGGAGTCAAGGGAATCGTCTATCCGGGGTAATGGCGTAGCGTCTTTAATGGTTACGTCATTCAACCTCCTGTAATCGACGTAAAAACGGGTTGACCCATCTTTCTTTTTGACTAGGACAACAGGGGAAGACCAGGGACTAATGAACGGGGTGGCAATACCGGCCTCTAACATCTCTTGGACTTGGCGTTCCTCTTCCTGACGTTGTATGGGATTTTTTCTACGGGATGGTTGTCGTATGGGGGGGCCTGTGGTGTTAATGATGTGTTGTTCTACATCGGTCTGTCCGATTTCGGTGGGTTGTTGGGCAAACACGTCACTGAACTCTAGCAATAGGTCGTACATGCCGTTTTTTTGGTGGTCAGATAATGTGTCCGGGAGAGGGGGCAATTGGAGGCTGGTAGGGGTGTCATTAAAATCTATGGGGAGGTCATCAAAAGTTTCGAGGTCTCCTATAATGAGACCTTTTGGTAATGTCAGGGATTCCTCGGAGATATTTGCCACGAGAATGTGGTTGATGCGAGCGAAAATGATGGCGGGTTGTAAGAGGCAACGATTAGGGTTGGTGGACGTCGTAGTGGGGGAAAATATCATGTGAGTTTGGGGTATGGGTCGAAGGTTCACCCATTTTTGATGGCGGGGGGGAATTTGGCATTTATCTTGAACTACAGCTGGGCTAATGATGGTGGGGGATTGACTGGCGAGCAGGTGCTTGGTACGCATAAGGGGGGAAAGGTCACTTTGGTGGGGGTCACGCGTGAGGGGGGGATTAACGGCGCGTGTGGGAGGATCAGTGGGGCGCGGTGTGAGGGAGTTAGAAAACGGAATTTGTTGGAGGGACTGTGGAGGGTTGGTGGGGGAAGAGTGAGGTATAGAAGATGGGTTATTGGTGGAGGACTGATGTAAGGATTGGTGGTGGTTAGAATGACGAATTTGGGAAGTTTCGTCGGTGGCAGTGACGGTTTGTTTGGAGTTTATATGGATTTGGTGGTTTTGTTTGTCATGAGAGGGCGAGTTAAGTGTGGGATTTTGAAGTTTTCTAGGGGTGTGAATTGTGTGGGGGTGGAAGGGAGCTACTGACGGAAAACTGTCACAAGGGGGATTGGGGTGGGTGTGGAATAGCTGGACATTTCTGGGGGCATGGTGGGAACATAGTTGTGTCCCTCGGTCGGCACGCAGGAGGGGAGGATTAACGGCGCGTGCGGGCGGGTCAGGGTGGTGGGAGGTGAGCGAGTTAGAAAACGGGATTTGTTGGTGGGACTGCGGAGGGTTGGAGGGGGAAGAGTTAGGTGTAGAACATGGGTTATTGGTGGAGGACTGGTGTATTGATTTGGGGTTGTTAACAGGACGAATGTGGGGAATTTTCTTGGTGGCAGTAACGGTCTGGTTAAAGGTTATCTGGGACTGGTGAGTTTGTTTGTCATGAGAGGGCGAGTCAAGTGTGGGGTTGTGAAGTTTTCTAGGGGTGTGAATTGTGTGTGGGGGCGGGGGGGAAGGGAGCTACTGACGGAAAACTGTCACAAGGGAAATTTTGTTGGTTGTGGGATAGCTGAACATTTCTGGGGGCATGGGGGAAACATTGTTGGGTACATAGGTCGGCATTTTCCCTGGAAACATGTGTACATAAACATTTGATAGAATTATGGTTACATATATCAGTCTGTCCTGAAAACATGGGAGGATTTATCCTGGACAGAGTTACGAGAATTGAGGGGATTACCGAGAGGGAGTTGCTTGGACTTGTCTTCTTTCGTTTGTTGAGGCATTTTTTTTACTGAATTGGGTGATATTTTGAGAGAACTCGGGGCAAGGGGAGGGTTTAGGAGTTACCTTAGTGCTAGCTGCAACTTGATAACCCTGACTCAGGGTTTGTTGAGGGGGAAGGTGTTTTTTCTTTTCGTGAATGGGTTTCTGCGTGATTGGTTTGTCAGAGGCTTTAGGTTGAATTTGTTTTTGAATGAGATCAGCCTTTGGCCACAGTCAACCTGGGCCTGGAGTTTTTGAAGGAGGTCAAGTCCAAGGAAACCATCGTAATGTTTACAGTGGGAGGAAAATACTGTGAACGTGTGATAACAACGAGCATGGGGGGCAGGAGTAGTTACTGATAGGGGCAAAGTGTCTCCTAGGAGATTTAAGGAGAGTGTCCGGTTTATACTCGTGAAAGTGCTCAAAACGGCAATATTGCGCAACCCGATATATGGCATCATCACCCATCCCTCTGTCTTCAGTTAAAATCCTGAGGCAATATTCCGTCTGGAAGCATGTTATTTCTGGGCTAGTTTAAAGTTTTCGCGGGTCGCGGGTCGCGCAGACGCGTAGAAAATACATTATGGGTTTCGGATCTGCAAAAAAAAAAAAAAGAAAACCATGAATTTTTGGTGAAAATATGACGTTCTTAGATATTTTCCCTAACAGTATCTGGTACTCATCCCTGGTAACAACGAAGGGTGTGGTGGTGGTGGAGGAGAAAGAGCAGTGTGGTCCAAGCCGCGAGAGAGGTAGGGTGCGGCTGGCCGGCTGGCTTGCAACAGCTCTCGTGCCTTAGTACCTCACGTAAGAAAGTTCACTTGTCGGCGTAGTTCTGACGTAACCAAACATGCTACAACAATGTTTCTGGTGTCATTGGATAGGGCATGAAATTCTCTACAACTCCACGTTGCCATTTTTTTTTATTTCTTTCCCATTTCAACACAGCACCCCGAGACATTTGTCACCTAATTTGTACCTAATTGTAAATGCCCTAATTCTACAATTAGATACAAAATGGAAAAAGTATCAACGTACAATTGAAACTACACCTATTGTTAGTACCCCCAATGCATTAAAACAATCAAGCAACAACATTTAAATGAGATTCTGATTTTACAATGTCATAAATTTACACACTAATTCTCACCTAACTCAAAAAATAATTGTCCTAGAGAATTAAAATTTTGGAAATTTCTTAGTTGTTAGGTCCCCTATACGTGTACAAAATCTTATGAAATACAGACAAAATCCACTGACACGTTCTAGAGTAAAAGCCGGACGTTCCCTTTAAGTAAGTATCAGCAGCTGAGATTAGTTCTGCTTTGGTGGTTAACAAGGGGCCAAATATTCGGTGGTGTTGATCATAGTAAGACTTGAACAAACATGACTTGGCAGCTCCCGTGTCGATTAACAAGCGGACAGGAATGTCCTTGATTTTGGCCATGTAATAAATGGGGGCAGTGCGGTCAGTTATGGCGTCCCCCGCCGAGGGCCATCTTGGGCGGGGGGTACTTTAAAAATCCTACCTCCTCCAGGGTTTCCTCGGTATCCTCTGAGGTCATGATAGGGGCTATTTCTCCAGTGTGCCTTTCCTCCATTTCTTCCTCTTGTCCCAACTCCTCTTCATTTACAGAAATGCGAGGAGTAAAGGGGCGAGGTTTGGCAGAGTCACGAATTTGATGGAGGGCACACTGAGCATTACAGGCAGGGAATTCATAGGGGTTGATAATTACTAAGGTAGGGTTGTTACTTTGGTAGGTGTGGTAGGTTTTGTTCCGGTTGAAGATTCTGCGTGGCTGGGTAGGTTGGAACCGGGGTCTACTGGGTTGGGGCTTGCCGGAAGGGTAGGTGGGTCTGTTGTGGAAGGATGAGGATGGGTAGGCATTCTTGGAGTTTTGGTGGTCGGGGTGCTGCGGGTGCGTGGGAAACCTCTTGATCACGGCGATTTGGGTGGGTGCTTCTGTGCGCACTGCCAAAATACGTCGGATCGTGATGAGATCTTTTTGGTATCCGCCGAAATCGTGCACACGGAAATGGTCTTTTACTGCTGAGGGCAATATTGATACAAGGTTGACCAGAATCTGCTGTTCTTGTTGGATTCTGGTCAATGTGGGGAAAGAAACTTTTATGTGTTGGGCGATCTTATTCACTGTGGCATCTAGATCGCCTTCGAATTTAGTGTCTTGGATACAGGTGTGGGCCACGAAAACGCCCAACGAAGGCTTAATGGCTTCTATCACTATTGGGCGAAATTCGTCCCATGGGAGAGCAGGGTGCACTTGGTAGGCAACCAGGGAAACGGCTTTTCCCAGGTGCGTTAATGTCACAGCTATTTTTTCTGCATCCGTGGTATAAACTAGGTCAAGTACGGGTTTCACTATGTCCATGAACGTTTCGATCTCGTAAGTTTCTCCATCATAATGTGGGATGGGAATGTGAGAACGGTGCGCCATGATGTTATCGTGTTCTGGCTGTTCCAAACTTGCAATGTAATGCAACCTTTTATCCGAATCAAGAACCACCGCTTCCGCCAATGTTATGCCCTGTTTTTCTACAGGATTAACTTGGGTAATGTGGGTTCTAACTGACTGGGTATATAAGGCTGCATGCACAATACAAGGTATGAGGAATAGAGAACACAAAATAAACACACGGTAACAAGGCACACGATCACGTTTATTTAAGTAGGTCAATAGAGAGCATAGGAAAGTAGGAATACTCGTACAAGACAAATGATAGAAATGAACCGCTAGCATTAGTGGATCTGGATGGAGCCTAGTCTCCCACTTCCAACGTTCAGGTATACTCTTCTGATCACTGGTTTGGTTCACAAGTTTATATACTGGAAGACCTCAATGTTATTTATGGATTCAATTTCACTAATTAGATTTATTACTGGCAGGTCTGGTGCACAAGTAGTAGTTCACAGACTAGAATTAGACACGCGTATGTTTTAGAGCACAGGAATTCTAGTAACCTCAGGGGGTACTGATCTAAGTTTTATATTCTTATGGTAGAAATACGTAGAACACAAATCAGTGGGCGAACGTTAGATATCACTAGGGTTTTAATATCTGGATAAAGGTAATTACGAGAGTTAATGTCGCCTGTTAATTAATGAACACTGATACGCTTAGTACTTCCCAAATGGAATGGTTATACTGTATATGAATTACACTGGGCAAAGATATAGCCACTTCATAGAAAGATTAATAAGTGAATTTCTAATTAGTACTATAACACGTTAGTACTAATAAAGTGAATCTTGGATAGTATTTTGTTGGTCTGGTCCTGGTTATCTTGCGTCCGTGATGTTGGGGGCTAACGACTGGTTCCGCGGCCGTCCAGGTGGTCCATATGTAGGAAGTTCTCAAGACGGATCTCTTGGCGATCGGTGCTGGCTACACGCTTATATACCCACTAGTGTGTGTGAAGGTTATAAGGTGAACATAGATTCTTGTACGTGGACAGATGCTTCTATCTCCAATCTGCCACGGAGTCTGCCGGCTCTGGAATCTCACAACTCAGGAACAACACAAGGGCAGAGCTAGAGGTCAACTTCAGGGGGTCAGCCACTGGTTGGTGTCTATCTTTCAACTGATTTTACTGGGGACTGGAGCTGGGTTTATAGGCTCGGTTTTGGACCCTGTAGGCCATAGGGATCTCGAGTCTTATGGACTTATTTGAGCTCTCAATAGATACGGGGACTAGGTAAGGTGGTGATTACTGTTGTGGCACATGGCTATAGGGAGCCTTCAGAATGTGATATAACTGAGCCTTAGTAAGAGGTACTCTTTTGGCTATACTGGAAGTATTGAGGGGAGGGAGACTGGATCTACTTTGCAGGGAGGACTGGGACAGCTGGGACAGCTTATATTGCTCAGTCTTCATTCTATGGTATAGCCGAGGTGCTAATTTGATTATCTGAGTATGCAAGAAAGGTGAATGGGTTATTGTGGGTTAATAGAGGTTAGTAAGGGGGTTAGTCATGCATGGTTAGTTCATTGATAGGAAGAATTCCTGTGCTACCTGGCAATGACCCGGAAGTCAAAACAGGGGTCAGGTATACCTCCGCAGGGGTGGGGGTCTCCCTCCTCGGGTGGGTAAAAAGGGATAGCTGGGCGCCCTCTCTCTGGGATGGTCGTCCGGCGGCTGTGGCTAGGGGCTTGCCATATCACAAGTGTTTGTAATAACCCTCTGTTTATGAGACAGATGTGGGTGTTCTTAATACCAAAACCGAAGGTGCCTTGGCTAGCTGGTTTTAATCGGTTGGTTGTTAATTGTATGGTTTGCTGGATGTGGTGGAGACTGGGTTGCTAACTCTGCCACATTTATCTGGAAGTATGGCAATAGAAGTTAGTCACTGGCGAGGCGGCTAGCCTCGCACTGACGATCATTGGGTGCAGGGTTGTGAATAAATTGTAAGGGAATAGATGGCATGCAAGGGGTTAGTAAAGTTCTAATGTTGTTCCGGCCTACTAAGGGAAGGTAGGCTGGATAGGAGTATATATATAAAAGGTTGGAGAGCGTTAGCAACGGAAAAATCAAGGATTTTCAAGAGGTATGAGGGAGAGGCTAGGTCGGAAAAGAGTCGAGGAGCGCTGGGTGTTAATGAGAGGGAGAGAGTTCAGGGGGCTACGTGGAAATTTGACCCTAAGGTCTCAGGGCATGGGGGTGGCATTAGGCTACAGTTGATATTGGAGTTTGGGGGGAAAGGACAGTGAAAGTACGTTAGCCAAATGCTACCGGGGGATGAACAAATACGGGGTGGTATAGGAGTCTGGAAAAGATAGGATCATGTGGACTGTGGGCTGTGGGGAAGGGGAGGTTAACTGTAGGTGTGTGCTTGACTGTGGATAAAAGTAGAGAAAAACATGGTGTATTATTACTCGTCAATACGAGGGGTAATGGACACTATTATTTTGACACAATTTCTTGCTGATCTAGCTGTCCCTGGGAACTGCATATTCTATGAAATATAGACCAAAGAAAAGCGGCAGTTCATAGGGGTACTTCGTTATTGTTTCGTGCTACTATGATAGACAATGGAAACAAAAGGTTATCTATACAATCTCTGGTTGGGGTAAGAATTAGAGTTACTGCATGGTGGCTAACATCTTCAGTCATTATCTCTGTCTAGGTCTTACAGGAATAATGGTTATATATACAATGGTGTACCCGTGGATATCATTGTTTCTTATTAATTATGACATGGGGTTTTAACATACTACTTCTCGGATGGAAGAACATACATAGATTTATGGGGGCGGTTGGTCTTCAGAAACTTAGTCTGGCAAGACAAGGTATTTTAAGGGGTGAACATATTACTTCTCGGATGGAAGAACATACATAGATTTATGGGGGCGGTTGGTCTTCAGAAACTTAGTCTGGCAAGACAAGGTATTTTAAGGGGTGAACATATTACTTCTCGGATGGAAGAACATACATAGATTTATGGCTGTCTGAACTGGTTGGCATTGGCTCAACCTAGGGACAGGGCATGGGTGTTTTAACCTGGGAGGAACATACATAGATTTATGGGGTGATTGGTCTTCAGAAACTTAGTCTGGCAAGACAAGGTATTTTAGGGTATGTTGATATTAATATCCTAACTTAGGGACAGGGCATGGGTGTATTAACTGTACGGTGTATTTATGTTCGTCATCATGTAGGTAGAGGTGTAGGACACGAGGGGTAGTGTATGTGAGGTGTGGGAAAGGTCAGTGTTTAGAAGGGGTAGGCAGGTGTGGTTTGGAGCTGCTTAGCCCTGCGGGGTTGGGCCTGTCTGAACTGGTTGGCTCGGTCAGCTGGTCCTTTCGTTCTGTGGACCTTTCTTTCGGGTGTTTCTGTGTGGTGTTCGCTCGTGGCTTCTGTGGTGGGCTTCTCGTTCTGGGGCATTTTAGATGGGGCCACAAACATCTTGTTTTGGGCAGAAACAGTTTCGGTTTTACTGGCTCTCGATAAATATTTGTCCTTTTTTCTAATAATATCATAAAATGTGCTCTTTTTGAGGGAGGGTTTCTCCATCAATAACTGAGCAGACACCCCTTTATCATGGTCTGCAATGACCTCCATCTTAGTCTTTAGGGATAAAATATTATGAGTCCTCTTGCGCCTCCCATCTGAGCTATCACTTGAAGAAGTCCCTTGCCCTCGAGCCTTCCCCAGCCCTCGCTCCGCCCCTCTTCCTCGAGTCTTCCCCCGTCCTCGCTGGATTGATGTTTTCTTTTTAGCCTGGCCTCCACTAGTACCAGCAGATTCTGAAGAACAAGTTAAGGAAAATATTACCGAAACTACCACTAATTTTCCCATGGTTTTTCTTTTTGATTTTAGGTAGTTTTCATCATTAGCCTATACAGTACAGGTACAGTAGTTGAAATTACAGTGTACTGTGGTTACAATCCCCTGAACATTTTATTTCTCCCATTATCCAATGATCTTAAAACATTCAGATGTAACTAATTTTGGGTAGGCCTATTCTGCAGAACAACAACTCCTCGATTACGGGATTCCTGTCTCATGGATTTTTTTTTTTTTTTTTTTGCTCTTACTCAGGGGACCTTACTGATTAAGTGCTACTTTTCTTATTTTGTCAATTTGATTTTCACTCCCCTACTGTATAACATTTTAGGAGTTATTTTTGTACAGCCAGTCCAGGACACTTTGTTTACATTCTAGCCTCCTTGGAGGCTCCTCCCCGATGTTTAGTAGCCAATCAGTGTGGAGTTTCACCTACAAGAAGTCAGTACAGTACATTTTTATTGGTACTTTCCTGTTATCGACAGCCAAAGCTAAAGATTGCAGAGTAAACAACATATTGTAGACTTTATCCCATCAATTTGTTATAGTTTAATACCCAATCAGCGGGGGCGGCAGCCCCCACCCATTATACTAGGATAGGTTAGGTAAGGTTGTTAGGTTAGGCTAATGTCTTTTCAAAGTGGACTACATCGAGTAAACTCCTAGATTGTTGGGGTATCTGAATTGCAATTACAGTAACAATGCAAATGCTAATAAAAAGTGCTTTCTGCACTTTCTAACAATAAAACACACTTACAAAGCATTAAAATACAAAAAGAAAATAAATACTGTAAAACCTAAAATAACAGGAGCTGTAGTTATGCAGAATTACCGTAATTTTCAGAGTAAATACTGTATAGGCCTACTGTACGTTTTATTTGTTTATTTATTTTGTTTTGCCTTGGGATACAGGATGGGTTGAGAATGGGTTGGGGGGCTTTGCCCCCCCTCACCCCCCCTATTCCTTATTGAAATCAGCATATATTTTGCCAGTAAGGGGCTTAATAAGATGTTCACTGTCATCAATAGGGATTTTTTTGTTTTTTACTGTGTTTTATATAGTGCACATAAAAGGAGGTTGAAACACATAGGCCTAGCCTATTAATATGATCTTTGCAACATCCTTATCCTATAATAACCTTCAAATATTGTATTGAGAAATAATTAGTGGTAGTTTCGGTAATAAGTACCAGTGAATGAATGTCGAACAGGTGACATGGCAGTAGAAGTTGAAGCCACTTCACCATCATCAACAATGGTGACGACATGGGACGGTCTGGCTGCACTATCACTGCCAACACTTTCGGCAGTTTCTTTCCTCTTCACTCCTCTCTCTCCTTCAGGTGAAGCCATCACATCGTCCTTGTTCATACTGCAGCTTGTAGTTGGTGAAAGTTATAATGCAATATGAGCACTAATGGTGATAAGAAGGTCCAGTAATACGAAGGCCTCACCAACACGCACTCGTGGAGAGTAAACAATGCGAGCGGCGTGGGCTGGAAGTCTCCTTCTTGTGTTGAAGTTTTCGGCTCGCCGCGTTCTTCGGTCCGAATGCGATATTATTTTTGATCAGCCTATCGGACAAATCCGAAAGGCTGAACCATGAATCCGAATTGAAATGTAGTCCGAACTGACTATCGGACAAATCCGAAAGGCTGAACCACGAGTCCGAATTGAAATGTAGTCCGAACTGACTATCGGACAAATCCGAAAGGCTGAACCATGAGTTCGAATTGAAATGCTTGTCCGAAAGCCTTGGAATTCCGAAAGAGTGAAGTACGAAAGAGCGAGGGTTTACTGTACTCTTATTACAAATAGATTTGTACAATGCCCTTATAAATAACCTTAAGATTACTGAGCATAGATTAATTGGGAGGTTTGACGTACCTCCCAACCTACCAAATAGGAAAACCTACTATTTGGTAGTAGTCTTGGAAAATCCAACGTCAAGGCTATTAACCTAATTGCAATGACGACTTGTCTATTTTGACTGCTATGTCGTCATTCCAACCGCGGTTAAAAAGAAAACGTCTAGAGTCTACTCCTTATCTTGCTCTAGGAGACGTTGTACATTAACCAAAACTACCACCGAAGGTGAAAAAAGCATAGAAGAGAAGAAAAAGGGGTTTACCTTAGTTACCGCTCAAGGCCCATCCCGTATTCCGTCATGCGCAGATCCCTGTCGAACGTGCGCATGAGCGACCCTCTCTTGTCATCACATCTCACGTCAGCAGAAGAACGCGGATGGGCAGGGGTCCGGCGTGAGGGAGGGTATTATGTACGTTGGATTTTCCAAGACTACTACCAAATAGTAGGTTTTCCTATTTGGTAGGTTGGGAGATACGTCAAACCTCCCAATTTGTTAGTAGTCTTGGCAAATCCAACGTCAAGGCTGCATAACAAATAGGAGGAGGACATCCAAGCCCAACATACCAAAAAAACCAATGCATAAGACAAAATTATGAATGACAAAGAAACACAAGTCAAACAAGAGAGTTTAATAAAAGAGTGAAAAACTGAGGAGTAGCTAAAAAGAGCAGTTTTAACACGTGCCCGTCATTCATAGTAATGCAAAACCATAGACTCGTCTTAAACCAAAAAGTACTGTACACAAAATCCCTTTTCTTCCAAAACGAACAAAAACATGGAACACAAAAATAAAACACAATTTTCAAGTTGGCAAAAAACACTTATGTACTGTATACATATAACATAATCCCAAACTTGCAATCCAGTGTTGCAAACCCGTACTCCCCCCCCCTTTTCAAAGAAAACAAAGTAAAAGAAAGAGTGACAAGGGGGGAAGACCAGGCAACTTCGCTAGAGCTCTAGGAAACACGACTCCCGAGAGCTATCACAGGCCGAGGGGGTCTAACAATGGACATGGAGAGGTAGGAGGAGACGAAGGTATGGACAGAAGACCACAAACCCGCCGAGGCGACGT
This sequence comes from Paralithodes platypus, assembly GCA_032716605.1. Taxonomy (NCBI): domain Eukaryota; kingdom Metazoa; phylum Arthropoda; class Malacostraca; order Decapoda; family Lithodidae; genus Paralithodes; species Paralithodes platypus. The sequence continues at coordinate 33,003,560 of CM064582.1, forward strand.
CAGGCAACGAACGACTCTGCAGGAACCGTAAGGAGGCAGCAAAGGACCGCACATCGTGCGCAGAACCCCGACAAGCAGGGTTACTGGCACGAATGACCCGACAAATGTGGCGTCCTATCTGTACCTTCGAGAGCCTCCCACCAGTCCGAGGAGACACCCACACAGCAGTACCCGAAGTCGGAGCCACAGACTCAACATAGGAGTGCAAGGCCTGCACCGGGCACAACACATGGTGAGTATGCCCACGCTTTAAAGCCTGGATGGTGAAAGGCTTGAAAACGTGGGTCTCTCTCTCATTCTTGGCAACAAAATGAGGGGAGGGGGCTAACGTGACGACATTCAAGGACGGGGAGAATCGCATGCATTCCTGGGACCGCGACATGGCAGCTAGTTCAGACACCCTATCCCCAGTGGCCAGAGCGACAAGGAAAGTGTACGCTCCAGCAACTGAACCGGTGTAGTGTCCCGTGTATATGTGTGTGAAGCCAGAAGGTCCAGAGCACGCCCCAGATCCCACTGAGGAGGGATCTGGCGCGGAGGCGGTCGCTCCCTGAAGGCAGCCTTCATGAAGGAATCCAGCTCCTTCGGCGGAACGACCAGCCCAGTGAGGACTCAAAGACCTCCCGGATGGCAGACAAGTGGTTACGTATAGTGTTGACTTGAAAGCGACGTGTACGGAAGAGGTGAAATAAGTAGTGTAGGACGAGGGAAGGAGAGCTAACAGTCTGGCGAGTGTCCTGTATCCACCTAGTAAAAGACCTCCAGTGGGACTCGTAAGTCCCCCAAGTCGAAGACGTCCATGAACGCTTCAGGAATTCAGTCAGGTCCCGTCCGTGGACTGGGAGCCACCGCGCCTCACGAACATCCACGATGCGAAGGCCAACGAGGTCCGTAGGTCTCCAACCTGGCTCAAGTGGAAGTGTGAGAGAGGGAGAGGGACCGGACTCGGGCACCACCGCTTCAACTGGGAGTACCAAGCCTGGGCCGGCCACAGAGGAGCTATGAGCCAGACTCTGCCGCGGTACAGCCGCAGCCTCGCGAGAACTTTGCACATCAACAGTGCGTCTGGTGGCGGAAATATGTATATCGACTGCCACCTGCTCCAGTCTTCCATGAAAGCGTCCGGACCCCCCTCCGGAGTACGAGTCCGGAGGGATAGGTACCGAGGCAACTTGCGCGTCTCCTTCGATGCGAACAAGTCGACCTCCGGAACACCCCAGGAAGCCGCGAGGTCGTCGAATACAGTCTGTTTCATTGCCCATTCTACAAGAACGCCCTGTCCTCTCGACAGGGCGTCCGCCCATAGGTTGGCAGTCCCGGGCAGGTAGGAGGCATGCAGGGAGATGTTGTGTCGGTTCGCGAGGAAGAACAACTTCTCTGAGATCCCCAACAGAGTCAAAGACCTGGAGGACCCCTGCTTTTGGATACAGTGGACAGCTGTCTGATTGTCCATCCTGAAGGCCACCGACCGGCCCCGAAGGGCCAGCGCGTGGTCCCGCAGGAAGAACAAGGGAACCAACAGTTCGAGGGCATTGATGTGTAGGTGTGTGTGTCCCACCCATCTGCCGTGATGTTGATGTCCCAGGTTGGATTGGTAACCCCACCCTACCTCGCTCGACGCATCTGTATCCACCCAGATCGTCGGCGGGGGGGCGGTCCAGGGCACAGCCGCAGAGAGCGTGCCCCGAGCAACCCAGTGTCCTAAGTGTCTGTGAATGGTACGCGGGATCGGCATGAGCCGATCCATAGGGGCCAACGGAAACACCTTGTTGCCCATGAGTATTAGGCGGCGCAGCCTGAGCCTCCCTAAGGGAATGGTCAGAGCAGCCCAATTCAGGGAACCCACTAACGAGTCCCAGATCCTCCTCGTGAGGGAGACCGAGTGCAACACGGCGAAGACCTTCCTGCGAAGTTTCACCGCGTTTGGCTGACTCTGGGTTACCGTAGCGTTGGACAGATCCCATTCGAGACCTACCCACGTCACGACACGCGACGGGGTCAGGCGTGACTTGGGAATATTGACTTTGAACCCTAACTGTGTGATGTGTCGAACTACTGTGAGGGTGTCGCGGACGCACTGTTCTAGGGTGTCTGAAACTATCAACCAGTCGTCCAAGTAAAACAGGATCTGGAGGCCGCTCCTGAGGAGAGGATCCAGAGCCTGCTTCACCAGTTTTGAGAAGATCCGCGGCGCGATGTTGAGACCGAAGGGAAGTCTGTCGAACATGAACACACGATCGGAAGTCTGAACGGCCAAGAATCGCTGGAAACGAGGATGGATAGGAACGTGCCAATACGCATCCTTGAGGTCCAGCGACACTACCCACGACAGAGGGTGCAGGGCCAGTCGTACCTGGTGCACCGTCAGCATCCGAAACCGTGTGTTCACGATGTGCCCGTTGAGGGCCGACAGATCCACCACCGGTCGCATCGCGTCGCAGTCCTTCTTCGGTACCAGAAAGACACGGGAGAGGAAAACTGGTTGACCGGCTTTCACCTCCTTGACGATTCCCTGCTCGTGCATGGATGTAATCACGTCGGCCACCTCCGAAGAGACAGGCCGGCTTCGTTGACAAGAGCTGAGTGGGGGTCTGGACTTCCATCTCCAGGTTAGACCCCTCCGTGCAATCTTCCGCCCCCACGTCCCTCGCGGCCACCGAGGGGCGCAAGGGCGAAAACAACCTGTGGGAGCCCCCGAGATGAGGTGAGCGACCCTTTCTGCGAGGCGAGAAGGAGAACAAGGAGGAGACCGACCTGGAGAACCTACACATTTTTTGACGTGGAGGGTCCCCCGGTACGGTCCCTGCGGTCATAAGAGCCACGTTGACCACCTCTACCCCCCCACCTCGCCGAAAAGGGCGGGTCACCCCATCCCCTGTCCGTCGTGCATCTGACCCCGTCGAAGTGCGGCCGGAAGTGGAAGGCTGGCCAGCCCCTTCTCGGCGGGGATGAAAGGGAGCAGGAGCAGAAGTGCGAGGCGGAACCGACGCTCTGGCCGGCAACTTCCCTTTCCTGCGCCCTTTCTTGGCGGCAGCATTGGCGGCAGCACCCCGAAGAGGACCGGCAGAAGGACGGGACTGCGAAGACCCTGGTCGCGACACAGCGCGTCTTTGCGTGTCGTAAGCAGGGTCCGCTGACAGAGAAGCGTAGCGTTCCCAAGCATCCTGCGCAAAAAGCCCCGATGTATATAGCTCAGAGTACAACAAACCCTGACGAATATCCAAGGGGGGCCTTCCGGCAGAACGAGGACCTTACCGTCTGGCGTTGTCGAGTTGCCTCGCACAAAACCGCCTTCAGCTCGGGAACCAAAGACACTGCGAGCTGAAGGTGGATCCGCCGAACGTGGTCCAAACCCTCGCGAAGATCGCCAGGTGCAGTCGCCTCGATAAGCCTCAGGTGGTGAACAGACGTCTGGAGGGAACCTAAAAGACAAGACAATAAGTTCGCCACCCTCTGCCGCAAGGTAAAATCCCTGTCGACAGAGGACTTATCTGGGTGGGAGAAGAACGGGTTAGCAATAGCACAAATTTCAAGCTTGGGCGCGCTGATCCAGGACCAGAACTTGCCATCCAATCCGCCGACAGATACAAGAGGAGGCAAAAGCAGTGACGACTCCGGGGGAGGGACTGAAACAGATCTGTCGACTGAACGGTTGGCGAATTCTAAGGCCTCAGAAAAACCAGGCCTCCAATGGGAGAGGATTATCGAGCACGACGGCTAAGCCAGGCTTACCGTCGTTGCACAAACCCGTCCCATAGGAGGACAGTCCCATCAACACAGCCAGGGACTGAACATCCTGAAGTCTGACCAGAGCTTAGTCCGAGGAGCAGACGGGGGCTTGGGCTTCACCGAAAAGTACTGAAGGTCAGTCCTCGTCAGGTAAGCCCGCACCTCCACGTCGGCCACCTGACCATCCACCCTGATCGCCCTGAACTGCATCTTATCATTAATTTGTACCGACCAGTCCGAAGGTAGGGCCCTCTCACCTGACGGGAAGTCGGAAGCACGCTCCGGGTGGGAGGCCTGCACCCCCTTCCAAACAGCCAAGGAGCCATAGAGGAGCGGCATAGTCCGCGACGGGACCTTGGCCTTCTGGATGGGGGGCAAGCGCGGACCCTGCCCTAGCAGACGGAGAACCCCCGCATGGGAGACAGCAGGGGCAACCACCTGAGCCAGGGCAGGAGCAGTACTAGCCGACGACCGGGCAGGCGGAGAAGCAGGGCGAGAAGGAATGTGGTCCACCGTAGAGGGGAGGGGGACCAAAGCAGGGGTAGGTTGGGTGAGGCGCTGAGGTTGTGTCACCGCCAAGAAGCGCGATAAGAGGGAATCTTGCATCGCCTCCAAGCGCGCGTCGAAGTGTGACACAACCCACCCCTGCATAGCCGAAAATCGATCCGAGAGAGGCGACCCCCCCGAAGATAGTTCGGCCCGCAGGGGCGAGCGTGACCGAGAGCGAGACCCACGACACGAAACAGCAGCGTCGTGGCCCAAAGAAGGCGAGCGACGACGGCCGTGGCGCCCCTGAGGGTCTCGTCCCCGATCACTAACGCCCGAGGGGGAAACATCACCATCCCCCTCTTCCAGCGACACGTCAGCCCCCGAGAAAGGGGACCCCGAAACCTCACTATACTCCACCGAGGCAAGCGGCGGGGTACCCCCTCGGGGAGCCGGTAATCGAAGATCAGGGATAGAAGAAGGAAGAGGAGGAGGATGACGGGAGTGGGAAGGCTGGCCGGGTGAAAGGAGGTCAGAAGGAGCCGCGGGGCGAAACAGATCAAGGATCCCCGGGGCTGAGAGAACAGGGCGGCCCGACACCGAGGCGGAGGAGGGAGGGACCTCCACCTTGGGACGAGACCGTGAAGGAAGAAGAGGCACCGAAGCAGGAGAAGTAGGAGGAGAAGCAACTACATCCTAGCGGACCCCCCTGGACAGAGTAGGAGGAGGGAGCAGAGGGCCAGCTACAGCATGAACATCCGCGCGCGTAGAGGACAAATGAAGAGGACGTCTTTTGTGCAGGGGAAGCGGTCGGAAGGTAGTAGAGCCCCAATCCGGAGAGGCCAGGGGAGGGCGTACAGGGGCAGAGACGCTAACCCCGGCCTCAGGGCTATAACCATGACGAGGGCGACGGGCGGAGTCAAGGCGATCAGGAGGACGATGAGGGGCAGTAGAGGACGGGCGACGAGGAGAGCGAGAGCGTGGACGGAGCTGGGGATCCTCCCGACGAAGTGACGACCGACCACGGGACTCAGGGAGGAGGGCCCGAGCAGGGAGAGGCCTCCAGACGGGTCAGGGATGCCCAGGGCGACGCGGATCCGGTCGTCAACAAAGGCCGGGGAACGGTGGCCCACAGTCCTAATGTGGTGGGAGACCACCGCCCACACAGACTGAAGGGATGCAGAGGCCACCGCCGCGTCAGAGGAACCAGGGTGATGGTCCACCACATCCACCAGGTCCATACACGGGCCACACAGAGCAGGGAGGTAGGCCGTAGAGGACACACATTGAGAGTGGCGTAAGCAGGACCTGTGGCATTCCAAGCACGGGGAGCCACAGCCCTGGCAAAAGCAAGGCATCCCACCTGCAACGGAAGAACACACACCATAAGCAGCACGTTGACGGAGTAAGTGAAGATAATGTCCAATAAAAACCAGGGAATGAGCATGGGTAAACAGGAACACACATGCAAACTGGAAGTCGTACTCACTCTAAACCGGGAGCACCGAGGGAGGTGAGGAGGGCGGGCGAGGTGGAAGAGCACAAGCAGAACCTGCAAAGATGGAGAAAGTGTTAACCACCACTCAACACCTCACATGCAGGGTCCATAACACCAGAAAAGTGCATACACCAATATAGTATCAGGCAACAATATGACATAAAAAAGGTCAACAGTGAAAGCCAACTATAACCGCAAATTTGCGGGCCAATGGAGGCATAACCGTACCGACACAACCCTCCCGCATCTCCGCGGGACCCCCCAGCGATCTCCGCAAATTTGCGGGGAGCCGAAACGTCCCAGAGGACCGAATCGAACACTCCGCAAATTTGCGGGACCGGCCGAGATGGTCCGGCGCCGAAAAGCGAGAGGAGCGTCTAGGGAAAACCAAAAAAGGCCCATAAAAAAGCGTCATCTCCTTATGAACTCCAAGCGACGATGGCCATCAAGCTGAGCAGTGTCTTCCTTGATAATATCCTGACTCAACCGGTCAAGGGAGAGGCAAGGAAGACACACCAGGGGAGAGGAGGCACATCCCCCAGGAACCACCCAACCCACAGAGATAGAGCAAAGCCCATGAGGAGAAGTGGCAGGGAGGGTGGTTTGGCACAAACAGGGGCCCCCGTGGGGTACCCCAGGATTGGGCAAAAGGCTATGAATGGATGGAGGTGAAAACAGGAAGGGAAAACAAAAACCAGTAAATGAAACTGGCGAGAAAAAGGGTGGCCTAGCCGTGAGGAGAGAATGTGTCAGGGGCGAAAAACCCTGTGGTGTGAGGGAGGGGCCCCCGTGGGGTACCCCTGGATATCAAGAACCACCAAGCGCCCAGGCCCTTGAGACACAGTGAAGGCTCGAAAGGGGGGACTCGGGAATAACGCTAATAATGTGGCCGACACAAACCCTACAAACAGCACCGCCACCACGAAATCTCAGATTGTCAACCAACTGTACACCTAGGCTATGAAAAAATGAAAACTCATAGGGGCATAGCAAGTCTTGAATGAAAAACAAGCTAGGCTAAAATAAGCTAAAAGCTAAACTATGCCCAGACTAACAGGAAAAAAGAATATGAAAAGAGAAAGAAATGAAAAACATACACGAGGAACGCCAGGCGCCCCCGTACCTTCGGTAGCTATTTCCACACGCGTCTCCATTAAACACACTGAGGAGCCCATTTACGTGTGCCCTAGATCACGTAACATCTGTCTAACAAAAAGAAGGCCAGAAAAGCCGAAACGAACCTAAAACAGGGTGAATTGAAGGAGCACAACAAAAGCGGACCCAACAATGGCGACGCGTGAAAAAATGATGACAAGAGAGGGTCGCTCATGCGCACGTTCGACAGGGATCTGCGCATGACGGAACACGGGATGGGCCTTGAGCGGTAACTAAGGTAAACCCCTTTTTCTTCTCTTCTATGCTTTTTTCACCTTCGGTGGTAGTTTTGGTTAATGTACAACGTCTCCTAGAGCAAGATAAGGAGTAGACTCTAGACGTTTTCTTTTTAACCGCGGTTGGAATGACGACATAGCAGTCAAAATAGACAAGTCGTCATTGCAATTAGGTTAATAGCCTTGACGTTGGATTTGCCAAGACTACTAACAAATACTCTATTGCCATACATAAATTATATAAAAATAACATTTTCCCTGACTAGACTTATTTTAGTCTTAGGAATGGGTTATCACATGACCCTAATTGTCACACACATGTTGTATCACATAGGGGTTTTTTTTATATATATATTTTTTTTCTATATTCCAACTACTCCCTCTCGGGCATAGGCTGAGAGCCTGTACATTCCACCGCTAAACACGGTGAAGCCCGTGAGGTCTTGTTCCAGTCTGGGAAGTGAGACATGCGAAGCATCCATCATGGCTCGAAGCAGCTCCATCTCTGAAGCGGCTGGTTGCTTCGCTCAAGTGCTTCACCGTCTCTCCCTCCAGACTCAGACCCTCACTCTAAGAACGCCACCTATTGAGCAGTGAACTCACTAGGCATTGTCCCCCTGTAACATATTTTGAAAATGGGAATATTCATACAGTGTTATTTAATCAGGGAACAATGAGGGTATTTTTTTGGCATTTCGGTGGGCTTTGTGGTAATGCACTGATACTAGGTACAGCACAAATTCAATCCCAATAATATCTTCCCATTGACATATCGGGATTTGAACCCGGGTCCATTGGATTACCAATCCAGTGGCATGACCACTCCACCACACCTCCCCTAAGGTGGCAGGTAGGAGGTCCTAGTTAGAGCACTTCCCCCAACCCCTTTTCTTTGTACAAAATAAGCTAAAAACTAGACTCTCTGCCTTAATGCTACACATTTACGAGAAGGTTTCATGAGATTCACTGACATGTAACGCGTTAGAAATATATGATTAGAACACCATAAGTTGGTCTGTTGCATGTCATCCAGGGAGTATGTAAGAAACGGAGCGAAGCAGCCCACTTTCTTATATCATGAGACCTTGCAAGATCGCCTGGATTACTCTCTCTGATAACTCCCACTAATAAAGCTGCCAACTGACGTTTTAGAAGGTGTTTACCCGTCCGCGAGACCCAGAGGGACTCCGCCCGAGTTGGTCGAGATTCCCGCATATACAAAATAAGTGATTGCACCGGGCAAATAAATGATGCTTATCGCCTTGTTTAAGAGACGGAATTTCAAATTCAGTAAATACATGATTAGCATGCTCATTCTTTGCAATGAAATTGGGAGCAGGAGCAATATATGTACACTCATGTTACGCCTAGAGAACCTTAAGCAGGCTGGCTCCGAATTCATCGCCGCCAACTCAGACACCCTATCACCCGTGGCCAGGGCCATATGAAAAAATAGCCTTTTTAAGTTGAGTTCATAAGGAGGATTATGGCAATATCTACGGGAGTGAAGCATTTCAAGGGTTAAATCAAGAGACCAGGTGGGTGTGAGTTGGCGTGGTGGAGGGCGAAGCCGGAAGCAAGACCGCATGAACCCCTTCTCCTCCGCCTCCGGCATAGAAAGACCCGTTAAATCATAAAACGGTGTCCGAATAGCCGTGAGGTGATTCCTCAATGTGACAACTGACAACTTACGCATTTCAAAAAGACAATTTAAATAGTTAAATATCAAAGCCACCGAGGACTGCTGTTGGTCAGTTTCCATGATCCAGGTAGTAAAGGTCTTCCAATGGGATTGGTACTGCCTTTGGGTTGATAAAGTATACTGATTAATCAACTTGTGAGTTACGCTTTCCCCAAATGGGCCAAGCCACTTGGCCTTCTGAATATCCACAAGGCAAAAGTCAGCAAGGTCTTGAGGTTTCCAATTGCGTCTAAGTGGAAATATGAGATCGGGAGCGACACCGGGTTCTCGCACCACGTCTTTAACTGATTGTACCAAACTTGGGCTGGCCACATTGGCGTGATCCTCGAGACCATGCCCTGATAATCCCATAGTTTGTGAACTACTTTGCACATTAAGGATGTGTCTGGAGGCGGAAATAGATAAATGGAGATCCATGTGTTCCAGTCTACCAGAAATGCGTCTGGTCCTCTCGCCGGAGTTTGACTCTGGCGTATGAGGAACTGAGGCAGCTTGTGATTTGCCTCTGACGCAAACAAGTCCACTTGTAGATGGTATGGCTCTGCAATCATCTGTTGAAAGACGGTTTGCTTGAGCGACCATTCTACTAGAGTGCTCTGTCTCTGAGACAGAGCGTCTGCCCATACATTCGCCACGCCGGGCAGATATGTTGCGTGAAGATATATCTCTAGCCTTGCAGCCAGATGAAATATCTTTTCCGACAACCTTTGTAACACTCGAGATCTCACTGACCCTTGCTTCTGAATGCATGTGACTGCAGTCAGGTTGTCCATCCTGAAGGCCAAGGACTTTCCCGCCAGGTGTACACCGTGCTCTTTTAGAAAAAAATAGGGGGACTAACAACTCTTTGGCATTGATATGTAGATGATTGAACCTTGACAATAGACCCTGACCTTGATGTCCTAGGCTTGATTGGTACCCCCAACCTAGGGTACCTGACGCGTCTGTATCTATCCAGATCGTCGGAGGAGGAGGAGTCCATGTCAACGAGGAATGAATTACTTCTGGCTTCGTCCAAGCCGCCAGTAGCTTGTGGATTAACTTCGGGATTTGCCATAGTGTTTCCGCCGGCAACAGCGGAAAGCACTTGTTTCCCTCCAAAATATTTTGTTTTACCTTCAGATGGCCTAACGGAACCGTCAACCTTATCCAATTGAGTGAACCCACCAGAGACTCCCAGATTCTCCTCGTGGTAGTCAGAGCATGAAGAAACCGAAAGAGTTTCCTCCGAAACCTCTGGCGATTGTCCTCGCTCTGACTCAGAGTGAATAACTCGGTATCTCAAATAAGGCCCACCCATTGGATGGCTCTTGTGGGATTCAAGTTGGACTTTGCCAAGTTCACTTTGAATCCCAGGGCAGTGACATGAGTTAATACTTGATTTACATGTTGGAGGCAAGTTACTTTGGAATGAGCTACAATTAACCAATCGTCGAGATACCATAGCACCATGATTCCCTGTTTGAGCAATGGTAGTAAAGCCTGTCGGACTAACTTGGTGAATATGCGAGGTGCTAAATTTAGGCCAAAGGGCATTCTATGAAAGACAAACGTTTGATCCCTTTGGCGCAAGGCTAGGTACTTTTGAAAATGTTTGTTGATAGGGACATGCCAGTAGGCATCTGTGATATCTATGGAACACATCCTACCTTGCGGCTGCAGTGTCAGCCTGATCTGGTTCACAGTCAACATCCTGAATGATTGATTGCGAATTTGGGTGTTCAGATACGACAAGTCGATGACCGGCCGCATCTGAACACTGTCCCTCTTTGGCACCAAGAATATCCAGGACGTGAACACGAGCTGATTTGATGGAATGGGGATAATGATCTGTTTGAGGATCATCTCTCTGACGACGGATCCCACCTCTAATGAAATATGATTGAACTCTGTCGGGATACGTAAACAAGGTCGCCGGGACCACCGCCATGAGAGGCCTTTCCGGACCACTGTCTTTGCCCATGTCTGCCGGGACCATGCCCGGTGACAATCCCAGAAACTGCCAGTCACATGACTGGTATTGTCCGGCAGAGCTAACCTCAGATCTGACTCGCCTTGGCGCGGCACTGAGAGTGAGAGAGCTGCGTGGTGTCTCAGTTTTTTTAATTGGAAGGTTGTGACTCTGATTTAGTGGTAGTGGGGCGAGAGGCTTTGCTATCATTGCTACTAGGTTTACCCCTTGTGTTACCCCTGAACCACCTCCCTCTACCCCTGTTTTTGTCGCGACCTCTATATGTGCCACTGTTTCCAGGGGTTGTGTGAGTCTTTGATGACTGATTTGACTGGGACTGTCCACGAAAGGAACTCTTATTGTATTTAGATTTAAATGCAGGCTCACCCTTCGGCTTGGAAGCAGTGGCATGCTGAGAGTCTAACAAGAAATTAACTGTGCGGCAGGCATCTGAGGAGGTAAGAGTTTTAGTAAATACATTGGACAAAATCAATCTCCTACCAATCTCTACAGGGAGTTTCCTAACCAGGTATACCCGCAGATCTTGACGTACCCTCACAGCCTCAAAGAGAGCCATGTGGATATCGCCAAGGGACTGAATGGAATTCTTAAGTAAGATGTGCCTATTAAGAGAGAGAGCCTTATGGGTGCTAGCGTCCGTCACCAACTCAGTCGTCCTGTCTAAAGAAGCCGCAAGCTGGCAGCTGAGCAGGTATTGGGACTCCAACCTCTAGGCTTTTTGCCTCATTTTAAAGTCCCTATCTATCTGTACTTGAGTGGGAGAACAAAAAGGCTCTGCTAACTGGCATATAGATAACTTAGGGGCCCCCCAAAATTAAAAAGTATGTTGTGGTATTCCCTCGCCTTGCCAACCGGCATAGAGAACCAATGATGATCCTCTTGCGGGAGCTGATGACTGCTCTTATTAATTTTGTGATAGCGCTGGCAAACAGCTGGGCTTCTTGTCCCCATGCAACCCAAGGCCCTGACTCCCCTCCATCAATATGAACTACTGAGGTACCTGCATCATCTCTATATGGGACTGTTTTTAACTCTGGGGTCATACCTTGTAATAGTTTAACATCGTTCAACCCATCAGTTTTCGTCCACTCTGAAAATAATTTACCAGAAGATTCAGGGGGGAGGGCAGGGGATTGCACATAAACAAAATATTCAGGAGTATAAATACTGGGGATGGCTTTGATAGTAGCATCTAAAACATCACCCGATTGGTTCTTAGCCTTAGTTTCTTCGCCTCACTCACTTCAATAATCCAATGATCCAGTACAGGGCTCTCACCTGTTACCATTGGCTGTGCGACCTCTAGGCGAGTGGGTTGAAGAATAGACCAGGACGTGTTAGGTCCATATAAAAGGGGCATACGGCCCTTTTTAGAAGGAATTGACCGATCAAGAGGGGGCGGAATTATGTCTGAGAACAATTTTAAATTAGAAGGCAAAATTGCCGCGGGCCCTGAAATGGGAACCGCCGGAGTGACTGTAGGGGGAGGAACATTAAGATTAACTTGAGGTTGAACATGCACTTGGCCTAGAGGTCGCACCGCCGGGGCTACAGGTGCCGTTACTTTAATTTGTCGCTCATCCTTCACCTGTCTCATAAACTAATACCACTCCTGAAATAGTTTGTTGGACACAACCACTCCACCTTCCTGGTCAGATGAGGACGCATGCTGAGAAGTATCTGAGCCCTGCGTTGATGAGAGTCGAGAAGATGACCGCTGGCCAGCCGGCACTTCCTCGACATCTTCTACGTGTTGTCGTATGGTAGAACCCGGTGCCCGGGCCGGGGGGGCTGGTAAAGCCTCGGACTGAGACTCGCCAGCCCGGGCAGCAGTGTCACGTGTTCCTGTTTGTGAAAATGGAACGCCGGGCTGAGGTAAATCATCAAAGGGGAGATCAGGGATATCGCAAGTTTCCATGGGTTCTAAGAATGAGTTATCAACCAGGTCAGAGGAGCTCATATCTTCCTCGTGACAGCTTGACCTTGTGGTGCTGCTAAGATCAGATCCTAGAACCGGAATAGCTTTGGGCTCTGGCTGTACGCGGTGGGGGATCGTAAACCGGAATTGTTGGCCGGAGGCACTGACTACAGGGTCTCGAGAAAACTCCCGCCGCGACGAAGAGGGGGCTTTTCCGGCTTAGGTGGCGGCAGCTGCGCTGTCTTCTTCGTCGTGGACTTTTTAGAGTGCTTCTTTTTGTCCTTCCTGTCATCACCTGTTGCTAGGGTGGCGGAAAAATCTGAGCGGTGTTTTTTCGAATCTTGCTGAGTAAGAGGCGAAGAGGACCTGGGTGCTTCGATGGGAGAGCGTGACCGGTCCCGCCGGGAAGATGGAGCAGGCACTTCCGGCGGGGCCTTATCAATGGTACTAGGTCGCATGGCTTGGCGGGAGGGAACATCACGAGTATGGCGGATTTAAAGAATTTGAGTTTACTCTACCTAGATTGAAAAGATCCGCTCATATAAAATGTAAATGAATAACAAATACCGGGAGTGTAACTCACTATTAAATCTCCATAGAAAAGTTGTAGTTAGGTAATGTAGAAATACTGATGGATGGTAGGCAAATGGCTACTTCCAAAATACGGTTGGTTGTTTACCTCGAAGGGACCACGAGGGTGCACCTTAACAACAAAGGGCATAGGTTAAATAATGCTAAAGAGATTTAAATCATGATGATATGGCTTAGCTTGTCGGTCGGTTTGTCAGTTGGATGAAGTTAGATAATGAGAGCGTGATGAAACCGGAACGAGGGTAGCGGCGAACTTAAGAGTGGAGGTAGTGTTGCTTGGATAATGTCTAAATGTGCTCTAGCGCAAGGCGTCTTCGTCCGAGACGTCATCGTCTTGCGCTACGAATCTAGCGGATACTGCTAAGTTTGTAGCGGATATCTAGCGGTAAATATCGTACCGCTTTTATAATATTACGACATGGCTATATGATAAATCATATATGCATTCCTAAAGACTCGTAAATACTATATTTTCGTATAATTGGCTTTATTTAACTATAAGATTACATACTTACTGTCAAGCTTACATACTTGCATACTGTACATACTGTATTGTTTCATACTGTATATAGGGTATAATTATAATAATAATAATAATAATAATTAAAGTTGCAAGCAACGTTGTGCGGGGTTCGAGCGGGGTTGCACGCAGGGTATTGTGTTGGATACAAGGGCTGTGCCACATATATCAAAATATCATATATCTCATCGGGCATGGAGAAAGTACAGAAGGAATATAGTGTAGCCATTTTGGCTATGGCCACTTAGACCATTAAGGAGTGTGACCATTTTGGTTAAAGCTATTAATCCTGTACGAGTTGTTGTTTTTGTTGTTCCCTAAGCTGCCTGGCCGAATAGCCCCGAGTCCCTGAGGAAGGCCATGGCCACGATCGGGCTTTCCCACAGAGCTCTCATTGAGTGTAGATTGTGTTGTTGGCGTAAGTGGTTGTGTGAAATGCAGTCTTCTATTATGTGTTTAATGGTATGGGGTGCTGTGTTACATCCCGGGCAGGCATCGACAACGGAGTCATCCAGTCTCTTCTGATAGCTCAGGAGAGCTGGATGGTGTCCGCATCTCAGCCTGGCCAGGTGGACTCTGTCCTCGCGAGGAAGGGAGGATTCGGAAGGATGGATTTCGGGAGGTCGTGCTTGCAGCTGCGTGTTGTCTGTGAGTGAGTGGATGGATCGGCGAGAGATATGAGTATGGATGTGCTTCTGGAAGGTGGTTCGGGGTGGGAGAGAGGACAGTAATTGTGTGTGATACCGTGTGCTGGGTGTTGTTTTGATATTTCTTGGTGTCTGTGGGTGTGTTGCCATGTAGTTTAGTGGGTGGTCTTGGTTCGTGGAGGCAACTGCCAGGAATTGAGTGCCTCTCATGATCACTGATCTTATGTATTGTTTATATACTGTGGTGGTAGTTTCTTTGTTGTGTCCAAATTTTGTGTGAGCAAGTGACCTGAGGGCGTTAAGTCTGGGTGTCATTTCTTTTTAATGTTTGTGGTGTGCTGTTTGAATGTCATATGAGTATCATATGTTACTCCTAGGATTTTGTGTGTGTGTGTATGTGTTAGGGGTGTGTTGTTTATGGTGAGTTGAGGGATGTATTTGTGTTCTGTCCAGCTTGTGAGCAGGGTTGCGGTGGATTTGGCTGGGGGTAGATTAAGTCTGTTTGTAGTGCACCAGCCATGTAGTGTGTTGAGATAGGGTTGAAGGAGATCTGTTGCTCTTTTTGGGTCATGGTGTGTGCATGTGAGTGTTATGTCATCTGCATAGGAGGCTAAGTTTATTTGGGGCGTATTGGGTGTAGTTATATCGTGCATGTACAGATTGAAGAGTGCGGGCGATAGGATGGATCCTTGTGGGACTCCGTTTGGAAAGTTTCTGATTTTAGATGACTGCCCGGCAAAAGATACGTTTGCACATCTGCCAGCTAGGAAGTTGGCCAGCCACCTTTTTGTGTTGTTGTGCACGTTTGTGTTGTAGATTTTGTTTGTTAGGTTGTGGCGGGGGATGGCATCGAAGGCTTTACTAATGTCGAGTGTGGCTAATAGTGATCTGTGTGGTGGTCTAGCTGAGTTGATGCCATCTAAAGCTCTTTGTGTAAGGGCTGTGAGAAGAGTGTTTGTGGAGTGCAGTGGCCTAAACCCATGTTGTGTTGGAGCTAGGGGTAGGTCAGGTGTAATTAGTTGTAACACTAGGCGTTCCATGACTTTGGAGGGGGAGCAAAGGAGTGTGATGGGGGTAGCGTGGGGTCTTTGTTGGGTTTGGGGAATGTGGTGATGAGACCATGCTTCCAAATGTCTGGTATTGTGTTGTGTGAATAACTGTAGTTTGATATGTTAGTGAGTGCTTGTATGCCTTGTGGTCCCAGGTGTCTGAGGTGTATGTTGCTTATGTTGTCTAGGCCACAAGCGGGTGAGTGCTTGAGATTGTTGATGATATGCTTTGTCTGGTGATTGGTGAAGGGTGTATAGTCAGGGTCTGTGGGGAATTGTCTCTTACGTCGGATGACACGTCGGTCGTCTTTGTGAGGTTTTAGGTGACTGACATGTGAGAAGTGATTGATGAGAGTGTTTGCTTGTTGTTTACATGAAGGAGTAGAGTCTGTTGTTGTGATTGCAGCATGTGATTGTGTTGTGTTGCTGTTGGAAAGTGTGATGCTGTTTAGTGTTTTGTAGAGTTTTTTGGGGTTTGTTTTGTGATCAAGTGTTTGTAGGAAATTATTCCAATTTAGTTTTTGTTGTTCTTGTATTTTGTTGTTAGTTTGGGTGTTGAGTGCTTGGATTTGTTGTGTGATGTCTTGTGTGTGGGGTGCTGGGGAGGGTTTCAGTATGTTGCGTTGTCTGATGAGGTTTTGAATTTCTGGTGTGAAGTTGGGGTTGTGTCTTTTTCTGTTACCTCTTGGAATGTGTTTCTTGTCAGTGTTTTGGATAGTTTTATTGAGTATGTGTACAGCATTGTTGATGTTAGTCATGGGTGTACTGTTTAGAGTTGTGAAGTGTTGTTCTGTCCCATTTGTGAATGCTTTCCAGTTAGGTCTTTTATAATTGGTGTATGTGTGTTTGTGGTTAGCTGGGGTGAGTCTGGTTTTGGTGGTGATAATGATCGGGAGGTGGTCAGAGCCTAAGGTTCTGACCACCCTCCAGGATGTTGTGGGGGCGAGTTCTGGGGAGCAAAAGGTGATGTCTGGAGATGATGGGTTATAGAGGGCTTGGTGAGGAATATGGGTATGTTGATGGATGTCGTTAACCTGACAAGCGCGATATGACAGTAGGTGCTAGGGTAGTTATTTGTGCATTTCTAGCCCTGGATTCTGACAGAATTCGTTATATTTACAATATAAACCATTATTTGTTTTCGGTATGCTTTTATTTTACATATATGATGTATATATGAACCTTCAAGAGTGCTAAAATAAGTGGGAAAAGCATTTGGGTGGTGAAAAACGAAGATATTGGCCACCCGGTCATAATCTCAGGCGAGAGAGAGAGACAGGCAGCCCTCCCCTCTCGCTGTCTGAGAGTCAACTGAGAAGAGCGGGGCGGTGTGTGCCGGTGTCTGGGTGTTGCATAACGATCTTTTATGCAACCCACTTGTGCTACATTATCGCGGGAGAGAAAAATAACCGATAAATGATGATAATAAGAGGAAAAATAGGTGATAATTGAGGTGGGGAGGGAGGGGGGAATAAGGTGGGGAAGGAGGGGAGGGGGGTGGGTGAGATTTACATGGATGAGTACTGGAGGGGAATTATCTCACCTAGAGACAAATTCCTTTGTTTTGATAGGCCCTTTTTTTTTATGGAAGGCTTTTTTTATGGTCCTGCTTCCGTGAGGCCTATCGCGTTCCCTATAGGAAGCCTTCCGTGAGGCCTATCGCGCTTGCCGGGTTAAGGATGATGAGGTTAACAGTTTGGTTTTGTAGTGCCAGCCCTCTATCTGTGTCGGGGTTGTCGACAAACCAGGCCGACGTCTTGGCATTGAAGTCACCACCCAGGATGATGTGTGGGGTGTTTGTGATGTGTTGTAAGTGTGGTCTGTATTCATTTGGTACTGTAGGGGATGTATGTGTTTATGATGGTTATGTTGGAGTTGTTGCCAGTGCATATTTTAATTGATTGTATTTCTGTTGTGTTATCATTTGGGGGGAGGAGGGATTTAGTTTGTATACTGGTAACTATGTATGATATTTCTTTGTGTACCAGGGTGATGAGTCCACCGCCTCCGCCGACAGCCCGGTCTTGTATGATGGTGGTGAAATCATGAAATGTGGGTGTTTTTTGTGTTGTGCGGAGTTTTGTTTCTTGTAAGATGGCAATGTGTATGTTGTGTTGTTTGATGAAGTGTGAGAGTTTCTTTGTGTTGATGCCATCTATGTTCAATTGGAGAATGTTAATGTTATGTGCACGATGTATGTTGGGTGCTGCTGCACGAGGATGGGGTGGGAGTGAGGGAGGGGGTGGGGGTGTGGGTGAGGGAGGGGCTGGGGGTTGGGATGGGTGAGGTGAGGTGGGGATTGGGGCGCAGCTGGGGGATGGAATGGATTAGGATGGGGTGTGGTATGTTGAGTTGAGGATGTGGATGGTATGGGAAGGTTAGGTGGGTTAGGGAGGAGAGGTGGACAGGTTTTAGGGGGGGGAGTGGATGATATGGGAAGGTTAGGTGGGTTGGGGAGGAGAGGTGGACGGGTTTTAGGCGAGGGATTTGACTGGGAGAGGGAGGGGCATGAGGAACAGGTCCAGGTGTTCGTGTAGTGTTTCTTGGAGGCAAGTGTTGTGCAGGTGAAGTGGGTCCCGTTCCTGCATGAATTGCAGAGAACTGAGCCATTAGTGTGGCGACTCGAAGCGATGGGTTTTGAGCAAGTTGGACATATGTATGTGTAGGTGGGTCCTGGGTTGCTCTCAATGTCTCCGGCTAGAAGTCTTCGAGAAATGACAGCCGGAGAGTCATTTCTCGGTGTAGGAAAAACTGTGTGATGTGTGTGTGGTGTGAGTTGTGGAAATTCCCGGCGCGACCGAAGCCGCTCCAAGGACTCCTGTACGAGTAGGCATAATTGCCCGAAATTGCCTTCATTCCCTGCTCATTTTCATGCATAAGCAAAAGCCAGGGCGTAATACAATTATGTATTCGTGAAAGTACGGTAATAGCTTTCAAATTACTCCTGAATCATCCCTGTACGACGTCTGGTTTTCTTGTAAGGATCTTGCAAACGAAGGGCAAAATTGCTAAAAAATACCAAATCCGATAGGCCTAGGCGAAATCGCTAAAAATTACCAATTATTTTCTGTTTTCGCTATGTGTGACGCTGCACATAAGTGAACTCTCTCTCACACAAACCTCAGTGTCGTGGCGGGGCCTGTAGGCTCCGGCTGACGTCCATCCGTGCTGCTTGCAAAAGCTGGCCTGGCTCACAGGCTACAAAATAGCCGGAAAATCGTCTCCGTCATATGAGGGTCCCCGCGGGAATTGGGTTAAGAAGTGTGGTTGTTTTGATTATTTGATAGGGTCACCATAAGGGTAATGGTGTGGCATTTGTTCTGTACAGAAGCTTGGCCTTTTTGGTTGGGGCTTCTTAGGAATGTGACCTTTTTCGTTAGCCATGGAGAAACTGCAGAGGTACAAATTATTATAAGCAACCTCATGTTAAAAATATTGTATTGATTGTATGCGTGTATGCCCCGACAGAGGATATACTTGAAAGAAAGAAAGAGGAGTTCTGGATGAATGTTGAGGCGTGCCTGGAGAAGTTTGACAAGAACGAAAGAATATTTCTGATTGGGGATATGAATGGTAAGGTGGGTGATAGGAAAGTTGAGGGAGTGGTGGGAGGGTGGGGGTACCATCAGAGGTGAATGGGAATGGTAGTGCACTTGTGGACGTATGTGTGGGGAGGAGGCTGTGGATAGCCAACACCTTCCGACACAGAATGATCCACAGGTACACGTGGAAACGGATGTTGATGATGAAGGATAAGACAGTGGTGGAACGAAAGTCATTGATTGATTATGTATGTGTGGATGAACGAATGAAGAAATCTGTGATGGATGCTAGGGTGTATAGGGGTATTGGAGGGGGTCTGTCTGATCATTATGTAGTGGTAGCTAAGGTTAGGATACAAAAGAAGTGGGTGAGGAGAGCTGGAGGGAGGCGAGAGGAGGGTGGAATGGTGAGGAGGGTGGAGAGGTTGCAGGAGGAGGAAGTCAGGGAGGAGTACAGGAGAGCAGTGGAAAGACGACTAGGTGGGTTCGACCTGGAAGTTATGGAGGAAGTGGAGGAGATGAGCAAGGTGTTTAAGGATGAGATCTGTGCAGCATGTGAGGAGGTGTGTGGAGTGAGGAGAAGAGGGAGGGGAGTGAAAGGTACAGCATGGTGGACAGAAGAGGTAAGAATAGCTGTGGAAGAAAAGAAGAAAGCATATAGAGAGTGGTTGGGTAGTAGAGGGAATGAAGATTCCGAGAGACAGAAACGAGCACCTGAGTGTAAAATGGAGGGAGAGTAAGAAACTGTTCTGGGAAGAAGTCAAGAAAGTTAGGGAAGGTAGCAAGGGAAACAGTAAGGGTGTGAAAGATAAGAATGGGAGAATGCTAGCCGAGAAGCAAGAGAGAGTCGAAAGATGGAGGGAGTACTTCAGTGAGTTGCTAAATGTAAGGACTGAAGAGCCAGCAAACATAGCTGGATATGGTATGGGAGGGAGAAGAAGAGAAGTAGTGGAGGAGGAGGTGGGGATCAGGAGGTCAGAAGTGTGGGAAGCCATGAAAAGAGTGAAGTTGGGGAAAGCACCAGGAACAGATGGAGTGTGTGGGGAAATGTTGAGGTATGGTGGTGAGATAGTGATAGAATGGGTATGGAAAATGTGCAAACTAGCATGGGAGAAGGGGAGTGCACCCGATGACTGGAAGACTGGCATAATAGTCCCCCTATATAAGGGCAAAGGGGAAAGAGGAGTGTGTGGTAACCACCGAGGAATATGTCTTCTAAGCGTAGTAGGGAAGGTATACAGTAGGGTACCGGTAGTGATTGAGAGAGTGAGAGTGAGAACGGAGAAATGGATAGGCGACGAGCAGGGAGGTTTTTAGGAAGGGAAGAGGATGTGTAGATCAGATTTTTACCCTGAATTGTGTTGTGGAGAAGTATCTGGAGAAGAAACAAAAGGTGAATGTTGCCTTTATGGACTTGGAGAAGGCCTATGACAGAGTGGATAGAGAAGGTTTATGGAAAGTACTTAGAATATACGGAGTAGAGGGCAAGTTGCTTAAAGCAGTGAAGAGCATGTATGAGGGTGTAAAGGCGGCAGTACGTGTGGAGAGTGAGCAGAGCGAGTTCTTTGACCTGAATGTTGTTTTGAAACAGGGGTGTGTGATGTCCCCGTGGTTGTTTACTGCATATATGGATGGAGTCATAAAAGAAATACTATCAAGAGCAGTGGATGTTGGTGTATCGCTGAAAAGGGAGGGAATTGAGTGGAAGCTACCTATACTGCTGTTTGCGGATGATACAGTTCTGATGAGTGATAATGAATGGGAGTTGCAGGGTCTGGTAAATGAGTTTGGAACAGTGTGCGAAAAACGGAATTTGAAGGTAAATGCGGGGAAGAGCAAGGTTATGGTCTTCGAAAGGGGTGAAGTCACAGAGTGTGAGGTGAAGCTGAACGGTCAGGCTATGAAGATTGTCAACTCTTTTAAGTATCTGGGCAGTGTGTTGAGTAAAGATGGGACTATGGATGAAGAAGTGCGGGAGAAGGTACAACAGGGGAAGAGGGTTGTAGGAACGCTAAAAGCAGTAACAAGAAATAGGGTGGTCAGTATGGAAGTGAAGAAGTCCTTGCATGACAGTGTGGTAATCCCGACACTGACTTACGGAAGCGAAGCATGGACGTTGGTTGAGAGACTCAGACCAAGAGTGAGAGCAGTGGAAATGAATTACTTAAGGAGTGCGTGCGGAGTTACATGGAGGGATAGACAGACTAATGAGGAAGTAAGAAGGAGGTGTGGTGTGGAGGTAGATGTGCTGGAAAGTGTGAAAAGGAACAACTTGAGATGGTTCGGCCATATGGAACGTATGGAAAGCGAGAGAATGACTAAGAGGGTATATGAGAGCGAGGTGGAGGGACAGAGAGGGAGAGATAGACCGAATGAGAGGTGGAAGGATGGAGTGAGGAAGTACATGAACGAAGGCGGTGCTGGTTGGGGGGAGGGACGTCGACTGACTGGGGACAGAGGTGCATGGGGGCGGTTTGTTCTTGGCCACCCCTTCGGGGATCACGGCGTCAGGCAATAGATGATAGATAGATGTTAAAAATATCTTATATATTTTTGTTTACTTGGCATTCCTCTTCCTCTATGTATCTAGCAATTTAACCCCCTCAAACTCCTTATGACGCGATGGTGTGGTAATTACCCCGGGCCAAAAAGCTCTAAAAGACGATCGAGTGATAACTCAAGCGAGCTTGAAATACGCAGGCGTTTCGTTCATGGTTACCCCTTCGGGGATCAAGGTGTCCGGCAATATATACCGGTAGGCTATAGATAAATTCATTTTTGGGCTATTTCTTCCATTTTATTTATCCTGTTAAAGTGCTTGATTGATTTTTGTGCTAATGTAGTTAGTATTTGGTGTAATTTCACATATTTCAGCTAAATCTGGAGAGCACATGCAATTTATTTGTGCATGTTCAGTAAATATTGCTGGGGAAAGGGTTAACGTATTCATCTTTTGGGGTATTTATTCTGTTTTTATCCTGTTTCTGTGATTGATTGAGTTTTGTGCTAATGTAGTTGGTATTTGGTATAATTTTACATATTTTAGATAAATCAGAAGAGCACATGCAAAATATTTGGGCATTTTCAGTTAGTATTGCTGGGGAAACGGTTAACATACAGTATTCATCATAGGAAGGGAATAGGATGTGTAGCTCAGATCTTTGCCCTGAAATATGTTGTGGAGAAATATCTTGAGAAGGGACAAAAGTTGTATGCTGCCTTCATGGACTTGGAGAAGGCCTATGACAGAGTTGATAGAGAAGGTACCGGTATGTAGAAAGTACTTGGAATATACGGAGCAGATAGCAAGTTGCTGAAAGCAGTGAAAAGCATGTATGAGGGTGCAAAGGTGTCAGTATGTGTTGAGAATGAACAGAGCGAGTTCTTTGATCTGAATTTTGGGTTAAAGAAAGGGTGTGTGATGTCCCCGTGGTTGTTCAATATATACTGAACTGTATATGGATGGAGTCATAAAGAAATGCAAGGATGAGCAGTGGATGTTGGTGTACCACTAATAAGGGAAGGAAACGAGTGGAATGACAGAGTTGATAGAGAAGGTATGTGGAAAGTACTGTACTGAGAATATATGGAGTAGATGGCAAGTTGCTGAAAGCAGTGAAGAGTATGTATGGGAGTGCAAAGGTATCAGTACGTGTGAAGAATGAACAGAGGGAGTTCTTTGATCTGAATGTTTGGTAAAGCAAGGGTGTGTGATGTCCAGATGGTTGTTCTATATATACAGTATATGGATGGAGTCATAAAAGAAATACCGGTACAAGGAAGAGCAGTGGATGTTTGTGTACTGCTGTTTACTGATGATATGAATGGGAGTTGCAGGGTCTGGTAAATATTTTTGGAACAGTGTGCGAAAAATGGAATCTGAAGGTAAATGCGGGGAAGAGCAAGGTTATGGTCTTCGAAAGGGGTGAAGCCACAGAGTGTGAGGTGAAGTTGAACGGTCAGGCTATGGAGATTGTCAGCTCATTTAAGTATCTTGGCTGTGTACAGAGTAAAGATGGGAGTATGGATGAAGAAGTGTGGGAGAGGGTGCAACAGGGGAAGAGGGTTGTAGGAATGCTGAAAGCAGTAACATGAAATAGGGTGGTCAGCATGGAACTGAAGAAGTCATTGCATGACAGTGTGGTAATCCCGACACTGACTTACGGAAGCGAAGCATGGACGTTGTTGGAGAGATTCAAACCAAGAGTGAAAGGGATGGAAATGAGTTACTTGAGAAGTGTGTGCAGAGTTACATGGAGGGATAGACAGACGAATGAGGAAGTACGAGAGAGGTGTGGTGTGAATGTACTGGAAAGTGCGAAAAAGAACACCTTGAGATGGTTCGGCCATGTGGAACGTATGGGAAGCGAGAGAATGACTAAGAGCGTGTACGAGTGAGGTGGAAGGACAGAGGGAGAAATAAACCGAGAGAGAGGTGGAAGGATGGAGTTAAGAAGTATATGCGTGAAAGCGGTGCTGGATGGGAGGAGGGGCGTCGACTGACTGGGGACAGAGGTGCATAGGGGTGTTTCGTTCGTGGCCAATCCTTCGGGGATCAAGGCGTCCGTCAATAGATAGATAGATAAATTCATCTTTAGGGCTATTTCTTACATTTTCTTTATCCTGTTAGTGTACTTTATTAAATTTGTTGGTAATGTAGTTGGTAATTGGTGTAATTTTACATATTTCAGATAAATGATGTCAACAGAATAACAAATGATGAGCTGAAGAGACGTTTAGGTATAAAGAGTATTAGCGAGGAGATGCGTACAAGTAAACTGGGATGGTATGGACATATGGAGAGAATGGATGAAAAAAATTGGGTGAAAAGATGCAGGTCTGCGATTGTGGAGGGAGCTGCACCAAGGGGTGGACCGAGTAAGACCTGGGATCGGACTATACGTGCCGATCTCAAATCCAAAAACTTGACAAGTAAAGCATCCCTTTAACAGGGTTGCCTGGAACGCCGCCATTAGGAAAAGAGACTGAAACTGAACATCTGTGTGGAGCACTCAGTCTTAAAATGTTATGTACGTATGTATGTATAAATCTGAAGAGCAAATTTTTTTTTTTTTTTTTTTTTTAATAGACAATGAACGGAGGAAGGAAAAACACAGATAAAACAAAAAGGTCCATGTGCCTAAAGGCATCCTCCATTCATAAAATGTTTGTAACAACTGGATTTAAAAACATTTGTAGATTGTAAGTTTGTGGAAAGCAATTCGAGGGAAGTGAATTCCAAAGAGTAGTAGTTCTAGGGATAAATTAATTTTGATAAGCAGAAGTTCTGCATTGTGGAGGAGAGAGTGTAAATTCATGGGCGCTCTCAGCTGCTCTAGTTCTACGGGGAAAGATGTGGAGAGGCGGCACAATTGAAGCAAGTTCCTCGGAACAATTGCTGTGAAAATATCTGTAGAATAATGCAAGGGATGCAACGTTTCTTCGTATGGATAATGTAGGAAGGTCCTGTGTGATTGCAGGGTTATTGATTAATCTAATAGCTTTATTTTGAATTTTGTCCAACTGCCTCAATGCAACCACTCCACTTCCACTCCACAGAGGTGAACAGTAATCCATCTGAGAACGCACATGACTTATATATATTACGGCCAACTGCTCGTCAGTGAAGAATTCTCGAACTCTGTACAGGAGTCCCAGTTTTTTAGAGGCATTCTTAGCAATGCTTCTAACATAATGTGTCCAGCTCAAGTTAGTAGTTAATGTTACACCGAGAATGTCAATACTAGGGGAAGTGGGAATATTTACATCATTAAAAAATATATGGGAGTCAGTGAGATTCTGTCGGTTAGAAAATTGAATGTACAGTACTTGGTTTTCTGTGCATTAAAGGAAACTAGATTCTTTTGTCCCCATTCTTCAATTCTAGAAAGGTCCTGGTTCAGAGAAATTGCAGTGCTTATTTTTGAATTTATAAGATCGGGATGGGTGAAAGAATTGGTAAATGTGAAGGAACTGTGGAGTGTTGAGTCATCTGCGTAGGAATGTATTGGATTATGAGTGGTAGATATGAGATCATTGATATCTATTTAGGCATTTTCAGTCAGTATTGCTGGGTAAAGGGTAAACATATTAATCTTTTGGAGTATTTCTTCCATTTATTTATCCTGTTAGTGAGTTTTATTGATTTCAGTGCTACTGTAGTGGTATTTGGTGTAATTTTACATATTGTAGATAAATCTGAAGAGGACATGCAATATATTTGGGCATTTTCAGTCAGTATTGCTGGGGAAACGGTTAGCATACTGTAGTCATCTTAGGAAGGGAAGAGGATGTGTAGCTCAGATTTTTGCCCGGAAATGTGTTGTGGAGAAATATCTGGAGAAGCGACAAAAGTTGTATGCTGCATTTATGGAGTTGGAGAAGACCTATGACAGAATTGATAGAGAAGGTATGTGGAAAGTACCGGTACCGGTACTGAAAATATACGGAGTAGATGGCAAGTTGCTGAAAGCAATTAAGAGCATGTATGAGGGTGCAAAGGTGTCAGTATGTGTGGATAATTAACAGAGCGAGTTCTTTAATCTGAATGTTGGGTTAAAGCAAGGGTGTATGTGATGTCCCGATGGTTGTTCAATATATACCAGTACAGTATATGGATGGAGTCATGAAAGAAATACAAGGAAGAGCAGCGGACATTGGTGTACCGCTGATAAGGGAAGGAAACGAGTGGAAGTTGCCTCAACAGTACAGTACCGGTACTACTGTTGCTGACAACACAGTTCTGATGAGCGATAGTGCATGGGAGTTGCAGGGTCAGGTAAATATGTTTGGAACAGTGTGTGAAAAACGGAATCTGGAGGTAAATGCTAGGAAGAGCAATATTATGGTCATTGAAAGGGGTGCAACCATAGAGTGTGAAGTGAGGTTGAACGGCTATGAAGAATGTCAGCTCATTTAAGTATTTGGGCAGTGTGTTGAGTAAAGATGTGAGTAGGCCTATGGATGAAGAAGTGTGGGAGAAAGTGTAACAGGGGAAGAGCGTTGTAGGAACTCTGAAAGCAGTAAGAAGAAATAGGGTGATCGGCATGGAAGTAAAGAAGTCCTTGCATGACAGTGTGGTAATCCCGACATTGACTTATGGGAGGGAAGCATGGACGTTTCTGACTGGGATTGATCATTGATAATCATCGGTTATGCTAGTTGGAAAATTAGTGGGGTAGAATGTAGAGTTCGGGTGTACCGCCAGCCTTGTTTACACTACGCGGAGCGGCGGCGGATGCTGGCCATCATGTTCCCGTCTATTTGACTGCTTTTGGATACAATAATATGTTGAGGGGGGTCACCCCCCCATGACATATTGTCATCATCATATATATTGCCAGCAGGAGGCAAATAACCGAAAAAAACGCCTTCAAAATAGACGCGAACTAAAGGCTGGTTCACACATAGCCGAGTCGGTGCGCGAGTCCAACACGAGTGATGAAATTTTGCTATTCAGCAATGACTCGTCGATACTCCTCAACACTCGTATAGACTCGTGCTACGCTCGTGTATACTCGACACACTCGTGGGTACTCGCCACGGGGTCCAAAAATTTCATGCATGCATGAAATTTTTGGGTCCCGTGGCAAGTACCCATGAGTGTGGCCTAAATACGTGTAGACTCGTGTACATACGTGTTTGACTCTGAATAACTCTTCGTTATTCGTGTTAACTCGTGTAAACCCGTGTAACACTCTTTGGTGATTCGTCGCTTTTCGTCATCATTTCGACGTTGACGAAGCAACACGTGTCTACACGCAACAACACGTATGTAACACACATGCAACACGTATCAACAAGAGTAGAAAGCACGAATGTGAGTGCCAAAATTTGGTGCCCCCATGATGCCAGAGTTTACACGATTCAAACACAAGTGAAAACACGAGTAAACAAGAGTAAACACGATCCACTGAGAAAAAAACACGAGTGTAACACGAAAAAGCAAGTGTCATTTGAAATACCGTTATTTCAAAAATGTAGGAAGAATCAACGAGAGTTTACACGGATGTAACACGAGTCAACACGTGTGCAACAGAGATCCAACGAGAGTCAACGCGTTGTCTTTCGTGTTGATCCGTATAAAAATTGTGTTGATCCGTGTAACAATCGCGTTGACTCGTCCATACTCTTTGTTTACGTGCCCTGGAATGTGGCCATTATTTTTCAAATTTTTGACACTCGTGTTGGGTTCGTGTTACACTCGTTTTGACTCTCAGTTACTCGTACAAACTCTTGCATGAACACGTGTTGATTCGTATTGAATCGAGTTAACTCGTGTTACACTCGCCTTGACTCGGGAACAATTGCTACTCGTGGCCGTCAGCCTCCAGCGACGGCGATAATCGACGAGTGTGACTCGTGTTGGACTCGCGCACCGACTCGGCTATGTGTGAACCAGCCTTTAACTACGGTGATCGACATATGTAAACATTACGGCGGCGGTGGCAGCGTCGGACACTTGCGATAATGTTCCCGTCTATTTTGAATGCCATTGGATACAATAATATGTTGAGGGGGGGCTTTGCCCCCATGACGTGTTGTCATCATCATATATATTGCCAGTAGGGGGCAAACAACCAAAAAAATTGCCGCAAAGCCCTCCCCTCAACATATTATTGTATCCAATGGCAGT
Source organism: Paralithodes platypus (assembly GCA_032716605.1). Lineage (NCBI taxonomy): Eukaryota > Metazoa > Arthropoda > Malacostraca > Decapoda > Lithodidae > Paralithodes > Paralithodes platypus. Next base: position 33,031,240 of record CM064582.1, read on the forward strand.
CAAAATAGACGGGAAAATGATGGCAAGCTTCCGTCGCCGCTCTGCGCAGTGTAAACAATGGTGGTGGTACGCCCGAACTCTACATTCTACCCGGCTAGGCCTATATTATAGGCTACAATAAATAAGTAGGCTAGGCTATTTTTTCTATAGGCTATGCCTAGTCTAATATTACAATTTAAGGTAGCATTCAAGTTGACTACAGCAGGACTTACCCTTGACCAGGTATAGGCTATCCTAGTGTTTAATAGGCCTATACCCCTTTGAAATGACATTAGCCTAGTCTAACCTAACAACCATACCTAACCTATTATAGTAGGCTATTATGGGTGGGGGCTGCTGCCCCCACACCCCAATTTTTGGTGTATTTGTCTATTTTGTCTGTGAAGTGGGAATTTTTTCAATTTGTCGATAACGAAAATCCTCCATGCGGACTATAGCTTATGGAGAAAAATATGGCGAATCTATTGTTGCCTATTATCTCTAATAAATTGTTTCTCATAATGCTGCAGTAGTGTCGTTTAAAATACCAACCATTTAATTGTGTGCCTTTAAAAATGACCTAAATTAGGCTATAGGCTACTGGAAGATTAGAAGAATCTTTAAGAAAGACTAGGTTAGGGTTATTGTCGTGCCAAAGCTAGATTATAGCCTAAATATAAACGGAAGTGAATAAAATTAAATATGCCGAAAAAAATCGACGTCATAATAGACGCGAAGTTAACCGCGACGATCGCCCTATGTAAACATGACGACCGTACACCCGGTAACTACATCCATCCCATTAAAAGTTACTGTGGGACACCAAATATGTTGAGGGGGTCTCTGCGGCTCTGCCCCCCCACGTCGGCCCGTCACGTATTATGATGTACGGTAAGTCATCATCATCTGTGCTAATTCATAGGATCCCCAATTAACCTCTGAAGTGCGCATGGGGGTAATTGGAAACGTCCCCCTGTGCTGACGTATTTGAGGTGTTTCCGTCACTGACAAATATTATATTTGCCATATAATAGCATTATACTTATCGGTATGCGCCTATTATTTTACATTATAAAGGTATATACCTGAAACAACAAAAACGAGTGGGAAAAAGCGTTTGGGTGGTCAAAACGGAAGATATTAGCCCCGCGAGTTGTATAATGTAGGCGTGAGAGCAATCTGCTTTCCCGCCAATTTCCCCCAAGGCCACTGAGGAGAGCAGTCGGATCGATACTCTCTCTCTCTCTCTTGCACTAACGATCTTGCCATCAGTGATGACCACACCCTCCAATCGGATTTCTACATGTTAGCGGGAGAAAAATAACCTCAGAATAAGGGAATAACAGGGAAAAATAGGTGATAATTGAGGAGGGGGGGGAGGGGGGAATAAGGTGGGGAAGGAGGGGAGGTAGAGGACTGAGATTTTGCATGGCCCAGGGGCCAAAAAAAAATTTTTTTTTTTTTTTTTTTTTTTTTTTTTTTCTTTTTCGATGTCAAAAGTTGATTTTTTTTTTCTCTGACTCTTAAGAGGCCTATCGCAGTGCGCCGGGGGAACTCTTAAGAGTCTCCCTGCAGCTCCCGGGTTAAGGACAAAGTCAATCAACAGACGAAATAAGCTCCCAAATTACAATAACATAGTGGCCCGCCGTTTATGAGCGACTTTTTACACGTAATTTTAAATGTTACTTTCCTGCCCTGGTCTAGGCCTAATAGATTTTCCAAAGAATCAAACTTAAATTAAAAGGAAGTAGCCTAGCCTACAGTTTATAGGAAGGCTATTCCAACATGCATTCCAGAACTTAGGCTAGCCTAGGCCTAGGCTATATGAAAATTTGTGGGTGGTCTGCCAAAAAAGAATCACTAGGCCTATTAGGCTATGGGTAGGCTAGTATGGGGTGCATTTTGCAAATTTTCTGAACTCTTAGGCCTAGGCTAGGCTAAATTAAAACTCACAAAATCTGAGTAAAACCAGCACTAGAATTTTGTCTTGTCTTGTCTTGGGGCAACCTCAGGCGAATACTCGCCCACTCCGGCCCTACCGTAGTCGCGGAGATCCTATGTCACAATTAAATTAGTTTATAGTTAAGGTTAAAATTCACCACCGTGTCACTTTCATTCTAGGTCATTCGTAGAACCGTAACACTGTAAAGGCAACAACCCAATAGCAGGTCATCAGGTGGTGAACCAGAGACCTACAAACCACGGTACTAGGGCCAGAGCAATGTCTTGAAGCGAGGTGCCCTTATCAACCAACCCCAGACAATCCAGTAGGAGCTGTCGGAAGGAATCCATCTTTGAAGCCAGAAAGGGACGCCCATCCACATGCTCAGTGATGGGACGAGGCGAGGCTTAGGAGGCATATGTAGAACGACCAGATGTAGGATGTGGAGGGGAAGGGGTACCGTACGACGATACATGGGATGCGGAGACAGCGGAGGGAAGAGCTCGTCAAAGTCATACGGTTCCTCAGGACCTCAACAATAACCGGGGGACGGCCGGTGCGGGCAATGGTCGATCGCCGTAGTTAATATAAGTTCGCGTCTATTTTGACGGCGATTTTTGTTGTAGTTAGGCTAGGCCTAGGCTATTTGCCCCCTGCTGGCAATATATATGATGATGACAATATGTCATGGGGGGCGATTGACTCCCTCAACATATTATTGTATCCAACGATCTCTAACCTCTGTATCTCAAAAAGGGATAGAGCAAATTGGCTGTAAATTTCCACATCTAGGCTATTCCTTGACAGATTTGCTCCCTCCAATTAATATTTATTAGCATAAATTCAGCCTAGTTTAGCCTATAAAACAAAAACTAACATTTGTTTAGCCTAGGCCTACATATAAAAAGAAAAAACCCACTCGTACTGCAATTATAAGCATAAATATGAGTATCTAAGTTACAAAGCAAATGTGTTTGTATAGCCTAA
>CM064582.1:33034247-33631300 GCA_032716605.1 Paralithodes platypus
GGAGTACCACATGTAATCATTAGTTTCATAAATGTCATTAATTAGGTAAGATCAGGAGAAGGGGGGTCCGAAAAATGGTTCGTCTCCCCTTAGGGCCTCTTAGCAATCCAAATTCCTATATACTTTTCATATCACCAAACCCACCAATTTACTTGCAAATAAACTTAATGAAATCCATGAAACTTGTTGTGGTACTTTCAAGGATTCGAACCTAGGATACTCTACAACCCCGATACCAACAGATACTTACTAAACTTCTTAAAATTGTCTAATGACTTTTGTTGGGTGTCAATGGTTTAGGTGGCTTATGTTCTGGGTTGTGGTGATCCCGAGTATTGAATCCCGTGAGGACCATATGCTTTCAATAGGTTTGCATTTAAGTACATTGGGGTTTGTAATTGATGATTAATGTTAAGACGGGGCGTCACTTAAATGGTTAAAATCGAGTGAAATATGGCCGGGAGCGCCGCGGGCCAGACAGCCCGACTCCCAGGGCTTACCGCCGCCACATTAACCTTATGTCCCTGTGTTCTCGAGAGGGCCGGCAGTGTAGCCAGTAGTGAGCATAAGCTGGAGAAAATATACCCGATTATACGCTAAACTCAACCATGTTCGTGGGAACCACTTGCAAGGAGAACCACGAGTGCTACGTAGCTCGTTTCTGGTCTCATTTTGAAGCTTTTAGCGCCTAGGTTTTTTGCTGAATACATGTCTTTTTTCATGCAGATACTTGATTGATCATTCAGGAGGGCCTGAATATAGCCCAAATGAGCCCAAAACACCGCAGCTAGACAAGGGTTAATAACCCAAATATTAGCCCCTTCTGTACCGGTTGAATACTTTAGTTTTATTCCTGAGAAACTATTAGACTTTTATTCAGTTTAAAAACGGTGCCTCCGAGCAATTAACAAGCTTCCAAACTATCTCACGTTAAACCCGTTTTTGTGCTACCACAGACCCTTCTTAACCCTTAACTAGCGGCCAGCACAACATAAGTCGAGTATAATAAAATTTGGACTATCATGATACAGCGGCTGCGCGGACATAGGTTCGTGTGGCAATTTCAGCACGTAATATGTTGCTGATAGAGAGAGAGGACAAGTGGTGGCAGGAGAGTAGCGAGCGTATGGACTGCTCCAGACCACCGCTGGCGAACCTACTGGACACGGATCCCAACCTCCTCCCTCCCTCTCTCACTCGCCTACATACTGAAATTGGTAGGGGGGAACAAGTACCGAATTACATGCTTTTGTTTTGGGCACTCTGTTTCGCCGCGGTTGTTTGCTAAGGAAAACTAGCGGTCATTGAAAAAGGATCGTTGTGGTGTTCATTGGAAAGCTCTGTTTTTGATGCCCTTTCGGGACTAGATATAGTTTTACATTCTGAGTCTTATTTAGGCATGCAAATGATCCACGTAGAACAGCCCTATTTTGGCGTAAAAAACAACCCCGCTGGTGTCTACATATTATTTACCGCCTAGGGCCCCGCCAATAAGGGTGTTCAGGGGGTAGTACTCGATTTCTCTGGACCCCCCCCTTCTCCTCCCTCCATGTTTAGGCCACAGTAGTTTTTAACACGTTCGTAGAGTAGATGTTCGTTTTAGTTTGGGCGATGTTTGAGACTTTTCCGCCCTCATTTTGTTGTCGAAATATTAAGACCTTTCGTGTCCTTTAGGTGATCTATTTTTTTCCTGGGCAAGCGGAAAGCTAGCCTGTAATTTAGGAGGAACCGGCCTTAAGCCAGGAATTTTTCTACCGAAAATTTTACAAATATATCTCGAAGAGGGGGTCCTATGGCTTGATGGAGATCTAGCGAGGGAAACACAACAAAAAAAAATATATATAGACCCAAAAAACAACAAGCACTAACCCCCTTAAATCTGCACAACATTTTTCTAAATATAGCTATAATGATAATTAAATTGACGTCGAGGGTACATAAAGGGGTTCAAATTGTCTAATAAATATTAAATTAATTCATTTCACTCAACAACAAACCACCCCAATGTAATTAAAACGAAAGCAGGTGTTCCACACAGGATTCGAAACCTGGGTCAACACCACATAACAGGAATCTTTAAACACTAACCATTAACACCATCAATACAGTTAAAGGTTAAATGATTATAGTAGGCATCATTTAAAACCGCTAACATCCCGGTATACGGATAGGGTTTAACACTATCTGGTGCAGCACGTCCTCGATGGTGGGGGGGGGGGGGTGGGGGGGGGGGGTGGTTGGTGGGGGGGGGGGGTGGGGGGGGGTGGGGGGGTGGGGGTTATTATGGTATTTTGTTTCATCATATATTATTGAAAGTTTTCAGTTGTTTTAAGCCATTTTCCGAACAATGTGTTTTTAGTTTAGTACCCACTAGACTTTGAAAAAACGCCTCTCTAAAGCCCCCTATCAAGACAACTAAAAAAAACGTCCGCCACAGAACCCCCTTCAAGTTAAATGTGTACATTTTTCGGTATGAAAAATTTCCCGGCCAAAGGCCAGTTTCTCCCAAATTACGGGCTCGCTTTCGCTCGTCCCAGACACAAATAGACACCTTATTGGATTGAAGCATCATATAATAGTCAAACTAATGCGATGAAACTTCTTAAAATAGACAACCTTATTGGGTTGAAGCATCAATATAATAGCCAAACTAATGCGATGAAACTTCTTAAAATAGATAGACACCCATTATTGGGTTGAAAGCATCCTAATAATAGCCAAACTAATGCGATGAAACTTCTTAAAATAGACACCTTATTGGGTTGAAGCAATCATATAATGGGCCAAACTAATGCGATGAAACTTCTTAAACTCGTCCAAGGCTAATGGAGTAAAACTGGGAGGCTACAAATTGGCAGCCCTGCCCTGCATCCTAATAGGGTTTTAAAAGAGGGAAAGAACCTCAAGAACATGGGAGGTCCTGCAGAAAGCTGATTGGCCTTCAAGCAAGGCAGAAGAGGTATGTGTTTTTTCTGGACCCGCTTCTCACCTCAATGTGTAAGCCCCCGTTATAACACCTCCATCACTTTGTCTTGACGGCGATTTTGAGGCCTATTAGGGATACTTTAAAGCCTTTGTTACCAATCAAAGAAACCTTTAGTGTAGGTACTTCAACCTCTGCAGTTTGTCTTTGGAGTTAGGCTGTTGGGCAGAAAACAAATTTTAGAGCGGTAATTATAAGAGTGGAAGGAGAACTGCTATTGCTAATCTGGCAACCTCTGCGTCATAATGGTCGTGGAAAGGGTTTAGTCCCCAACCATAATACATCGAAAGATTAACTAATCCACTTGGAAGATCACTTCCTAATCCGCCTAAAATAGCCACAATTCACAAATTCGCTGATTTGGGTCACTAAAGTAGATTTTTTCCCATAGCTTTTTGGTTGCGATCATTATATATAATTTGACCATTTCATTCATTCCCTGATCCCCAAACCCTAGCATATCCTAATATATAGTCAATTTGCTTTAAGGGGGGGTGACTGTTTTTGTTCTGCTGTCCTATTCTATGTTTCTCTGGCTTGTATCCATTTGCACCCCATTCAGCCTACGGTTTTTAAGACCTTTTATCCCCATCCAGGTAGTCACCATTTTTTTACTTGGCGAGGCGGGTAAGCGAAGGCCAGCATATTTTTTATTTTTGTTTGACAAGCAGGCTAAAGATTTGTACATTTTTCCGACAGAAAAACTGTCTCCGGCGGAGCCGGATATCTTCATAATAATGCTGGCTCGCTATCGCTCGCCAGGAAGAAATCGACACCTAGATGGTGGGATAAACGTCTTAACCCATTGGCTGAGGGCTATGTTGGGCTATTTAGGACAATATTCAGGCATCTCCTGAATGGATAAATCAAAGCAATCTGCATTAAATGAACTGTATTTCTGCCTAACAACCTAGGCGAAAATGGCTTCAAAATGAGGACCAGAAACGGGCCCCATAACATGGTCTGGTTCACCCGCAGCGGTGCCAGTATAAAAACACGGGAAACCCGCGTATTTGGTAGCAACTCTCGCATCGCATTGGCTACACTGTTTGTGCGAGACCTGCGGCGAGGGACACAGACACAGCCTAGCTCTGAGAAACGGAGGCTGGGCCCCTCACGCTCCCGCCCACTGACACTCCATTTTTACGTTTTTTACCAGACTTTTAAAGCTGGAAATTTGCTTGTAACGGCCAAAACATTCCAGAACGTCACCCGCAGCCAAAAGGTTAAATAATAGGAGGCTGAAGGGGGCCGAATGGATACAAGCCAGAGAACAGAGAGAAAAGGACATAAAATAACGAAAAGCAGGTCACCCCCCTTAAGGGAGGTGGGGGGGGGGGGGGTATATATTTGAACGTTATTAATTATGTATTTAATATTTTGTTTTAGTTTCTCACCCTATATAGGCTTCTATCAAACCAAAGAAAAAACACCCTCCGAAGACTCCAAGATATAAATATGGTACATTGTTTCGATAGAAAAGTTTATACGGCCGAAAAGCGGCCGAACGGGTTCCTCTTAGTTACAGGCTAAATATCCGCTCCGTTCAGGAAGAAAATTACATTGTAAAGTCTTAAAATTCATAAAGAAATGGGGTGAAAGTCTTAAAATCGCCAAACTAATGGGGGCAACCATCTTTAAATCTCAAAACTAATGGAGGATTAATCACGAGGGAGAAGGAATGCCAGAAAAATTACCCATCTTCTCCTTAACCTGGATGAAAACTTACTCACTTTAAAGGAAGATTTTACACTTGAGGGATGTTTACTAGACTCCTTTCTCCCTCATGTTTAACCCATTGCTTTTCCTAATTTTAAGACGTTTCGCTACCCATTAAGTTTGGTCCGATTTAAAAGCTCGGTGTCACACATACCCGTCCTGAGCTCCCGTCCTTCCCCGACCACCAAAAACTGTTTGACGGCATCAAATATCGACCCTTGTGTCCCGAGTGGGCCCGGAGTGGCCAACGTGTGGCCCTGATGCCCGACCTCAACACGTCGACCGCCCCGGAAGACGGCGCATGCATGACGGCTAGTGGACTGGAGATCTCAACACCGTGACCGCCCCGGCAGACCGGATCATGGGGCGGCGACTTGTGGTGCCACGACCAGTCCCTTTGGAAGGCGATCTAATAAGTCTGAATACGACTCTGTCTAAGACGCACTGTGACGGCACTGCGACGACACTGGGACCCACACAAGTATGATGGACGCAGTGTAATTGCGGCGATTGGCCCCCCATCAAATGGATATATATTGGGGCGTGGCACAGAGACAACCTCAGTCCTCAACCAGGCCACACTGATTGCACAGCCAATTTTGACGGTGTTTGATTCTGCCAGTGGCCATATTATTTTTTTTATTTTTTTTGGCTTAATCTATCAAGTTGGGAGAGAAAGGAAGGATAATGGGTAAAAAAAACACTCCGCCATGGTCGCATTTTCGTTCCCCCCCGGCAGATATCATGTCCCCGATGTGTCCCGAACGTAGCTGAAAAGACACCTAGAGGACTACAGAGACTCTTATGGTATCGGAATGTATGGGTAGGAGGGTCGTGGGAGGGTGGTTTGGGGGGGATGGTGGTGGGAACTGGTAAGATGAGCGTAATTGACCTGCGTGTTACAATATGAAGTCCCGATTGGTGAGGTAAGTTTCGCCACCACGGATTTTTCCTTTTTTCATTATCTTGGTACGGATACGCTGGAAGTGGGTGGTTTGGAGGCGGTTGGGGGGTGTGGTGGGGGGAAGGACAGAAGGGTAAGGGACTTGTCACACAAATATGGAACCGATTGGTTGCAGTCGTTTCGCCCGCCACAGAATTTTCCTTTTTTTTTTCCTTCTGACGGGGACGACAGTCAGCGAGTGGGTGGCGCGCTGTGTGCTACGAGTTTTTTGTCGGAGGCGAGGGACAATATATACGTCTGCTGGCACTCAGCGGGTTAAAATTGAAATTTTTCTACCAACAATGTACAAATTAACAATTAAACCTACGAAGATGCAGCCAACTGCATGCTACGTATACAAAGTATTAATAAGGGCAGGATTTTCCTACATTGAGGGCATGTTTTTATTTTGACGGCGGCGGCTTGGGAACTGAGATAAGACCACACGCGGCTGGCTCTTTATATGGACGCTTGGTGGGCAGGGACTAGCGGGGGACGCCGCTGGGTGATCCCGTGAGGCGACGTTGCACTGCGCAGTCTCAACTTTCAAATATTTTGGTCGGGGCATAGACTACGTCTGGTAGCGTCTAGGCGGCGCATAGACGCTTATACACGGCGCCTATGCACTGACCAGTCACGTGGGTGACCCGCCCTTGAACCGAGTTTGTCGGTTGGTCCGTCCTGATCCGTTTATTTTTGGTATGCCAAAAAGGCACGGCTACCTCGCGGCCGCGGCCCGTGTCACTGTACGTTCATGAACAGACCATACCCGTTTATGTCTGAGTCCTTGCACGATTGCATACGTTTTCAGTGGTCGGGGAAGGACGGGAGCTCAGGACGGGTATGTGTGAACCGAGCTTTAAGAACCTTCACCCCATTTCTGTCAATTTTAAGACCTTTCGTGCCATTTAGGGGTCTATTTTTTCCTGGCGAGCGATAGCGAGCCTGTAATTTAAGAGGAATCAGCCTTCGGCCGAGACATTTTCTACCGAAAAATGTACAAATTTATCTTGAAAGGGTGTCAAGGGAGTGCCATTTTTAGATTGATAGAAGTCTAGGGAGCAAACTAAAAACCTCCCCTTAACCTGGATGAAAACTTATCACTTTAAAGTTATGACGCTATTTGACAGTTTATTCTGGCTGTAGTTATAAGATTTTATGCAGCTTAGAAAGGATCTGTTGGAATTATAAGGGTAAAGGCCATCCAAATTAACCCTCTACACTTCCATTTTGGCTCGAACGTCCCTTGATTTTGGCCCTGTCACTCATTCAACTCTGGGAGAGGCACTCGTCAGACATTCTGCCTTGCGTCTACCTCACTCAATAAAAACAAAATATATATACCCTTCCTAATATTTTACTTTTAGGCTTCAGAGACAAGGATGTGAGGAGAAATCCAAACCATTTCCACCTGCTGGGATTCGAACCAGGACCTCTGTTAGGAATGGAGCGTGCTACCAACTATACCACCCCTCTTTAACTATCGATAAACCGGCTACTAAAGTTTAAGATTTTCCGCCTAGTGAAAATTATAACCTTGCGATTCTTTTTTTGATTTTATTCTAATCTCAATCACTTCCCAAATTAGCGGTAGTTTTGGTAATAAGTACCCACAAATCATATGGTGGTTAACCCGTTCAGTACCAGGGACGTCCTTTTAATCCTATTCTGGCAACTATTAGATTTATTCATTCAGCTAAGGAAGGACCTCTAGCAATGATAAGGCTTCAAACTATCTCCAACCCTTTTGACTACCACAGATTTTTCGTAAGCTGCTTAATATCGTCTAAATATAGCTAGGAATAAAATATATGACACGTCGCTGGTACTCAAAGGGTTAAGAAAATACGTCCCCGACTGTACACTTAACAGAAACATATACTTACATTTATATTTTGCAGTGTAGTAATTTGGATGGTTACAGATGTTCTTTATGTGATGATGACTTCTAGACATCTGTGGTGATAGTGCTGGGGGTGACGTAGAGGTGATGTGGTGATGGTAGCGGTGGTGATATGGTGGTAAAATCCTCTGTAGTTTTGTGTGGATAATTCTGGTGGTGGATCGTAAGTGTTGGGTGATGTCTTTCACGTGGTTCCTGAGTCTCAACAGCCAAGGAATCTACGGAAGAAGAAAAAGTATGATTAGCATGGTTATAATTATAGACAATATTATTTGTAGTATAACTGGGCAGAGGACTAAAGCCGGAGTCACACGAGCCGTTTTTCGAGCAATTTTTACGAGCAATTATGGTCTGGCAGCTTAAAAAAATACACTATCATAATTCAACCACCTAACATACTCTACCTTCAGTCTAGTTACAGATACCAGTGCAAACAAGTACAGACATTTAACGAGAAAAAATTGCCTGAAAAATCGATCGTGTGACATCGGCTTAAGAATATAGATTGCGGTCGCGAAACATTTCCCCATAGGGAATTCCTGTGTATTGCCCATAGGGTATTCCTATACATTTGATCAGCATCTGTATGTGGTAACTCAGGTTCGAATCCCGGTGGATCCTACTTAAACTGCACAAAATCCTCTAAATATAGCTAGAATAAAATGTAATCGAAGATTGTATGCAGTTTCAAAAGATCCTCCAGCAATTAACAGGCTTCAAGCTATCTCGCTTAACCCTTTCTGCTACCACAGATCCTTTTAAAACTATACAAAATAGTCTAAATATCACTAATAAAATGTATTAGAAGATTTTATGCAGTTTCAAAAGGGTCTCCAGCAATTTAGTCTTCGAACTATCTCGCTTAACCCTTTTCTGCCACAGATCCTTTTTAAACTATACAAAATCTTCTAATATAACTAATACAATTAAATAGATAGAAAAGATCCATAATAAATATTTTAACCTTTACAGATCCTTCTTACTGCACAAATCGTCTACAATATAGCTAGAAATAATTTTAAAAAGTCACCGGTACAGAAGGGGTTAATTCCAGGCATAATATAAAATTGCGCGTTTGGTACTGCCTCAAACTCCCACAGGTCCTTCCTCAACTGTATACAATCGTCAAATGATAGCCAGGATAGAATGAAAAATCCTAATTATATTGCTTGTGGTAATTATTTAGGCATTAAGGGGTGTGGTCGTATTTACAGTATATGCTCATTTATATCTTTTTATAGTTATTTTTGTTTTCCTCCCTACACCAAGCTTTAACAACACTCCCTAGACCCACTTTCAACATTTATTTTTTTTTATTTTGTTCTGAAAAATGTCCCTTCCTCCCAAATTACAGGCTTGCTATCGCTCGCCAGGATAAAATAGACACCAAAATTACACTAAAAGTCTTAACCCCTTCTGTACTGGTGATTTACATTTAATTCTATTCTGGTAACTATTAGACTAATTTGTACAGCTTGTGAAGGACGTTTACTCATTCAAAGACTACAGACTATCTCAATCAATCCTTTTAGCTACCATATATCCTTCCTAAACTTTATAAAATAGTCTAAATGTAGCTATAATAAAATATAAAAGACGTAGTCGGTGCAGAAGGGGTTAATATTGACAAAAAGGGTAGAAAGGTCTTCAAATCGCCAAACTAATGGGATGAACGTCTTAAAATCTGAAAACTACGGGGGCTAAGCATGAGGGAGAAGGGGGATTACGTCTAGAAAAACTACCGGTAAATTGATACGGTGTGACAGTCACGAGTTTTAGCATGTGTTTTTTTTTTTTGCATTTTTTCTTTGATATACGGTGTTGTTTTATACCAAGGACTGTCGCAAATGAGTATTTACCCATTATCCAACAATCTAAAAACACTGCCCCCACTAGTGAGGAGGGCTATGAAGATCAGGGAAATTGCTGGGTAAAAGGGGAAAAATAGGGGGCATTTTTCAAAGTAAAAAAACCCAGTAATTGAATTTTGAAAGTTGGCTCGAGTTTTTATGTCCATTAAACCCCAAAATTTGAAAACCTGAGCCAACATTTGCCAAAACTTGGCTCGGGTTTAGCGATTTTTTGAAGTAAAAAAACAGTAACCTAACCTAGAACGTTGGATACAAGAATAGATAATCTACAGTTATACTACCCCTATTTTGTCGCTATTCTGTTGGTACTGATGGGTTAAAATTATTAGTAGTAGACTTAGTATGGTTTGATGATGCGCGGAAATGTATATTTGACTTGAAATAGATACATTGAAGTATTACAAACCTTCGCAAACCCATAAACAGGGAACGTGAGCAGGGTTTAGACCGTCGCGCACCCATAAACAGGGAACGTGAGGGAGAGTTTAGACCGTCGCGCACCCATAAACAGGGAACGTGAGGGAGAGTTTAGACCGTCGCGGAAACATGTTACTTTTCGGTTAGGTTAGGTTAAGTTAGGCTAATGTTAAAAATACTAAAATGCGACGGTCCTCGGTATTAAACAACACTGTATATCAAATACAAAATAAAAACAACTACAAATTACCTGAAAAACTCTTATCTGGTTGGTGATCATTTGTTATCAAAATAAGTTTTTTTCCAGTTTCCGCGTCTGCTGAACCATCCAAAAACATGCTAAAAGGCGTGTTTTTAGGGGGAGGTGGTGGGGGGGAGTTAGTATAACTGTAGATTTACCCCTAACCTAACCTAAAAGTAATACGTGGATAGCGGGAAAAGTGTAATCCGGCAGAGAGAACATAAACAAAGTGTTATGCCCTGTTTTTCTACAGGTTTAACTTGGTAATGTGAGTTCTGAATGACTGGGTATAGAAGGCTGCATGCACAATACAAGGTATGAGGAATAGAGGACACAAAATAAACACACGGTAACACGACACAAGTTCACGTTTATTGAAATAAAGAAATAAAGAGCATAGAAAGATAGCATATTTCGCACAAAACAAATGATAGAAGGGAACTGCTAGCATTAGCGGATCTGGATGGAGCCTAGTCTCCCACTTCCAACGTTCAGGTATATTCTTCTGATCACGGGTTTAATTAGCAAGTTTATATTTTACTGGAAGACCTCAATATATTCGTATAATTCAATGTCACTGATTTTACCTCTTGCTGGCTGGTCGCGTGCCCACGGAGAAACTCACAGTTAGGATTAGACACGCGTATATTATAGAAACACGGAAATCTCTAGTAACCTCATGGGGGTACTGAACTAAAGTTTGATATTCTTAAGGCAGAAATATGTAGAACACAAATCAGTGGGCGAACGTTAGATATCACTAGAGTTTTAATATCTGAATAAGGTAATTACGAGAGTCAAGGTCGCCTGTTAATTAAAAAAAACACTGATCGCTTAGTACGTCCCAAATGGAATGGTTAAATATGAATTACACTGGGCAAGGTCCTTAGCCACTTTATAGAAAGTTAATAGGTGAGTATCAAGCTAGTACTATAACACTTAGTACTAGTAACATGAATCTTGAATAGTATGGGTAGATCTGGTCCTGGTTATCTTGCTTCTGGTGATGTTGGGGGCTAACGACTGGTTCCTCGGCCGTCCAGATGGTCCAAAATGTAGGAAGTTCTCAAGTCGGATCTCTTGATGATCGTTGCTGGCTACACACTTATATACCCACGAATTTATGTGAAGGTTATAAGGTGCACGTTAGGACTTGTACATGGACAGATGCTTCTATCAGTCTTCTCTGCCACGGAGTCTGCCGGATCTGGAATCTCTCAACTCCGGAACAACACAAGGGCAGAGCTAGAGGTAAACTGCAGGGTAGTGACCACTGGTTGGTGTCTAGCTTTCAACTGATTTGACTGGGGGCGGGAGTTAGATTTATAGGCTCGGTTCTGGACCCTGTAGACAGTAGGGATCTCGAGTCTTATGGACTAATTTGAGCTCTCAATAGATATGGGGACTAGGTAAGATGGTATTTACTGTTGTGGCACAGGGCGATAGGAAGCCTTTATATTTTCATATAACTGAGCCTTAGTAAGAGGTACTATTTTGGCTATACTGGACGTATTTAGGGGAGAGAGACTGGATCTACTTTGCGAGGAGGATGGGGACAGCTGTGATAGGAGCGTCTCTCTAGATTGTTCAATCTTCATTCTATGGTATAGCTGAGGTGCTAATTTAGTGATCAGAGCATGCAAGAAAGGTAAATGGTTTATTGTGAGGTAATAGAGGTTAGTAAAGGTGTTAGTCATTCATGGTTAGTTCATTGATAGGAAGAATTCCTGTGCTACCTGGCAATGACTCGAAAGTCAAAACAGGGGCCAGGTATACCTCCGCGGGGGTGGGGGTCTCCCTCCCGGGGTGGGCAAAAAGGGGGAGCTGGGCGCCCTCTCTCTGATATAGTCGTCCGGCGGCTGTGGCTAGGGGCTTGCCATATCGCCAGTGTTTGTAATAACCCTCTGTGTATGAGACAGATGTGAGTGTCTTAATACCAAAACCGAAGGTGCCTTAACCGCTGGGGTAATACTCCCTGTGCTGACGTATTGTGAGGTGCATTGTGGAATATAGCATTAATATTTATCCTATGCGCCTATTATGGTTGATGATAAAGGTATTAAACAATAAAACGAGTGAAAACAGCGTTTGGATGGTCAAAATCGGAGATATAGCCCGCGAGTTGTATAATGTAATGGTGAGGCAATCTGCTTTCCCGCCAATTTCCCCAAGGCCACTGAGTCGATCGTACCTCTCTCTCTCTCTGCACTCGCTGCTATCAGTGATGAACACACCCTCCAATCGGATTTCTAATGTTAGCACAAAATATACCTCAGAATAAGGGAATAACAGGGAAAATAGGTGATAACTGAAGGAGAGGAGGAAAGTGGGAAGGAGAGTAGAGGACTGAGATTTGCATGGCCCGGGGGTTTTCGATGTCAAAGGGAACCTTAAGATTCTCCCCCGCAGTGCGCCGGGGGTTAGATGGTTAACTAGCTGGTTTTACTCGGCTGGTTGTTATTTGTAGGGTTTGCTGGATATGGTGGAGACTGGGTTGCTAACTCTGCCACATTTATCTGGAAGTATGGCAATAGAAGTTAGTTACTGGCGGGGCGGCTAGCCTCGCACCGACGACCATTGGGTGCAGGGTTGTGAATGTGTTGTAAGAGAATAGATGGCATGCAAGGGGCTAGTAAAGTTCTAATGTTGTTCTGGCCTACTAAGTGAAGGTAGGCTGGATAGGAGTATATATATAAAAGTTGGAGAGCGTTAGTAACGGATAATTCAAGGATCTTCAAGAGGTATGAGAGAGAGGCTAGGTCGGACAAGAGTCGAGAAGCGCGGGTGTCTTAATGAGAGGGGGGGGGGAGAGTTCAAGGGCTACAGGGAAATTTTGCCCCTAAGGTCCCTGGGCGTGGGGGTGGCATTAGGCTACAATTGATATGGAAGTTTGAAAAGGCAGTAGAATACGTTAGCCAAATGCTACCGGGGAATGCAACTATGGGGTGGTATAGGAGTCTGGAAAAGATAGAGTTATGTGATCAGTCCGAGGGTTATGGATACTATTAGTTGGCCCTGGGAAATACGTTTTCTATTAAATATATATATCAACAGCGGCAGTTCGTAGGGGTGCTTAGTTAGTTTTTCGGGTTACTTATGACAGATACTGATAACCAGGTTATCTTATATATCTCTGGTTGGGGTAAGAGGTGTAAGACACGAAGTAAATTGGCGTAGTGTGGACTGTGGATACGAAGGAGGCAAGGGAAAACGTATGACAATTGTGGAAAGTAAATGGAAAAAGGTGAACACAATGGCGGAAAAATACTTAACCTAAAGGATTGCATACATCGATGAACGATGACATTATAGTCGTCGTCCTAATAAGGATGAAACCTGGTTGATCTGTACTTGGCATAATACGACACAACGACTGCCGCTATGTCGCATCAATGCTGGTGGCAGTTAATATTATAGACTTAGTTACTAGAGGAACAATGCAAGGGTGCCTGAGCACGGGTTACCATATCTATACTCGTCATGGAAAATTATATAAGAGGTCTAGGGACAGCGTGGGTGCTTTAACTTCTAAGATATATAACATCTACTTCTCGGATGCAAGAACATACATAGATATAATTATGGCTGTCTGATGTGTTGCATTGGCTCAACGTCGGGACAGGCATGGGTGTTTTTAATATGAATGTATATTCCTGTTCATCATCTTTGTAGTTAATAAGTGTAGGACACGAGGGGGTTAGTGTACGTGAGGTGTGGAAAATGGTCGGTTTAGAAAAGGTAAATGGGTGTGTCCTGGAGCTGTTTAGCCCTGCGGGCTTGGGCCTGTCTGGAATGGCGGGCTCGGTCAGCTGGTCCTTTCGTTCTGTGGACCTTTCTTCCGGGTGTTTCTGTGTGGTGTTCGCTCGTGGCTTCTGTGGTGGGCTTCTTGTTCTGGGGCATTTTACTTCCCTCTCCTTCATTATAGGCTCGTCCTCGAGCCTCAAGGGTGAAGTTAAAAGAATCATAGTGATGGTGGGTCATTTTCAGGGTATTTAGAAAGTTCCACCAAACACGAGAGCGACGGTCAGGTTTCTTTTGCAGGTCAATGTATACCTGTAAGAATGTGTCCTCTGTGTTGTGGCGGGCGGCTGCCCGGGCTTGGTGTGGGTGTGGTACACGGGCCAAGTGTCCAGTGGGGGTCTTTACTTTAACCTTTCGTATGAATGGTTTGTAGCTTTCCCCCGTGGGGGTCGGAGTGAGGTGTGTGGGATTGACAGGAAGTCTGTTTAGTGTGGTGAATGGGTTACTAACCGAAAGGGGATTCGCGCGTGACAACAGGGCTGGGGATGAAGGGGGAATGTGAGTCTGGGTTGTATTTGGTTTTCTTAGGCGGTGTTGTAGGTTGGGAATATATAGTCAGGCAATGCGCAAAATCGGTGTAGGTAAGGTGGGTGAAGGAGGTGTGTGGGAAGGAGGGGGTGTGTGTGTTGTGTGGCTTGGGTCCTTAGTGTCAGAACGGGGTGTTATTTTTGTATCGCTGTCTTTAAATCTGATGGGGCTGTTGATTATTCTACCTCTGGCGGTCCTGGTGGGAAGGTAGATGTTTGTCGTGGGACTTGAGTCACTCGACGATGTTTTATAGTGAGGGGAAGCATGTTTTATAGGTAAATGACATGTGGGAGTTTTCTCGGGGGTGACCTTGCGGGGGGTTTCTTAGGGGGGGTGTGGTTGGGGGGTCGGTGAGATGAGGAGGTTGGTCCGTGTGTGGGTGGGGTGGTGGGGATCGTGGAGGGGAAAGGGCGGATGCGGGGGGGGCTAGACGGGTGGGTAAGGAGTGTAGATTTAAGTTGGAGGGTTGGGGGTAGGGGCGTGTGTTGTTTGATGAGGTTGGTGATTTGCTGGTGATTATTCGTCTTCTTTCCCTTTGTGGGGGAGAATTCGACGAAGAAGAAGAAGAGGAGGAGGAGGAGGAGGAGGGTAGTGGCTGGCAGCCCTACGGAACTTGGTTAGTAGGGTGTGTTTTCTGGAGGTTTTAAACGATGTTTGTCGTGGGCGTAAGTTGTAGCGTGAGGTTACTGAGGTAGATTGTGTGGTGCGGTTGGGTGTGTACTTGGTTTGGGGTGGCGGTGGTGGTTTTCTCACTGTGGTGCCTGGTGGAGGTATGTCAGGGCTAGACGGGAGGGTTTCTGTTGTGGTCGGGGTTGTGGGTGGAGGTTTTTGTACTTGGATAAGTTGGGGAGGAACTTGACTATCAGAAGTGAAAGAAGGTGTCATGGTGGAAGAGGGTGTGATATTGGGGGCTTGGGGTTTGTGGAGGTTAGTTGGGGGGGTATGGTGAGAAAAGATTTGTCGGTTCGGTGCTGGAGGGCTTAGGTCCTTAGGGGTTTGTATGGGAATATTCGTAGCCTGAGTGAGGGGGTGAGTAGGGGTATTTAATTTAGGGTCGGACGTGTGGGGTGGGGTAATGTCTTGTGGCTTTAGAGGTTTAAACGCTCGGACGAATCTAGTTCGGAGCGTGCGAGTTACGCCGTGATAGTCGATGGTGACTTGAAAGGCATTTGGGACTTGTATTACGGTGTAGGGTCCGACATAGCGAGGGCCTAACTTGTTGGTGATAGGGAGGTTGGCTACCATTACGGTGTCATGGATGGCGAAAGGGTTTTTTTTTCATCGATGTTATCAGTTTTGGTGTCTTGACAGATCTGGGCGGTATGGAGGGTGTTTTGCAGATGTTGCAATGGGTCAATTGTGGAGGTGGTGGAGGGAAGGTGAGCGTGGTGGTGGAATGGCAGTAACAGGGGGGGTACACCGTAAACACGTTCATGAGGGGAAATACCGTCTTCCCGAGGACAGGTGTTCATACCCCACTGTATCATCTTTAGTTGTGATGGCCAGTCTGAGGTATTAAGAGCAATCATTCTTGTACGTAACTGGTTGTTGATGGTGCGATGGCTGCGTTCGCAGATAGCATTTCCTTGAGGCCAGTACGGGGATGAGTGTTTAATCTTGATACCTTATTGTTGGGTGAATTGTTGCCAAACGTGTCCACTAAACTCGGGGGCATTGTCCGATAGAAGAGCAAGGGGAAGGCCGAATATAGGGAACACTTCGGTGGCAAGCAGTGTGGCGACTGTGGTGGCTGTGTGGTCTTTAACTGGGCAGGCTATTAGAAATTTTGAATATACGTCTACAAATGTGACGATATAGCGGTTGCCAGCGTAAGAAGGGAACGGGCCCATGATGTCGAGGGATAGGACTTGGAACGGTTTGTTGGCAGAAATGGTACCAGCTGGGCCTGGGGTGCGTGATCTATCCTTTCCCAATAAACACGGTTTGCAGGATTCTGTCACTCGTTGTGCAATTTTGGAGGGGTTGGGGGTCCAGTATTGGTCTGTGAAGATCTTTAACATGTTTTCTTTTGTCCAAGGTGTATGCCGTTTCCCTCGTGGATGGCAATCATGTAGTCGTGGGCTATGGTGGGGTCCAAGATTATGTGACCAGTGTCTGTGGCAAGTTGATCTCCCCAGCGAGTCAGTCTCCTGAAGACGTTTAACGGTATCCAGGGGGGTCTGATTCGTGCTTCCCAAGATTGAATTAGGCTGTGGCTTGGGCGGGCACTCTGTCGGGAGGTGGGGGTAGATACCAATTGAGTGTTTTGTAAGGCGGCTAGGTTGGTGGGGGGGTCTTTTGGTACTGGCAAACGTGACAGGGCGTCTGCATTAGTATGGAGTTTGCCGGGACGATATTGTATGTAAAGTCGTAGTCCTCTAGTGTCTCTCTCCAACGTACCAAAATGGCTGAGTTGGTTTCGCACCTACGCAGCCATTGTAAAGATTGATGGTCGGTAATTATTTCGAGTTTTGCGCCTAACACAAATGACCGGAAGTGGCTGAGTGCCCAAATGATCCCTAAGCACTCTCTCTTGGTGGCTGCGTAATTCTGTTGGGGTGGGGTGAGTGTGTAGCTGGCATACGCTATCACATGTTCCTTTCCATCTCTGAATTGAGCTAATACTGCACCTATGGCGTACAGAGATACGTCGGTATAAAGACGGAAAGGTTTCTGGTAGTCAGGGAAAACGACAATAGGGGCTTGGATTAGCTTTTGCTTCAAAGTGTTAAACGCGAGGTCTCTTTCAGGTGTCCAGGCGAACGGGGTGTCTTTGTGGGTAAGTTGGTGGAGGGGTCTGGCTATGGTGGCAAAGTGGGGGACGAAACGTCTGTAGTACGTGGCTAAACCTAGAAACGAACGTATTCCTTTAACCGTGGTGGGTGGGGTTTGGTTTTGTATGGCTTGAAGTTTCTTTGGGTCTGGCGCAATACCATGTTCAGATATCACGTGTCCGAGAAAAATCTACCTTATTCCGGGCAATCACGCACTTGAGGGTTTTAATTTCAACCCGGCGGCTCGGATTCTTTGCAGGACTTGTCTCAACCTGAGGAGGTGTTCTTCCCAGGTTGGAGAGTACACAATAATATCGTCCAGATAGGCTAGGCAGGTTTACCAGGTTAGGCCATGCAATACCGTTTCCATCAAACGGGAGAAAGTGGCGGGTCCGTTACAGAGGCCAAAAGGTAGGACGTTAAATTCATAGTGATGGCCACCACTAGTGGAAAATGCTGTTTTCTTTTGGTCCTCGGCCTTGATAGGCACTTGCCAATACCCTGCTTGCAAGTCGAGGGTAGTGAACCATTTGGATCCGTATAGGGAGTCAAGGGAATCGTCTATTCGGGGTAAGGGCGTAGCGTCTTTAATGGTTATGTCATTTAACCTCCTGTAATCGACGCAAAAACGGGTTGTCCCATCTTTCTTTTGACTAAGACAACAGGGGAAGACCAGGGGCTAATGGACGGGGTGGCAATCCCGGCCTCTAACATTTCCTGGACTTGGCGTTCCTCTTCCTGACGTTGTATGGGGTTCTTTCTACGGGATGGTTGTCGTATGGGGGGGCCTGTGGTGTTAATGATGTGTTGTTCTACATCCGTCTGTCCGATTTCGGTGGGTTGTTGGGCAAAGACGTCACTGAATTCCATCAGTAGGTCGTACATGCCGTTCTTTTGGTGGTCAGATAGTGTCTCAGGAAGAGGGGCAATTGGAGGCTGGTAGGGGTGTCGTCACCATGTATGGGGAGGTCATCGAAAGTTTCGAGATCTCCTATAATGAGACCTTTCGGTAATGTCAGGGGTTCCTCTGAGATATTAGCCACGAGAATGTGGTTGATACGAGCGGGAATGATGGCGGGTTGTAAGAGGCAGCGATGGGGGTTGGGGGATGTGTTAGTGGGGGAAAATACCATGTGAGTTTGGGGTATGGGCCGCAGGTTCACCCATTTTTGATGGTGGGGGGGAATTTGGCATTTATCCTGAACTACCGCTGGGCTAATGATGGTGGGGGATTGACTGGCGAGCAGGTGCGTGGTACTTATAAGGGGGGCAAGGTCACTTTGGTGGGGGTCACGCGTGAGGGGGGGATTAACGGCGCGTGTGAGAGGATCAGTGGGGCGCGGTGTGAGGGGGTTAGAAACGGGATTTGTTGGAGGGACTGCGGAGGGTTGGTGGGGGGAGCGTTGTCGGTGGCAGTAACGTTTTGTTTAGAGGTTATCTGGGGTTGGTGGGTTTGTCTGTCATGAGGGGGTGAGTCAAGTGTGGGGTTTTGAAGTTTATTAGGGGTGTGAATTGTGGGGGGGTGGAAGGGAGCTACTGACGAAAAACTGTCACAAGGGGGATTGGGGGGGTGGTGGAATAGCTGGGCATTTCTGGGGGCATGGTGGGAACATGGTTGTGTCCCTCGGTCGGCACGCGTGAGGGGGGGATTAACGGCGCGTGCGGGCGGTGCAGAAGGGTGCGAGGTGAGCGAGTTAGAAAACGGGATTTGCTGGGGGACTGCGGAGGGTTGGTGGGGAAAAAGTTAGGTGTAGAACATGGGTTATTGGTGTAGGACTGGTGTATTGATTTGGGGTTGTTAACATTTCTGGGGGCATGGGGGAAACATTGTTGGGTACATTGGTCGGCATTTTCTCTGGAAACATGTGTACATAAACATTGGATAGAATTAGGGTTACATATATCAGAGTCTGTCCTGAAAACATGGGAGGATTTATTCTGGACAGAGTTACGAGAATTGAGGCGATTACCGAGGGGGAGTTGCTTGGACTTGTCTTCTTTCGTTTGTTGAGGCATTTTTTTACTGAATTGAGTGAGGTTTTGAGAGATCTCGGGGCAAGGGGAGGTTTTAGGAGTAACCTTAGTGCTAGCTGCAACTTGGTAACCCTGAATCAGGTTTTGTTGAGGGGGAGGTTGTTTTTTCTTTTTGGGAATGGGTTTCTGCGTGATTGGTTTGTCAGAGGCTTTGGGCTGGAATTTGTTTTTGAATGAGATCAGCCTTTGGCCGCAGTCAATCTGGGCCTCTAGTTTTTGAAGGAGGTCAAGTCCAAGGAAACCATCATAATGTTTACAGTTGGAGGAAAATACTGTAAATGTGTGATAACAACGAGCATGGGGGCCAGGAGTGGTTACTGATAGGGGTAAAGTGTCTCCTAGGAGATTTAAGTAAGTATCAGCAGCTGAGATGAGTTGTGTTTTGGTGTTTAACAAAGGGCCAAATCGTCGGGGATGTTTTTCATAGTAAGATTTGAACAAACATGACTTGGCAGCTCCCGTGTCGATTAGCAAGCGGACAGGAATGTCCTTGATTTTGGCCATGTAATAAATGGGGGCAGTGCGACTAGTTATGGCGTCCCCCGCCGGGGCCATCGTGGGCGGGGGATACTTTAAAAATCCTGGGGGTCGGTATCTACCTCTTCCAGGGTTTCCTCGGTATCGTCTGAGGTCATGGTATGGGGGGCAATTTCTTCCTCTTGTCCCCACTCCTCTTCATTTACAGAAATGCGAGGAGTAGAGGGGCGAGGTTTGGCAGAGTCACGAATTTGGTGGAGGGCACACTGAGCATTACAGGCAGGGAAATCATAGGGGTTGATAATGACTAAGGTAGGGTTTTTACTTTGGTAGGTGTTGTAGTTGCTGTTCCGGTTGAAGATTCTGCGTGGCTGGGACGGTTGGAACCGGGGTCTACTGGGTTGGGGCTTGCCGGAAGGGTAGGTGGGTCTGTTGTTGAAAGATGAGGCTGGGTAGGCATTCTTGGGGTTTTGGTGGTTGGTTGCTGCGGGTGCGTGGGAAACCTCTTGATTGCAGCGATTTGGGTGGGTGCTTCTGTGCGCACGGCCAAAATACGTCGGATCGTGATGAGGTCTTTTTTGTATCCGACGAAATCGTGCACCCGGAAATGGTCTTTTACTGCTGAGGGCAATATCGACACAAGGTTGACCAGAATTTGCTGTTTCTTGTTGGATTTTGGTCAACGTGGGGAAAGAATTTTTTATGTGTTGGGCAAGCTTACTGACTGTGGCATCTAGATCGCCTTCGAATTTCGTGTCTAGGATACGGGTGTGGGCCACGAAAACGCCCAACGAAGGTTTAATGGCTTCTATCACTATTGTGCGAAATTCGTTCCAGGTGAGATCAGGGCGCACTTGATAGGCCACCAGGGAAACGGCTTTTCCCAGGTGTGGTAATGTTACGGCTATTTTATGTGCGTCCGTGGTATAAGTAATGTCAAGTAAGGGTTTCACTATGTCCATGAATACTTCGATCCCATAATTTGTTTCATCATAATTTGGGATGAAAACGTGGTTAGGTTGCGCCATGATGTTCTCGTGTTCTAGCTGTTCCAAACTTGCAATGTAATGCAACCTTTTATCCGAATCAAGAACCACCGCTGCCGCCAATGTTATGCCCTGTTTTTCTACAGGTTTAACTTGGGTAATGTGAGTTCTGAATGACTGGGTATATAGAAGGCTGCATGCACAATACAAGGTATGAGGAATAGAGAACACAAAATAAACACACGGTAACACGACACATGTTCACGTTTATTGAAATAAAGAAATAAAGAGCATAGAAAGATAGTTATATTCGCATAAAACAAATGATAGAAGGGAACTGCTAGCATTAGCGGATCTGGATGGAGCCTAGTCTCCCACTTCCAACGTTCAGGTATATTCTTCTGATCACGGGTTTAATTAGCAAGTTTATATTTTACTGGAAGACCTCAATATATTCGTATAATTCGATGTCACTGATTTTTACTCTTGCTGGCTGGTCGCGTGCCCACGTAGCAACTCACAGTTAGGATTAGACACGCGTATATTATAGAACACGGAAATCTCTAGTAACCTCATGGGGGTACTGAACTAAGTTTGGTATTCTTAAGGCAGAAATATGTAGAACACAAATCAGTGGGCGAACGTTAGATATCACTAGAGTTTTAATATCTGAATAAGGTAATTACGAGAGTCAAGGTCGCCTGTTAATTAAAAAGCACTGATCGCTTAGTACGTCCCAAATGGAATGGTTAAATATGAATTACACTGGGCAAGGTCTTAGCCACTTTATAGAAAGTTAATAAGTGAGTATCAAGCTAGTACTATAACACTTAGTACTAGTAACATGAATCTTGAATAGTATGGGTAGATCTGGTCCTGGTTATCTTGTTTCCGGTGATGTTGGGGGCTAACGACTGGTTCCTCGGCCGTCCAGATGGTCCAAAATGTAGGAAGTTCTCAAGTCGGATCTCTTGATGATCGTTGCTGGCTACACACTTATATACCCACGAATTTGTGTGAAGGTTATAAGGTGCACGTTAGGACTTGTACATGGACAGATGCTTCTATCAGTCTTCTCTGCCACGGAGTCTGCCGGATCTGGAATCTCTCAACTCCGGAACAACACAAGGGCAGAGCTAGAGGTAAACTGCAGGGTAGTGACCACTGGTTGGTGTCTAGCTTTCAACTGATTTGACTGGGGGCGGGAGTTAGATTTATAGGCTCGGTTCTGGACCCTGTAGACAGTAGGGATCTCGAGTCTTATGGACTTAATTGAGCTCTCATAGATATGGGGACTAGGTAAGATGGTATTTACTGTTGTGGCACAGGGCGATAGGAAGCCTTTATATTTTCATATAACTGAGCCTTAGTAAGAGGTACTATTTTGGCTATACTGGACGTATTTAGGGGAGAGAGACTGGATCTACTTTGCGAGGAGGATGGGGACAGCTGTGATAGGAGCGTCTCTCTAGATTGTTCAATCTTCATTCTATGGTATAGCTGAGGTGCTAATTTAGTGATCAGAGCATGCAAGAAAGGTAAATGGTTTATTGTGAGTTAATAGAGGTTAGTAAAGGGGTTAGTCATTCATGGTTAGTTCATTGATAGGAAGAATTCCTGTGCTACCTGGCAATGACTCGAAAGTCAAAACAGGGGCCAGGTATACCTCCGCGGGGGTGGGGGTCTCCCTCCTCGGGTGGGCAAAAAGGGGGAGCTGGGCGCCTCTCTCTGAGATAGTCGTCCGGCGGCTGTGGCTAGGGGCTTGCCATATCACCAGTGTTTGTAATAACCCTCTGTGTATGAGACAGATGTGGGTGTCTTTAATACCAAAACCGAAGGTGCCTTAGCTAGCTGGTTTTACTCGGCTGGTTGTTAATTGTAGGGTTTGCTGGATATGGTGGAGACTGGGTTGCTAACTCTGCCACATTTATCTGGAAGTATGGCAATAGAAGTTAGTTACTGGCGGGGCGGCTAGCCTCGCACCGACGACCATTGGGTGCAGGGTTGTGAATGTGTTGTAAGAGAATAGATGGCATGCAAGGGGCCTAGTAAAGTTCTAATGTTGTTCTGGCCTACTAAGTGAAGGTAGGCTGGATAGGAGTATATATATAAAAGGTTGGAGAGCGTTAGTAACGGACAATTCAAGGATCTTCAAGAGGTATGAGAGAGAGGCTAGGTCGGACAAGAGTCGAGAAGCGCGGGTGTCTTAATGAGAGGGGGGGGGAGAGTTCAAGGGCTACAGGGAAATTTTGCCCCTAAGGTCCCTGGGCGTTGGGGTGGCATTAGGCTACAATTGATATGGAAGTTTGAAAAGGCAGTAGAATACGTTAGCCAAATGCTACCGGGGAATGCAACTATGGGGTGGTATAGGAGTCTGGAAAAGATAGAGTTATGTGATCAGTCCGAGGGTTATGGATACTATTAGTTGGCCCTGGGAACTGCGTTTTCTATTAAATATAAATACCAGCAACAGCGGCAGTTCGTAGGGGTACTTAGTTATTGTTTCGGGGTACTTATGACAGATACTGATAACCAGGTTATCTTATATAATCTCTGGTTGGGGTAAGAGGTGTAAGACACGAAGTAAATTGGCGTAGTGTGGACTGTGGATACGAGGAGGCAAGGGGAAGACGTATGACAATTGTGGAAAGTAATGGAAAAAGGTGAACACAATGGCGGATAAAATACTTAACCTAAGGATTGCATACATCGATGAACGATGACATTATAGTCGTCGTCCTAATAAGGTGATGAAACCTGGTTGATCTGTACTTGGCACAATACGACACAAGGACACTGCCGCTATGTCGCATCAATGCTGGTGGCAGTTAATATTATAGACTTAGTTACTAGAGGAACAATGCAAGGGTGACTGAGCACGGGTTACACATATCTATACTCGTCATGGAAAATGATATAAGAGGTCTAGGGACAAGCGTGGGTGTTTGAACTTCTAAGATATATAACATCTACTTCTCGGATGCAAGAACATACATAGATATAATTATGGCTGTCTGATGTGTTGGCATTGGCTCAACGTCGGGACAGGCATGGGTGTTTTTAATATGAATGTATATTCCTGTTCATCATCTTTGTAGCAAGGACAGTGCCGCTATGTCGTATCAATGCTGGTGGCAGTTAATATTATAGACTTAGTTACTAGAGGAACAATGCAAGGGGCGACTGAGCACGGGTTACACATATCTATACTCGTCATGGAAAATGATATACGGGGTCTAGGGACAGCGTGGGTGTTTTAACTTCTAAGATATATAACATCTACTTCTCGGATGCAAGAACATACATAGATATAATTATGGCTGTCTGATGTGTTGGCATTGGCTCAACGTCGGGACAGGCATGGGTGTTTTTAATATGAATGTATATTCCTGTTCATCATCTTTGTAGTTAATAAGTGTAGGACACGAGGGGGTTAGTGTACGTGAGGTGTGGAAAATGGTTAGTTTAGAAAAGGTAAATGGGTGTGTCCTGGAGCTGTTTAGCCCTGCGGGCTTGGGCCTGTCTGGAATGGCGGGCTCGGTCAGCTGGTCCTTTCGTTCTGTGGACCTTTCTTCCAGGTGTTTCTG
Source organism: Paralithodes platypus (assembly GCA_032716605.1). Classification (NCBI taxonomy): domain Eukaryota; kingdom Metazoa; phylum Arthropoda; class Malacostraca; order Decapoda; family Lithodidae; genus Paralithodes; species Paralithodes platypus. Next base: position 33,058,512 of record CM064582.1, read on the forward strand.
TGTGGTGCTCGCTCGTGGCTTCTGTGGTGGGCTTCTTGTTCTGGGGCATTTTAATATCTATGTATGTTCTTACATCCGAGAAGTAGATGTTATATATCTTAGAAGTTCAAACACCCACGCTTGTCCCTAGACCTCGTATATCATTTTCCATGACGAGTATAGATATATGTAACCCGTGCTCAGTCGCCCCTTGCATTGTTCCTCTAGTAACTAAGTATTAATATTAACTAAAATGCCCCAGAACGAGAAGCCCACCACAGAAGCCATGAACGAACACCACACAGAAACACCAAAGGAAAGGTCCACAGAACGAAAGGACCAGCTGACCGAGCCCGCCATTCCAGACAGGCCCAAGCCCGCAGGGCTAAACAGCTCCAGGACACACCCATTTACCTTTTCTAAACTGACCATTTTCCACACCTCACGTACACTAACCCCCTCGTGTCCTACACTCCTAACTACAAAGATGATGAACATGAATATACATTCATATTAAAAACACCCATGCCTGTCCCGACGTTGAGCCAATGCCAACACATCAGACAGCCATAATTATATCTATGTATGTTCTTACATCCGAGAAGTAGATGTTATATATCTTAGAAGTTAAAACACCCACGCTGTCCCTAGACCTCGTATATCATTTTCCATGACGAGTATAGATATGTAACCCGTGCTCAGTCACCCCTTGCATTGTTCCTCTAGTAACTAAGTATTAATATTAACATTCCCTAACATCTTGTCTTGCCAGACTAAGTTTCTGAAGACCCATCGCCCCATAAATCTATGTATTCAATCCTTTGGTTAAGTATTTTTATCCGCCATTGTGTTCACCTTTTCCATTTACTTTCCACAATTGTCATACGTCTTCCCCTTGCCTCCTTCGTATCCACCAGCCCACACTACGCCAATTTACTTCGTGTCATACACCTCTTACCCCAACCAGAGATTGTATAGATAACCTGGTTACCAGTATCTGTCATAAGTACCCCGAAACAATAACTAAGTACCCCTACGAACTGCCGCTGTTTCTTGGTATATATATTTCATAGAAAACGCAGTTCCCAGGGACAACTAGACGTGCAAAAGCTAGTGCACAACTAATAGTATCCATAACCCCTCGTACTGACGAAGAATAATACACCAGTTTTTCTCCACTTAACCCACAGGTCAAGCACACACTACAGTTCCACCTCCTTCTCCCCCCAGCAGCCACAGTCCACATAATTCTATCTTTTCCAGACTCATATACCACCCCATATTTGCATTCCCCGGTAGCATTTGGCTAACGTACTTCCACTGCCTTTTCAAACTTCCATATCAATTGTAGCCTAATGCCACCCCCACGCCCAGGGACCTTAGGGGCAAAATTTCCCTGTAGCCCCTGAGCTTCCCCCCCTCTCATTAAGATACCCGCGCTTCTCGACTCTTGTCCGACCTAGCCTCTCTCTCATACCTCTTGAAGATCCTTGATTTTTCCGTTGCTAACGCTCTCCAACCTTTTATATATATACTCCTATCCAGCCTACCTTCACTTAGTAGGCCAGAACATCATTAGAACTTTACTAACCCCTTGCATGCCATCTATTCTCTTACAACCCATTCACAACCCTGCACCCCATGGTCGTCGGTGCGAGGCTCGCCGCCTCGCCAGTAATTAATTCTATTGCCATACTTCCAGATAAATGTGGCAGAGTTAGCAACCCGTCTCCACCAAATCCAGCAAGCCATGCAATTAACAGCCAACCGATTACACCCAGCTAGCCAAGGCACCTTCGGTTTTGATATTAAGAACACCCACATCTGTCTCATAAACAGAGGGTTATTACAAACACTTGTGATATGGCAAGCCCCTAGCCACAGCCGCCGGACGACCATCCCCGAGAGAGAGCGCCCGGCTACCCCTTTTTTACCCACCCGAGGAGGGAGACCCCCACCCCCGCGGAGGTATACCTGACCCCTGCTTTGACTCCCGGGTCATTGCCAGGTAGCACAGGAATTCTTCCTATCAATGAACTAACCATGCATGACTAACACTTTTACTAACCTCTATTAACTCACAATAAACCATTTACCTTTCTTGCATACTCTGATCACTAAATTAGCACCTCAGCTATACCATAGAATGAAGATTGAACAATCTAAGAGAGATGCTCCTATCACAGCTGTCACCATCCTCCTCGCAAAGTAGATCCAGTCTCTCTCCCCTCAATACTTCCAGTATAGCCAAAATAGTACCTCTTACTAAGGCTCAGTTATATTAAAATATGAAGGCTTCCTATAGTCATGTGCCACCACAGTAATCACCACCTTACCTAGTCCCCGTATCTATTGAGAGCTCAAATAAGTCCATAAGACTCGAGATCCCTATGGCCTACAGGGCCCAAAACCGAGCCTATAAACCCAGCTCCAGCCCCCAGTAAAATCAGTTGAAAAATAGACACCAACCTAGGTTGGTCACTACCCTGCAGTTCTATGTTGTGTTGTTGCGGAGTGAGTTCCAGAGCCAGCAGACTCCGTGGCAGATTTGAATAGAAGGACCTGTCCACGTATTGGAGAACTTCATACATATGGACACCCTGGACGGCCGCGGAACCAGTCGCTAGCCCCCAACATCATGGACGCAAGATGACCAGGACCAGACCCATCAAATACTACCCAAGATTCACTCTATCAGTACTACATTACTACAGTGCTATTTAGAGATTTCACTTATTCATATTTCTACGAAGTGGCTATCTCTTTGCCCCAGTATAATTCATATAACCATTCAAATAGGAAGTGCTAAGCGTATCAGTGTTCATTAATGAACAGGCGATACTAACTCTCATAATCAACCATATACCCAGATATTAAAACCCTAGTGATATCTGAATGTTCGCCCACTGATTTGCGTTCTATGTATTTCTGAGACAAGAATATAAAACTTAGATCAGTACCCCCTGAGGTTACTAGAATTCCCGTGCTCTAAAATACGCGTGTCTAATCTAGTCTGTGAACTACTACTTGTGCACCAGAGCTACCAGTAATAAATCTAACAGTGAATATGATTCTATAAGTAACATTGATGGTCTTCGGTATATAAACCTGTTGAATTAAAGCCAGTGATCAGAAGATTAATACCTGAACGTTGGAAGTGGGAGACTAGGCTCCATCCAGATCCACTTATGCTAGTGTTGTTCAAATCTATATTTTGTCTTGCACAAGTATTTCAGAAGTGGTATATCAATAAACGTGATCGTGTATCTTGTTACCGTGTGTTTCTTTGTGTTCTCTATTCCTCATACCTTGTATTGTGCATGCAGCCTTATATATCCAGTCATTTAGAACTCACATTACCCAAGTTAATCCTGTAGAAAAACAGGACATAACAAAAATACTATCCAAAGATTCATTTTATTAGTACTAACGTGTTATAGTACTAATTCGAAATTCACTTATTAATCTTTCTATGAAGTGGCTATAACTTTGCCCAGTGTAATTCATAGTTAACCATTCCATTTGGGAAGTACTAAGCGTATCAGTGTTCATTAATTAACAGGCGACATTAACTCTCGTAATTACCTTTATCCAGATATTAAAACCCTAGTGATATCTAACGTTCGCCCACTGATTTGTGTTCTACGTATTTCTGCCATAAGATTATAAAACTTAGATCAGTACCCCCTTGAGGTTACTAGAATTCCTGTGTTCTAAAACATACGCGTGTCTAATTCTAGCTGTGAACTACTACCTGTGCACCAGACCTGCCAATAAGAAATCTAATTAGTGAAATTGAATCCATAAGTACATTGAGGTCTTCCAGTATATAAACTTGCAAACTAAACCAGTGATCAGAAGAGTATTCCTGAACGTTGGAAGTGGGAGACTAGGCTCCATCCAGATCCACTAATGCTAGCAGTTCAGTTTTATTATTTGTCTTGTACGAGTATTCCTATTTTCCTATACTCCTTATTCACCTACTTAAATAAACGTGATCGTGTGTCGTGTTACCGTGTGTTTATTTTGTGTTCTCTATTCCTCATACCTTGTATTGTGCATGCAGCCTTATATACCCAGTCAGTTAGAACCCACATCACCCAAGTTAATCCTGTAGAAAAACAGGGCATAACAGGTTCTGTCTCAGGATTTAATAATCGGGGTCATGTTTGCCAAAAGCCAGTCGTGGGGAAGTTCTCCGGTATTAAGAGTCTGTTAAAATATAACCTGCAGGATATATGGGAAATGATGGCAGGATTCGCTCTAAGTGTCCTGCAGGGTATATTATTTGATCCAGTGGCTTTGTCAACGTAGACCTCAGATACTCTCCAGGACCCAGATTCACTAACGGTCGTAGCGTGCAATGTCGTACAGCAACCTATGATCGTTCCTAAGGGAGTGCGGAAGGTGTATTCACGAACACATCGTTGAGCTCCCTTACGGCTCCCTTTCGGTTATTTTCACCAAGGCTTCTCTTGACCAATCAGGCGCTTGGCCTTTGTAAATAAACAATATGTCACCCACATGACCGAAGCGCCAAGAAGAACCTAATATACTTTAATTTATGAGCTTGTCATTGTTTAGCATGGCTAATTCGATCCACCACAGCCAGCAGGAAGAAGAATAGAGTATCTTGTGAATTGATGATAAGAAATTAGCCTAGCTAGGCTACAGGGAAGCCTGTTAGTGGCCCAAGTTAAAGGATTTTCGACGGATTGATCATTGATAATCATATGTTAGGCTAGTTGGGAGTGTATTATTTATACCTTAACCACAGTATATTGTTCTACTTTACCATGTCTACACCTAGACAGGGCGAGCCAAACCAAAATGCCAGACTTTACTATGTCTATGCCTATACCGGCAGTTCTAGCCAAGCCAAAATGCCAGACTTAGCCTAGGCCTAGGCCTAATTTTTCAAAATAGGCCTAGGCTAGGGTATTTTTGTTGTATTCACAACACCTCAAGGCCTATCTACCTTTTCAAAATAGGCCTAGCATAGGCCTCCTCAATCTATTATCCAACAGTTGGCCATGGGAAATAATGATAGGTTGAGGGGGGCTCTGTCCCCCTCACCTCCCATGACTTATTGCCATCATCAAATATATTACCAGCATGGGACTAATAACAGTTAGTTAACAATGAGGACGGTACGCCTGCAAACACCATCTTAACCTGCTAGGCTTCTACTTTACCATGCTTAGGCTACACCAAGCTAGGCATTGCTAGCCTAACCAAAATACCATACGTAGGCCTAACTTTTCTAGCCTAAATAGCCCTAACTTTTTCAAAATAAACCTAGGTTATATCCTAGGCTAGGCTAAACAAAATATTCACAACACCATATAGGCTAGCCTATTATTTTTTGTTTAGACTATGCCTAGGGTAATTCTTTTCATAATTTTTTTCCTGTGATACTTTCAAATTTGTTGAGGAAATAGGCTACCCTAATCTAACCCAGCTAGGCATTGCTAGCCTAACCAAAATACCATACATAGGCCTAACTTGTCTAGCCTAAATAGCCCTAACTTTTTCAAAATAAACCTAGGTTATAGCCTAGGCTAGGCTAAACAAAATTATTCACACAGCGTTTATTATTTATTCATTTTTTAGGCTAGGCCTAGGGTAATTCTTTTCATCATTTTGTTCCTGTGATACTTTCAATTTTTTGGGGGAATAGGCTACCCTAATCTAACTCAGAGGTGGTGGGGAGTTGGAATAAAAAAATTCTGCAATAAATGAGGGTTAAAATCTACTAATGGTAGGCTACGTGTTGTCGCAGCACATGAATTTGTGCATCAATTAACCTTGACTAGGTCTAGGCTGGCATATGTAGCCTATTCATAGCTTAATTCGGCCTGTCATAAGACATTAAGGATACAAACATATTCATACTTTGTATTAAATGCCTTAACCTCTGAAGTGCGCATGGGGGTAATTGGAAACGTCCCCCTGTGCTGACGTATTTGAGGTGTTTCCGTCACTAAAATATTCATTGTGCCATTAATAGCATTAATACTTATCCATATGCGCCTATTATGGGTTGATTATAAAGGTATTAACCTGAAACAACAATAAAACGAGTGAAAACAGCGTTTGGATGGTCAAAATCGGAGATATAGCCCGCGAGTTGTATAATGTATGGGTGAGGCAACCTGCTTTCCCGCCAATTTCCCCCAAGGCCACTGAGACACAGTCGATCGATACTCTCTCTCTCTCTCTTGCACTCGCTTGCCATCAGTGATGACAACACCCTGCTTGCAACTCGCTAATGTTAGCACAAAAATATACCTCAGAATAAGGGAATAACAATGAAAATAGGTGATAACTGAAGGAGAGGAGGAAAGTGGGGAAGGAGGGGAGGTAGAGGACTGAGATTTTGCATGGCCCAGGGGCCAAAAAAAAAAGCCAAAGTTGATTTTTTTTCTCACTCACTCATAAGAGTCTCCCCGCAGTCCGCCGGGGGAACTCTTAAGAGTCTCCCCGCAGTTCCCGGGTTAATGGTATTGTAAACACAAGTTAACAATCATATTGCGCTATTATTGCCTCAATAATGACTTAGTGTGTCATAAAGAGCTATACTGCAGACGAATTTGTTATGGTCGCGGGTTGTGTTATCGATATTTGTGTACCTATATCCGGGTCAAATTCATGTAAGGGTGGTCTGGGGCCGGATACTCAAAACACTACCTTAGGTGCAGGCCTTAGTGGTCTTATGGTACCTTCCACTAAGGACAGGATATGGTGCCATAGCTTATGGCGAAATCTCCCATACACAAAGATTTTTCAAAACGTCTTATGTTGTTCGTAAGACGCTAAGGCGATATATCGCCTTATTCGCACAATATTTCGCTCCACCAATCATACGGACTTATTATTCTTGCATTAAAAAATACCGACCAATCACAAGCGAGATGAACTGAAGTCAGCTGAGTAATGTAAACAAAATGTCACGGATACGGAGAGAGCTGTCATGTCACCTCCAAGCTATGAGCTATTATTATGTCTTTATTGATAATAAAAGTGATTATCGTAATTAGCCCTCCATGTAGGCTATGTCAAGGGTAGACAGTTGAAATGCACACAAGATATAGGCCTAAGCAGGATTGGAAGGGCTGCAGGCTTAGGCCAGAGTTTATTCTAATGAAGCGTAGACCTAGGCCTATTTCAATATAATTACTGATAGGCTACTACAGGCTAGGCTAGGTACTATTGTACCTAATTTTGGCTACTCATATGTGTTACGATTTTAAAGATTCGAGTCTTTGAGTTTACAATATAGCCTAGGCCTAGGCCCATTTTTCTTTTTTCTGCTAGGCTAACCTAGCTGCACCTCTATCCATCCCATTAATCACGATTACTATAGGCTAGTAATTAGTTTTATAAGAATAGTCTAGCTCAAATTCACAAGTCTAGACTAGGCTGAGGCTGGGCATATTAATCACGATTACTATAGGTTAGTAATTAGGGGAAAACTCCATTTATTGGTCACCAATTTTCCCATGGATTTTTTTATTTTTCCCTGTTAGTTTTCATCAATATATAGTGTTTAGAAATAATTAGAACCCTCGGCAAAACCGTTTTCCCCATTGTACAACGATCTTAAGACCCGCCACCCGATAGTGGGGAGGGCTATGAAGTACAGGGAAAATGAGGGGTTAAATGCGTAAAACGGCGATACAAACGTATTCAAGCAAAACTTGGCTCGGGTTTGAAGGTATTTCAAAGGCCTAAAACCCAATATTTCGAAAACCCGAGCCAAGTTTTGGCCAAAGCTGGCTCGGATTTTGCGAGTTTGTAGACAACAAAATGACAGTAACCTCATTTAGAAATTTGGCTCAGGTTTCCCAAAATTGCAAACCCATAAAACCCGAATTTTGGAAAACCCGAGCCAAGTTTTGGGAAAAGTTGGCTCTGATTTTGCGAGTTTTAAGAGTAAACAAATTACACTAACCTAATTTCGATTTTTGGCTCATGTTAAGCTATCATAGTGTTTACAAGCCTATACCCCTTTGAAAGGACATTAGCCTAACCTAACAACCTTACCTAACCTATCCTAGTATTATGGGTGGGGGCTGCCGCCCCCACACCCCCGCTATTTGCATCTTTGACAGATTGTTTGTGTATTTGTCTGTGAAAAGGGGGTAATTTGTTTAGTGTATGGCCTGCTAAAGAAAATGGATTTTTGAGCACAGACTAAACCAAATGTTCACTACTGTATTTACATAGCTGGTCATTAACCTAAACTAACCTAACCTAACCTAACCTAACCTAACCTAACCTAACCTAACCTAACCTAACCTAACCTAACCTAAGGTAACCTGGGCATCCTGGGGGCTGCTGCCCCCAGACCCCCACTGGTCTTGGGATGAAAAGTGATAAAAAACACATCTCTTACCTCATTATTCAAAGTTTTGTATTTGGTTTAATATACACTTCCCAGGTCATTTGAACAGTTCTATTGCTTCTTTGTATCATATAATACACCATAGAATACGTTTTTAATAACTAGAAAAAAAGAGGACTTCGATAAAACAATTACGGAAATACCTTAAAACACGAGCCAAGTTTTGCTTACATAATTTTGTTTTCGCCGTTTTTAAACCCGCAAAAATATGAAAGCGTAATTGCATACCTTATTGAGATGTGGAGGGAGTAGGTGGGGAAGAGATGCGTCCACGTTTTCGACGAGGAGTTACGACGAGTAGTGGTTTTATTTCAAAACCAATAATGACCGCATCGCCACTGGTCTGCCGGTTCATAATAGTAACATTCGTTTAAGCAGAGTTTGCAGGAAACAGAGGTAGGCAAACAACCATGGTCAGTAAAAACCTTAAGGGCTGCACTATTGTTCCTTGTAGTGTCAATAATCACTGAATGTGGGAGGGGTGAACAACCATTACAAGTGGCGTCCATGACTAAAGTGAGGAGAGACTTAAATGAAGGTGTGTATCTGTGATTGGTTCAGTGCAATGACGTAATCAAGGTCAATAAACTCACCTGATAGGTTGCTGGTTGTATGCGTGACGGAATCTATGAGTTTAATGAAGTGGTCAGAAAAAAAACCCAATAAGAATCCAGAAGTGTCTCGTGACGTATTGCGCAGGAGTTAGGAAATGAAACTCAGTATTTCCAATGAGGATTGGCAGATGGCGTGATAGTATTACAAAAGTTGAAGGATACAGCTCTCCAGTTCACGAAAAAATGGCGTCGCTGAAAGCCGCGCCGTCTATAAGAGAGTATTGACAACCGTTTTACGGTAGGTAGACATGTTACCGTTTTTTTTAATAGGTTTTGCCGAGGGTTGAAACTAATTTTAATATGATGCTTAGAGCATATAGATTCCATATCTGTCTTCAAATATGTCAAAATAATTGGTGACCAATAAATGGAGTTATACTGTAATTAGTTTTATAAGAATAGGCTAGCTCAAATTCACAAGTCTAGCCTAGGCTGAGGCTGGGCATATCATCGCTTAAAATATAGGCCTAGGCATACGGAAAGCTGCACCTCTATTCATCCCATTAATAACGATAACTAGCCTATAGGTTAGGCTAGTAATTAGTTTTTTAATGAATGGAAATTTTTAATAAGTGCACAGACACGATTGAAGGAGCCCCATTTAGCTATGCTATGTTGAAGTGCACAAGATATAAGCACAATTGCAAGGCCAGAAAGTAGTAGAAACTAGTGCAGGGCCTGCATATTTAAGCCAGGGTTTAGTCTAGGGACGCCTAGACCTATTTCAATATAATAATTGACACCACAGCTAGGCTAGGTACTACCGTACTTAATTTCGGCTACTCATAATTATGTGTTACGATTTTATAGATCGAATCGTGGAGTTATACAATGGAGGCTAGGCCTAAGCCTAGGCTATTTTTCTTTTTCGGCTAGGCTAGCCTAGCTTTGTTCTATAGAATAAAATTCAGGGACTTCAGATCAGAGATAAAAAACGGCAGCCAAAATGAAAGGAAAGGAATAAAACTGGTAAGTTGTCATTATGCTATCCTCAAACCTGTAACCTCATTGAACATCAATTAGGCCTACTTGAGTATTTCCAATGAAAGGATGGGCATTCCCGAATCCCGAGACTGGCAGCCATTTCCGAGAAATTGTCTAGGCTAGGCCTAGCCTGTACGAAAAACACACATGGCTGTAGTGTTACAGCTATGTATGTATATTAGGCTAGTATATACACTGCCTTCGGCCTATTTACCAAGTGTTCTTTAAATTTGTTCAAGGAATAGGCCTAGCCTATAGGACCTAGGCTAGCCTAGTGTTCTATTGTGTTTCATGATAAATCTACAGTTATACTACCCCTATTTTGTAGCTATTCTGTTGGTACTAATAGGTTAATATTTTAGTAGCAGACTTATGGTTTGATGATGCGCGGAATTGTATATTTGACTTGAAATAGATACATTGAAGTATTACAAACCTTCGCGAACCCATAAACAGGGAACGTGAGCGGTTTAGACCGGTCGTGAGACAGGTTAGTTTTCGGTTAGGTTAGGCTAATGTTAAAAATACTAAAATGCGACGGTCCTCGGTATTAAATAACACTGTATATCAAATAACAAATAAAAAACAACACATTACCTGAGAAACTTTGTTTACATTCATGACTGATTATTTGCAATATATAGTATAGTACCCGGTATTACAATTTTATAATTATTTTGATTTTTTTTTTTTTTATATGCCAAGTCCAATGTTGAATATGTGAAGATATGTGAAGAAGTAGGATAAATTCAAGATACATTTACTTATTATGCCTTGCATACAGCTACTCTCATACATACAGGTACTGTATTGTAGTTTTCAAGCAGCTATCATACTTTTGAGAATGACGTATCCCACTCTTTGATAATAGTTTCTTATCTTATACTCGTACTGGTAGAGTAGATGTACGGTAGGTAGAATCAAATTCCTATGGTAGGGTATGAAGGTAAACAATTTTATTTCCTGTCTTTTATTATGAAGAATGTTATTTAGTTCTATAATAGCCTACTGTATGCATAAAAAAAGAAGTACAGTATCTGCATTATCGCGATGTGTTCTACAAAGGATATATATTATACAATAAGATGGCTGTGATATTATCTACCTTTGTATGTAAGAAGTTGTGATTATATTTTGTTAAATACATGAGATACGGTAGTAAAATAGCCTCTTCTATACAATAACCTAATATAAATATACAAAAAATATCTTATAGAACTTTGAAAACAGGATAACGTTTGAATGACAATGACATGTTGTATTGGCTTCATAAACATGTCGAAATGAAAATGCAAAACTAAGAAATCTAAACAGGAACCAAACATTTTGAAGACAATAGAAATGCTCAAAATCATAATGTGGATATAACGCATTAATGATTTAGAAGATTAACCTATAGTCATAGCCTACATTCAAATAAAATGAAAGCTTCATGGAAAATAATATATTTTAACTACCGTCATCTGGGGTGGCTTCGGACATGTGGACAACTTCGGACATTTTGGATAAAAAGTAAAACAAATAAAAATAGAGAGAAGAGGAGTTTGGTATTGAAAAATAGATGTGTAGCATTCAAGAGGAATGTTGTAACTATATGTAGGATGAACTAATAATTTAAATTAATTAATTTAATTTGTGGTAAATATTTGTGAATATGTAACAAAGAAAACACATGTTTTTGTAAGTGTGTCAAACTTCTACTGAGCATAATTAATGGGATGTGAGGAAGACAAGTAACCTACACCAGAATGTTCTACAATTATCTGCGAGACCATACACACAGTAACTCTTTCCCCAAAGTTCATAATACACAGCCTATAGCCCTAACAATTTACTTTTATTGTTTTCCAGATTTATTGGGGTGTTTTCGGACATAGTTTGGGGTGATTTCGGACATAAGGTGACATCGGACATCTAATATTAGTTACAAGGACCTAATATGAACAACAATTAGTACCTAAGTGTATGGTACTCTTACCTAGCCATACATAGCGAGCATCCGTCGAATCATGTCATCATCTGTCATCTTGCTCCCGTTTGAGTAATGCCAATTAAAGGATGCTTAAGACTGAGTAAGGTGTCAGATGTTGACATGATTTGGTGGATGTTTGCTGTGTAAGGTTAGGTAAGAGTATCATATTACATTTCTTTTCATTCACAGGAGTAAAAATGCCACGGATATATAAACCAAAGCCACACAACGAGAAAAGGAAATACAACAGTCATGTATGTCAAGACAAATTAAAGAAAGCAAAAGATGATATACAAAAGAAGAACATGAGTGTACGTGAGGCTGCTAAAAAGTGGAAGTTAAGTAAGAGCACCTTACATGACTATATAAAAGGGAAACATAGTAAACCTGCTGGTGGACAGACAGTATTGTCAGCAGAGGAGGAACAACAACTGTGTGATAGAGTGGTTACTTTGGGTCAGTGGGGATTTCCAATAGATACTCTAGACCTACGTATGCTTGTTAAATCTTACCTAGACAAGCGGGGTGTAAAAGTAAACAAATTTAAAAACAATGTACCAGGTAAAGAATGGGGTCAATCATTTCTGAAACGACATAAAGATAAACTCACAAGACGTCTCTCAGAAAACATCAAGCGAGTGAGGGCAGAAGTTTCCGAAGAGACCCTGAGAGAGTATTATGATAATTTGAAAATAACATTGGAAGGTGTTCCTCCTGAAAATATCATAAACTATGATGAAACAAACCTCACCGATGACCCGGGAAAAAAGAAAGTGCTAGTGAAGAGAGGAACAAAATATCCCGAGAGGATTATGAACACCACAAAATCCTCTATCTCCATCATGTTTTCAGGCACAGCGTCGGGGCACTTACTACCACCATATGTGGTATATAAGGCCTTACATCTATACGACACATGGACAGAAGGGGGGCCACCAGGGACTAGATACAACCGGTCACAAAGTGGATGGTTCGAGTTTGCGTGCTTTGAAGATTGGTTCAACAAAATCATCCTGCCATATGCTGAACAAAGATCTGGAAGAGTAGTTATGATTGGCGATAACCTTGCCAGTCATCTCACACCAACTGTAATAAAGGCCTGTGAGGATAATGATATAGCCTTTGTACTGCTGCCACCAAACTCGACGCACCTCACACAACCCCTAGATGTAGCAGTGTTCAGACCATTGAAAATCTATTGGCGGCAGGTGTTGGAAGATTATAAGATGAGTACAAGTGGCAGGCTGCGTGCTTCCCTGCCCAAAGACATTTTTCCATCATTGCTAACTGAGCTCCTGGATAAAGTAAATGTAACTGTAGCAACAAATTTAAAGAGTGGGTTCAAAAAGTGCGGAATCTTTCCATTAGATGCCCAACAAGTCATATCAAGGCTTCCGCCAGATCAAAGTTCTTCACAGGATGATTCACAATCAGATGCAGGAATGGCAGCCAGAAACATAGATAAGTCTGTAATGAACATGCTCAATGAAATGAGGTATGGCAAGAATGCTGGACATCAACCACCTCAAACTACCGCCACAAGAAAGCGACGTTTGAATGTCCCACCAGGTCGGAGTATTGGGGCCTCAGCACTAGCTTTGGACGAGCAGCTACCTTCAACAAGCACCGGTAGGTCTACTACAGACACTGGTCGGGAAATCCCCAGCGCAAATGACTCGCCTTTGGACAGCCAGGAACAGGAAGTAGATGATATATCCGTACCGGTAAGCCAGGCTGAAAATACCGGTAATGAAGAAGAATCTCTACAGTCCAACATTGGTGATGTATCCCCTTCTACATGGGTTATTGTTAAAGTTCCGTTTGATGGTAAGAAGAAACATCGACATTATATTGCAGTCATAGTAAAGGTTCTACCAGAAATACATGTTCGTTTCCTAAAGCATGTGAAGGGCACAAGTAACGTCTTCATTAACCCAGTTATTGATGATTACAGTAATATAGACAAGGGTGACATAGTACAAATCCTGCCAGAACCAATACTAGACAAGAAGTGCAGAATGCTGTTCAGTGTTGATGTAAATAAATGGCCAAAATAATAGAGAGAGAGAGAAATAGAGAGGGTTGAAGAGCTATAGAGAGGAGAGAGAAAGCGAGTGATCAGGGGGAGAGAAAGTGAGAGAGAGAGGGGTGGGAGAGAAAGCGAGAGAGGGTGGGGCCAAGAGAAGGGTGGGAGAGAAAGCGAGAGAGAGAGAGAGGTGGTAGAGGGCGGGGCCAGGGGAGGGTGGGGCTGAGAGAGGTGGTAGAGGGCGGGGCCAGGGGAGGGTGGGGCCAAGAGAAGGGTGGGAGAGGGCGGGGCCAGGAGAAGGGTGGGGCCAGGGGAGGGCGGGAGAGAGATCGATATCGAGAGAGAGAGGTGGTAGATGAATAAGGAAAGAGGCAATAATGTGATACAAAGTTATATTTTTTGTAAGGTCCTTTTTATTTCATATTATGATTAGTTTAAGGTATATACCCTGAAAGGGTTAATTAGTATTTCGGGCCATTAATTAGCCAAGATGGCATCTAGTCGGCTGTGTGCCATTAGTATTCCTTTAATATGCAGTCATTAAGATATTATTGCTAAGCTTTAATGATATCAGTATTATTTTTTTAGAAGTTTGGTCACAAGTGTGAAATACGTTTTCAAGGAGTCATTATGTGTAATTTGAATGAATTACTGTAATTGTATTTTTTTTGTATTAGAAAAGTGCCTATACATACGGTGTACCTGAATGCATTAGTGATAATAATATAATTGCTTTGTTATTGAGAATACATAACAATTTTTATGAAGGTGCTAAAATGCACAGAAACTTGGAATCTAATGTATATGCTCCTCTAAGGGCTACAAATGTAAGCATTTCAGTTTGTATTTTTTTTTTTAAACTCCGTCTTGTGTCCGAAGTCGCCTCTGCATAGTCCGAAGCCGTCGTTCAATACACACACTCAGATTTAAAGGGGAAAACCATTAATGTCCGAAGTCACCTTACCCCAGTCCGAAGTCACCTCATATCGATGATGACTTCGGACACCATTATAAATATTTGTTATAATTAAGCCAAAGGCCTATATTTTTTCCCACTGTACACACGATTATTCTACGTTTCTAAGCTATACATAGATGCAAAAGATTGCATTATTAAGGCTTTACCTATTGAGTTAGGCTTAAAATTAGGTCAAATAGGTCCGAAGTCACCCCGAATGACGGTACTGTATATTCTTACTCCACCATACTGTACATAGATGCTTAGCGTAAAGACACCAACTTATAATCCCATCACTCAAAAATAATAATGGTACCGGTAACTAAAAAAGGAATAAACAACCTAGATTTCTTGGGTTCATATTGCAATGAGCCACCAGAGTGATGAAGGGATCTAAATCTAGATTTAAGTAGCCCAAATGTCTGTTCAATGATCACTCTGGTGCTTGTGTGACCTCGGTTATACCGTTCCTCTGCTGGAGTACTGGGATTTGAGAATAGGGTGAGGAGGAACAGCTCCAAGGGGTAGCCACTATCACCTGAAAGTAAATGCGAATTAGGCCTACTTGCATTAGGAAAACGCTAACTTTATTGTAAGCGAATGAAAGATTACTGTCTAAAATATGCAAATAATGTACAAGCAAGCATAAATGACGTCACACTCATTTATATCGGTACTGAAGGGAAGCGAGATAATACAAATATAAAATACTGTATTATTGGAGTCAAAGCTTGGGTTCTAATTGTTCAAAAATGTGCATTGGTATAACCTTTCATATGCTCTTGCCTATACCTAACTGGCATGTCATAATAATATAATAATAACACCGAGCAGTTCCACTATGTTCAAGCTTCTTTCACTACTGGTACCGGTACTATAATTATGAGAACTTAGTTTTTGTATTATTACATAGCCTAGGCTATTCCACATACATTGTGAGTTTAAGAAAATATTCACAAAACAGTGTTTTAATTTAGGGTTTGATTTTGTCAAAAGCAATGAACATTAACCCTTACAAACGGGATGACACTAGATGACGTTAATAGGGTTGTGGGAAAATATAACCGAAACTACCATTAATTTTCCCATGGTTTTAGGTAGTTTTCATCATTATACAGTAGTTTAAATTAGTCACAATCCACGGAAAATGTTATTTTTCCCATTATCCAACAATCTTAAAACACTCGGATGTAAGACATTTTCAAAGATACCGGTAATAGGCCTATACAATATTTTTTTCCTTTGGATACAGGATGGGTTGAGGGGGGGGGGGGGGGGGGCTTTATCCCCCCTCACCCCCCCATGAATGATTGAAATCAGCATCTATTTTAACAGTAGCCTAAGGGGCTTAATAAGATAAGAGGCTACCGGTACCATAAAACAAAATTAGCCTCTGGTGGATGGGCCTGTTGGGGCATTAGGTTATATTCTTTAATATGTGTAGGCCTACCTAATGATCTAAATTAGATCCAAATTAGGCTAGGCCTACACTTTAAGATTTATCTTTCCAAGGAAACTTATTAGGCAAACATGAACAGTGTACTGTACTGTGTTACCAGTACCTTTTACACTATAATTAAAGGTGCTGACTTCTCAAACCATGCAAAAATACTTGTAAATTAGGCCTGTTAGAAGTTAGGCTAAAATTCAACTATGGTAATTCAGTCTCCCATTTTTGGATGCAATTGTTTTAAAGATCAATATGACCTTGGCTCCAGGCATAGGCCTAGGCCTATAATCACTGCAAATCAAATTACAAATAATTGTAAGAACTGTAACCTTTTAACACTAGATTAGCGGGCTAGCGGTTTATTTATATGTACCGCCCAGCGGGGTGTTTTTAGCCAAAATAGGGCTGTTTACGTGATCATTTTCATGCCTAAATAAGACCTAGAGCGTAAAACAAGTATCTATCCCTGAAAGGGCATAAACAGAGCTTTCCAATGACACCATAACGATCCTTTTATGATGGCTAGTTTTCTTGCAACAACCGCGCAACGCGAGTGCAAAAAGCATGTAATTCGGTACTTTCCCCATAAAATTCAGTATGTAGCGATTGAGAGAGGGAGGGAGGAGGTGGGATTCGTGTCAGTAGGTTCGCCGCGGTGGTCTGGAGCAGTCATACGCTCGCTACTCTCCTGCCACCACTTGTCTCTCTCTCTCAGTAACATTACGTGCTGAAATTGCCACACGACCTATGTCGAGCGCCGCCAGATAGTCCAGATTTATTATACTCGACTTATGTTGCGCACCGCTAGTTAGGGGTTAATAAATACTGTATTAAAAAAGGCCTAGGCCTAATTAAGCAAAGTACTGTACCAGTAATTTAAATACTGCATGTGCACAAATTCAACGGACTTGCTAAGAATCTCAGAGTCACTAACACTTGAGTATGTGTGGGAATGGCATGGCCTCTTCTTGTCCGCCTAGCAAGAAATGGGTCCATTTCTTGACATAGGCCTAGCCTAAAGCAATTAATTCATGCCGAGGAAATTTGTAATATCTCGGCAAGTGTGCATCGCTAACATAGAGAGGGTCGAGTGGGTCTCTACCGTCTCTATACCTTCGTTCAAGTCTTAAATTACTACGAAAGAGGTAGGCTGCCACTAGCTCCATGATAGAAAGTCGGGTGAACAGTATATATCCAAGTAGTAAGTACCACAACCATCAAAAACGCAACGCAACGGTTGTTGTTCTTGCAGGGTCGTCGTCTGCTTTCTGCAGTTGTCAAGCATTCCTACTCCAGCAACGCCTTGGTATCGGCTTCCTCCCAGTTCAGTTTATAGGTACTGCCTTGTTGACTGCTCCTCCATTGGCGAAGTTGCTTAGTTTAGATTCCACCTTAGCGACTTAGAACACCCCACGGAGGTGTCCATAAGCTAAGGCGGCAGTCGGCCATGTTGTTGTTGTTGTTGTTGTTGTTCCCCAAGCTGCCTGGCCGAACAGCCCCAAGGCCCTGAGCAAGGCCAAGGCCATAACCGAGCGCCCCCACAGAACCCTCCCCGCCGACCACAATAAAGCCTGGGTGACCGAAGCCACTCCATGGCGGGGAGCTGAGGAGGGTGCGGAAATGCCCGGGAAACCAAAGCCCCACCCAGGGCCCTGTGTCCCTCAGCAATTATGAAGAGAAAGTTGAGGGGCAAGGGAAAACTGTGATGCTTTGGCTTCCAATCTTGGTAGATTGGGAGGTCAATCCACGTTAGAGACGCCGTCACTTGAGATCTAGAAAATATATAAGTAAAAGGAACAGTCAGAATAAGCTATGGGTATGGCAGAGATTGCTCAGTTC
Source organism: Paralithodes platypus (assembly GCA_032716605.1). Taxonomy (NCBI): domain Eukaryota; kingdom Metazoa; phylum Arthropoda; class Malacostraca; order Decapoda; family Lithodidae; genus Paralithodes; species Paralithodes platypus. Next base: position 33,076,741 of record CM064582.1, read on the forward strand.
TCACTCTAATAGACCAGCCCATCACCACATGACTAGAACCCAATCCTCTCAGCATCAGCTAGGAAAGGCCCTAGAAAGCCGCCTTTGGCGGGGGGATAGCTCCCCTATTTCAACCCTTTTCGGGGTTGGGCACCCGCCCGTGGCCATGTTTTTCAAGATGGCTGCCCCCATGTTAAGCTTTGAGTATGGCCTCACAAGGACATAAGGCAGCAGTTGGGAGATATGGCGCCATAAATCGCCCATGAAATCTTTGTGTATCCGGCCCCTGTACTACTACCCCATCCCCTTGCTCATGAGGGATGGTAACGACTCAGAGCTTGTGAAAAATCTTTAATGCGCCGAGCGTGGGCACGATCCCGGGCCTTCTGGGTGGAAGTCCGAGACGCTAGTCACTACACCAAGCGTACCTTAGTGATAGTAAAGAGCTCTACGTTGGACTTGCTCCAGTCTCCTTATGCTCCCCCTGGTATACGGTGACCATGCCTGGATACAGTGTTCAAGTCAAGGCCTGACCAATGATTTGTACAACGCTAGCACCATTTCAGAATCTAGGCAGGTCATCGTTTTCCTTATGATTCCAAGCATTGAATTGGCACTAGCTGCTGCTTTAGTAACCTATCTTGATAGAATCGTGACTCATAGTTCCGGCAAATGTATAAATAGAGCGACTGCTACGATAGGCAGGGATCCCCTCCTGTGATTATCTCCCTATGGTGTTCTGTAGAAGGGTTTATTGGGTCTTTCATCGCAGTATTTCAAGAATAAGGTCTGAATTTCGACGAAAAACACGCCTAGACGAGACTAATGCAGCTTGCGTGAGTTGGTAACAATGTCATAACAATAACAATATTACAGGGCGATATGTACGACAACTACTAACTCCTTAACTCTTAATTACTTGCACCCAATTAATAGCAAGGTAAGATTCAATATAAAGTATTTCATCAAAGTAGGAACGCGGTAATCTTAAAATTGGGATAAAATTGAAGACAAACCGGATACGAGCCCCATCGATAATTATCAGTGTTCTAGAAGTTTCATGGACGATACTTTGAGCGCACTGAAGTTGGTTACTTATTTACTCTTTACTGGTTCCTTTTGGGGACTGGACGACTCGGCCCATGGGACAACTCGGCTCGGACAGCTCGGCCACGACGGCGAGACAGCTTGGCCCATTATTTGAGACAGCTCGGCCCCATGTTATGCTATGGGGCAATTTTGTTTAATATAGCCGTGAAAAAGCCTGTAGCCTTGAAATCCGTGATTGTATCTAACCTTGTGTGTGTATATATATATATATATATATATATATATATATATATATATATATATATCAACTTCTACAGCAAAGATATAGACTGGGACAGACTGAGAGCAGAACTGGCAGTAACTGATTGGAGGGCACTATTCGAAGATAAAAACGTCGACGAAACTCTCAGTATCCTCCAGAAACAATGCCTGGAGACCTGTAAAAACACCATACCACCCAAATCAAGCAGGAAGCAGATCAAGCAGATTCCCAGAGATAGAAAAATACTAATGAAGAAAAGGACGTACTTGAGAGCCAAGCAAAGGAAGACCAGCTATGCGCACAATATCACCAAACTACAAGAAGAGCTCGATGAAGTTGAACGTAAACTCATCCAGTCACACCAAGAGCAAAGAACACGCGAAGAACTCCAAGCAGTTGCAAACATATGAGTAAATAGCAAATTCTTCTATGCATACGCAAAAAGGAGACTCAGGAACACCTCAACAATAGGACCACTTGCAAAACCTACGGGCGAACTTGAGAGTGACCCAACTGAAATGGCCAAGATACTCAAAACAGCAGTACGAAAGTGTCTTCAGCCCGCCAAATGAAGACAAGAAAATCGAGAATGCAACGACTTTCTTTGGCAACGCTCCAGGGACACCACATCAACTCTCCTCGGTAACAGTATCAACAGAGGACATAATAGCAGCCATCGACAAGATTAGACCAAACTCTGCGGCAGGACCAGACGGCTTTCATGCCCAACTGCTAAAAAACTGCAAACATCAGCTAGCCTTGCCTCTAAAACTGCTGTGGAGCAAGTCCCTCCAAACTGGATATGTACCACAATCCCTAAAAGAAGGTAATGTCACACCAATACACAAAGGGGGTAGTAAAGGCATAGCCAAAAATTACAGACCAGTGGTGCTGACGTCACATCTTATTAAAATCATAGAAAGAACAATACGAGCTAAGATGGTCAGCTTCCTGGAAGAAAACGAGGCATTCAACGAGGGGCAACATGGCTTTAGACAAGGCCGCTCCTGCCTCTCACAACTACTATCACACTACGACAAAATCCTACAGGATATTCAATACGGAGAAAATGTAGACGTCATATATCTAGATTTCGCCAAAGCTTTTGACAAGGTGGACCATGGGATCCTTCTACATAAACTCAAATCACTGGGAATAGGGGGAGACCTTGGAAGATGGCTCCACAGCTTCATCACCAACAGAAAACAAAGAGTCACGGTTCAAGGAAGCCTATCAGAAGCAGGTGGGGTCATCAGCGGAGTACCACAAGGATCAGTACTGGGACCTCTCCTATTCCTCATCATGATAGGAGACATCGACAGGGACCTGGAACACTCAACAGCCACATCGTTTGCAGACGACACCAGACTCATGAAGAAAATCACCTCACAACATGATGCTCCGCTACTACAACAAGACTTGGACAAAATCCTGAAGTGGGCAGAAGAAAACAACATGGCCCTAAACGGAGACAAGTTCGAGCTTCTAAGGTACGGGAACAAGAGAGCACTACAAAACGACACCAACTACAAAAGTGGACAGCAAGAAATTACCGCCAAGGACACAGTGAAGGACTTGGGAGTAAATATGAGCAGTGACGCCACTTTTTCCCAGCATATTACCAAAGCCACAACAACAGCAAAACAAATAGCAGGCTGGATCCTGAGAACCTTCCACACAAGAAATGAGAGGTGTATGCTAACACTGTGGAAGTCACTGGTCCTACCACGACTGGAGTACTGTTCTCAGCTCTGGTCTCCCCAAAAAGTAGGAGAAATAACAGAAATTGAAGCCACCCAGAGGACATTCACCAGTAAAATCCATGGGTTTCAACACTTTAACTACTGGGAGAGACTTAAGGAGCTGCAGCTGTACTCACTTCAAAGACGTAGGGAGAGATACATCATCATCTACGTCTGGAAGATTTTGGAAAAAAAGGTAACAAATCCAAACATCCAAGAGACTCAGCACCAAAGGCGAGGGAGGCTGTGCTATGTGAGGACTACGCCGGGATCAACACAAAAAATCAAATCCCTGATCCATCACAGCTTTACATACAATGGAACCAGACTGTTCAACTGTATACCAGCCCCTCTCAGGAACATGACCGGGGTGTCTCCAGACACCTTCAAGAAACACTTGGACATGTGGCTGGCCAAAATACCGGACCGGCCACCAACACCAGGATACCCCAGCACCAACTCCAACCGACTTCTGGAATGGAGAGTGGAAGAAAGGGAGCTGCCTGGTCGCAGTGGAGCCCCAGCTCAACTGTGTCACTAACGGACGGAATACAACTAAGTGTAAGTGTAAGTATATATATATATATATATATATATATATATACCGGTATATATATATATATATATATATATATATATATATATATATATATATATATATATAATGACGATCAGACTAAAACACGCCCATTAATAGGAAAAATCACAACCATTTTAATTTTCAGCCGATGGTGATTAGCATATTTCCCATTTTTATAGAAATCAGTTACTTTGCAAATAGAGTACCGAACTATGGAGTGATCATGAAAACGTGACATTACGGTACCCCTTGAGGTTTATGTCGCCTTTATTATTAATTCTGGCTGTCATTAGACGATCTCATACAGCTTAGGAAGGATCTGTAAGTGTTGAAATGCTGAAGACTCGGCCTAGAATAACCGTCTGTCTTCCATATAACCTTACTAATCTAAATAAAATTACCTCATAATAGACAAAATACACTGTAAAGTGCGTGATGATCCTCAAGGGGTTAACATGATGATGATAGAAGACAATCATATATTGTTATTCCTGACCCTACCTACAGTATATGTCCCTTTTTTATTTATTCATTCTAGGAAACATTTATCCTCTAAGTCATCCATTAGTATTCTCATTAATATTATTGACCTACCGAATCATTTGTTGTTAGCCATTTCTAGACCGGTACTTTCTGGATTTGAATGATCAGTTGTAGGACTTGTGATCGTGTTCTTAAAATTGTGCAATGGGTTCATAATCACCTTTTGTAGTTTATATGGGGAAAGGGGTAGAAAGATCCTTCCCAATAACAATATATCATTTATAAAACCACAGCTAACAAATTACAACAATATAGATATATCCGTTCTCTCGCCCTAATTACCAGTTTATAACTTAATATGCTAAATTCTAAAATTGTTTTATTTATGTAAGTTCAAAATTATTCTAATTAAGATGTGCATCCAATTTTATTTTCTTATTTAGTAAATTAGTCTAGTTGATATTTGGCCAAGACTACCATCAGTTAATGTTAACTAAACTGACTGAACAATGGGATCCAAGAGAATTTGTTTGTTAGCCAATTGTTAGCCTATTGTGTAGCCTATGTACTTTTGTTTAATATGTACTGTACATAATATATCCGTAGTGATACTACATAATTATTAAATCACTCAATAATATAGATCCCCAGCGGTCGAGTGGGGTAATTTCCAATATTACTATTTTTTGTTCTATGTGAGTGAGGGAGACAAAAGGCAGAATTGCCTGTAGCGAGTGCCTCCCCCATAGTTGAAAGAGTAACTGGGCCAAAACCAAGGGACGTTCGAGTCAAAATGCCTGGCCACACAGAGTTTGTGTTATGTGAACCTGGTCTTTTATCACCTGTCTTGTCACTTATGAAGTTCAAGTCTGAAACTTTAGATTCGGTAGAAAAGCTGGCAGTCATATCTTTCGATGAGATGAGTATTGCAAAACAATGGAGCTACGACAAAGGTACAGACACACTGTATAAACCACACAAAAGTGTCCAGGTAGTTATGTTGAGAGGCCTTGTAGGTAAGTGGAAACAGCCAATATATTTTTACTTTGATCAATCAAACGTGCAAAATATATTGACATATTTGATGGAGAGAATAGAGTTAGCAGGCTACCCAGTTGTTGCAATAGTGCACGATTTAGGAACTACCAATCTCCGTGTATGGAATCAATTTGGTATAGATCCTCTCAAACATAATCAAATGTCTTTCAAAAAATCCAGTGGCTGATAAAGACATTTTTGTATTTGCTGATATTCCTCATTTGTTAAAGCTAATCATGAATCATTTTATTGATTCAGGGGTTGAGTTGCAGAACGGAGATATAGTTTCTGCTGCATGCATTCACGTAATGCTGCTCAATACCAAAACAGAATATGGATAATTAGCTTACAAAGTGAGCGATATTCACCTCACAGTCACTGGTCAGCAAAGACAACGTGTGAAATATGCAACACAGTTGTTGTCAGAGAGCTGTGCAAGTTCAATCATGTTTTTAGGCGAGAAAGGAGTTCTGGAGTCTAAAAACTGGAAAGAAACGGCTAAGTTCATCTTACTAGCAGATAACTGGTTTGACGTCATGAATTCCTCCAACTATGGTGATAAGAAACTTTGCTGTGGATACGGAATGTATTTTGATGAACAGACAAGTATGATTGACACAGTGAGCACCATGAGAGTATGTAACTCTGTGTCAAGCTCACTCTATTCCTTTCAGAAAGAAATATTATCATCTTGCAATTCACTCATAGGATTAATGGTTATGTTAAAGAACAGTCATCAGCTTGATTATATAATGACCCGAAGACTAAATCAAGATTGCCTAGAACATTTCTTTGGGTGCATCAGGCAAATGAGTGGACCTCAGGATCACCCAGATTCAGTCCACTTTAAATATAGACTGAACAAATATTTGTTAGGAAGAGAAGTCGCCCTCAGTGACAAATGCAACATTAGCCAACATGCTGATAATGATGAGTGTCTTATTTATGGGGTGGTGTCAGGTGCAACTCCAGAGACACCAAACTCCTATGACGGTGAACTGGGCCTAGAAATTTGCCCAACTAGCTTGCTATTCAAGGATATGGACTTTGAAATGGATAATATGACTGATGAGCTGTCTGATGAGTTGCATGAAGGTGAAAATAATTGCGTAGGAGCATGTAACAATTCATCAAAATCACCTAGTACAATTATAGAAGAACAGGCCTTGTTGTATATACTGTAGGTGGCTATGTTGTGAGGAAATAGAAGAACAGGCCTTGTTGTATATACTGTAGGTGACTATGTTGTGAGGAAATAGAAGAACAGGCCTTGTTGTATATACTGTAGGTGGCTATGTTGTGAGGAAATAGAAGAACAGGCCTTGTTGTATATACTGTAGGTGGCTATGTTGTGAGGAAATAGAAGAACAGGCCTTGTTGTATATACTGTAGGTGGCTATGTTGTGAGGAAATAGAAGAACAGGCCTTGTTGTATATACTGTAGGTGGCTATGTTGTGAGGAAATAGAAGAACAGGCCTTGTTGTATATACTGTAGGTGGCTATGTTGGGAGGAAATAGAAGAACAGGCCTTGTTGTATATACTGTAGGTGGCTATGTTGGGAGGAAATAGAAGAACAGGCCTTGTTTTATATACTGTAGGTGGCTATGTTGTGAGGAAATTCTCTAAAAAATATCCTGATTTAGGTTACATGGCAGCGAACTGTGTATCTGTAAACAAATCATGGATTGATATGGTCAACAGAGGTCACCTGTACATGCCGTCTGATAGTTGTTCTTCTAAATTAACGGTGATGAGAGAAATATTCAAAGCTGTCCATGGCGAAGGTTTGAGGGAAGGAAAACAATGTGTTCATACCCTTGCCTCAGATATTGAAAGGGTGGGAGTTGAATTGCCACCGGATGTAATTTTTTTTTTGTGCAAAAATCTCAGTTTTCTTTAGGATAGATACATAAATAGATAGGGACATAGCGATTCCAAAATTATCAATATAGCCATCTATACCGTTTTTATGTTGTCGAAGCAAATAAGGGTTGTGAAAGGCCGAGTTGTCTCGCAATTAACTCGGGGCCGAGCTGTCTCGGTTTTACTGGGCCGAGCTGTCTCGTTTTTACTGGGCAGAGCTGTCTCGCCGTTGGCCGAGTTGTCCTGGCCGAGCTGTCCCGTGGGCCGAGTAGTCTAGCAACCGTTCCTTTTTCATTTTTATATCAATAAGTAATAAGTAATAAGTCAATAGTTTTAGTTACATTTTACGTATTCATCCTTCTAAAACTTTGATTTTTTTTTCTATATTATTTTACGTATTGGATTTGTATCTCGAATACGTAAAATGTAACTAAAAATTGGATTTTTTTTTTTTTGCTGTTTTTACGTATTCGATTTGTATCTCGAATACGTAAAATGTAACTAAAACTATTTACTTGTTACTTATTCGAGCTGATTTTACGTATTGGAGTCTCCTGAACCCATAGACCCCTTTACATAGAGGAGTCTATGCCTGAACCTGTAAAATCTAGCTGTTTTTACGTATTCTATATTTCTTGAATACGTAAAATGTAACTAAAAAAAAAAAAAAAGTACTTTTTCTAGTTGTTTTCCCGTATTGAATTTGTATCTCGAATACGTACAATTTAACTAAAAATGGGATTTTGTTGTTGTTGCTGTTTTTACGTATTCGATTTGTATCTTGAATACGTAAAATGTAACCAAAACAATTTACTTGTTACTTATTCGAGCTGATTTTATGTATTGGAATCTCCTGAACCGGTAAAATCTAGCTGTTTTTACGTATTCGATATTTCTTTGCCCGCCTCACCCCTCCATGACTTGTCAAAATAGATATTGCCAGCAGGGGGCAAATAACAGAAAAAAAGACAGAAGACTGCGAGTCCACAATCGTACCTATGTGAACACGAATGTACACCCGGATACTACATCCTTCCCAAAAACTATACTCGGCAAGAATGTTAAGTGCGGGCGTACCGCCAGCCTTGTTTACACTACGCATAGTGGCGTCGGACCTTTCCCATCATGTTCCCGTCTATTTTGACTGCCTTTGGATATAAAAATACATTAGCCTAACCAAACAACCTAACCTAACCTAGTATTCATATAGTAATGACAGGGGGCAAATAGCAGAAAATAGACGGGAACATAACTGCGAGCGCACATGACGACCATATGCCCGAAAACTACATCCATCCCCTATATTCTTGTTCTAAAAAATAAAAAAAAAATTAATAAAAAAAAAGCTAGGTTAGCCTAGCAGAAAAAAGAAAAATGGGCCTAGGCCTAGGCCTATATTGTAAACTCCAAGACTTGAATTTTTAAAATCGTAACACATGAGTACCCAAAATTAGTTACAATAGTACCTAGCCTAGCCTCTTGTAGCCTATCAGTAATTATATTGAAATAGGCCTAGGTCTAGGCTTCATTAGAATAAACTCTGGCCTAAGCCTAGCGCACTGAAGTTGGTTACTTATTTACTTTTTACTGGTTCCTTTTTAGTTTTTATATCAATAAATAGTTTTAGTTACATTTTACGTATTCAAAATATACAAATCCAATACGTAAAAATATGTAGAATAATTAATAAATTAATAGTTTTAGTTACATTCTACGTATTCACCCTTGTTGGACCTTTGATTTTTTTTTCTATCTGTTTTTACGTATTGGATTTGTATCTCGAATACGTAAAATGTAATTAAAACTATTTACTTATTACTTATTCGAGCTGATTTTATGTATTGGAGTTGTAGGCCCTATCCTGAACCGGTAAAATCTGTCTGGTTTTACGTATTGGATCTGTTTCTTGAATACGTAAAATGTAACTAAAACTATTTACTTGTTACTTATTCGAGCTGATTTTACGTATTGGAGTCTCCTGAACCGGTAAAATCTGCAGCTGTTTTTACGTATTGGATATTTCTTGAATACGTAAAATGTAACTAAAACTTTATTTATTACTTTTTCTAGTTTTTTTCCCGTATTGGATTTGTATCTCGAATACGTAAAATGTAACTAAAACTATTTACTTATTTCAGCTGATTTTACGTATTGGAGTATCCTGAACCGGTAAAATCTGTTTCTTGAATACGTAAAATGTAACTAAAAAAACTAAAAAAATATTTCTAGCTGTTTTCCCGTATTGGATTTGTATCTCGAATACGTAAAATATAACTAAAACTTTTATTTATTTTTTCTAACTGTGAGTAGACATTTTACGTATTCAAGAAACAGATCCAATACGTAAAATTAAATAGTTTTAGTTACATTGTACGTATTCGAGATACAAATCCAATACGTAAAAACAGATAGAAAAAAAAAATCAAAGTTTTAGTTATATTTTACGTATTCGAGATACAAATCCAATACGGGAAAACAGCTAGAAAAAGTATTATTTTGTTAGGCTATGTCCTATGGTAATTTTCTTGAAAAGACTCGCAGCCTTATTTGAGTTTTTTTGGCCATTTTTTTTTGGCAATGGTAGTTTTGATGCTATTAGTTATAATTCCACTGTGGGAGAAACCCTATATAACCCCATTATCCAACAATCTTAAGATAACTCCCCCCGATAGTGGAGAGGGCTTTGAAGATCAGGGAAAATGTGGGGTTAAAGTAATATAGTAAAATAATGAAGAATAGGAATGTGTGAAATGCCAAAAATGCCACTTTTCCGAAATCCGAGCCAAGTTTTGTCGAAACTTGGCTCGGATTTTCAATAATATCAGAGACTCAAAAGAGCATTTTCTAAAAATCCGAGCCAAGTTTTGTCGAAAGTTGGCTCGGATTTTCAATAATTTCAGAGACTCAAAAGAGCATTTTCTAAAAATCCGAGCCAAGTTTTGTCGAAAGTTGGCTCGGATTGTCCATAATTTCAGAGACTCAAAGGAGCATTTTCTAAAAATCCGAGCCAATTTTGTCCAAAGTTGGCTCGGAGTTTCCATAATTTCATAGACACAAAAGGTAACTTTGAAAATATGCAAGCAAAGTTTTGTCCAAAGTTGGCTCGGATTTTGCATTAATATCAGACACAAAGGGTCACTTTTTATGGTAACATTCGAGGAGATTACACCAGGACTCTTCTTCATCCCTCTGACCAGGTATAGGCTATCCTAGTGTTTACTATCGTATACCCCTTTGAAAGGACATTAGCCTAACCTAACAACCTTACCTAACCTAACCTAGTATTATGGGTGCCTATAGCCCTTTGAAAGGACATTAGCCTAACCTAACAACCTTACCTAACCTAACCTAGTATTATGGGTGCCTATACCCCTTTGAAAGGACATTAGCCTAACCTAACAACCTTACCTAACCTAACCTAGTATTATGGGTGGGGGCTGCCGCCCCCACACCCCCGCTATTTGACATCATTTTGGTATTATGGGTGCCTATACCCCTTTGAAAGGACATTAGCCTAACCTAACAACCTTACCTAACCTAACCTAGTATTATGAGTGGGGGCTGCCGCCCCCACACCCCCGCTATTTGACATCTTTAGACAGATTTTTGGTGTATTATTACCAGTCAACTAACGTACTGAGGCCAACATCGCACTAAAGGACTACATCTTGATAAGGCAATTTGTTTATGCAGAACCAATACACAATATTGAGGACTTTGGGAATGGGGATGTGGGCATTTTCAAAGAATGTGTCTTTCACAGCACTAACATTATACCTACATCGTGATTTCCTGAGTGCATGGTGAACGTATTCTTTATTCCGTTTGTCACATCTAAACTTCTTTTGTTGTCTATTTTCACTCACTTGCAATTCACTGCCACATGTACTACACTTACCAGTTGCCAAGACTAACTTATGCTGAACAAGAAAATCCCATGTAGCTTCCTTGGTTCGCAAAAGCGGCAAAATGTCCCCCAATTTCTGACAGGAGAGACTACAACCTGCACAAGCGGCCATGACAGTTACAAATCTGCCGGGCTGTTTGACGTTTCTGTCAGCTGAGAGAAGGAATGGCAACAATATGCGCCGATTCGTGCGCAAGAGCAAATATAGGCTATGTAATAATACTAAAACTACAAGGGAAATGGGAAAGAAAAATGCCAGAAAGGATTGAACAAATACCGGGAAAACTATGAAACATAAATACAAGCACAATGTAATGTTGCAAATGTGTATATTAGACATACAGTAACATCTTTGTAGAACATAACACTTTACCGTAGCGAGTGTACTCCATTGCGAACACGTCCGTAGCGGAGCTCTCAAGATTGCGGGAGTGAAGAAGAAGAGTTTGTTTACGCGCGGGACTCTATTTTTATCGACATAATCGAGAGTTACAAAACTTATCAAAAGTATTCTACCACAACGGAATCTATGTGAGTATATTATAAGGATTCCATAGAGCTTCACTTTCCCTAATAAATTATGTATAATAACGCTGCGAGTCTATTCGGGATAATTATCGTTATTTTAATACCACAAATTTTCAGAGTGTTTTTATAAACAAACTTGGTCATTTGCATCAATATATAGCGTTTGTAATTAATTAGAAATCTCGGGAAAACCTATTTTCCCCATTAGGCCTATCGATCAATGTTGAGACATGCTCCCCGATAGTGATTTGAAAAGACATTAGCCTAACCTAACAACCTTACCTAACCTAACCTAGTATTATGGGTGGGGGCTGCTGCCCCCACACCCCCGCTGGTTGAGTACTAGGCCTAATCCCTTAATACAAAATTAAAAACATTGGCTGTCGATTATACGAAGGTGAAAGAAAAGTCGATGAAGTCTATGGTGTTTACTCTGCAATCTTCAGCTTGATTGTACATTGATAACGGGAAAGTACCGTATTGACTACCTTGTTACGAAAATTTAATTTTAGTAGGCTAGCATACTTTTATATTTGGTTTTTCCGAGGGTTTAACACTTTTTCATATGATCTTTAGAGCTATCGATGACTGAAAGTACCGTGTTGACAAACTTGTTACGAAAAAGACATTTTAGTACCATACTTTTTTATTAAGTTTTGCCGAGGGTTAAAACAAATTTTCTTATGATCTTTACAGCATATAGATTCAATATTTATCTTCAAATATATCAACAAAATTCGTGGTATTAAAATAACATTGAACCTAAACTGGGTAAATAATACACCAGGGACCATCACTTTATTACGATTCGATTCCGTCTGTACTCCCGTGAGGCTGCCCGAGGCAGTAATTTGTAAACAAAACGTTCCTCAGGTATACCAACCGTAAGAAATGCACCGCGGCGAGTTTGACAGGCTTACCAACCATACGTCCGACGGCATCGCACAAGGAAGCAACTGGCGGTACCACCTTCACGTGCGAATCCGACATGAGAGCTGAGCTCAAGCAAGAGTTCCTCGAAGTCCTCCACACCCAGCACCAAAATTCCACCCACGTATACACAGATGGATCACGCATCAGTACCAGTAATAACAACAGCAAATCTGTGTCTTCAGCATTATGGATCCCAAAATTTCACCTTACCATGGGATGGAAGCTACCCAAACAAACCACAGTGTTTACAGCAGAGCTCTATGGACTCCTCCGTGCACTTGAGATCATCAACACCCTCCCAGTAAGTGCCTACACCATTTGCTGTGACTCCAAAAGTGCCATACAAGCCATCAACTATAACACCAAGACAAACAAGGAAATAGTATACCCTATGATCCAACTCCTCACCACCCTCCACTCTCAAGGATACACAATATCCCTCCAATGGGTACCCAGCCACATTGACATCCTCCATAATGAAATAGTGGATGGACTAGCCAAAGGGATGCACTCCTTCCACCTAACAACAGTCATACCCTACACCACAACCGACCGGACAAACATCCTCAGAGAAGACGTCCTCCAAGACTTCAAGGAAGAGTGGAAAATAACCATAGCTGGCACACAATACAGTAACATCAAGTCAGAGTGGTCAGTGTGGAAACACTCCATCTACAAGAACAAAGCCTTAAACACCGCGGCTCTCCGCCTCAGAACAGGACACACCAGACTGGGAGGGCATATGTACAGGATGGGACTGCAAGCAAATGAAAATTGCCCGTACTGCCTCACACCTGAGACAGTGGAGCATTATCTACTCCCCTGCCACAGACATTACGGTGCCCGCACCCACCTCAGAAGTGTAGTAGTAACCCAACAAGGAGGAACATTCAACATCAAGCATATCCTAGGTGGAGGAGACCTACCACAGCACAGTAAACATGTCATCGCATCAGCCCTAGGAACCTACATCAGAACAACAAACAAAATCACAAGCATATAAAATTACCATCCAACTGAATCTGTACTATACCACCACTGATCATCATCATCATCTCTGACCTCACCCTCACCTTGACTTGAATCACACAGTACACATAGAGCAGTACTGTACTGTATTACAACTGATCATCATCATCTCTGACCTCACCCTCACCTAGACTTAAATCACCCTGACCTCAAAAGACAACGACAAACTTACCTCCCATATACAGTACAGTAGTATAAAATCCACCTTTACTATCTCTCCTAACCCCTATTATACTAACAATTGTTCTTTTCACCCCTCCTAAAACGCCTGTGCAGTAATCTGGAGACACCACAACCCTCCAAGCAAACTGCACATTTAAACAATAAGAAGAAGAGAGTCCTTCGTCGAAGGGATCGCACGATTATCTGGTACTGCGGGCCATAGCCTACTTGGAGGGCTATATTTTTATGATAATCACTTTATTATCAATAAAGACATAATAATAGCTTGGAGGTCAGATCAGATCGATGTGGTTCGGGAAGTAATGCCTTAACAACGGCACTTCCCTGAGAGGTTCTTGTAATTTTCCTTTTGTGACGTGCTCTGTTATATTATATTGTATTTCTTTTTCTTGTTTCTATATGTTGCATTATAATCTATTTCTTCTTATTCCAGCTCCTTCATTTTCTTGGTTCTTGTTCTCCACATACCATATAACATCTTCTTCACTCGTTCCTGGTTTTCTTCTTTGAACAGTAGATTTCCTATCACTTGATTTTCCTCCTCAACGTAAGGTTGTTGTAGCGCTGTTTCCTTTACTCTCTCCTCTATATATATAGGGCACCATAAAATAAAGTGTTTGATGTCCTCTATCTCAGCATTACATAGTAAGCATTTTATATCTCCTCCTACATGCCTGTTCCTGTCTCTTAAATTTATATTATTCGTTCTACACCTATATAATATGACTGAAGCTTCTGTATTATCATAAAGTTCTTCTTCTCCCTTTATTTCTGATTTAAAAGCCCTGTATATTTCTAAACTGCTTTTCTCCCCTAGCTCTTCCTGCCATTTCCTTGTATTCCAATTTTTTACTTTCTTCTTAATTTCTTCATTCAGTATACTCGCTAAATTGGGAGGTTTGACGACCTCCCTTATAACCAAATAAGGAAAACTTCTTATTTGGTAGCAGTCTCGGAGTATCCAACGTAGGGCTTATATGATCTCAGCCGCTACCACAGTGCACCGATTTATCGGTACTCACGCGAAGTAACCAAATAATCTCTAGAGTTGCACCTCAATTCACTACTAGGCACGTTGTACACACTCCGAGACGACTAAGAAGGAAGAGAAAGCGAAAGAGAGAAAGAATTGTTATAGTTACCCATTTAATCTAGCTGCTCTCCTCTGAGCCATGCTCCATGTTCTATGAGCCTGCGCCAGGACCTGCCAAAGTATCGAGGTATCAAGTAATCAGTTTAGATTGGATGGGCAGGGGATCGGCATGAGGGCGGGATACTCTGTCGTTGGATACTCCGAGACTGCTACCAAATAAGAGGTTTTCCTTATTTGGTTATAAGGGAGGTCGTCAAACCTCCCAATTTAGTAGCAGTCTCTACGTTTCCAACGTAGGGCTTGAATCCCAAATTGGAGGCGGACATCCAAGAAACCTTAAACCCCAAGCCGTAGCACAAACAGAGGACCAAGAAAAGAGACAAATAAACAAATCAGTTTATTAGAAAAAGAGCGTAACAGTACGGTGCATATTAACCCTTTGGCGCACCTATAGTTTCCAATCAAAGTTTTTCCCACTCCCAAAGTATATCTCAGCTCACTCAGAGCCAGTTTTGTGCCCGGCGATAATTTGTTTCTGTGACGTTTTTATCCACCAAAAAATCCTTGTATTTGGATTAATGAGGTACCATCGGCTTCGTTATTGATTGAACTTGAAGATAAGCGAATAAAAACATAGAATAAATACAAATCAACCACATTGGGGCACTCCGAAATAAGAATTGTAAAAAAATAAGTAAATACCTTATCTCCAACTCGCGCTAGCTTAAAATTTTGCCCAAAACATTTTTGATTTGCATACATATATGGAAGCGGAATTTAATGAGGATTCCACTGGTAACTTTAGAATTACTATAAACCAAATAGTTACTGAGATACACGAATAAACGTGAAAGTATCGAAACACAGACTGAGCTGTACTCTGCTCCCCTCCCAGCCAGCCGTGAGTAAACGGTTAAACTGAGGGGGTTGCCAATTGTACCCATTGAAATAGACGTAATACTTAATATCTATGCCAAATATGACGCGCGTCAGACGAAAACTTAATTTTTGGCGAATATTTTTAAGTTTAATGACTCTTAACGAGTCATCGTGCGCCAAGGAACAAAATACCAAATGACTCTGAACGAGTCATCGTGCGCCAAAGGGTTAAGGAAGTACAGTAAACCCTCGCTATCTCGGACTAATTGGGGGGAGACCACTTCCGAGATGTCCGATTTTCCGAGATGTCCGAAGTCCGGCTAATGTCCGACTTAAGAGAGGGAAAATTCCGAATTAGAAGAGGAAAGTCCGCGTCACCAGAGAAATTGAGATTTTAGTTTTTGTTTTTTTATCTATCTATTTAATGCATCTATCTCCCTTATTATGTTCCTTCCAACAACCAACTATACTCCTAAAATCGATTAATGAAATTTACAAACACATGTGGCAGTCCGTGGATTCGAATCCAGGATGCTCACACCGAAAATCAACACCTTATGCATCGCACCACGTAGACAGTTAAAGAATGGTGGACACTGCCTACGATTTATTATGCAACTTCGAATCCTGCATATCAATCTAAGCATGTACACACATCCCAACTGCAACTCACGTAGGCTATGCATATGTGAATGGAAAGAGCAATTAATGGGGCCTTAACCACTAGGGAAGTCCTCTCGATAAATTACCCCTGAACCAATATCAATTATTATGTTCCTTCCAACAACCAACTATACTCCTAAAATCGATTAATGAAATTTACAAACACATGTGGCAGTCCGTGGATTCGAATCCAGGATGCTCACACCGAAAATCAACACCTTATGCATCGCACCACGTAGACAGTTAAAGAATGGTGGACACTGCCTACGATTTATTATGCAACTTCGAATCCTGCATATCAATCTAAGCATGTACACACATCCCAACTGCAACTCACGTAGGCTATGCATATGTGAATGGAAAGAGCAATTAATGGGGCCTTAACCACTAGGGAAGTCCTCTCGATAAATTACCCCTGAACCAATATCAATTATTATGTTCCTTCCAACAACCAACTATACTCCTAAAATCGATTAATGAAATTTACAAACACATGTGGCAGTCCGTGGATTCGAATCCAGGATGCTCACACCGAAAATCAACACCTTATGCATCGCACCACGTAGACAGTTAAATACATATATATAACTATGTCTTATTTGGTATTTTTTTAATCTATGAATCAATTCTAATACGATGGAATTGAAAACAATATTACCCTTCTAACACACAAATAATAAAATGAAAAAGAGAGTAAATAAAAATGTCTCCTTTGTCTTTCAGAAACATAAGTCCGTCTCGTATATGTTAGTATTTTATCGCTCGCCCCTAGCCACTCTCTCTCTATCCATTTATCTCTCTAATGCATCTAACTAACTCCCTTATACATTAACATAACTATGTCTTATTTGGACTTTTTTGTAATCTATAAATAATTTCTAATGAGATGGAATTGAAAACAATATTATCCTTCTAGCACACAAATAATAACATGAAAAAGAGTCAATAAAAATGTCTCCTTTGTCTTTTCAGAACCAATTAAGTCCGTCTCATAATAGTTTGTGTGTATCGCTCACTTCCCCTTCTGCAACTCTCTTTCTATCTATCTTGTCTTTTCAGAACCAATTAAGTCCGTCTCATAATAGGTCGTGTTTATCGCTCACTTCCCCTTCTGCAACTCTCTTTCTATCTATCTTGTCTTTTCAGAACCAATTAAGTCCGTCTCATAATAGTTCGTGTGTATCGCTCACTTCCCCTTCTGCAACTCTCTTTCTATCTATCTTGTCTTTTCAGAACCAATTAAGTCCGTCTCATAATAGTTCGTGTTTATCGCTCACTTCCCCTTCTGCAACTCTCTTTCTATCTATCTTGTCTTTTCAGAACCAATTAAGTCCGTCTCATAATAGTTCGTGTTTATCGCTCACTCCCACTCTGTAACTCTCTCTTTCTATCTATCTATCTCTCTAATGCATCTACGTAACTCCCTTATACATTAACATAACTATGTCTTATTTGGACTTTTTGTAATCTTTGAATAATTTCTAATGCAATGGAATTGAAAAATATAATATCGGACATTTTCCGAATACTTATATAAAGTTCGACAACGTCAGAGACTGTCGGAACGATGACGGAAATGTCCGAAATACGGAAGTGCATGTCCGAGAGGCAGTAGCCAGTCCGACTAGTACGGGTTTACGACTTCTAGAGGTCCGAGATGGCGAGGGTTTACTGTACATGTTACAAGTATCAGTCTAGGGTCTTAAAAGTGCCGCGGCAGGGTAAGGAAAAGGTCATGTCGACCTGAGAACAGCACACCAATCTGGGAAGAATGAAGTCAATTGTACATGAAGACAAGAATCTGAAGGCATGGCACAGTAGGTGGATGACCTCCAAGGATACTCTTTAATTACAAAAACCGGGTATGAGGCATAGACATACCAAACAAGTAACCCTAGACAGTAGAGTCCATATGTAAAGAAGTAAGAGATATATCCTTAATACTAAACACAGATGACATACATGTAAATGAAAGAGAGAAAGGCATTGTACAAGTATACAAAATGACCCCCCCCCCCCTCCCCCCCAGTGTAGGGAAAGGAAGAAAATACAGTATGGGATGAGAAGAGATACAGGATGGAGATGAATCATGTGACACATTGGCCTAACGCAACACAAGGCACACCTGGCCTGGCAGTGGACATGGACAGGTACGATGAGACAAAAGTGTTGTGGGAGGATCATAACCCTGTGTCGGCTATGTCCGATAGTGAAGAATTGTTTAAAAACCTCACTGTCGCCGCATAAGAGCGGACATCATGTGCGGAGCCCTTCGTAAGGGGATTACTAGCAGTAATGACATGTCTTAAATGAAGTCCCACAGCACGTTTGCCTAACCGTGTCCCTGTCTTAGGGGCCAACCAGAGCGCCGTCCCCGACGTCGGCACAGCGGCACGCACATACATATGCAAGGCTCTTACCGGGCATAGCGGATGATGCGTGCTCCCACATTTTAAAGCCGGTACATTAAATGGCTTAAAAATGTGCGCCTCACGTTCATTCTTGGCCACAAAATGAACGGAAGGGGCCAAAGTGACTGACCCCAAGGAAGGCGAAAAACTCATGCAATTCGGGGCCCTCGATATGGCAGCCAACTCCGAGACCCTCTCTCCTGTAGCCAACACTAAAAGAAACAATTTTTTATAAAGCAGATGAACAGGTGTTAGGTTAGTGGTGTAGATGGGTGAGGTAAGGAGCCTTAGAGCCTTCGCCAGAGACCATTGAGGCGGTATCTGGCGCGGGGGCGAAAGACAGCTCCTTGTGAGGGAGCACCAGCCCCGTCAAGGTTTCAAAAGGCTCCCTAATAGCGGACAGGTGGTTCCTAATGGTGTTGTACATGTATGTGCGTGTCGCAAACAAGTGATTAAGGTAATGGAAGACTAACGCAACCGACGGAACTGTTTGTTCGGTGTCATTGATCCATTTAGTGAAAGTAGTCCAATAAGACTCGTAAGTCTTCCAAGTAGCCTTAGTCCAGTGCTGATTAAGCATATCAGTCAAGCAACGTTCATATTTCGGTAACCACCCTGCCTCACAAACATCCACGATGCGAATGCCAACGAGGTCCCTAGGTCTCCAATCTGTCCCAAGTGGAAGTCTGAGCCAGACAGGGGAACGGGACTCGGGCACCATTGCTTCAGCTGAGCGTACCAGGCTTGGGCCGGCCAGAGGGGCGCGATTAACCAAACCTTGCCACGATACTCTCTCAGCCTGTGTAGGACTTTACACATAAGCAGTGCGTCGGGCGGTGGAAAAGCGTAAATCGACTGTCACCTGCTCCAGTCCTCGCTGAAGGCATCCGGCCCCACCCCCCGCCTGAGTACAAGTCCAGCGGGTGAGGTAGTCCGGCAGCTTGTTCGTCCCTGAGGAGGCGAACAAGTCCACCTGCGGATGGCCCCAGGAGGCTGCGAGGTCGTCGAAAACGCTTTGTCTTAATGACCATTCTACCTTGGTGCTCTGTCCTCTCGACAAAGCATCCGCCCAAAGATTGGCTGTCCCGGGCAGGTAAGTCGCATGCAGGGTGATGCTGTAAAGATCGGCCAGGTAAAACAATTTCTCCGCCAGGTCTTGGAGAACAACAGACCTGGAGGAGCCCTGCTTTTGAATACAATGAACCGCGGACATGTTGTCCATCCTGAAGGCCACCGACTTGCTCGTGAGGGCCAGTCCGTGATCCCGCAGGAAGAACAATGGTACCAACAGTTCCAGGGCATTGATGTGGAAGTGTGAGAGCCCCGACCACCTGCCGTGGTTTTGATGTCCCATGTCTGATTGATAGCCCCACTCCACCTCGCTCGACGCATCTGTGTCTACCCAGATGGTCGGCGGAGGAGCAGTCCAGGGCACAGCCGCAGAGAGCGTGCCCCGAGCGGCCCAGTGTGTAAGTCTCAGATGTATTGAGCGCGGTACCGTCCACAAACGGTAAGGGGGCGAGATAGGGAAGTGCCTGTTGCCCAGCTGAATGAGGCGTTTTAGTCGGAGCCGGCCCAAGGGCACGGTCAGAGACGCCCAATTCAAAGACCCTAGTAGGGAGTCCCAGATTTTTCGTGTTATCGAGATCGAGTGCAACACGACAAAGAGCTTCCTTCGAAGTTTCGCCGCATTCATTCGACTCTGGGAAACGGTGGCGCTTAGAAGATCCCAGTGCAAGCCCACCCACGTCACTTCTCGTGACGGTGAGAGGCAGGACTTGGGAATATTTAGTTTGAACCCCAGGTTTGTGATATGTCTGTCTACAGTTAGCGTGTCCTGTACACAGTGTGTGAGAGAGTCTGCTGAGATGAGCCAATCGTCCAGGTAAAACAGGATCTGAATCCCTTGTAAGAGCAAGGGGGTCAGAGCCTGCTTTACCAGTTTGGTGAAGACCTGCGGTGCTATGTTGAGGCCGAATGGTAGTCTGGTGAATTGGAACACCCGTTTATCCGACTGCAGTGCGAGGCAGCCCTGGAACCGAGGAGCCATCGGCACATGCCAATAAGCATCCTTCAGACCCAGGGTGACCACCCAAGACAAGGGCTTGAGTGCCAGGCGTACCTGGTTGATGGTGAGCATGCGGAAACGGGCGTTCACAATGTGAGAGTTGGGGACTGAGAGATCTACCACCGGCCTCATAGCAATGCAGTCCTTCTTTGGGACCAGAAACACACAAGAAAGAAATACCTTTTGTGTAGAAAATATTTCCTTGATAACGCCTTCCTGCATGGACATGATCACTTGGGCCACTTCCCGAGACACTGGTCGCTGTCGGGGAGGGCACCTGAGAGGAGGCCTGGACCTCCACCTCCAAGTCAGACCCTTCTTGACCACCCGACGCGCCCACGACCGGCGGGGCCATTGCCGGTAGTGGGGGCGGAAGAAGCCGGTGCGGGCTCCTTGTGTCAGGCCCATCACCGCTACGACGAGATGGTCGGGTGAGGGAAGAGGGGACTGGCCAGGAGGAACTACGCGTTTTTTGTCGCGGAGCCCCTCTTGGACTTATCGTAGTGGGATGAGCCACCATGTCTTCCCCCAGACGTCCCCCCGCCTCGCCGAAACGATGGACGGGCCTCGCGCTCTGGCCTATCCCCCTCCAGGCTGTGTCTGGCAGCGGAGGAACTGGGGCCCTGCGCCTGCCAGCGCCGCATCCCCTCTCGACGGGGACGGCGATCCGGGGACCGACGTCCACGGAAGGCGGGTACACCACGCCCCCTGGCCACACCTTTTGCCTGGCGCCCTTTGCCGGCGACAGACCTGCCCCCGCGTCCGCGGGTGGAGGAGGATGAAGTGGGCTTCGCCACCACCTTCCGTTGAGCAGAGTAGGTGTCACTCTGCGCCAGTAGGAAAGCCCCTTGCCAAGCCTCCTCAGGGAACAGACCAGTGGTCAGAAGGTCAGTCAGGAGGAGGCGGTTGCGGACGTCGGCAGGGGCCTTACAGAAAGCCACCCGAAGTTGTTGACGGCAACGAGTGGCTTCATGGAGGGAGTGGCAGATGTCCTGAACAGGGTTGAGGGCAAGCTGCAGGGCGATCCGTCGGACATGCTCAAATCCTTGTCGATGATCAGCTGATTCCAGTGACTATAAGGCGGAGGTGAACCCGCGCCAGTTCCAACTGAGCAAGAAGAATTGAAAGTTGGCGCGCTGCTCGCTGACGGAACTTAAAGTCCCGGTCCAGTGGTGCCTTCTCCGGTGCCGTGAAAAAGGAACACGGAAGGGGGCCCACTGACACTTTGGGAGCATTGAGCCACTCCCGCACAGGCAGAGGGAAGCCCGAGGAGGTAAGGAGCATGCCCGACAGAAAGGATGATTCCATGGATGGGATGGCCGGCAAAGTCTCAGCCATGGACTGACCAAACTCCACCGCTTCACGGACCCACTCACCCCAGGGACCCGGACAGACGTGCGGTAGTTCGAGCATCAGGACCCCGTCCCGATCTCGCACATTCCTGAGGTACGGCGTCCCTGAAATGGCAGAGAGGGAGTGGACAGCCGCAGACAGGTCTTGGCGGGAGTAGTCAGCCCAGGGCTTGGTGGCAGTGTAAGGCAATACTGATGGATGATAAGAAAAATACCTCATGTCTTGCCGGTTAGGGTATACCCTCACATCGACCTCAGGGACCAGACCTTGTGGAGTAATGGCCCGGAAGATGTTTTTCTCATTTACCTAGATAACCCAGCCTTCCGGCACAGCCCGCTCTCCGGCCGGCAGGTGGACCGCTCCCTCAGGGTTGGAGGCGATCACATCTCTCCAAGCTACAGAATCCCCATACAGGGATGGCATCTTGACTTTGGGGATCTTAAACTTGGAGAGAGGTGGCACAGAGAGGGGGTGAGAGAACAACCCTAAACCCTGGCCCGGGATAACAACGGGCCAGAGAGGAGTCGTAGGTGGCGTCGGAGGTGCAGGTGATGAAGCAGATGATGTCAACGGTACCACGACCGGGAGAGCAGGCCGAGATGGGATGTGGTCGGCAACAGGCGGGAGAGGAGCCACAATCGGAGTCTGCAGAAGTACCGGGTTCGGAGTACCCAACCGGGAGACCACCGCCTCCATGGCCGCCGTTACAGAGGAGAGGATGTCTGCCTTATTGGAGGCCATCTCTAGACGAATAGACGCCAACTCCGCTCGTAACTCCGTCTCCGCAGCAGGAGGGATGGACGCCTGTAGAGGAGACATGGAACCAGCCTCACTGGGCCCTCGGGCCTCATGGTCCATGAGCGGGGAGAACTCAGGGGACGGCGGGGAGGAATGTGCTTCCACAGCGGGGTCCTCCTGGCCCGAATCTGGTGCACTGTCCGAAGACGAGTCGACCCCCACATCCTCGTCCTCCAGCCTATCAAAGTCCGCAACCTCCATCTCAAGAACATCGTCTAAATGGTCAGGGAGACGAGTAGGAGACGGCTGGCCACAAGGGATCGAGGCGTCGGAACCTCCAGGTTGAGGAGGAAGCGGGGAGGGCATCGCCGCCGGGACCACCACAGCGGGGCCCGCCATAGGGAAGAGGCCGGGACCCCTCACAGGGTGGGAGGCAGGCAGAGGCTCAAACTCCACCCCACCAGTGGCTGAAGATGGTGCAGGATGGAGAACGACCTCCTCGGCAGGCGGGGCAGGACGGCGTTTGGCCCTGAAGACCGTGGAACCCTGCGAAGGAGGGGGGCTCATCCTGATGTGAGGAGAAGCAAGACAGGGTCGATCAGCAGGGGATGGTGATCGGCGTCGTTTCCTCCTGCCAGAAGCTCCAGAAGTCACTGATAGGTCGGAGGGAGGCACTCGACGATCATGACGCCTGGGGCCCCGCTCCCTGGGATGCGCCCTCACGCCCGCCGGACCCGAACTCCTGGTAGGGGAGCCCCGAGCCGTATGAGGAGAGCAGGAGTGACGAACAGTAGGGGAGCGGGAATGGCGTGCAGCATCGGAGGAAGGTGGGATCCCCAACAACACCCGGACGTCATCCTCACGGAATGAAGGAGCCCTGTGCAGGACCCTCTGGACGTGACAGGAGATGACGTCCCATGACTGGCGGAGAGACGTCCTGGCCCGTTGTCCTTCCGCCGATGTAGGTAGAGTCTCCAGCAGTTGAAGAGCGGAGAGACACACCCCACATCGGCGGGGATCGTAAACATCCTTCCCGTAGCAGGCCGTGTGGAGGCAGCATTCCCGATGATCCCGCAAGGCCGACCGCTGACATGTCGGCCGAGAGCAGGGAGGAGCCGGCATCACAGCACTGAAAAATGTGGGAAGCATTACCCACAAGTGGAGGTGAGACAGGCAATATGAGGCAGTTTAGCCAAATCAGCATGTAATACCCAGTAAGACAATATCCAGTAAGAAGCTAAGTAGCAAGTATATATAACAGGAAAGTCAAATAAAAACCACCCACACCGGAGACCCTCAACACCAGGGCTGGGACAAGCCCCTTAGCGAGGTCCAAACCAAATTTTGGGGAAATTTGTCCATTCCGAAATACCTGAGAACCCCCTGTGAGAGCGGAGGGAGGAGGTGGCGAAGTGGCGGCGGCATAGGGACAGCCGGCAGTAGAGCGGGCACCAGCTGGAAGAAAAAGGTCAAGTGTGAGCAACCCAACAGTACCCTATAAATTTAAATAGGGGCGGGGAGGGAATCCAAAACACACAGGACATCGCCACTTTGGGTCGAGTCCTAGGACTTTTCAGGTGGTCCTTGGGTCCACCCAGTATACAAGGAGGCCGCCTGTAGGGCGGGAACCAGGTACAGAAGGAGGACACAAGGAACAGGACATAAGGGATAGGAAAACAGCCAAGCAGCCGTTGTCCAGGTACATGAAATAGGGGGCAGAACAGGGTGCATAAACCAAGTCAAGTGAAAAAGCTATGTGGCCTAGGCCTTGACAAGGCACAGGGCACATCAAAAAGATAAAGGCGCTTGTAGGGCGGATTTAAAAAGATGAAGGAGCTGAGGACACCAGAAGACCCTTGCCTCGTGGCGAAAAAACGTGAGTAAACCCGAAAATCGAGTCAACATATCCAAGCATATCCTCCCTGTGAGCGGGGCCCCTATCGCGTACAGTTTCCAGACATCCCTCCCCCTTATTGTGATCAAGTAACCACAGGCAGGGGAAGAACAGAAACATGTAAAATGTAAGAAAAACGAGAATTTAACCGAGAGCTACGAGACCGAGACCTCCCAGTCAGTTGAGACAAAAGGAAGTCAGAAGGAAGGGACCTGTGTGGACCATTCCAACGGCGGGCAGCTCAAGGCAAAAAACTGATTAGCTTAAACACACAATCTAACGAGAATTTTAACAAGAGCGTAGAAGACCAACCAGCAAGACAGTTGAGACAAGAGGAAAACAGAAGGACAGGACTGTGTGGCCCAATCCGACGGTGGTCAGCTCAAGTTAAAAAACAGGCCTAGCCTAGGTACACAATTCACATAAAAGAGAAAACACTAGGGCAGCATCAATCCCTGAGTGAAAAAACCTAGTAACAAAGCTAAACACTGCCCGAGAAGCCCCACAATTACGTTAAATTAATAAAATAAAAGGAGGATAGCCTAGGGTTTGACCGACATTTTCACCAGAACCACGTATCCACGAGCCAAGTAGGCCCGGGGAAACGAAAAGGAACTGACAAAAGCGTCAACCAGGCGAACGAAATACAAGACCACCAACTATGGACAGGTTAAAGAAACAAGTCAGAAGGGCTAAAGGTCAGTTGAGACCAAAGCAGCATGTTTGTGAGAGAATAAAGGCTGTGTGGCCTATGCTCACACAAAAGCAGAATCCAGAGAAACCTCATGCTCAAGTCTTGTAAAACATCGACACGTAGTCATATAAAAAAACAATAAAACAAAAAGTCACAAAGGGAAAGAAACACAATGCATCCCGCGGGAAGCATCTCCCCCCCCCCCCAAGGTACGTTAAGGGTAGTTAAAGTGAACATGAACCCGAAAAGCGAGGGTAGAATCGACACACAACGACCGCTACGCGGCGTCGCGGACCAAACACCCCCGAAGAAAACAAATAAATAAACACGTCTCCAGCACTACGCGCACACCCATTAAACACGCCATAAATCCGTATAAATGCTGCCTACATCACTGAACATCCTTCTAAAACCTTAACAGCCTGAAAAGGCTAACACTCACTAATAGTTGAAGCGAAGGGGACGCAAAGCAGGCACTCGCGAAGCACAGTCAAGAAAGGCGTGTGACATCGACGGTGGGCGCGAAGTGACTGATACTTTGGCAGGTCCTGGCGCAGGCTCATAGAACATGGAGCATGGCTCAGAGGAGAGCAGCTAGATTAAATGGGTAACTATAACAATTCTTTCTCTCCTTCACTTTCTCTTCCTTCTTAGTCGTCTCGGAGTGTGTATAACGTGCCTAGTAGTGAATTGAGGTGCAACTCTAGAGATTATTTGGTTTCTTCGCGTGAGTACCGATAAATCGGCCCGCTGTGATAGCGGCTGAGATCATAAGCCCTACGTTGGAAACGTAGAGACTGCTAATAAATCTGTTTCTCCTAAATTTAAAAAAATTCTTATATATTTTCTAATTTCCATTGTCCATGGATCTTTTTCGTTGTTTAATTTTTCTTCTGTTGTTGTTGTTGTTCCCCAAGCTGCCTGGCCGAACAGCCCCAAGGCCCCGAGCAAGGCCAAGGCCATAACCGAGCGCCCCCACAGAACCCTCCCCGCCGACCACAATAAAGGGGTGACCGAAGCCACTCCATGGCGGGGAGCTTGAGGAGGGTGCGGAAACGCCCGGGAAACCAAAGCCCCACCCAGGGCCCTGTGCCCCTCAGCAATTATGAAGAGAAAGTTGAGGGGCAAGGGAAAAATGTGACGCTTTGGCTTCCAATCTTGGTAGATTGGGAGGTCAATCCACGTTAGAGACGCCGTCACTTGAGATCTAGAAAATATATAAGTAAAAGGAACAGTCAGAGTAAGCTATGGGTATGGCAGAGATTGCTCAGTTCTCACTCTGATAGACCAGCCCATCACCACATGACTAGAACCCAATCCTCTCAGCATCAGCTAGGAAAGGCCCTAGAAAGCCGCCTTTGGCGGGGGGATAGCTCCCCTATTTCAACCTTTTTCGGGGTTGGGCACCCGCCATTTTTCTTCTGTTATTCTTCTAAGTAAATCATTACTGTCTTCTCTTAAATATTTTAAATATTTTATACTTCCTTCCATAATTCTTGCTTCCATTGTGGATGCTCCTATCTCCCCTCTCAGGGACACTTTTTGTGCATATCTCGGTGCCCCTAATATTTGTCTAAATACCCTATTTTCAATATTTTGTAACTTGTTTATTTCTGTTTTTGTAAATCCTATTATGCTTGAGCCATACAGGACCGACGGGAGCACCACACTCTTCCAGTATGTTTTACCAATTAGAATTTTGTTGCAGCTTTGTGCTATTACAGGATAGGTCATATTAGCCATTCTATTCGTTTTTCCTATAGCCTCAGATTTCTGGTCTTTGAAACAATTTCTAGTACCATTTACTTTTATTCCTAAATACTTAATCTGCTTAACTACTTCTATTTCTTTGATATTGTTTGGTTTCTCCTTCATATTAAATATTAATATATGACTTTTATTTATATTTAGCCCACATTCATTTCCTATTTTAATTAGATCTTCTATTGCCTTTTCAGCCTCTTTTATTGTATGTGCCATAAGTAGACCATCGTCAGCATAGAATAGCGCCTTTATTTAAAAAAAAAAAGTGACATGACAGCTCTCTCCGTGTCCTTGACATTTTGTTTACATTAATCAGCTGACTTCAGTTCATCTCGCTTGTGATTGGTCGGTATTTTTTAATGCAAGAATAATAAGTCCATATGATTGGTGGAGCGAAATATTGTGCGAATAAGGCGATATATCGCCTTAGCGACTTACGAACAACATAAGATGTTTTGAAAAACTTTGTGTATGGGAGATTTCGCCATAAGCTATGGCACCATATCCTGTCCTTAGTGGAAGGTACCTTAAGACCACTAAGGCCTGCACCTAAGGTAGAGTTTTGAGTATCCGGCCCCAGTAGCCTAATGTTTGTTGTAACTTTAGATATTTCTGCAGGAGATGGACGGGAAATATTCTGTATTTGCAAGGGAGCCTAGCGCCACTTTAAAAAATGTATATGATGAAATTAGGATGATTTGCATATTTTTCAATTTTACCATAGCCTAGGCCTAGGCTAGTTGAGATGTTTGGGTTTGTTGTGTTCGTTATTTTGGTCAATGTCCAGTGATTACAGGACGTTTCGACGGTGTGCCAGTTCGACGGCGCTAATTGGACGGTTTGACGATACCGACGATGCCGTCGAACCTCCGTCGAAATGTCTATTATATTTGTGTAGCCTAGGCCTAGGGACTAGGGTAAGATCCTGTGTAGCGGGTGTAACTGTTTTTCAGATGCCTATTTAACCCTCCTGGCCCGGGCAGGCTCTCCTAATGACGGAGCTCGTATCCGGGCGATCTGGTCGAATATCAACAAAAGTAAACTAAGACTAATCTCGCTTAATATATTACCTACATTAATCAAACATATATAGAAATGAGCGCCTTACCTTCCTGCGTAGAATGGCGTTGAGTAGAGCTCTCTAGCTCAACTGGTTCCGGAGTGATGGTGATGGAAGTAGAGGTAACTTTTGCCGCGTATTTACCTCGGCGCGTCCGAACACTCAACCGCGGCCCCGGCTACGACGCCCAGTTGCACTCGTCGCTCCACCCGCAATTATGCCGGGAAGCGATTTGATAGTGTTTTATTGGTTATTCTGTCATTTATTATAGTTATTATGTTATTTTCACTCAATAAAGTTATTTATATGAACTTATTTGTGTCTCTGTCACTTATTACTTCGTTTTATTATTATTATTATTATGATTATTAGTGTCACTTTCACTGGACTTTGATAATTGGTAGTGTCATTTCCCCTGTTATGTATTGTTAGGTAAGCTAATATATATAGTGTCACTGTCACTTATTCATATTGTTATGAAGGCACTTATTATTACTTGTGTCTGTCTCTTTCACTTTTACTTAGTTTTATTATTATTATACTGTCACTTTGACTGGCCTAGGCTTATTGAGTGTCATTTTCACTTATTTATTGTTAGAAATATATATTTTAGTGTCACTTTCACTTGTTCATATTGTTATTGAAGGCACTTATTATTACTTATGTGTCCTTTTCACTTATACTTAGTTATATTATTATTCTTAGCCTACATTTGAGTGTCACTTTCACTGTTGTCACTTCCACTTCAAAAGGTTGTTAGAGTGTGGAAGTCATTGAAGCAGGTGCCAGCACACAGTCCAACTTGACACTCGAGGCATTCCCAAGTGGTTTTTGTGGGTTTGCGGGGTCTGCAAGTTGTGTGGCTGCACACATGGCACCTCTTCTGACTCCTAGCGTTACTACCTGGTGCTTTGAAAGGAAGGGCGCTGAGCTGGTGCTTCCTGAAGAATTCAGCACACCCCGTTCTGTCAAGCTGGCCTGGTCCTTGTATTGGCCTGCCTGGTGTACCCGCATGTTTAGCCAGGAGCTCAAGTAGCACCTGCTTGTGGAACATCCGCTGGGACTTGTACTTCTTGGCTCCTGGAGTCCTCAGACGGTAGATGTTGTAGGCATTGAGGATCGACATATCTACCGTATGCAGGATAAACTTCTTGTACCACCTGCAAGATGTTCGCAGGCAGTCGATGAAGCCCATCTGCATGTCGGACTTGTCAACGAGGCGCATGTTGATGTTATAATCCAGGACAGCAGCTGGTTTGTGGACGGGGTTCTTGGTTGTTCGGTCCACCTTCCCTGTGGCGACCATCTGGGCCTTGTGGCATGTGGTGAGGAGGTTGACCTTGCGCTGGTCATGCCAGTGGATGGAGAGGATGGGGCCACTCTTCTTGTGGAAGATGTCCGCCTTCTTCGTCTTGGTTGGGTAGCCTGGCATGCCCTTCCTTTTGCCCTTGACTGTGCCAACAGTTCCGGTCTTGCGGTCATGGAGGTACTTGGTCAGGAGAGGCGACGTGTAATAATTATCTATGTAGAGGATGTGGTTATTATTGAAGTGCCTCTCCATCATCTTCTTCACTACAGCGCCACCAAATCCAATGAGAGGGTCAGTCACAACTTCTCCAGCCTTGCCGCTGTAGACTATAAAGTCCAGCACATACCCCGTCAAGCAGTCGCAGAGGACGAAGAGCTTGATGCCGAAGCAGTGTCTCTTGGACGGGATATACTGTCGGAAGTGCAGCCTACCACGGAACAGGACCAGAGACTCGTCGAGGCACATCTTCTGGAAAGGAATCAGGTATGTGGTGAACCGATGACGTATCATGTCATACAGCTTCCTGATCTTCCATAATGAGTCGGGAAGGTGGACTGCCATGTTGTTTGTCAGGTGGAGATAGGAGAGGATGTCGAAGTACCTGTCCCTGGACATGTATTTGCCAAATGATGGAGTCGTTATGATGTCTCCAGTGATCCAGTAGTCAGCCAGAACGTGCTTCCTTATATGAGTCATCAGCATTGTGAGTGCCAAGAACACATATAGTTCTGCCACAGTGAGAGCTCTCCATGCCACCATCTTGGCACTGGTCTTCCTCCCAAGAAAGTTGGCACAGATAGCATGGTGGTGATTTGTCTCTTTGACGAGGTATTCCATGACTTCATTGTCATAGAAGCCACAGAAAGGTTCACTGGGGGTAGCATCTGGGCCACAGGGATATGCTGGTGACACCCCAGAACCCATCTGTACCTCGTCAAAGGCAGGACAATCTGGCTCAAAATCAGCTCCATCTGTCCACACAAACAGGTCGGATGCTGATGCTCGAGGTCGTGCTGCAGCAGGCACACGCCCTGGACGCCCTGGCACACGCCCTTGGCCACGCGGACGCCCAGGTGGATGCCCTGCATGCCAACGCCCAGGCCCAGGCCCAGGGGCAGCGGCGTCGGCAGGCTGACCACGTCCACGACCTCGCCCTCTCGCTCGATTTGTCGGCACATCCTCTTCCTCTTCCTCCTCAGGCGACGTCAGGTCATCTGGGGCAATGTTGGGGTCGTCAGCATCCTCTTCAGGAGACAATTCTGGTGAAGAAGTGACCGGGCGTCGGCGGTGTGGGGCGCGGGAGGCTGCGGGAGCTTCAAGAATGGGAGCCGAGGCCTCGGGAATTGGGCTCCTTTTGCGGCGAGCTGAGGGCTTTTCAGCAGCAAATAATGCTCTGCGGTGTGTTGAGGCCTGTGGCACATCACCAATACCACTTGAAGAGGCCCTTTGGTCATCCTGAACGAGAGATGAAGGCGAGGGCTGTGGGTGACCCACGCGGCGTCCCGTGTCAAGGCGTCGGGACAATGGAATGCGGGTGGTTGCTAGGCCAGGGTCGGCGTCATTATCGCTATCTTCAGCTTCCCTATGCTTTTCTGAGGCTGCCCTGCATGCTTTTTTAGCTGCACTTTTGATCAATGATTGTTTGTAGAAATATTTGCCCACTTTCAAGGGCGTACGGGCAGGCAAAGGGGAAGGTCCTGGGGTAGGGCTAGGGCTAGGCCTAGGCTGACCTAGCAAAGATGGCGAGGGGGTAGGCCTAGGTTCTAGCACACTGGGAAGCTCAATGGCACCTTCCTGAAACACTTCCACATCAGGATCATCACTACTGTCTCCCCCCTCAAATAAATCGACATTATCGTCGTCTCCAAAGCCCACAAAATCGTCTTCACTTTCACTTATAAATTGTACCTTGTCCACCAAGCTTTCGCCACTGCTCTCTTCATCACTTTCAAAAAGTTGTCGCTGTATAGCGCTATCACTCAACGAACGCTTAACTTTCTTTTGTTGAGCTCTCTTCTCGGTTGCAACAGGCGTTGAAGTTGCGAGTGGGGTAGCACTGGGGCCCGCGGGAGGTTGCAACGAATCGGACACGTCGGAAAACATTTTTTCAGTATTACTCGCTATGGCGGCCACGTACGAACTGATAACACTAGTAGTTGAGGCTTGGTGGCGCTGCGGTCGCTCCTACCATGCCAAAATTGGCCGCGCAAATTTTGAAGCACGCTTTCAAGCACAAGGATTTTAAAATGACACCCGGGTTCCGGCCCTTTTGTTTTGGTGTCATTTTAAAATGACACCCGGGCTGGAAGGGTTAAGCCTATGCCTACTAAGAATTATTGAACAATATATTATTTTAACCTAGCCTAACCCAACTTAGTATATTTGCCTAGTGGACTATTAATGAATGTAAAATGTAAACAAATATTGTAACATTACCAAATTATTGAGATATAGGCCTAGGCCTAAGTACAGGTCCACCCGCTACACAGGAATATAGTATTATCTATCTAGCTATCTATATGCTCAGAATGCAGCTCAGGCCCAATCCCCACTTTTCCTATTTTTTATTTTTATTTTCCTCTATTTTTTTTTTTTTTTATTTTTTTTTTATTTTCTTGGGGGTGGCCGACTCAAGACAGAGCAAGAGCAGGAAAACACAAAACGCAAGACAAAACAACGAACAAACACAGACAAAACGCAAAATTCATACACATCTAGGTCACCCAGAGACCAGGGTCACCAAGGTCGCTCCAGCACTCCCCCGGCCCCCGACCACCCGGAGAGGTTCCTATCTCGGCAGGCAGACATGCAGCGGAGCCAAAGCCACAAGCCGCCCACCACACTTCTAGGCGCACCCTTCATATTATTCGTCTCCCCGGGCCAGGCGCCTGATGGACTATTATCTAGTCTAACTTGCGCCCGACCCCTTCCCCCAAATGACCACATGTTCACTCAACTATTCACAAGCATTCTCCATTCATTCCTGTTTATTACCACTTCCTTTGCCTGATCTATAGTCATTCCTCTATCATCCAAACCTTGTCTTACACAGTCTCTCCATCTCAATGGGGGTCTTCCTGCCCTTGTATCTGACTCATATATTCTCTTTGTAAGCCTTTCATCTCCCATTCGTTCAACATGACTAAAATGCCCCAGAACGAGAAGCCCACCACAGAAGGCACGAGCGAACACCACACAGAAACACCCGAAAGAAAGGCCCACAGAACGAAAGGACCAGGTGACCGAGCCAACCAGTTCAGACAGGCCGAAGCCCGCAGGGCTAAGCAGCTCCAAACCACACCTGCCTACCCCTTCTAAACACTGACCTTTCCCACACCTCGCGTATACACTACCCCTCGTGTCCTACACCTCTACCTACATGATGACGAACATAAATACACCTTAACCCGCAGAGACCCAGCGTCGCACGTGTTGCGTCGGCAGTCTTTGATCACCAACTCCCAGCGACGCATCACGTGCGTCCGACATATAAAAAACACTTACGTGGCTCGTAAGGTAGGAAATGGCGGGAGAATAGGAGGGGGAGGTACCGTAGTGTGTGGGGGAGCCGGGCCAGTAGGTGTGAGCGGGCCGAGACAGCCGCGCGGCTGGTGGTGGTGGGCTTAGTGGGGATAGTTTACACCCCTAGTTTACCGCCACTTTGAACCTTCATTACTCCGGTCGTATGGGAGCTAGAGGCTTGAGATTTATGTGAGATACTCCTTAGGATGTATGCCGTACAATGCCATACTCAGTTTTTACCCTAGTGCTCCCGGGCGGGTGGTCATGCGGGGGAGACGAACTATTGAAACCCCCCCCCCCCGCCCCCCAAATGACCGAAATGAGTTTTTTTTTTATTTGTGTGTTCATTTCTCACCATTCTCTTCCATTTTGGCTCAACACATTTTTTTGAAGCTCCCCCCCCCCAACCCCCCACCACCGGCTCCCCCCCCCAAAACAAAATGTCAGAGGTGATTTTTTTTTTGTTTTTTTTTCATTTCTCATCCTTGTCTTCCATTTTAGCAAACAAAAAAAATAAGTGAAAATGGCTTGGGACTGGGGTGAACAAAATATTATAACTAGCCGGGGCTCAACGGGTTAAAGTTAATACACCCATGCCCTGTCCCTAAATTAGGATGTCAATATCAACATACCCTAAAAATGCCTTGTCTTGCCAGACTAAGTTTCTGAAGACCAATCCCCCTATAAATCTATGCATGTTCCTCCCAGGTTAAAACACGCATGCCCTGTCCCTAGGTTGAGCAAATGCCAACCAGTTCAGACAGCCATAAATCTATGTATTCAATCCTTAGGTTAGTTATCTTTATCCGCCATTGTGTTCATCTCTTCCATTTACTTTTCCACCATTGTTATACGTCTTCCAATCACCTCCTTCGTATCCACAGTACACACTACTCTATTTTTGCTTCGTGTCCTACACCTCTTACCCGCCAGACTCTACCTACATGATGATGAACATGAGCACACATTCATTTAAAACACACATGCCCTGTCCCTAGGTTGAGCCAATGCCAACTAGTTCAGACATCCATAAATCTATGTATGTTCTTCCATCCGAGAAGTAATATGTTCACCCCCTTAAAATACCTTGTCTTGCCAGACTAAGTTTCTGAAGACCAACCGCCCCCATAAATCTATGTGTTCTTCCATCCGAGAAGTAGTATGTTAAACATGTCATAATTGATAAGAAACTATGATACCCACGAGTACACCATTGTATATATAACCATTATTCCTGTAAGACCTAGACAGAGATAATGACTGAAGATGTTAGCCACCATGCCGTAACACTAATTCTTACCCCAACCAGAGATTGTATAGATAACCTTTTTTTACCATTGTCTAGACACATATCTACCACAAAACAATAACGAAGTACCCCTACGAACTGCCGCTTTTCTTTGGTCTATATTTCATAGAAAACGCAGTTCCCAGGGACAACTAGATCAGCAAGAAATAGTGTCAAATAATAGTGTCCATAACCCCTCGTATTGACGAGTAATAATACACCATGTTTTTCCCTACTTTTATCCACAGTCAAGCACACACCTACAGTTAACCTCCTTTTCCCCACAGCCCACAGTCCACATGATTCTATCCTTTCCAGACTCATATACCACCCCGTATTTGCTCATCCCCCGGTAGCATTTGGCTAACATACTTTCACTGTCATTAACCCCCAAACTCCAATATCAACTGTAGTCTAATGCCACCCCTACGCCCGGAGACCTTAGGGTCAAACTTCCACGTAGCCCCCTGAACCCTCTCCCTCTCATTAACCCCCCACGCTCCTCGACTCCTTTCCGACCTAGCCTCTCCATCATACCTCCTGAATATCCTTGATTTTTACGTTGCTAACGTTCTCAAACCTTTTATATATATATATACTCCTATCCAGCCTACCTTCCCTTAGTAGGACGGAACAACATTA
The DNA here is from genome assembly GCA_032716605.1 of Paralithodes platypus. Taxonomy (NCBI): domain Eukaryota; kingdom Metazoa; phylum Arthropoda; class Malacostraca; order Decapoda; family Lithodidae; genus Paralithodes; species Paralithodes platypus. The sequence continues at coordinate 33,111,698 of CM064582.1, forward strand.
GAACTTTACTAACTCTCTGCATGCCATCTATTCCCTCACAACCCATTCACAACCCTGTACCCAATGATCGTCAGTGCGAGGCTAGCCGCCTCGCCAGTGACTAACTTCTATTGCCATACTTCCAGATAAATGTGGCAGAGTTAGCAACCCAGTCTCCACCACATCCAGCAAACCATGCAATTAACAACCCAACCGATTAAACCAGCTAGTCAAGGCACCTTCGGTTTTGGTATTATGAACACCCACATCTGTCTCATAAACAGAGGGTTATTACAAACACTGGTGATATGGCAAGCCCCTAGCCACAGCCGCCGGACGACCATCACGGAGAGAGGGCGCGCATCTACCCCTTTTTACCCACCCGAGGAGGGAGACCCCCTCCCCTGCGGAGGTATACCTGACCCCTGTTTTGACTTCCGGGTCATTGCCAGGTAGCACAGGAATTCTTCCTATCAATGAACTAACCATGCATGACTAACCCCTTTACTAACCTCTATCAACCCCCAATAACCCATTCACCTTTCTTGCATACTCGGATAATCAAATTAGCACCTCAGCTATACCATAGAAGGAAGACTGAGCAAAATAAGAGAGACACTCCTATCACAGCTGTTCCAGTCCTCCTCGCAAAGTAGATCCAGTCTCCCTCCCCTCAATACTTCCAATATAGCCAAAATAGTACCTCTTACTAAGGCTCAGTTATATCACATTATGAAGGCTCCCTATAGCCATGTGCCACAACAGTAATCACCACCTTACCTAGTCCCCGTATCTATTGAGAGCTCAAATAATTCCATAAGACTTGAGATCTCTATGGCCTACAGGGTCCAAAACCGAGCCTACAAACCCAGCTCCAGCCCCCAGTAAAATCAGTTGAAAGATAGACACCAACCAGTGGCTGGCCCCCTTAAGTTGACCTCTAGCTCTGCCCTTGTGTTGTTCCCGAGATTTGAGTTCCAGAGCCGGCAGACTCCGTGGCAGATTTGAGATAGAAGCATCTGTCCACGTACAAGATATCTACGTGCACCTTATAACCTTCACACACCAGTGGGTATATAAGCGTGTAGCCAGCAACGATCGCCAAGAGATCCGTCTTGAGAACTTCCTACATATGGACCCCCTGGACGGCCGCGGAACCAGTCGTTAGCCCCAACATCACGGACGCAAGATAACCAGGACCAGACCAACCAAATACTACCCAAGATTCACTTTATTAGTACTACCGTGTTACATTACTAATTAGAAACTCACTTATTAATCTTTCTATGAAGTGGCTATATCTTTGCCCCAGTATAATATATATATAACCATTCTATTGGGGAGTGCTAAGCGTATCAGTGTTCATTAATTAACAGGCGACATTAACTCTCGTAATTACCCCTATTCAGATATTATTACATAGAAGTAAAACCCTAGTGATATCTAACATTCGCCCACTGATTTGTGTTATACGTGTTTCTGCTATAAGAATATTAAAATGCCCCAGAACAAGAAGCCCACCACAGAAGCCACGAGCGAACACCACACAGAAACACCCGGAAGAAAGGTCCACAGAACGAAAGGACCAGCTGACCGAGCCCGCCATTCCAGACAGGCCCAAGCCCGCAGGGCTAAACAGCTCCAGGACACACCCATTTACCTTTTCTAAACTGACCATTTTCCACACCTCACGTACACTAACCCCCTCGTGTCCTACACTCCTAACTACAAAGATGATGAACAGGAATATACATTCATATTAAAAACACCCATGCCTGTCCCGACGTTGAGCCAATGCCAACACATCAGACAGCCATAATTATATCTATGTATGTTCTTGCATCCGAGAAGTAGATGTTATATATCTTAGAAGTTAAAACACCCACGCTGTCCCTAGACCCCGTATATCATTTTCCATGACGAGTATAGATATGTAACCCGTGCTCAGTCGCCCCTTGCATTGTTCCTCTAGTAACTAAGTCTATAATATTAACTGCCACCAGCATTGATACGACATAGCGGCACTGTCCTTGCTACAAAGATGATGAACAGGAATATACATTCATATTAAAAACACCCATGCCTGTCCCGACGTTGAGCCAATGCCAACACATCAGACAGCCATAATTATATCTATGTATGTTCTTGCATCCGAGAAGTAGATGTTATATATCTTAGAAGTTCAAACACCCACGCTTGTCCCTAGACCTCTTATATCATTTTCCATGACGAGTATAGATATGTGTAACCCGTGCTCAGTCACCCCTTGCATTGTTCCTCTAGTAACTAAGTCTATAATATTAACTGCCACCAGCATTGATGCGACATAGCGGCAGTGTCCTTGTGTCGTATTGTGCCAAGTACAGATCAACCAGGTTTCATCACCTTATTAGGACGACGACTATAATGTCATCGTTCATCGATGTATGCAATCCTTAGGTTAAGTATTTTATCCGCCATTGTGTTCACCTTTTTCCATTTACTTTCCACAATTGTCATACGTCTTCCCCTTGCCTCCTTCGTATCCACAGTCCACACTACGCCAATTTACTTCGTGTCTTACACCTCTTACCCCAACCAGAGATTATATAAGATAACCTGGTTATCAGTATCTGTCATAAGTACCCCGAAACAATAACTAAGTACCCCTACGAACTGCCGCTGTTGTTGATATTTATATTTAATAGAAAACGCAGTTCCCAGGGCCAACTAATAGTATCCATAACCCTCGGACTGATCACATAACTCTATCTTTTCCAGACTCCTATACCACCCCATAGTTGCATTCCCCGGTAGCATTTGGCTAACGTATTCTACTGCCTTTTCAAACTTCCATATCAATTGTAGCCTAATGCCACCCCCACGCCCAGGGACCTTAGGGGCAAAATTTCCCTGTAGCCCTTGAACTCTCCCCCCCCTCTCATTAAGACACCCGCGCTTCTCGACTCTTGTCCGACCTAGCCTCTCTCTCATACCTCTTGAAGATCCTTGAATTGTCCGTTACTAATGCTCTCCAACCTTTTTTATATATACTCCTATCCAGCCTACCTTCACTTAGTAGGCCAGAACAACATTAGAACTTTACTAGCCCCTTGCATGCCATCTATTCTCTTACAACACATTCACAACCCTGCACCCAATGGTCGTCGGTGCGAGGCTAGCCGCCCCGCCAGTAACTAACTTCTATTGCCATACTTCCAGATAAATGTGGCAGAGTTAGCAACCCAGTCTCCACCATATCCAGCAAACCCTACAATTAACAATCAGCCGAGTAAAACCAGCTAGCTAAGGCACCTTCGGTTTTGGTATTAAAGACACCCACATCTGTCTCATACACAGAGGGTTATTACAAACACTGGTGATTTGGCAAGCCCCTAGCCACAGCCGCCGGACGACTATCACAGAAGAGAGGGTGCCCAGCTCCCCCTTTTTGCCCACCCGAGGAGGGAGACCCCCACCCCCGCGGAGGTATACCTGGCCCCTGTTTTGACTTTCGAGTCATTGCCAGGTAGCACAGGAATTCTTCCTATCAATGAACTAACCATGAATGACTAACACCTTTACTAACCTCTATTACCTCACAATAAACCATTTACCTTTCTTGCATGCTCTGATCACTAAATTAGCACCTCAGCTATACCATAGAATGAAGATTGAACAATCTAGAGAGACGCTCCTATCACAGCTGTCCCCATCCTCCTCGCAAAGTAGATCCAGTCTCTCTCCCCTAAATACGTCCAGTATAGCCAAAATAGTACCTCTTACTAAGGCTCAGTTATATGAAAATATAAAGGCTTCCTATCGCCCTGTGCCACAACAGTAAATACCATCTTACCTAGTCCCCATATCTATTGAGAGCTCAATTAAGTCCATAAGACTCGAGATCCCTACTGTCTACAGGGTCCAGAACCGAGCCTATAAATCTAACTCCCGCCCCCAGTCAAATCAGTTGAAAGCTAGACACCAACCAGTGGTCACTACCCTGCAGTTTACCTCTAGCTCTGCCCTTGTGTTGTTCCGGAGTTGAGAGATTCCAGATCCGGCAGACTCCGTGGCAGAGAAGACTGATAGAAGCATCTGTCCATGTGCAAGTCCTAACGTGCACCTTATAGCCTCCACACAAATTCGTGGGTATATAAGTGTGTAGCCAGCAACGATCATCAAGAGATCCGACTTGAGAACTTCCTACATTTTGGACCATCTGGACGGCCGAGGAACCAGTCGTTAGCCCCCAACATCACCGGAAGCAAGATAACCAGGACCAGATCTACCCATACTATTCAAGATTCATGTTGCTAGTACTAAGTGTTATAGTACTAGCTTGATACTCACTTATTAACTTTCTATAAAGTGGCTAAGACCTTGCCCAGTGTAATTCATATTTAACCATTCCATTTGGGACGTACTAAGCGATCAGTGCTTTTTAATTAACAGGCGACCTTGACTCGTAATTACCTTATTCAGATATTAAAACTCTAGTGATATCTAACGTTCGCCCACTGATCTGTGTTCTACATATTTCTGCCTTAAGAATATCAAACTTAGTTCAGTACCCCCATGAGGTTACTAGAGATTTCCGTGTTCTATAATATACGCGTGTCTAATCCTAACTGTGAGTTGCTACTTGGGCACGCGACCAGCCAGCAAGAGATAAAATCAGTGACATTGAATTATACGAATATATTGAGGTCTTCCAGTAAAATATAAACTTGCTAATTAAACCTGTGATCAGAAGAATATACCTGAACGTTGGAAGTGGGAGACTAGGCTCCATCCAGATCCGCTAATGCTAGCAGTTCCCTTCTATCATTTGTTTTGGGCGAATATAACTATCTTTCTATGCTCTTTATTTCTTTATTTCAATAAACGTGAACTTGTGTCGTGTTACCGTGTGTTTATTTTGTGTTCTCTATTCCTCATACCTTGTATTGTGCATGCAGCCTTCTATACCCAGTCATTCAGAACTCACATTACCCAAGTTAAACCTGTAGAAAAACAGGGCATAACAAATATAAAACTTAGCTCAGTACCCCCCTGAGGTTACTAGAATTCCCGTACTCTAAAAATACGTGTGTCTAATTCTAGTCTGTGAGTTACTATTTGTGCACCAGAACTGCCAGTAATAAATCTAATTAGTGAAATTGAATCTATAAGTAACATTGATGTCTTCCAGTATATAAACTTGCGAACCAAGCCAATGATCAGAAGAGTATACCTGAACGTTGGAAGTGGGAGACTAGGCTCCATCCAGATCCACTAATGCTAGTTGTTCATTTCTATCATTTGTCTTGTACGAGTATTCATACCTTCTTATGCTTCCTATTAATCCTCTTCAATAAACATGATCGTGTGTCTTGTTACCGTGTGTTTATTTTGTGTTCTCTATTCCTCATACCTTGTATTGTGCATGCAGCCTTATATACCCAGTCAGTTAGAACTCACATTACCCAACACATATATTCCTGTAGAAAAACAGGGCATAACAATGACCATACCAGCTCAGCACCCTTCTGTCCACTCTGGCTGACAAATGTTCCTGCTGCCCCACTCTCCTACATACCGTATCTCTTCATTCCTCAATCCGTCTCTACGGGTAACCACACATACTCCTCAAGCAGGATTATACCAATTAAATGTATGTCCCAAAGCTTCAAACATTCAAACTAACGTGTTGTGACATTAAAGTTGAATTGTTTATCATTCAACGATAATATACAGTTTAGGAAGGTATTGTGGAACTTTCGTAATTAATATAAATCATTCTAAAAAAAAAATTAGAATGCAACATGAACTCCAAGGGGTTGAAAAGTACAATTAGACGATGGCCGGTATTATTGGACGATTCGGGGGTTGTGGAGGGGAGTGGGAGAACCAGGAGTGATGTATGGGCTAGAGGCGATAGGTTGTAGCCTACAGGTAAAGATGTGCAGGGAATGGATAAAGTACAGAACAAGGTAGGTAGGTTGGGCCTAGGAGCAAATCAATGGACAGCAGTGGAGGCAATAAGAGGAGATATGGGGTGGAGTATGTTTCAGGAAAAAAATAAAATAAATCAAAATTTAAATTTAAGGTTAGGATTGAGGAATCAGAAGATAGGCTTAAGAGAGTATATGAATGGGTAGGGGATAGGAGTAGGTGGGGAAGGGAATGCAGAGCAAGACAGAAGAAATTAGGGATGAGACAGGACAGGGTGGGGAGAGAGTAGAAGAGGGTAACAGGTGAAGTAATTGCAAGGGGGAAGATGCTGGAGGGGATAATGAAGAGTAGAGTGGAGGAGGTGGGAAGGGAGGAGTGGAGGGAAGGAATGGAGAGAAAGAGCTTCCTGAAGATGTACAGGAAGAAGGAGAAACCAGGTAGAGAAGGATATTTTGATGGAACCTTCTATTTAGAGTAAGAACAGAGGCATGGGAGATAAGTTATCGAACCTGGAGGTGGAATGTGGGGCAGGAGGAGAGAGAGAGGAAGAGACTGTGGAGTACATTGTGACTGAGTGTGAGCTGTATATAGATGATCGAGAATAATTAGAGAGCCAGATGAGGAGATGTATAGGAGAGGAGAGATGGGGAGAAGTTAAGGAGGATGAAGATAGAGGAGTAGCATATCTGGTGGGGTTAGAAGGAGGGGAGGAAGCAAATGTGGGGCAAAGAATGCCGATAGTAAAAATGTTTCTGAGGGAAGGGTGAATAAGTGGGGGAGAGGAGGGAGGAATAGGTGGACCTAGCCTTAGTCTATTATATAATTATACCTTAAGCTAATTTCTCTGACTATCCTTTTCTTCACTAAACCTTAAGCTTATTTCACTTTCCCCTTTCGATATGGTACGATACTGTACTATGTATTCTTTCCCTTCCACTAACTTTTTCACTAGGGGAAAGCTGATATAGAGGCTTGGCCAGAGGGGGGAGGTCGATAGGATCCAAAACCGTAGCGAGCCACCCCGCCAAGAAGAAGAAGAGTTGAAAAATGGGGAAGCGGTGTACGTAGCTCTAAAACATGACGTCACTCACCATCTGCGCATGCGTGAGAATCTAGGCCCCCCTTGGCCCCGCTTCTCACCTCCGTTGCGTTTAAATATACCCTTCAAACCATATCACCCAGATCTCTCCGTAGCTCACTCGGTATGGTACCCGCCAGTCACTGAGGAAACCAGGGATCGATCCCACTCTTCTTTGGTATATTTTGTATTTGTTTATTTAGTTATATTTGTTATTTTGATTATTTTTGTTATATTTTAGGGTTAGGTTAGGTTAGGTTAGGTTAATCTAATGTAATATAATAGTTGTACATTAGAGGGGCTGGGCCAAGATTCTCACGCACTGTCGCGTGTGAATCTGAAAGACCCGGGATCGAATCCCTGCCACGGCGGACATTTAGTGGGTGCGGTAGTACGTCCTAGCATGTTTCACATACTTGCACCCAGTCAGGGGACATCCTGACGACATATACAGACAAAACACACATAACAAAGCCACTCCAACACCTTCCTCTCTCTCCAACACCCTTTCTCCCCTCTCAACACTTCTCTGAGCTATTGCCGATAAAAATGGCATGTTCAGTCCTGTACAGAATCGTAAGATTCAGAGTCGTAAAGATTCCAGGACGAGCTCATCATCGGCGGATCTCCAGATCGACCGTGGTGATTGTCAGTTAAACATCTACAAAACAAACAAACAAATGGTGAGTGACGTCATGTTTTAGAGCTACGTACATAGCCTCCCTGAAAAATGCAGCTTACGTGAGTTGGCAACAATGTCTCTACAATAACAACTTATTACAGGGCATCATTACGTACTCTACTGTCCCCGCTTTCTCTCTCTTCGCCTCCATCTTCGTGAGCGACTTTATGCACAAGGCATCAATAGGCTATCCCTCCTCACGCTCTTGGGGGGAGGCACTGGTTTAAGTTACCGACCAACCAGTGACCAACCAGTGACCAACCAGTGACGGGCCCCATCGATGATTAGGCTAGGCCTATTAGTGTATTATCACTTTCATTAACGATACTTTGTTGGTGTATAGCCTATGTAGCCTACTTACCGTAGCAAATTCGTTATAAGTGAAATACGAGAAACTGTAAAAAATGCCTCCCTGTCGATGGCCGCGGCGCAATAGTACACAATGGCCGTTGTTCGGGAGCTCTTACCCTCAATCTTTCAGTCGAACGTCACTACACCTAGCCTAGCGGTCTTTTTAGGAATCATGAACCATGGCATGAACCAATCACAATGCTTCCCGTCACTCCTGGAACCAATCACAGCCTTCCCGTCACTCCTGGAACCAATCACAGCCTTCCATCAAATTATTAACCAATTACCGTACACAGCGCACTGAAATTGGTTACTTATTTACTTAAATTACTTTTTACTGGTTCCTTTTTGGTTTTTATATCAATAAGTAATAAGTAAATAGCCTAGTTTTAGTTACATTTTACGTATTCAAAATATACAAATCCAATACGTAAAAATATGTAGAATAATTAATAAATTAATAGTGCTAGCCTAGTTTTCGTTACATTTTACGTATTCACCCTTCTAAAACTTTGATTTTTTTTTTCTATCTGTTTTTACGTAGCCTATTGGATTTGTATCTCGAATACGTAAAATGTAACTAGCCTAAAACTATTTACTTATTACTTATTCGAGCTGATTTTACGTATTGGAGTTGTAGGCCCTATCCTGAACCGGTAAAATCTGTCTGTTTTTCGTATTGGATCTGTTTCTTGAATACGTAAAATGTAACTAAAACTTTATTTATTACTTTTTCTAGTTTTTTTTCCGTATTGGATTTGTATCTCGAATACGTAAAATTTAACTAGGGTAAAACGCCGATGAAAGTACCGTCGGTCAATAAAAATACCGATTTTCATTTGCACATTAGCCTACGCATATAAAAACTTTCTCTATATAACTTTCATTGGTATATTCATAAAGAGCACACTCTAAGCTATTCATAAGTCACTTAAAACACTAAAATCGGCTTACGGTAGCCATGTAATAACATGGTGAACCTTCGTGAAAGTGGCGCAAAACGGCGAATTTATTGGTGGATGGTGGAAAGTTCTGGGTTACCGGATGTTGGTACCACCTATATAACATTGGTAATTTAATTCATATCTTTCTTATACCCCCTACATATGATTCGGAAAGCCTTCAGCTTTGCATATATATGCATATTTTGTACCTAGGTCACATAATACAGTGGAATCTCGTATCTAACGAATAATAGGTGCCGAAAAAATCGCGTTAGATCCAGATTCATTAGATATGAATACATAAACTAATGGGAAAAATGGTAATTGGTGCCAAAATTTAGACAGAGTCCCCATTTTTACCTATTTTTGCCCTTCCGAGTTCTATTTTGTGACATCAAATATATTAAAATCATGTAATATATTAATTATAAGAAGAATTAATAATAAACCAACCTGTGAGTGAATAATGAAGTGTATAGGTTAGACGATGTCGAAGATATCCGAGCAGGGAGGCTAGGCTAACTGGGATGCGCCGCGCACCTTCTCACCTCCACCACCGCCTCCCTCTCTTAACATTGCCACTAAAACACGTCTTTGCAACAGATAGGCTGGCTTTAATTTTAGTTTTCTGACTCTTAAAGTTACGCACTGTCCCCTCGGGAAACCCAGTTATTTTCACTATCTCGCAGTTCTTGAGGCCTTTTTCAATTAGTTCAATCACTTTCGCTTTATTCTCATTTTATTCATTTTTTTTCCAATACGCGTAACCCTCTTCACTGGTACTTTTGTCTTTCATGCATATTTCCATTTTCACCACTCCCCTCTCCAGTACCTGAGGATTGGGTCGACATCACAAAAGGCGTAACACAACAAAAGCTTAAGGTTGGGGCGAGTAACACAACAACAAAAGATTGAGTTGGTTTGAGTAATGTAGGCCTAGCGCAGCGCGGACTGGACTGACGACAGTGACGGGGAGGAGGGAGGGACGCCACTTAGCTCAGTATGGTAGGCCTATTTGGCGGGAAATTTGTAAATTCGATACCGGGCACCCAGAATAATTGCCGTTAGATATGGATTTTGGTTCGTTAGATTGAGATCGGGTAGAGCTCCAATAGGGTCGTTAGATGCAAATTCGTTAGATCAAAATGCGTTAGATGCGAGATTCCACTGTAATACTTAATTCGAATACTTACCAAATGTTAGGCCATCAGAATTGTCTCAATATTATCCTATTTTCACCAATTTAACCCGGGAACTGCCGGGAGACTCGTAAGAGTTCCCCGGCGGACTGCGGGGAGACTCTTAAGAGTCAGAGAAAAAAAAAATCAACTTTTGACATCGATTTTTTTTTTTATTTTATTTTATTTTTTTTGCCCCTGGGCCATGCAAAATCTCAGTCCTCTACCTCCCCTCCTTCCCCACTTTCCTCCTCTCCTTCATTTATCACGTATTTTCCCTGTTATTCCCTTATTCTGAGGTATATTTTCGTGCTAACATTAGAAATCCGGTCTCAGGGTGTGGTCATCACTGATAGCAAGCGAATGCAAGAGAGAGAGAGAGAGTATCGATCGACTGTGTCTCAGTGGCCTTGGGGGAAATTGGCGGGAAAGCAGCTTGCCTCACCCATACATTATACAACTCGCGGGCTATATCTCCGATTTTGACCATCCAAACGCTGTTTTCACTCGTTTTATTGTTGTTTCAGGTTAATACCTTTATAATCAACCCATAATAGGCGCATATGGATAAGTATTAATGCTATTAATGGTACAATGAATATTTTAGTGACGGAAACACCTCAAATACGTCAGCACAGGGGGACGTTTCCAATTACCCCCATGCGCACTTGTTACGTTAAGCAGCTCCTCGTTGTCATACACAACGTTCAGTTATTCACAATTGTAAATCATGTGTGGAAATGCTGATACTAAAGCTACATTCTCCATATTAGCCTGAAATATGACGAGAAACCGAAAATCCGCCATTTTTCTTCACTGAATGAGTAAGACTGGCCTCTTAGTTCTTAATCCATTACACTAATCTTCAATTATATACAAAAACTACATAAAAGCATGTCAATAAATAAATGTAACACATATTTATTACACAATTCGCGATTTATAGCCATTATTTGCAAGGTAATTACAAAAAATTACCATTAGACATCGTAGTTCGGAAAATGGCTTTGGCTTCAACTTGATACACTAATGGTGACCATATCTTACTTTGAAATATATAGAATATAACATATATTAGGTAGATTTATGCGATAAAAGTAGCATCAGGCCACCCAAAACAATGGTACATTTATTGACCGACCGCAAAAATCGCGTAAGTTTTTATAAAAATCTGTATTTTGCCACAGGGTGCTTTTCATACCTCAAGAATTCGACCACACTGAGCCAAAACGTTTTCAGTCCTGTCCCGGTAGCCATTTTGAATGCAGGTGATCTAGTTTTGTGAATAATGAAGAAAGTTTTAGACCTTGTCCGCACTGTGAAACGGCGAATCTTGCTCTGCCTCGCAGATATATTCACTTAATACCTTGTAGGACCTATGGAAATGCTTAAATATGATATATTTTACCTTTAAAATGACAATTGATAGTGTGTGCTTCCAGCTGTTTTATGTAAACAAACCGATGAAGAAAAAAAGGAAGTATAAACCCCACCTGAAGATGGAGGTTCGCAATTATGGTAGGTGAGACCAGAGTACTTTTATCAGTGTTTTAGACTTTGTTTTTTTTCTATCTGTTTTTACGTATTGGATTTGTATCTCGAATACGTAAAATGTAACTAAAACTTTATTTATTACTTTTTCTAGCTTTTTTCCCGTATTGGATTTGTATCTCGAATACGTAAAATTTAACTAAAACTGATTTTTTTTTCTATCTGTTTTTACGTATTGGATTTGTATCTCGAATACGTAAAATGTAACTAAAACTTGATTTATTACTTTTCTAGCTGTTTTCCCGTATTGGATTGGTATCTCGAATACGTAAAATTTAACTAAAATTTTATTTATTACTTTTTCTAGCTGTTTTTCCGTATTGGATTTGTATCTCGAATACGTAAAATGTAACTAAAACTTTATTTATTACTTCAAGAAACAGATCCAATACGTAAAAACAGCCAGATTTTACCGGTTCAGGATAGGGCCTACAACTCCAATACGTAAAATCAGCTCGAATAAGTAATAAGTAAATAGTTTTAGTTACATTTTACGTATTCAAGAAACAGATTCAATACGTAAAAACAGACAGATTTTACCGGTTCAGGATAGGGCCTACAACTCCAATACGTAAAATCAGCTTGAATAAGTAATAAGTAAATAGTTTTAGCTACATTTTACGTATTCGAGATACAAATCCAATACGTAAAAACAGATAGGCTAGATTTTTTTTTTTTTTTAGAAGGGTGAATACGTAAAATGTAACGAAAACTATTAATTTATTAATTATTCTACATATTTTTACGTATTGGATTTGTGTATTTTGAATACGTAAAATGTAACTAAAACTATTTACTTATTACTTATTGATATAAAAACCAAAAGGGAACCAGTAAAAAGTAAATAAGTAACCAACTTCAGTGCGCTCAATTACACAGTCTTTCAGTCGTCACGTCACGCGCCACGCCCCTCGCCGGCCCGGGCGGGCTCAGTTTGAAGATGGAGCCCTAACATGGAGGTCGTGGTGGTATGTGCTACGAGTTTTTCAAGTAATTTGTTGTACTTTGGTATTTTTATTTACCGATCAGTCTGAAGATGGTTTTTTCTTTGATATACAGTGTTGTTTAATACCAAGGACTGTCGCATTTTACTATTTTCCCATTATCCATCAATTTTAATTAAGACACGGCCCCCGATAGTGAAGATCAGGGAAATTGCTGGGTAAAAGCCGTAAATAAAGGGGTAATATTGGAAGAACTCTGAACATACAATATTTAAAAGTAACAAAACCTGAAAATGGAAAAACCCGAGCTAAGTTTTGACCAAACTTGGCTCGGGTTTTTCAATTTTTCAGAGTCCAAAATCACAGTAACCTAATTTCGAAAGTTGGCTCGGGTGTTTTTGGCAAAAGTTGGCTCGGATTTAAGGGATTTAGCGGGGGTGTGTGGGCGGCAGCCCCCACCCATAATACTAGGTTAGGTTAGGTTAGGTTAGGCTAATGTTAACCCCATAATACTAGGTTAGGTTAGGTTAGCTTATTTGGTTAGGTTAATGACAAAACTTTGCTCGGATTTCATGGATTTAGCGGGGGAGTGGGGGCGGCAGCCCCCACCTATAATACTAGGTTAGGTTAGGTTAGGTTAGGCTAATGTTAACCCCATTATACTAGGTTAGGTTAGATTAGGCTGATTTTAACCACATTGTTACTGGCTTTATCCACGTTGCAAAACAAAAAACCCGAGCCAACTTTCGAAATGAGGTTACTGTGATTTTGGACTCTGAAAAATTGAAAAATCCGAGCCAAGTTTGGTCAAAACTTTGCTCGGGTTTTTCCATTTTCAGGTTTTGTTACTTTTAAATATTGTGTTTTCAGAGTTCTTCCAATAGCCTATTACCCCTTTATTTATGCCTTTTACCCCGCAATTTCCCTGATCTTCATAGCCCTCCCCACTATCGGGGGCCGTGTTTTAAGATTGATGGATAATGGGAAAATAGTAAAATGCGACAGTCCTTGGTATTAAACAACACTGTGTATCAAATACAAAATAAAAAACAACAAAAAATAACCTGAAAACTCGTCACTGGTTGGTGATAAACATTTACCGAGGCACTCTCTCTCACCCCAACAGATTTGGCGTGCTCCGGCTGGTGGCTAAATTCATCGCCAAGAGCGGCAGGTTCGCCCGCTAGCCCCGCCTACTAGACCAGACGAAGCGGCAGGGTGAGAAGGGGTCCAGCCAAAGGACTCTCCAGCCCTTTGACCCAAGAAAGAAGGGCGATATGTACACCTATTTTGGACTAACTCCGTGAATTTCTTGTACCCAATCAATAGCAAGGTAAGATTCAATTAAATATATTTCATCAAAGTAGGGGCGCTGTAATCTCAAAATTGCCCATATAAAACAAGGACATATCGCTATAGCCTAGGGAGTGCACTGAAGTTGGTTACTTATTTACTTTTTACTGGTTCCTTGTTCGTCCTTTATATCAATAAGTAATAGCCTAGCCTAAGTAAATAGTTTTACTTACATTTTACGTATTCAAAATATACAAATCCAATACGTAAAACGAGCTGGAATAAGTAATAAGTAAATGGTTTTAGTTGCATTTTACGTATTCAATATACAGATCCAATACGTAAAAAGAGCTAGATTTTACCTGTTCAGGATAGGACCTACAACTCCAATACGTAAAAACTAAAAATCACCATGACTGGAGTCAAATCCTTGCTAAAATGAGTCGTTTTGGCCATTTGATCATTAGGCCCCTACACCGTTGGCTCAGAAGGCTTTCTAGGGGAATTTTTTGCCTAGGAAACGCTCTGAGGGAGCGGTCGGATTTTGTTTCGCAGTGAGCAACAAACACGTTTCTGACCTAGTTTTCGATGGGGAATCCGAATCGGGCCTTACCTTTGAGGAACGTCGAACATTCAGCGAAATATAGAGCTCTAGTACCTCGAGTTCACCAGCTAGGCCAATTTAGAAGGCAGATTCGAACTCGGCAGCCCAAACTACATATGAATATCACCTTGAAACGTGAAATTGGCCTTTTCGGCCATTTGATCATTATTACGATCTCGTAGCCTACACCGTCGGCTCAGAAGGGTTACTAAGGGAAACTATTCCTAGAAGCCTGGAAAATTATCACTTGGTCGTTCAAACACAACCGTGGCTTGACGGTCAAATCCGTGCAAAAATGGGTCCCAGGCAGCTCTCCTTGGAAAAACAATATAACGATCTCGTACACCGTCGCCCGTCGGCTCAAAAAGCTTTCTAGCGGAATTTTTGCCTAGGAAACGCTCTGAGGTAGCGGTCGGAAATTTATTCGCAGAGTGATCAATAAACTTCATCATGCTTATTCTTACTACGGTCTTACTTGGCTATTATAATTTATGATGATTGATATTATTTTTAACAGTATCATAAGCATCACTATCATTATTATTGTTATTTTTGTTTTTACTAATATTTGTATTATTATTATTATATATACAGTATATGGCTCTAGTACCTCAATTATTAAAATCAGCCTAATTACATTTTACGTATTCAAGATACAAATCCAATACGTAAAAACAGCTATAATAAGCAATAAATAAATAGTTTTAGTTACATTTTACGTATTCAAGATACAAATCCAATACGTAAAAAGAGCTAGATTTTACCGGTTCAGTATAGGGCCTACAACTCCAATACGTAAAAACTAAAATCCACCATGACTTGAGAGTCAAATCCGAGCACAAACGGGTCTCAGGCAGCGCTCCTTGGAAAAACTATATTATGATCTCATACACCATAGCCCGTCGGCTCAGACGGCTTTCTAGGGGAATTATTGCCTAGGAAACGCTCTGAGGTAGCCGTCGAAAATGTATTCGCAGAGTGATCAATAAACATCCTTTTCTGACCTAGTCTTCGAGGGAGAATCCGAATCTGGCCATACATTTGAGGTACATCGCAAATTCAGATAAATATAGAGCTCTAGTGGTATCTGGACAGTTCGAGCGAATTCATATTCGGGCGTAGGCGCATTCGCGCGAAGACTCATACGAGCGAATTGTCACGGTGTCTATTATATTTACGAAAACGGCAGGTATTGAATACTATTATCTTGGATAGTATTATCTTACACATTTATTCGTTTGACTTTCGATTGTTTATATAGGCTAGCCTAGTTAAATTAAAGTATCCACTTGATAGTATAGGTAAAACACTTGTTATTGTAGTCAATTATATTTACGATAATGGCAGATGTTAAATAGGCCTAATAGCCTATTATCTTGGATGGTATTATCTTTCACATTTATTAATTTGACTTTCAATGTTTGTTTAATAGTTAAATTGAAGTATGCACTGTTATAGATATAGCCTACAACTTTTTATTGTAGTCAATTTTATTTACAATAACAGCAGGTGCATAATCTGTGCTGCCAACTGCCACAATCGCACAAGAGAGCATGCCTTTTTCCCTGAACATCTTTATGGCAAAAGGTACACGGCTGGTTAACTTAGGAGCTGTAGAAGTAGGTCTAATCTGGGACATGTTGCTGGTTGTTGTTGTTGTTGTTGTTGTTCCCCAGGCTGTCTGGCCGAACAGCCCCAAGGTCTCGAGCAAGGCCAAGGCCATAAATTAGCGCCCCCACAAAATCCTCCCTGCTTACCACTAACAAAGCCCGGGTGACCGAAGCCACTCCAAGGCAGGGAGCTGAGGAGGGTGCGGAAACGCCCGGGAAACCAAAGCCCCACCCAAGGCCCTGTGCCCCTCAGCAATTATGAAGGGAAAGTTGATGGGTAAGGGAAAAATGTGACACTTTGGCTCCCAATCTGCCAACTTCTAGGTTGGCAGTAGGGAGGTCAATCCACGGAAAGGGCGCCGCCACTTGAGATCTAGAAGATATATAAGTAAAAGGAACAGTCAGAGTAAGCTATGGGTATGGCAGAGATCGCTCAGTTCTCACTCATATAGACCAGCCCATCACCACATGACTAGAACCCAATCCTCTCAGCATCAGCTAGGAAAGGCCCTAGAAAGCCGCCTTTGGCGGGGGGATAGCTCCCCTATTTCAACTCCTTTCGGGGTTGAGCACCCGCCCAATTGTTGCTGGTTGAATGGCTAAGCATATTCTGACCTCAATCCTGTAGGATAATGTAGTGCACTGTGCACATATGGTTAAAAGTGTACCGTTTCATAAATATTAATAGGCCTATAAATTTCACTCAAATTTTGTTAATCCATTAACCCTCCTGGCCCGGGCTAGCTCTCACAATGACAGTGTGGGCTACCCGGGCGATCTGGCCGAAAAACGTCTAGGCCTAGGCTACCGTATTTTTGTTTAGTTTAACTGCTAGAAATTTTCCACGCGTCTATAAATGTAGTGTGGTTTCCAATCTGTAGACTGGCATTGAGTAGAGCTCTCTAAGTCAACTGGTTCAGTTGTGATGACGATTTCCGTGGAGCGAATTTTTCCACGATGTTGACAATATCGGAGCTTTTCCGACACTAATTTCGTCTGACATCACAACAATAACATTGATCCGACGTCTCCTTATTGTTTTCGGAGGTGCCGTGACGCAACGATCGGCTTTGTTTACATTCGTCAGACGCACGGCGTTTAGACCAAGCTGAATAGGCTTTCAAGCTTACGGATTTTAACATGCTGCCCGGGCTCCTGCCCATCTGCCGCGGTGTCCTTTTAACATGCTGCCCAGGCTGGAAGGGTTAATGAATCTTTAGTTATATTTTTGAAAGCGGCAGATATGAACTCGGCCAGGTATATTAGACCCCCACCCAAGACCGATCGATACTACAGTAATCCCTAATCAACACAATTACACACGTGAAAGTGACGTGATATGTGTTCACGAATAGGTTAATTGGTCAATATTATTTGGTTTATATTAGTTTATTATGAAACATAGCTTAAAATTTTGGCAAGTAACCTTAATTTAATATTACTTTTAGATAAAACATAAGTTTTGTTCGGTCAAACACGTATTAGCTCGAACGGATATTCGTTCGAATAGGAACGCATTCACTCGATTGTGCATCCGCTTGATCAGGAATTCGCTCGATTTTTTAAAGAGACGATGAACAGAGGAAGGAAAAACACAGATAAAACAAAAAGGTCCATGTGCCTAAAGGCATCCTCCATTCATAAAATGTTTGTAACAACTGGATTTAAACTTTTGTAGATTGTAAGTTTGTGGAAAGCAACTCGAGGGAAGTGAATTCCAAAGAGTAGTAGTTCTAGGGATAAATTAATTTTGATAAGCAGAAGTTCTGCATTGTGGAGGAGAAAGTGTAAATTCATGGGCGCTCTCAGCTGCCCTAGTTCTATGGGGAAAGATGTGGAGAGGCGGCACAATTGAAGCAAGTTCCTCGGAACAATTTCTGTGAAAATATCTGTAGAATAATGCAAGGGATGCAACATTTCTTCGTATGGATAATGTAGGAAGGTCCTGTGTGATTGCAGGGTTATTGATTAATCTAATAGCTTTATTTTGAATTTTGTCCAACTGTCTCAATGCAACCACTCCACTTCCACTCCACAGAGGTGAACAGTAATCCATCTGAGAACGCACATGACTTTTATATATTACGGCCAACTGCTCGTCAGTGAAGAATTCTCGAACTCTGTACAGGAGTCCGAGTTTTTTAGAGTCATTCTTAGCAATGCTTCTAACATAATGTGTCCAGCTCAAGTTAGTAGTTAATGTTACACCGAGAATGTCAATACTAGGGGAAGTGGGAATATTTACATCATTAAAAAATGGGAGTCAGTGAGATTCTGTCGGTTAGAAAATTGAATGTACTTGGTTTTCTGTGCATTAAAGGAAACTAGATTTTGTTGTCCCCATTCATTAATTCTAGAAAGGTCCTGGTTCAGAGAAATTGCAGTGTTTATTTTTGAATTTATAAGATCGGGTTAGGTGAAAGAATTGGTAAATGTGAAGGAACTGTGGAGCGTTGAGTCATCTGCGTAGGAATGTATTTGATTATGAGTGGTAGATATGAGATCATTGATATGAATGAGGAACAGAATTGGGGCCAAAACTGATCCCTGGGGAACACCAGCATTTATTGAGTGAAATTGAGAATAAAGGCCATCTACCATTACACATATTTTTCTGTTATGAAGATAAGAAGAAATTAGTGGAACTAATGATGCAAGGCCGTAGTGTGACATCTTCGACAATAAGGATTGATGCCAGACTCTATCAAATGCCTTTGATATATCCAGTGCTATTGTATGTGTTTCACCATGTTGGACTGTAGCTTGGTTGATTTGATGCGTAAGAAGGCAAAGAATGTCTGCAGTTGATCGACATCGTCTAAAACGATATTGCCTATCACTGATTAATTTATTATTCTCAAGATGCTTAATTACAGTAGGCTCACATATCTCGATCAATCTCATCTCGATATTTCGCATCTCGATGCCACCTTCAAGCTCTCCCCAATCACAAATCTCAATGAAAAAACGTTAATCTCGATAGCTAAATATCGATGCTAGATGCTTATATACTAATATAAACAGATTAATCTGGACCAAATCGATGTGTGAACCTCACAGTCATTGTGTTTTGTTCACCTGTATACTAATGTACTGCTAGTATCGATCGTCTCAAGCGGTAGTCTAACCTGTCTCTGCCGCTTTCATTTACGTAGTAATATAAATTACTTTACCATGTTTTAATATACATTATTATTTGTATGAGGAAAATCTAATATATAATAATAGTAAAGACAAAAGAAAACTTGATTAAACTTTATACCATGGAAAATTTATTGAAGTCGGTAGATCTAGCGGCCACTTGGTGTACCAGTCACACGTCCGCCATTCGCTTGAAAACTTGTATTGTGAAGTCGTCTACCTGGACCTTTTTTTATCGCATTCATAAAATGCCGGTACTAGTGGTGGGTGAGGGAAGCAATTGCAAGAATTGATGACGGTGACTGTGCGCCGGGTGCGGAGACTCAGTAACCTAACTGCGTTCGCCTCGGAACCAACAATCAACCACACAAACCTCTTTATCAATAAATATAAGGTAAAAATAAAACTCTTTCATTATTCATTTTATCTATTTTAACATATTATATATATTGCATGTGATTGTGGGGGGCAAATGTGAAAATTGACAGATTTGATGTAGGTTAGTCGGCAAGTGGCTGGAACCGATTGTATTTTTTCCCATAAAAAGTTAACTTCGCATCTCGATCGGTATTTGTGGGAACCAATTATGATCGAGATTGGAGATTCCACTGTATGTGATTATTTAACTCTTTCAGACTTATATGACGCTACCGCGTCATATGACAGGGTGAACCAAAAACTCATATGACGCTACCGCGTCATATGGACTTATCTTCATAATTCTAGAATAAGTTATATGACGCCCTAGCGTCATATGGAGCTCAGTAAGTCCGGTTATTTAGATGAAGATCTGTCGGTAGGTGGCAACCCCAGGTTTCTCCGACAATTCTAACGGTCAGCAGTGTGGTTTTGACAGTTGTGTGGTGGAGTGGCAATGATACCGGGCTCCCGCCTCCGTAGACTTACTGGAACATAATATGTCTGAAGGAGTTAATATAATTTCAAAGACTTTACCAAGCGTGGAAGTTATAGCTAGTGGTCTGTAGTTTGATGGATCTGAAGAGGCACCTATTTTAGGAACTGGATGGATGTTTGCTTCTTTCCAGGGTACTGGGAAGCATGAGGTATGAGTACACAGACGGAAATCTTTTGCCAATACAGGAGCGAGCACCAAGGAGCAATTCCTAAGTACTATTGGAGGAATTTCATCTGGACCAGGAGCCTTATCTACTGAGAAATTCTGCAAAATAGTTTTGACATGTCTGGTGTGGATTTAAGTGAGGGAATTTCAGGCGAATCAAAATTAAGTACAGGGACATCTTGATTTATTTCATCTAAGGTTGAGTTGGTGGAGAAAATATCCGCAAGAAGGTTAGCTTTACCTCGTGGGTCACTTACAAGATTGCCAGTCAGAGATTTTAATGGTGGAATGGATGAAGCAGTAGTGAAGTTGAATTTGAATGAGTTAAGAGTAGACCAAAATATTTTGTTATCATTTGGATTATTTAGAAGTTTATTTGCCTGCTTGTGGAGAAAGTTTGATTTAGTTAGGTTTAATACAGTTTTGGCATAATTTCTGATGTTTCTAAAGTAATTAAAGGCTTCATGTGTTTTTGATCTTGTGTATGCATTGTAGGCTATTGCTTTTTGTTCAGTTACTCTAGCACAATTATGGTCAAACCATTTAGGTGAATTAGATCTTTTACTGTACTTTTGATGAGGAATAAAAGTTTCCATTCCAATTTTTACAAAATCTTGTATGTGGCTCAAGGTGGAGTGTGCATCATTAGAAAAGAAAGAGGTCCAGGGAATATCAATAAAGAAACTTTGAAGACCCTCCCAGTCTGCCCTATCGTAATGCCATTTAGTCACCAAAACAGGTTCAGAGTGGGAAGGTGTGGTAGGTGATAGACAGGTGGCCTGTATCAGACAGTGATCAGAAGATCCAAGCGGGGACCTCACTGTAACATCATAATTTTCTGAATTGGTTGTTAAAAATAAGTCCAGTAGGTGGGAATTATGATTAGGATTATCTGGTACACGGGCGGGTTGGTTGACTAGTTGAGTGAGATTAAATGAGTCTGCAAATAGCTCACATTCAAGACCAGCATCATCAGTCCTGGCTGAATGAGTGAGCCATTCAACATTATGGACATTAAAATTAAATGACTCGCATTCGCTCTAGTAGACTAGTAGCCTACCTTAATTTCGCCAGCCTAGTTTCATTTTACATATTCAAGATACAATTGAATCCAATACGTAAAAACAGCTGGAAAAAGTAATAAATAAATAATTTTAGTTACATTTTACGTATTCAAGATACAAATCCAATACATAAAAACAGCTTGAATGAGTAATAAGTAACTAGTTTTAGTTACATTTTACGTATTCAAGATCCAGATCCAATACGTAAAAACAGCTAGATTTTACCGGTTCATACATTCTCGCCCCTCGGCTCGGAAGGCTTCCTAGGTGAATTTTTGCCTAGGAAATGCTCTGAGGTAGCGGTCGGAAATTTGTTCGCAAAGTGATCAATAAACATACTTTTCTGACAATTATTTTTACATTTGATTTTATGATTCATACTTACTATATAGCATTAACAACTCCTCTGAGTTGTGCACTAGCGCCCGCACATGTATGTGTGCGTATATATTTGTATAATGTAAAGTAATGTATATACATACATACATACATACATAACATTTTAAGACTGAGTGTTCCACACATAAGTGCAGTTTCAGTCTCTTGTCCTAATGGCGGTGTTCCAGGCAACCCTGTTAAGGGCTGCTTCATTTGTCAAGTTCTTGGATTTGAGATCGGCGCGTATAGTCCGATCCCAGATCTTCCTCGGTCCACCCCTTGGTGCAACTCCCTCCACAATCACATACCTGCATTTTTTCACCCAATTTTGTTCATCCATTCTCTCCACATGTCCATACCATCCCAGTCTACTTGTACGCATCACCTCGCTAGTACTCTTTATACCTAAACGTCTCCTCAGCTCAACTTTTGTTATTCTATCCTGTAGCCTGGCCCCACACATCCATCTCACCATTCTCATCTCATTACGCTCCATTCTGTTGACATCCTCTACTTTAACGGCCCATGTTTCTGAGGCATACGTCATTGCACTTCTAACACATGAGGCATACACCTTTCCCTTAAGGGGGAGAGGCATTCTTTTCATGGTCAGGATTGGCATCAATTCTCTGAACTTCCCCCAGCCACACCTAATTCTAGCAACAGTGGCAGCCTCGGCCCCACCACCGGCAGAGATGGTATCTCCTAGGTAACAAAACTTGTTCACCAGCTCCAAAGACTCATTTCCAAAATTCACAGCCACAGGATCATCACTTAACACAAGCTCGCCTTTGCACACTACGTACTAAAAAAAATCTATTTCTGACTTATCCTTCGGCAAGGGCCCCTTTATTCTACTACAGCGCTTACTCCCATGGTGTACCCAACATCGACAGATCAGGGGCGTCATTTGGGGGGGGGGGGGGGGGGGGGACTTGCCCCCCCCCCCCCCAAGACTCAGCTGGCCCCCCCCAAGGTCTGGCTTGCCCCCCCCATCCCCCACAAGTCCCAACTTCGTTATGAAATAACTCATCAGACTTCTAAGAGTTGGTTATAAACTTTGTCTAGATAAATATTTCATAACGCATAACGGATGCACGAGGACCTATTTGATGTATTCAAAATTCTGAACACATTACCCATTGCCTTTTCTGAGATACTCAGTATGTTGCGAATTTTGCTAACCATTCCAGTTACTACTGCTGCCAATGAGAGATTTTTTTCTGTTTTAAAACTAGTAAAAAACTACCTGAGTATTACCACTGGGGATGCTCGCCTTTGTAGCTTAATGTTAATGGCCACTGAAAAGAGAATGGTGAAGTCATTTGATATGGAGGATCTAAGTGGATGATTTTGCTCATCTGAAGCATCGTCGCTACCCTTTACTGTAAATACAGTTAGTTACAAGACAAGACATTAGATTGGATATTGGTGTGTCAAATATGTTTACGTATTGCATTATCATAATTTGAATGTATATCTATAAAGGAATTTCAGTAATCAGATTTTTAGTGTAGTAGCTGATGGAATTATAATTTGGTTAATAAGGCAAGAGTTATTTTATTCTTAGTATCTATATTGGTAAAAACCTATTTGTTTTGTTTGATTTTGTGTCAGCTTTCTGGAAGAATAAAACCCAATACAGTAATTACCTACAGTACTGTGATAATATCTGGTTAGCATGCATTTAAGGCCAGGAACGCAGGGCTTTGATTCCATGTACGTAGTGATAGGACTGATGGTATTGGCAATACCCCAAATCACCCCAAAACCATGTCCATTGGACCATTGCATGGGAGAGGGTGGGGATTGAGAACTATTGGTGCATATGAAATACAATATGAATGTAGATAAAATCAGAAGAGACTAGAATATAATGTAAATCAGAAGAGACTAGAGTATAATGTAATACTAGAGTATAATGTAAATCAGAAGAGACTAGAGTATAATGTAAATCAGAAGAGACTAGAGTATAATGTAAATCAGAAGATGGGTGTTCTGGTGGCTGAAGAGCTGGCGGAAAGTGTGCTTCAGATTACGAGAGTTAGTGAAAGGCTGATTGTTTTTGAAGTTGAAAGTTGGTGAAAGAATTCTGAATGTGATATCTGCATATGCCCCACAGGCTGGTTTACAGAAAGAGATACAAGAGGACTTCTGGAATGACACCGTCAGTGTCATTTCAGGCCTCTCGGAGAACGAAATAACTATCGTGGGGGGGGGACCTCAATGGTCACGTGGGAGCATCTGCAGATGGATACGAGGGGGTACATGGAGGAATTGGTTACGGAAGGAGAAATCTAGAAGGCGAATATATATTGGAGTCCTGTGTTGCACTCAACATGGTTGTGTGTAACACAAAGTTCAAGAAAAGACAGAGCCACCTGATCACATATAACTCTGGGGTCTCCAGTAGCCAGATAGATTACTTCTTGGTTAACAGGAAAGACTGGAAACTAGTTCGAGATGTAAAGGTCATCCCGAGCGAAGAATGTATCCCCCAGCATAAGCTACTTGTGTGCGACATGAGCTTATACAGAGATCCTAAGCGCAAGAAGGTTTACATACCCAAAAGGAAAGTGTGGCTGCTGAAGGACAAGGAAGTTAGGGATAGGTTTCATAATGAACTGGAGGAAATGAATAGAAATAAGGAAGCTAGGCCTAACGATGTAAATAGCCAATGGAACTTTCTTAAGCATAGCCTTATCGCTGCCACTGACAAAGTCTGTGGGAAAACAAAGGGTCACCCCAGGAATAAGACCTCTTGGTGGTGGAACGATGAGGTAGAACATGCTGTGAAAGAGAAAAGGAGATGCTTCAAAGCATGGAAGAAAGGAGGCAGCAGGGAGGAATACCAGGCAGCTAAACGAACTGCCAAAAGAGTTATTTACAATGCTAAAAATCGCATTAAGGACCTGGTCCTCGAACAAGTGTGTAACACTGACAATCCCAATGGGATCTTCAACCTAGCTAGGCGAGTTAAAAATGACAGTAGGGATATTATAGGTGAACAGTGTGTTAGAGATGATAATGGGAAGATTGTGTATGCAGAAAATGAAATCAGAGAAGCATGGAAGGTACACTATGAACGATTACTAAATGTAGAGTTTGAATGGGATAAGGAACAGCTTATTATCGAAAAACCAATATCTGGGCCCCCTCCTTTGATAGCACCAGCTGTAGTGAGCGACGCAATCAATAAAATGAAGGACGGTAAAGCTCCAGGTTGCTCCGACATTGTCGCTGAGATGATAAAAGCCTCAGGGGAGATTGGTGTAAACTTAGTCACTGAGTTGATAAACACCATTATTAAAGATGAGAAAATCCCAGAGGATTGGCTCAAAAGTGTAATAGTAAATATATACAAAGGAAAAGGGGATGCGCTAGATAGAGGAAATTATAGGGGCCTGAAAAGGCTTGACCAAATCATGAAGGTCTGTGAGAGAGTCCTTGAGGGTTTGATCAGGCAAAGCATCTCTATTGATGATATGCAGTTTGGTTTTATGCCAGGACGTGGTACAACCGATGCTATCTTCATAGTCAGGCAGATACAGGAAAGATACTTACTAAAAGGCAGGGATCTTTACTTTGTGTTTGTGGACCTGGAGAAGGCCTTTGATAGGGTACCTAGAGATGTTGTACAGTGGGCTATGAGGAAACTTGGTGTGGAAGAGTGGCTGGTGCGTGTGATAATGAAGATGTATGAGGATTCGCGAAGTTCGGTGAGGGTGAAAGGTGTACTGAGTGATGAGTTCGCAGTCCGTGTTGGAGTCCATCAGGGTTCAGTGTTAAGCCCCCTCCTCTTTATTATGGTCTTGGAGGCGCTGTCTAGAGTTTTTAGAGGCGGACTCCCGTTGGAACTGTTTTATGCAGACGATTTAGTCCTAATAGCTGACAGTATGCAGGATGCTGAGGCCAAATTCAGAGAGTGGAGAGAGGGCATGGCGAGCAAGGGTTTAAGAGTCAATATTAACAAAACCAAGGTTATGCATTGTAGTTTGAGACTAGGTAATGTGGAAAAGAGCGGTGCATACCCATGTGCAGTGTGTGGAAAGGGAGTGGGCGTTAACTCAATTCAATGTAGCATCTGTCGATGTTGGGTACACCATGGGAGTAAGCGCTGTAGTAGAATAAAGGGGCCCCTGCCGAAGGATAAGTCAGAAATAGTGAAATTTGAGTGCGTAGTGTGCAAAAGCGAGCTTGTGTTAAGTGATGATCCTGTGGCTGTGAATTTTGGAAATGAGTCTTTGGAGCTGGTGAACAAGTTTTGTTACCTAGGAGATACCATCTCTGCCGGTGGTGGGGCCGAGGCTGCCACTGTTGCTAGATTTAGGTGTGGCTGGGGGAAGTTCAGAGAATTGATGCCAATCCTGACCATGAAAAGAATGCCTCTTCCCCTGAAGGGAAAGGTGTATGCCTCATGTGTTAGAAGTGCAATGACGTATGCCTCAGAAACATGGGCCGTTAAAGTAGAGGATGTCAACAGAATGGAGCGTAATGAGATGAGAATGGTGAGATGGATGTGTGGGGCCAGGCTACAGGATAGAATAACAAATGTTGAGCTGAGGAGACGTTTAGGTATAAAGAGTATTAGCGAGGTGATGCGTACAAGTAGACTGGGATGGTATGGACATGTGGAGAGAATGGATGAACAAAATTGGGTGAAAAAATGCAGGTCTGTGATTGTGGAGGGAGCTGCACCAAGGGGTGGACCGAGGAAGACCTGGGATCGGACTATACGCGCCGATCTCAAATCCAAGAACTTGACAAATGAAGCAGCCCTTAACAGGGTTGCCTGGAACGCCGCCATTAGGACAAGAGACTGAAACTGCACTTATGTGTGGAACACTCAGTCTTAACATTTTATGTATGTATGTATGTAGAAGAGACTAGAGTATAATGTAAATCAGAAGAGACTAGAGTATAATGTAAATCAGAAGAGACTAGAGTATAATGTAAATCAGAAGAGACTAGAGTATAATGTAAATCAGAAGAGACTAGAGTATAATGTAAATCAGAAGAGACTAGAGTATAATGTAAATCAGAAGAGACTAGAGTATAATGTAAATCAGAAGAGACTAGAGTATAATGTAAATCAGAAGAGACTAGAGTATAATGTAAATCAGAAGAGACTAGAGTATAATGTAAA
The DNA here is from genome assembly GCA_032716605.1 of Paralithodes platypus. NCBI lineage: Eukaryota > Metazoa > Arthropoda > Malacostraca > Decapoda > Lithodidae > Paralithodes > Paralithodes platypus. Next base: position 33,138,638 of record CM064582.1, read on the forward strand.
CAGCATTGCAACGTCCCAAAGCTGCTCGTCGGTGCAGCTTTTTCTTTAGCAATATAAGGGGACTTCACTCTAACATCAATTCTGTACACCAATTTCTTCAAGCAGAATCCCCTACTCTCCTTTTTTTGACAGAGACTCAAGTAACATCCACATCTGACACGTCTAGATTTAATTTTCCAGGTTATCAACTGCTCCAAAATTTCAGACCTAAAGGAGGTGTATGTTGCTTCGCAAAATCTGAAATTGCCCTGGAGGAGGTTACTAGTTTCAATTGTCCCTATTTTGATTATTCTATATACAAATTAATTTCTGCTGGTAAATTTAAATACATATGTTGCATCTACCGTTCCCCAAATACTCCTCCAGAGCAAAGTCTTTTTGATTCTCTGTCCTCACAACTCAGTGTCCTCAACTTAAATGCTTCTTCTGAAATCACTGTGTTGGGTGATTTTAATGTCCATAATGTTGAATGGCTCACTCATTAAGCCAGGACTGATGATGCTGGTCTTGAATGTGAGCTATTTGCAGACTCATTTAATCTCACTCAACTAGTCAACCAACCCACCCGTGTGCCAGATAATCCTAATCATAATTCCCACCTACTGGACTTATTTTTAACAACCAATTCAGAAAATTATGATGTTACAGTGAGGTCCCCGCTTGGATCTTCTGATCACTGTCTGATACAGGCCACCTGTCTATCACCTACCACACCTTCCCACTCTGAACCTGTTTTGGTGACTAAATGGCATTACGATAGGGCAGACTGGGAGGGTCTTCAAGGTTTCTTTATTGATATTCCCTGGGCCTCTTTCTTTTCTAATGATGCACACTCCACCTTGAGCCACACACAAAATTTTGTAAAAATTGGAATGGAAACTTTTATTCCTCATCAAAAGTACAGTAAAAGATCTAATTCACCTAAATGGTTTGACCATAATTGTGCTAGAGTAACTGAACAAAAAGCAATAGCCTACAATGCATACACAAGATCAAAAACACATGGAGCCTTTAATTACTTTAGAAACATCAGAAATCATGCCAAAACTGTATTAAACCTAACTAAATCAAACTTTCTCCACAAGCAGGCAAATAAACTTCTAAATAATCCAAATGATAACAAAATATTTTGGTCTACTCTTAACTCATTTAAATCCAACTTCACTACTGCTTCATCCATTCCACCATTAAAATCTCCGACTGGCAATCTTGTAAGTGACCCACGAGGTAAAGCTAACCTTCTTGCGGATATTTTCTCCACCAACTCAACCTTAGATGAAATAAATCAAGATGTCCCTGTACTTAATTTTAATTCGCCTGAAATTCCCTCACTTAAGATCCACACCAGACATGTCAAAACTATTTTGCAGAATCTCTCGGTAGATAAGGCTCCTGGTCCAGATGAAATTCCTCCAATAGTACTTAAGAATTGCTCCTTGGTGCTCGCTCCTGTATTGGCAAAATGTTTCCATCTGTGTACTCATACCTCATGCTTCCCAGTACCCTGGAAAGAAGCAAACATCCATCCAGTTCCTAAAAAAGGTGCCTCTTCAGATCCATCAAACTACAGACCAATAGCTATAACTTCCACTCTTGGTAAAGTCTTTGAAATTATATTAAATAATCACATAATTAAGCATCTTGAGAATAATAAATTAATCAGTGATAGGCAATATGGTTTTAGACGATGTCGATCAACTGCAGACATGCTTTGCCTTCTTACGCATCAAATCAACCAAGCTACAGACCAACATGGTGAAACACATACAATAGCACTGGATATATCAAAGGCATTTGATAGAGTCTGGCATCAATCCTTATTGTCGAAGATGTCACACTACGGCCTTGCATCATTAGTTCCACTAATTTCTTCTTATCTTCATAACAGGAAAATATGTGTAATGGTAGATGGCCTTTACTCTCAATTTCACTCAATAAATGCTGGTGTTCCCCAGGGATCAGTTTTGGCCCCAATTCTGTTCCTCATTCATATCAATGATCTCATATCTACCACTCATAATCCAATACATTCCTACGCAGATGACTCAACACTCCACAGTTCCTTCACATTTACCAATTCTTTCACCCAACCCGATCTTATAAATTCAAAAATAAACACTGCAATTTCTCTGAACCAGGACCTTTCTAGAATTAATGGATGGGGACAAAAGAATCTAGTTTCCTTTAATGCACAGAAAACCAAGTACATTCAATTTTCTAACCGACAGAATCTCACTGACTCCCATATATTTTTTAATGATGTAAATATTCCCACTTCCCCTAGTATTGACATTCTCGGTGTAACATTAACTACTAACTTGAGCTGGACACATTATGTTAGAAGCATTGCTAAGAATGCCTCTAAAAAACTGGGACTCCTGTACAGAGTTCGAGAATTCTTCACTGACGATCAGTTGGCCGTGATATATAAAAGTCATGTGCGCTCTCAGATGGATTACTGTTCACCTCTGTGGGGTGGAAGTGGAGTGGTTGCATTGAGGCAGTTGGACAAAATTCAAAATAAAGCTATTAGATTAATCAATAACCCTGCAATCACACAGGACCTTCCTACATTATCCATACGAAGAAACGTTGCATCCCTTGCATTATTCTACAGATATTTTCACAGCAATTGTTCCGAGGAACTTGCTTCAATTGTGCCGCCTCTCCACATCTTTCCCCGTAGAACTAGGGCAGCTGAGAGCGCCCATGAATTTACACTTTCTCCTCCACAATGCAGAACTTCTGCTTATCAGAATTCATTTATCCCCAGAGCTACTACTCTTTGGAATTCACTTCCCTCGAATTGCTTTCCACAAACTTACAATCTACAAATGTTTAAATCAGTTGTTACAAACATTTTATGAATGGAGGATGCCTTTAGGCACATGGACCTTTTTGTTTTATCTGTGTTTTTCCTTCCTCCGTTCATTGTCTCTTAAAAAAAAAAAAAAAAAAAAAAGAGACTAGAGTATAATGTAAATCAGAAGAGACTAGAGTATAATGTAAATCAGAAGAGACTAGAGTATAATGTAAATCAGAAGAGACTAGAGTATAATGTAAATCAGAAGAGACTAGAGTATAATGTAAATCAGAAGAGACTAGAGTATAATGTAAATCAGAAGAGACTAGAGTATAATGTAAATCAGAAGAGACTAGAGTATAATGTAAATCAGAAGAGACTAGAGTATAATGTAAATCAGAAGAGACTAGAGTATATCGCTACCCTAATGCATACCCTATGAGAAATGGCAAGTCTAAAACTGTTGTGTGAAACTTGCTGTTGTATTGCTCGAGATACCCGCAGGATATTCAGTCGGACCAAGGGTCGAATTTCACGTCCACACTCTTTAAACAGACCATGCAGCAGCATGGGATCAATACGGTTGTCTCTTCAGCTTATCACCCAGAGAGTCAAGGGGTGATGGAAAGATGGCATTCCACTTTGAAAAGCATGTTCCGGTGCTATTGTTTGGAGAACGGCAAGGATTGGGACCTAGGATTACCTTACGTTTTGTTTGCGGCACGAGAGGTACCTGGGGAGAGCCTTGGGTTTAGCCCCAACGAGTTAGTTTTCGGGCATCAGGTTAGAGGTCCTCTGAGCATGGTGAGAGAGATCTGGGAAGGGACTGTGCCGCCATGTTCTCTAATTAAGTATGTCCTTGAGAGTAGAGACAGGATGCTGAAAAGCCTGGAGTTGGCAGGGAGAAATTTGGTAGATAATCAGGCCTTGATGAAAGATCGGTATGACATCAAAGCAAAGCTCCGGGAGTTTGTGGTAGGACAGGAGGTTTTGGTCTTATTGCCCTTAGTAGGCCATCCCCTGTCGGCCAAGTTTGTCGGTCCTTACAAGGTCGTGCGGAAGTTGTCTGACCTAGATTACCTTGTGGCTACTCCGGATAGGCGGAAGAAAAATCAGCTCTGTCATGTGAACCTGTTAAAAGAGTTCGTGAAGCGCCCACCTGAGCAGCCTACTGTCCCTGTGTTGGTCTGCAGCGGCCAAGGTGGAGAAGGAGAGGGGGGCAGTGAGGCACAGGTGGAGGAGAGTTGGGATTGTCATGTCTCGGCGGATCAGTGGGCGGCGAACACGAACCAGGTGGCTGTGTAAGCGCTTGAGCACCTGCCTGAGCAACAGCGTGCAGCGATCCAGCACCTGTTTAGTTTATACCCCACTGTGTTTGCCGAGCACCCAGGCCTCACAACTCATGCGGTGCATGATGTGGACGTTGGAGACCACCCCCCCTTTAAATCAGTGCCCTATCGTGTACCTCCCATTAAACTTCCGGCTCTCCGAGCGGAGTTAGGCTACATGTTGGAGAGGGGGCTGATAGAAAAAGGGGCGGTTAGGTGGACATCTCCCGTCACTCTGCAGCCTAAACCAGACGGCAAGGTCAGGTTTTGCATTGACTTCAGGCGGTTGAACGGCTTAACCCCCACCAATGCCTACCCTCCTCCCCGCGTAGATGACAGTGTTGACAAGATCGGGTGTGCACGTTACCTCACCAAGGTGGATCTTGTCAAGGGTTACTGGCAGGTACCGTTGTCTGAGCGGGCGAAGCAGGTGTGCGGGTTTGTGGTGGATGGGAACACTTACCGTTGCAATGTTATGCCGTATGGGCTGAAGAATGCACCTGCAACTTTCCAATGCCTGATGAATGAGTTAGTGGCGGAGATCCCTAACTGCACCGTTTATCTAGATGTGATAATCTACGATGATGACTTTGAAAGCCATTGCGAGCACATCGGGGCACTGTTCAGGAAGCTGAGTGAGGCTCATTTGGTGGTCAATCTGGGCAAATGTGATTTTGTTCGGGCAACTGTGCAGTATCTGGGGTTTGTGGTGGGGTTAGGCCAGGTGTGCCCCCCCCCCCCCCCCCCCCTTACCAAGATACAGGCTATTAACCAGTTCCCCAGGCCGACCACCAAAAGACAAATCATGAGGTTCTTGGGCATGATTGGGTATTACCGCAGATTCATCCGCGGATACTCCTCGGTGTTGGCTCCTCTGATGGTGGACCTACTTGCAAAGACGAAAACGTTTGGGTGGGCACCTGAGTGTGAGAAGGCCTTCTCACTGGTGAAGCATGTGTTGTGCACTCACCCCATACTTCTCATGACCTTTTCAGCTAGCGACAGATGCTAGCGGCATAGGGGCTGGTGCCGTCTTGTTGCAGACAGACACAGAAGGTGTGGAACACCCAGTAAGTTTTTTTTCTAAAAAGTTCAACTCAGCACAAAAGAACTATTCCGTAGTAGAGAAGGAGCTTCTGGCCATTGTGCTGGCGCTCAGGCACTTTGAGGTGTATGTTCCCGCTTTTGGCCCAGTCGTGGTGATTTACACTGACCACCACCCTTTGAAGTTTTTTAATCAGTTCCACAACCGGAATATGAGGCTAACCAGATGGTCTTTAATGTTGCAGGAGTATAATCTGGACATTCGCCATATTGCCGGTTGTGACAATGTGATAGCTGACTGTTTGTCCAGGGTGGAGGACCCAGGGTAGATCACCACAGGTGTGTTTGGTGGAGTGGAGAAACAGGTGCAACACCGCCAAAAACACTATTAAAAAAATATAAAAACCTCACATAAAAACTCTTTCTTTTTTATAGTATATAAGTGCAGTATATTACAGCAAGAATCTAAGACACTCTGAGTTGTTGTCTTAGTAGGCTAGGCTTGGTGAAGCTTGCTCGTTGAGCGTGATATAATTATTATTATGCTATTATTTTGGGGAAGTGTTGTGTAGATTTTTGTTTATATAATGAAGTGTTTTATGTTTGTGATTATGCCTTGTTTTCACAACTTGGGGGAGTAGCTGGGTGACGCGGGGTTGGTGAGCATTCTGTCTGGTCAGATGTGGCGTTTACCTGAGGTTAAAACGTCCCACATCTTGGGCGGGGTGTTACACTGGCCAGCTTGCCAGAATGTGCTCGTACTCGCTAGCGCTCGCCGGGGCAGTGAAATGGGCTATAATAATCGTAGAACGATGTTCTTTCTTTCTTAGTGTTCATGTTGTCACAGACAGATCAGTGGTGGTCTTTATTCTTGTCTGTGACACTTGGAAGTATTTTATATCATTGATAGAGTATAAGATATGTTGTGTGAAGTTGTAAGGAGAAAGAGAGCGAGCAGCGAGGTGGTAATATGTGCATGTGTATGTACGTGTGACTCCCTCGCTCGGGCGGAGGTTCCCACGCTCTTGATTGGTCGGCTGGCCTGACGCGTCATATGACGCCTGCTCTTCATGACGTAGTCGTCTGTGATAGGGGGCCGCTGTCCTAGTAAGGAGGTGCGGGCTCCTGCCCGCGTGTCTCTTTCAGAGCTTGGCATAGCGTGCTTGGTCCTACATGTCCCTTGCAATCTGTCCCCAATCTAACCCCCTGTACTACTGTTTCTCTCTGAACTTCTTCTTTTCCAATACTTCACATTTTTATTCATTTACTTATCCCTTCTGGTTCTCGCATACGACTTCCATAGTCGGCCAGTCGTATTACCATCACCAGTTCTCACATACATGTTTTGCACTAGCTTTAGGGATTATTAGAGTCATAGTCACATGGTAGCATAGTATTGGGGTGCTTCTAATTATTGAGCTGCTCTTTCCTACTATTTAATGCTAGACAGTGGAGGGTATCTTTGGTTGTTGTCTGAGTTATGTATGTGGCAAGTCAGAGCCTGTACGACTTCGACGAAGCTAGGTAGCCTGTAACCCTTGTGCATATTTTTCCTTTGCGAGTGTAGCAGTATACAAGTGAAGGGCTTTTGCCTACTCTCACTTATATGCTTGCTACCTCATTTTGTTAACCTTTGTGGAGCGCCAGGGTATGACCAGATACTTGAGATCTGGACTTACCAAGAGAGCCTCCAAGTTACTTAACGTAACATAAGAGAAATCTGTTCAAGGGGAGACAGTAGGCTACGAGCATGCTTGCGCTCTGCCTAGGTTCCTGGTACCTTTTATGCCATTGCTAGACTTTAATAGTGAGAAAGACGGCATTGTGTTTATTAACTTTAACTGCGTATGCTTTAGGAATTATTCACGCCTTATTTTAGCCTAGGTTGATGCATAGTGCACAACCCAGTTTGGCTGTTACGTTGGCTAAGGAAGTACTGTTTTGAGTGGCTATTATTAGTGCTGTCACAGAGTTGTTGCACTCCCTTGTTTTATATATATGTATCCTACTTGTTGGTGTATTTAAGATACACGCTTTGGTGTCCTGCCCCTGCATTATTTCTGTTCTATATTGTCGAGCATCTTAGAGCATCAGACATTTTCAGAAGATTCCATATCTGATTGCTGTAGGACTAGACTTCCAGTGTTTTCATAGAGCATTGAAGAGTTTAGTGTTGAGTTCAGACTCACACTAAAGTTAACTTAAGCATATACTCCTTTATTAAATCATGTTATAGTTTATTTAAGCATTGTTATTACTTGAGAGCATTTTATTAACGTAAAGTACTCCTGTTGTGAGTAGGCTTTGCCGTCACCGGAAATCCTTTGTAGAAGTGCACTAAACCCAGTTAATTGATACCCTGTATATAACAGATAGTTTGGGATGTATGCAGCCAACTGTTGAGGATCTAGGAGTATATAACAGATAGTTTGGGTTGTATGCAGCCAACTGTTGAGGATCTAGGAGTATATAACAGATAGTTTGGGTTGTATGCAGCCAACTGTTGAGGATCTAGGAGTATATAACAGATAGTTTGGGTTGTATGTAGCCAACTGTTGAGGATCTAGGAGTATATAACAGATAGTTTGGGTTGAATGTAGCCAACTGTTGAGGATCTAGGAGTATATAACAGATAGTGTGGGTTGTATGTAGCCAACTGTTGAGGATCTAGGAGTATATACCAGATAGTGTGGGTTGTATGTAGCCAACTGTTGAGGATCTAGGAGTATATAACAGATCGTTTGGGTTGTATTTAGCCAACTGTTGAGGATCTAGGAGTATATAACATATAGTTTGGGTTGAATGTAGCCAACTGTTGAGGATCTAGGAGTATATAACAGATAGTTTGGGTTGTATGTAGCCAACTGTTGAGGATCTAGGAGTATATAACAGATAGTTTGGGTTGCATGCAGCCAACTGTTGAGGATCTAGGAGTATATAACAGATAGTGTGGGTTGTATGTAGCCAACTGTTGAGGATCTAGGAGTATATAACAGATAGTGTGGGTTGTATGTAGCCAACTGTTGAGGATCTAGGAGTATATAACAGATAGTTTGGGTTGTATGTAGCCAACTGTTGAGGATCTAGGAGTATATAACAGATAGTTTGGGTTGAATGTAGCCAACTGTTGAGGATCTAGGAGTATATAACAGATAGTTTGGGTTGTATGCAGCCAACTGTTGAGGATCTAGGAGTATATAACAGATAGTTTGGGTTGTATGCAGCCAACTGTTGAGGATCTAGGAGTATATAACAGATAGTTTGGGTTGTATGCAGCCAACTGTTGAGGATCTAGGAGTATATAACAGATAGTTTGGGTTGTATGCAGCCAACTGTTGAGGATCTAGGAGTATATAACAGATAGTGTGGGTTGTATGCAGCCAACTGTTGAGGATCTAGGAGTATATAACAGATAGTTTGGGTTGTATGCAGCCAACTGTTGAGGATCTAGGAGTATATAACAGATAGTTTGGGTTGTATGCAGCCAACTGTTGAGGATCTAGGAGTATATTAATTAAAATGTAAAACTTGCAAACTAAACAAACCAAAACTGGGACAAGGACAATATAAAGTCAAATTAACTTATCAAAATCGCTATGTGGAAACAACGCTTACTAAAATGAAATTTATGAAATAAAAGAACACAATCCACCACATAGGGTGTACATTACTACATGAGCAAGTTAATCTGTTTCCCAAGCAAACTAATCGCACACATAACAACGCACTATCGTCACGTTCAAGGAATTAGTCAAATTTGGGAAGTCCGGGACGTTCTGGTAAATTTGACTAAACTCTGCAAGAATAAAGAAACTACATGTCAAATGTCAAAATGTTCATTTAAAATCAAATTTGCAACATGACAAGACATTAACAATAGTACAAAATACAAATATTGATAAGATATCTATAATTTTACAAAATAATATATACAGCACTCACTAACGATAGTGCTATCGGGTAGGTACCTGTAAGCATAGCATGCCTCAAGTGACCCCTACCAATAACTACCCTACAAATAACCTACATTTATCGTACAAATAAACTAAGGAAATCGCAAAAGCAAGCAATTGATACTATCAATAATAAATAGAAATAATATAAAGACAAATAATTGCAAAATATGAAGAAGCAACAACAGATTTAAACAAAGAGTACTCTTTTAACATGAACAATTAATTTAAAAAATATCATCAATATTAATAATAGCAAAAGATAAACAATACATACAAACAGACACAAAGTAAGCAGAGGTTATACAAGAAACTTCAAGTTAAAAATGCTTGATTAAAATTATTGATGTCAAATTTTAGAATACAGTCACAATAATTGACCCTAAAATGATTAAATTTATGTAACAATTTACTTGCCTCAAAACATAACAGATAGTTTGGGTTGTATGGCAGATTTAAGGAAGATAAGTTTACTCTAGGCTACCTAAGACTGAAAAGGTCTGCTCATATAAAAAGTAAATTAATAATAATACCGGGAGTGTAACTCACTATTAAAATCATCATAGAATATTGCAGTTAGGCAAAGTGGAAATGCTGATGGAGGTGCTGATGGATTTTTTGTTTTTTTTCTATGTGATTGAGGGAGGCAAAAGGCATAACTGCCTATAGCGAGTGCCTCCCCCATAGTTGAAAGAGTGACAGGGCCAAAATCAAGGGACGTTCGAGCCAAAATGCCTGGACACACGGAGTTTGAAGCAATTTAAGTCATAGGAAGAGGGAAAGACTGGATCTGGGAGAGAGTTCCAGAGCTCAGCTGTTGAGTAGAAGAAAGTTTGAGAGTAGCGTTTCACTCTTGGGTTGGAGAGTTGCACAGAGTAGGGGTGGGATTGAGTTGCAAGACGGATACCACGTGCCCTACATAAAGGAGGTGGTATGCACTGGGATAGCTCTGAGGAACACTGATTATTATAGTAGCGATAGAATAGCGAGAAAGATGCAACATTGCGGCGGAGAGAGAGAGATTGCAGAGAGTTGGTGAGTGGACGGGAGTTAATGATACGAAAGGCCTTCCTTTCAACTTTGTCTAGGAGAGCGGTGTGAGAGGAACCTCCCCACACATGTGAACAATACTCAATACAAGGGCGCACTATGCCCCTGTACAGAGCAAGAAACTGTGCAGGGGAAAAGAACCCCCTAAGGCGGTTGAGCACACCCAGCTTCTGGGAGGCTGCCTTAGCAAGACTGGTAATATGGTCCTTCCAAATGAGAGCAGAAGAAAAAGAGACCAAGAATATTGAGAGAAGATGAAGGGTTGATTTTTGTATTGTTGAAGAATAAGGGATGTACATCCCCGCTGGGAGATCCTGACGGGTAGATAGATGGAGAAATTGGGTTTTGGAAGCATTAAAGTTAACAAGGTTTTCTCTGCCCCAATTGGAAATAGTATTTAGATCAGAATTTAAGAGTTCTATGGCTTCATTACGTTTGTCGTTGAGGGATTGCTGGCTGGGGCGTTCTGAAAAACTAATGGAGTAGTGTAAGGTTGAGTCGTCTGCGTATGAATGGATGGGAATTAAGGTACAGTTAAGGAGATCATTTATAAAAATTAGAAAGAGAATAGGAGATAGGACAGAGCCCTGAGGAACACCGGAGTTTATAGGGTGAGGAAGTGAACAATGGCCGTCCACAACCGCGGCTATGGAACGGCCGGAAAGGAAATTAGAGACAAAGGCACAGATGGAGGGATAGAAACCGAAGGAGGGTAGTTTAGAAATTAAAGATTTATGCAAGACCCTATCGAAGGCTTTCGTTATGTCTAGTGCAATAGAAAAAGTCTCACCGAAGTCCCGAAAGGAGGATGACCAAGAGTTAGTAAGATATGAAAGAAGATCACCAGTAGAGCGACCCTTAAGGAAGCCATACTGGCGATCTGAGAGCAGATTATGAGAAGAGAAATGCTTAAGAAATTTGGAAGCAAGAATAGTTTCAAAAACTTTAGAAAGACAAGAGATAAGAGCAATTGGACGATAGTTGGAGGGTTGAGAGCGGTCACCCTTCTTTGGGACAGGTTGAATGTGAGCAAACTTGCAGCATGAAGGGAAGACGTTAGAGGATAGACAGAGACGAAAGAGTTTGCCTAGGCAAGGGAGTCAGCACGGAAGCACAGTTTTTGAGAACAACAGGAGGAACACCGTCCGGACCATACGCCTTATTAGTGTTAAGCTCAGAGAGGGTAGAAAGTACATCTTTAGAAGAGATTAGGATATTAGGCATAAGTAAGAGAGAGGAGGGCAGAGAGGGAGGAATAGCACCGGAATCATCCAAGGTGGAGTTTCTAGCAAAAGTTTGAGCGAAGAGTTTAGCTTTGTCAGAGGAAGAAGTGATGGTTGTGCCATCAGAGTGGGAAAGGGGAGGGAAAGACGAGGAAGAGAAATTGTTGGAGAGGTTTTTGGCTAGATGCCAGAAAGCTTGGGAAGAGCTAGAGTTGGATAGTTCAGTGCATTTATTATTGATGAAAGAGTGTTTGGCAAGTCGAAGAACAGATTTGGCTTGATTCCGGGCAGAAACATATGAAGAATGAGAGTCTTGAGTTTTAAGGCGTCGGTACCGTTTGAATGCTTCCTCCTTATTGCGGACAGCAGTAGAACAGGCGTGAGTAAACCAAGATTTTTTAGCATTAATCTGAGAGAAAGAGAATGGAATGTATGCTTCCATGCCCGATAGGATTACCTCGATAATGCGTTCAGCACTCTCCGAGGGTCCTCGGCCATGGAAGCAGAAATCATTCCATGGGAAATCAAAGAAGTACTGCCGAAGAGCCTCCCAGTCGGCAGCGCCAAAGTGCCACAAGCGCCGCCGGCTAGGAGGATCGGGTGGCCGTACTGGAGAGATAGGACAGGTGACAGAGATAAGTTTATGGTCGGAGGAGCCCAAAGGAGAGAAAAGATCGACAGTATAAGAAGAAGGGTTAGAAGTTAGAAACAGGTCAAGAATGTTGGGCCGATCTCCGATGCGATCCGGGATACGGGTGGGTTGCTGAACTAACTGCTCTAGGTCATTTAGGATAGAAAAGACGTAGGCTTGTTCACCAGGTGGATCAGTAGTGTGAGAGGAGAGCCATTGGCGGTGGTGAACGTTGAAATCTCCTAAGATGGAGATTTCTGAGAAAGGAGAAATGGATAGAATAGGATGGTAGGCAAATGGCTACTATTCGAACACCATTGGATGTTTACCTCAAGGTGACCACATGGGTATACCTGAACAAAGAAAATATAGGGTTGAAGGAAGTTAAATCATGATAATAAGGCTTAGCTGTCCGTCGGTCTGTCTGTTGGATGAAGTTGAGTTTAAGTTAATGATGAGAGCTGGATGAAACCGGAACCAGGTCGCGGCGAACTAAGGAATGGAGATGTTGTCTCTATGATAGACTAAGGAGCTCTGGCGCGGTGCGCCACAATCCGAGACGTCATCGTCTTAGCTACGAATCTAGCGGCTACTGCTAAGTTTGTAGCAGTTATCTAGCGGTAAATATCGCACCACTTTTATAATATTACGGCATGGTTTATATGATAAATCATATATGCATTCCTAAAGACACTTAAATACTATACTTTCGTATAATAAGCCTTATTTAACTTATTAAGCTTACATACTGTACAAACTATATAGGGTATGATACATAGAAAACGTATGTTATACCACTGACAATCGTGAATCCACGATACACTCCCCCCCCCAAACACAATACCTGAATCCCACCTTATATCTAGAGTTGCCCAGAAGCAATCTTGTGTCGCCACATAAAAACAATGGCGCCACGGGCTGCGCGTCTGGGTCTAGTCCCGATCCGAAGCGGATCCCCAACGGGTTGTGGTCGATCGGCTAAGTTAGCCTCCTAGGATCCAGCATCATCAGGTGGAGCTCCTTCTTGTGTAGAAGAGCCAAGCTCCATAGCGTACAGTCATGCGACCGGACGAACAGTAGTCCCAGTAGCCGTCTTGAGCAGCGCTACTCGCCCTACCGAGCCTTCGCCCTCGTACACCTTCACTACGCGGCCCAACTTCCAGTACAATCTAGGACTATCATCATGGATGCACACTATCTCGCCTACAGAGGGTGCTGATGGTTGACCAGCAGTCTTAGTTGCCCTCTCACGTAGTGCCAATAAGTAGTCATTCACCCATCTCTTTTTAAATTCACCTATAACTCTAAAAATATACTGGTACCGTCGCGACACCGCAGCCTCGGTGAACATCGAAGGGTCCTCTAACTCTGCCTGTGACTGCAAGTCAGTAGGAAATGCAGTCATTGGCTTGCCGTAGAGCAAATGCGCTGGTGTTAGTGCCAGTGGTTCTTGCAGGTCGGAATATACATAAGTGAGAGGACGATCGTTAACAACTGCCTCGACTTCAGTGAGCACCGTTACTAGTTCGCTCCTGTTTAACAAGGCGCGTCCTGCAACCGCTGTTACGACCGGCATTACGAAATAAACAAGGGCACTTAATATTGGACTAGAAGATAGGCTATATCTGCAACAACGGTACGCTAATTCCAAACCCTCGAACTATTACGCCGGTGAAAAAAACACTTAAACCCTCCAGAGTTAATCTACTGGATAACAGGGTATCAATTAACTGGGTTTAGTGCACTTCTACAAAGGATTTCCGGTGACGGCAAAGCCTACTCACAACAGGAGTACTTTACGTTAATAAAATGCTCTCAAGTAATAACAATGCTTAAATAAACTATAACAAGATTTAATAAAGGAGTATATGCTTAAGTTAACTTTAGTGTGAGTCTGAACTCAACACTAAACTCTTCAATGCTCTATGAAAACACTGGAAGTCTAGTCCTACAGCAATCAGATATGGAATCTTCTGAAAATGTCTGATGCTCTAAGATGCTCGACAATATAGAACAGAAATAATGCAGGGGCAGGACACCAAAGCGTGTATCTTAAATACACCAACAAGTAGGATACATATATATAAAACAAGGGAGTGCAACAACTCTGTGACAGCACTAATAATAGCCACTCAAAACAGTACTTCCTTAGCCAACGTAACAGCCAAACTGGGTTGTGCACTATGCATCAACCTAGGCTAAAATAAGGCGTGAATAATTCCTAAAGCATACGCAGTTAAAGTTAATAAACACAATGCCGTCTTTCTCACTATTAAAGTCTAGCAATGGCATAAAAGGTACCAGGAACCTAGGCAGAGCGCAAGCATGCTCGTAGCCTACTGTCTCCCCTTGAACAGATTTCTCTTATGTTACGTTAAGTGACTTGGAGGCTCTCTTGGTAAGTCCAGATCTCAAGTATCTGGTCATACCCTGGCGCTCCACAAAGGTTAACAAAATGAGGTAGCAAGCATATAAGTGAGAGTAGGCAAAAGCCCTTCACTTGTATACTGCTACACTCGCAAAGGAAAAATATGCACAAGGGTTACAGGCTACCTAGCTTCGTCGAAGTCGTACAGGCTCTGACTTGCCACATACATAACTCAGACAACAACCAAAGATACCCTCCACTGTCTAGCATTAAATAGTAGGAAAGAGCAGCTCAATAATTAGAAGCACCCCAATACTATGCTACCATGTGACTATGACTCTAATAATCCCTAAAGCTAGTGCAAAACATGTATGTGAGAACTGGTGATGGTAATACGACTGGCCGACTATGGAAGTCGTATGCGAGAACCAGAAGGGATAAGTAAATGAATAAAGATGTGAAGTATTGGAAAAGAAGAAGTTCAGAGAGAAACAGTAGTACAGGGGGTTAGATTGGGGACAGATTGCAAGGGACATGTAGGACCAAGCACGCTATGCCAAGCTCTGAAAGAGACACGCGGGCAGGAGCCCGCACCTCCTTACTAGGACAGCGGCCCCCTATCACAGACGACTACGTCATGAAGAGCAGGCGTCATATGACGCGTCAGGCCAGCCGACCAATCAAGAGCGTGGGAACCTCCGCCCGAGCGAGGGAGTCACACGTACATACACATGCACATATTACCACCTCGCTGCTCGCTCTCTTTCTCCTTACAACTTCACACAACATATCTTATACTCTATCAATGATATAAAATACTTCCAAGTGTCACAGACAAGAATAAAGACCACCACTGATCTGTCTGTGACAACATGAACACTAAGAAAGAAAGAACATCGTTCTACGATTATTATAGCCCATTTCACTGCCCCGGCGAGCGCTAGCGAGTACGAGCACATTCTGGCAAGCTGGCCAGTGTAACACCCCGCCCAAGATGTGGGACGTTTTAACCTCAGGTAAACGCCACATCTGACCAGACAGAATGCTCACCAACCCCGCGTCAGCTACTCCCCCAAGTTGTGAAAACAAGGCATAATCACAAACATAAAACACTTCATTATATAAACAAAAATCTACACAACACTTCCCCAAAATAATAGCATAATAATAATTATATCACGCTCAACGAGCAAGCTTCACCAAGCCTAGCCTACTAAGACAACAACTCAGAGTGTCTTAGATTCTTGCTGTAATATACTGCACTTATATACTATCAAAAGAAAGGGTTTTTATGTGAGGTTTTTATATTGTTTTAAGTGTTTTTGGCGGCGTTGCACCTGTTTTCTCCACTCCACCAAACACACCTGTGGTGATCTACCCTGGGTCCTCCACCCTGGACAAACAGTCAGCTATCACATTGTCACAACCGGCAATATGGCGAATGTCCAGATTATACTCCTGCAACATTAAAGACCATCTGGTTAGCCTCATATTCCGGTTGTAGAACTGATTAAAAAACTTCAAAGGGTGGTGGTCAGTGTAAATCACCACGACTGGGCCAAAAGCGGGAACATACACCTCAAAGTGCCTGAGCGCCAGCACAATGGCCAGAAGCTCCTTCTCTACTACGGAATAGTTCTTTTGTGCTGAGTTGAACTTTTTAGAAAAAAAACTTACTGGGTGTTCCACACCTTCTGTGTCTGTCTGCAACAAGACGGCACCAGCCCCTATGCCGCTAGCATCTGTCGCTAGCTGAAAAGGTCATGAGAAGTATGGGGTGAGTGCACAACACATGCTTCACCAGTGAGAAGGCCTTCTCACACTCAGGTGCCCACCCAAACGTTTTCGTCTTTGCAAGTAGGTCCACCATCAGAGGAGCCAACACCGAGGAGTATCCGCGGATGAATCTGCGGTAATACCCAATCATGCCCAAGAACCTCATGATTTGTCTTTTGGTGGTCGGCCTGGGGAACTGGTTAATAGCCTGTATCTTGGTAAAGGGGGGGGGGGGGGGGGGGGGGGGGGCACACCTGGCCTAACCCCACCACAAACCCCAGATACTGCACAGTTGCCCTAACAAAATCACATTTGCCCAGATTGACCACCAAATGAGCCTCACTCAGCTTCCTGAACAGTGCCCCGATGTGCTCGCAATGGCTTTCAAAGTCATCATCGTAGATTATCACATCATCTAGATAAACGGTGCAGTTAGGGATCTCCGCCACTAACTCATTCATCAGGCATTGGAAAGTTGCAGGTGCATTCTTCAGCCCATACGGCATAACATTGCAACGGTAAGTGTTCCCATCCACCACAAACCCGCACACCTGCTTCGCCCGCTCAGACAACGATACCTGCCAGTAACCCTTGACAAGATCCACCTTGGTGAGGTAACGTGCACACCCGATCTTGTCAACACTGTCATCTACGCGGGGTGGAGGGTAGGCATTGGTGGGGGTTAAGCCGTTCAACCGCCTGAAGTCAATGCAAAACCTGACCTTGCCGTCTGGTTTAGGCTGCAGAGTGACGGGAGATGTCCACCTAACCGCCCCTTTTTCTATCAGCCCCCTCTCCAACATGTAGCCTAACTCCGCTCGGAGAGCCGGAAGTTTAATGGGAGGTACACGATAGGGCACTGATTTAAAGGGGGGGTGGTCTCCAACGTCCACATCATGCACCGCATGAGTTGTGAGGCCTGGGTGCTCGGCAAACACAGTGGGGTATAAACTAAACAGGTGCTGGATCGCTGCACGCTGTTGCTCAGGCAGGTGCTCAAGCGCTTACACAGCCACCTGGTTCGTGTTCGCCGCCCACTGATCCGCCGAGACATGACAATCCCAACTCTCCTCCACCTGTGCCTCACTGCCCCCCTCTCCTTCTCCACCTTGGCCGCTGCAGACCAACACAGGGACAGTAGGCTGCTCAGGTGGGCGCCTCACGAACTCTTTTAACAGGTTCACATGACAGAGCTGATTTTTCTTCCGCCTATCCGGAGTAGCCACAAGGTAATCTAGGTCAGACAACTTCCGCACGACCTTGTAAGGACCGACAAACTTGGCCGACAGGGGATGGCCTACTAAGGGCAATAAGACCAAAACCTCCTGTCCTACCACAAACTCCCGGAGCTTTGCTTTGATGTCATACCGATCTTTCATCAAGGCCTGATTATCTACCAAATTTCTCCCTGCCAACTCCAGGCTTTTCAGCATCCTGTCTCTACTCTCAAGGACATACTTAATTAGAGAACATGGCGGCACAGTCCCTTCCCAGATCTCTCTCACCATGCTCAGAGGACCTCTAACCTGATGCCCGAAAACTAACTCGTTGGGGCTAAACCCAAGGCTCTCCCCAGGTACCTCTCGTGCCGCAAACAAAACGTAAGGTAATCCTAGGTCCCAATCCTTGCCGTTCTCCAAACAGTAGCACCGGAACATGCTTTTCAAAGTGGAATGCCATCTTTCCATCACCCCTTGACTCTCTGGGTGATAAGCTGAAGAGACAACCGTATTGATCCCATGCTGCTGCATGGTCTGTTTAAAGAGTGTGGACGTGAAATTCGACCCTTGGTCCGACTGAATATCCTGCGGGTATCTCGAGCAATACAACAGCAAGTTTCACACAACAGTTTTAGACTTGCCATTTCTCATAGGGTATGCATCAGGGTAGCGAGTGGAGATGTCCATGAGGGTTAGCAAAAACCTGTTACCTGCACAAGTGGGAGGCAGAGGGCCTACCATGTCGATGATAACCTTGCTGAAGGGAGGACCAATAGCAGGCACTGGGTGCAACGGAGCCTTAGGTATGCTCTGATTCGGCTTTCCCACCCTCTGGCAGGTACCACACATCACCACCCAGGCCGAAACTTGGGCTTTAATACCTGGCCACCAGAATAACCTAGATAACGAGGCCTACGTTTTTCTCACACCCAAGTGACCTGCCAACGGAACATCGTGCGCCAACCGCAACAGGCTATCACGACACTTCTCAGGGACCACCAACTGGTCAACCACTCTTGCCCCACCATCCCAACTACGTCTGGGATCCAAAAAAACGGCGGTACAGGATTCCCCCAACATGAAAAAAATCTCCCGGCTTTGCATCCCCGTCCTCGTCGAGTTCAATAGCCCCGTTCCCACAACTCTCAAGCCCAGGATCTTCTACTTTCAACCGACATATATCCGAGGGTGCCAGCCTATCTAAATGCTCCTGAAGCAACTTGTGGCCACCCCCAATACTGGGCTGCTCAAGCCTTGCCTGCTTCGCCTGGGAACGTTTCTGTCGCGGAGTGCTAACACGCCCTACCATGTCACTAGGGGGGACAGATTCTGGGGCCACTCCGGACCTCATAATGGGTGCAAGTACCGAGTCACCAAGGAGTGTCGCTGGGTCCAAACTCTCAACCCGACCAGCCTTGACTTTCTCCTTCCGACCCTTCCTCCGCTGGTCTAAAACTTGGGTACTAGGCTGTGACACCTGAGCGGACTGAGACCTGGTGACAGCACACGCCATCTGCGGCATCTGGCACCTCTCGAGCCACTCTTGCCCCTCCCTACTCGTGTCGGCCGCCCTCTCGGCAACGACTAAGGGTGGAACCTCGGAAGTGGGCACCGCAAAGTCATTGCCGAGAAGGAGGTCGACCCCGCAACTGGCAATTTCTCCACCACACCCACATCCAACTCTCGTGTCACACCGTCCACCTCAAGCTCCACTCTGACCAGCGGGTAAGACCGCGTAGCATTGATGCCTAGAACCACCACAACCCGAGCCGTGTTAATAGGCTTGCCAGTGAAATTCTTAACAAGTGTCTGGGAAGCGCCCGTATCACGCAGCAACTCAAGCCTATGCTCCACCAGCCCACCTCACAGTGCTGTGCCCCCTATGACCACAAAAAACATCACGGACGGGTGACGAGCCCTCCTGCTGCTTCTGCACCGGCGATGACTTCGCAACCGACTGTTTACCCCGGGCAAACGCGGAAGACCTCAAAGACATGCCGATGTTGCTCACTAGTGACACCACTGCTGTAGGTGGTGCGCTCGGACATGAGCGCGCAATATGCCCCTTCTTATGACACTTGAAACATTCCACTTCACTCTTGGACTTCCCCTGAGGTGGGTAAGGGCCCTGGCCTTTCTTTAACGGGAAGGGTTTCGACTTGGGATCATAATTGGCAACAGTACTCTTAAATGGATAATTAGTTGTGTCATTAATTCGTGGGGGTGGAGTGGTACGCCCCTTGTTACCTGCCTCAGCTCTCTGTGCAGACCCGCACTCACGAATCAATGATAACCTGAGGTCAGCCAGCTCAGCCGCCTCCTGCAGAGTTTTCGGTCGCTTTTCTTTCAGGTTAAGAGTCAAGTCACTGCCAGTACATTTAAAAAAATTGCTCTAACAACACTAATTGCTTTACTGCATCAAAAGTAGTTGCCTTCTCCGACCTCAACCAATTTTCAAATGCATCTGACAGCTCTCTAGCGTGTTCCTGGAAAGTACTCTGCTTTCTTTTTGGAACCGCCCTAAACTTCAGCCTATAGGTCTCTGGCTGTAGCTCATACGCCCTCAGGACAGCCTCTTTCAACAACTCATAATTCACACAGGAATCTAGGGGCAAAGCATCGTACGCCTTGAGTGCTTTCCCCGTCAATCGTTGAAGAAACAAGGGCTGCCCACTTCTCCTCGGGCCATTGGTGCTCCCGGCACTTTTTCTCAAAACGGAGAAAGAATTCTGTAACTCCTAACTCATCAAACACTGGGGACCAACTTTAGTAGATGTGACAGGGACTGGTCATGGGCTCGACCCCCCTGGACGACCCGGTTCCTCGTCACCTCTACACGAGTTTTCTCTAGCTCAATATCGGCACAATACCTTGCAGACTCAGCCTGATACCTATACTTGAGCTCAGACTCATGCTTTCGCTGCTCGAACTCAGCCTCATGCTTCCGCTGCTCGAGCTCAGCCTCATGCTTTCGCTGCTCGACTCAGACTGCTGCTTAAGTTTGGCGAGCCCAAGCTGAAGCAACATCGCGGGAGACAAACCTTGAGGAGGGTGCTACTACCGGGGACCCACCCAGTGAGTCACTTAGAGGCATACCCAACCGCCAGCGGACATCGGCCTGCGGGAACGTACTCGGCCCCGGACCCCGAGGGGGCGCCATGATAGGAGTTGAGTGGAATGGGGGCTGGGACGAAGGTGCCCCAGCTCCCGCTCCACCCGAACCCCCATGCACCCCACCCAGCACACAGGTAACCAGCTCACTTCTCGACAAACCGCTGGTACCGGGAAAACCCTAAGACCGTGGCTACACACTGCAATCCGTACCGGTCCAGCCCCGACACCCCGCCGACACAGGCTCCTCCAAAAAAATCCGAGCATCCTCCTCATTGTTCACCACCCGAACGCCGTTAAACAACTCCACCTTCTCCACCTCATCGCCTGTCTCTCGCACTGTGCCCTCACTATGCTCAGACCCGTCCAGTGACATGATGGAGTCAACAACAAAAAAATCTCAAGTCAAGACAAAAATAGCCAAACTCTTGTGCAGCTTTATTCACCAAAAATATTCGAAGATGTTTTTAAGTGCAATACTAGGTCACCAATAAACTCCAACAAGTTCCATATATCCTCAAAACAATGTCCACTGCCAACAATGCAAGAAATAAATTCAACCCCAAATGGCAATAAGATTTCTCCAAAAAAAAAAAAAAAATGCAATATTCAGTTCACTTTATACTGGTCTAAGGTCGCCATTTGTTACGACCGGCAGTACGAAATAAACAAGGGCACTTAATATTGGACTAGAAGATAGGCTATATCTGCAACAACGGTACGCTAATTCCAAACCCTCGAACTATTACGCCGGTGAACAAAACACTTAAACCCCCCCCCCCCCTCCCCATCCTCGTGCAGCAGCACCCAACATACATTGTGCACATAACATTAACATTCTTCAACTGAACATAGATGGCATCAACACAAAGAAACACGAACTCTCACACTTCATCAAGCAACACAACATACACATTGCCATCTTACAAGAAACAAAACTCCGCACAACACAAAAACACCCACATTTCATAATTTCACCACCATCAGACAAGACCGGGCTGTCGGCGGCGGTGGACTCATCACCCGGGTACACAAAGAAATATCATACATAGTAACCAGTGTACAAACCAAATCCCTCCTCCCCAAATGATAACACAACAGAAATACAGTCAATTAAAATACGCACTGGCAACAACTCCAACATAACCATCATAAACACATACATCCCTCCCCAAACATCCCCTACAGTACCAAATGAATACAGACCACACTTACAACACATCACAAACACCCCACACTCATCCTGGGTGGTGACTTCAACGCCAAGACGTCGGCCTGGTTTGTCGACAACCCCGACACAGACAGAGGGCTGGTACTACAAAACCAAACCGATAACCTCATCATCCTTAACGACATCCATCAACATACCCATATTCCTCACCAAGCCCTCTATAACCCATCATCTCCAGACATCACCTTTTGCTCCCCAGAAACTCGCCCCCACAACATCCTGGATGGTGGTCAGAACCTTAGGCTCTGACCACCTCCCGATCATTATCACCACCAAACCAGACTCACCCCAGCTAGCCACACACATACACCAATTATAAAAGAGCTAACTGGGAAGCATTCACAAATGAGACAGAACAACACTTCACAACTCTAAACAGTCCCACAAGGATCCCACAAGGATCCGTCCTATCGCCCGCACTCTTCAATCTGTACATGCACGATATAACTACACCCCATACGCCCCAAATAAACTTAGCCTCCTATGCAGATGCTATAACACTCACATGCACACCCATGACCCAAAAAGACCAACAGATCTCCTTCAACCCTATCTCAACACACTACATGGCTGGTGCACTACAAACAGACTTAACCCTTTGGCGAACCTATAGTTTCCAATCAAAGTTTTTCCCACTCCCAAAGTATATCTCGGCTCACTCAGAGCCAGTTTTGCGCCCGGCGATAATTTGTTTCTGTGACGTTTTTATCCACCAAAAAAAACTTGTATTTGGATTAATGAGGTACCATCGGCTTCGTTATTGATTGAACTTGAAGATAAGCGAATAAAAACATAGAATAAATACAAAACAACCACATTGGGGCACTCCGAAATAAGAATTGTAAACGAAAAAGTAAATACCTTATCTCCAACTCGCGCTAGCTCAAAATTTTGCCCGCAACATTTTTGATTTGCATACATATATGGAAGTGGAATTTAATGAGGATTCCACTGGTAACTTTAGAATTACAATAAACCAAATAGTTACTGAGATACACGAATAAACGTGAAAGTATAGATACACAGACTGAGCTGTACTCTGCTCCCTTCACAGCCAGCCATGAGTAAACGGTTAAACTGAGGGGGTTGCCAATTATACCCATTGAACTAGACGTAATACTTAATATATATGCCAAATATGACGCGCGTCAGACGAAAACTTAATTTTAGGCGAATATTTTTAAGTTTAATGACTCTTAACGAGTCATCGTGCGCCTAGGAAAAAAATACCTAATGACTCCGAACGAGTCATCGTGCGCCAAAGGGTTAATCTAGCCCCAGCCAAATCCACCGCAACCCTGCTCACAAGTTGGACAGGAGAACACGAATACATCCCTCAACTCACCATAAACAACACACCCCTAACACATACACACACACCCAAATCCTAGGAGTAACATATGATACTCATATGACATTCAAACAGCACACCACAAACATTAAAAAGAAACTGACACCCAGACTTAACGCCCTCAGGTCACTTGCTCACACAAAATTTGGACACAACAAAGAAACTACCACCACAGTATATAAACAATACATAAGATCAGTGATGGAATACGCAAGCCCAGCCTGGGCTTCTAACCTAGCTGAAACACATCATAAGACCTTACAGCTATTCAAAACAAAGCCCAGAAGATCATTACAGGCTGCACAGCTACTGCATCCACAGATCACCTACATCAAGAAACCAAAATCCTCAAAGTCAAAGACCATCTGGACATGAGAGGCACTCAATTCCTGGCAGCAGCCTCCACGAACCAAGACCACCACTAAACTACATGGCACACACCCACAGACACGGTATCACACACAATTATTGTCCTCTCTCCCTCCCTGCCCACCCCGAACCAACTCCAGAAGCACATCCATACTCATATCTCTCACCGATCCATCCACTCACTCACAGACAACACGCAGCTGCATCCACGACCTCCCGAAATCCATCCTTCCTCGCGAGGACAGAGTCCACCTGGCCAGGCTGAGATGCGGACACCATCCAGCTCTCCTGAGCTATCAGAAGAGACTGGATGACTCCGTTGTCGACGCCTGCCCGGGATGTAACACAGCACCCCATACCATTAAACACATCATAGAAGACTGCATTTCACACAACCACTTACGCCAACAACACAATCTACACTCAATGAGAGCTCTGTGGGAAAGCCCGATCGTGGCCATGGCCTTTCTCAGGGACTCGGGGCTGTTCGGCCAGGCAGCTTAGGGAACAACAACAACAACAACAACAACTCTAAACAGTACA
The DNA here is from genome assembly GCA_032716605.1 of Paralithodes platypus. NCBI lineage: Eukaryota > Metazoa > Arthropoda > Malacostraca > Decapoda > Lithodidae > Paralithodes > Paralithodes platypus. The sequence continues at coordinate 33,162,639 of CM064582.1, forward strand.
CCCATCACTAACATCAACAATGCTGTACACATACTCAATAAAACTATCAAAAACGCTGACAAGAAACACATTCCAAGAGGTAGCAGAAAAAGACACAACCCCAACTTCACACCAGAAATTCAAAACCTCATCAGACAATGCGACATACTGAAACACTCCCCAGCACCCCACACACAAGACATCACACAACAAATTCAAGCACTCAACACCCAAACTAACACAAAATACAAGAACAACAAAAACTAATTGGAATAACTTCCTACAAACACTTGATCACAAAACAAACCCCAAAAAACTCTACAAAACACTAAACAGCATCACACTTTCCAACAGCAACACAACACAATCACATGCTGCAATCACAACAACATCTACTCCTTCATGTAACAACAAGCAACACTCTCATCATCACTTCTCACATGTCAGCCACCTAAAACCTCACAAAGACGACCGACGTGTCATCCGACGTAAGAGACATTTCCTCACAGACCCTGACTATACACCCTTCACCAATCACCAGACAAAGCATATCATCAACAATCTCAAGCACTCACCCGCCTGTGGCCTAGACAACATAAGCAACATACACCTCAGACACCTGGGACCACGCATACAAGCACTCACTAACATATCAACTACAGCTATTCACACAACACAATACCAGACATTGGAAGCATGGTATCATCATCATTCCCCAAACCCAAACAAAGACCGCACGCTACCCTCCTCGCACCGTCCCATCACACTCCTTTGCTCCCCCTCCAAAGTCATGGAACGCCTAGTATTCCAACTAATTACACCTGACCTACCCCTAGCCCCAACACAACATGGCTTTAGGCCACTGCACTCCACAAACACTCTTCTCACAGACCTTACACAAAGAGCTTTCGACGGCATCAACTCAGCTAGACCACCACACAGATCACTATTAGCCACACTCGACATTAGTAAAGCCTTCGATGCCATCCCCCGCCACAACCAAACAAACCAAATCTACAACACAAACATGCACAACAACACAAAAAGTTGGCTGGCCAACTTCCTAGCAGGCAGATGTGCACACGTATCTTTTGCCGGTCAGTCATCTAAAATCAGAAACTTTCCCAACGGAGTCCCACAAGGATCCGTCCTATCGCCCGCACTCTTCAATCTGTACATGCACGATATAACTACACCCAATACGCCCCAAATAAACTTAGCCTCCTATGCAGATGACATAACACTCACATGCACACACCATGACCCAAAAAGAGCAACAGATCTCCTTCAACCCTATCTCAACACTACATGGCTGGTGCACTAAACAGACTTAATCTAGCCCCAGCCAAATCCACCGCAACCCTGCTCACAAGTTGGACAGGAGAACACGAATACATCCCTCAACTCACCATAAACAACACACCCCTAACATACACACACACCCAAAATCCTAGGAGTAACATATGATACTCATATGACATTCAAACAGCACACCACAAACATTAAAAAGAAACTGACACCCAGACTTAACGCCCTTAGTCACTTGCTCACACAAAATGGACACAACAAAGAAACTACCACACAGTATATAAACAATACATAAGATCAGTGATGAAATACGCAAGCCCAGCCTGGGCTTCTAACCTAGCTGAAACACATCATAAGACCTTACAGACTATTCAAAACAAAGCCCTGAAGATCATTACAGGCTGCACAGCTGCTGCTACCACAGATCACCTACATCAAGAAACCAAAATCCACAAAGTCAAAGACCATCTGGACATGAGAGGCACTCAATTCCTGGCAGCAGCCTCCACGAACCAAGACCACCCTAAACTACATGGCAACACACCCACAGTCACCAAGAAATATCAAACAACACCCAGCACACGGTATCACACACAATTATTGTCCTCTCTCCCTCCCTGCCCACCCCGAACCAACTTCCAGAAGCACATCCATACTCATATCTCTCACCGATCCATCCACTCACTCACAGACAACACGCAGCTGCATGCACGACCTCCCGAAATCCATCCTTCCGAATCCTCCCTTCCTCGCGAGGACAGAGTCCACCTGGCCAGGCTGAGATGCGGACACCATCCAGCTCTCCTGAGCTATCAGAAGAGACTGGATGACTCCGTTGTCGACGCCTGCCCGGGATGTAACACAGCACCCCATACCATTAAACACATCATAGAAGACTGCATTTCACACAACCACTTACGCCAACAACACAATCTACACTCAATGAGAGCTCTGTGGGAAAGCCCGATCGTGGCCATGGCCTTTCTCAGGGACTCGGGGCTGTTCGGCCAGGCAGCTTAGGGAATAATAACAACAACAACAACAACAACCCTCCAGAGTTAATCTACTGGATAATGGGGTATCAATTAACTGGGTTTAGTGCACTTCTACAAAGGCTTTCTGGTGACGGCAAAGCCTACTCACAACAGGAGTACTTTACGTTAATAAAATGCTCTCAAGTAATAACAATGCTTAAATAAACTATAACAAGATTTAATAAAGGAGTATATGCTTACGTTAACTTTAGTGTGAGTCTGAACTCAACACTAAACTCTTCAATGCTCTATGAAAACACTGGAAGTCTAGTCCTACAGCAATCAGATATGGAATCTTCTGAAAACGTCTGATGCTTTAAGATGCTCGTCAATATAGAACAGAAATAATGCAGGGGCAGGACCCCAAAGCGTGTATCTTAAATACACCAACAAGTAGGATACATATATATAACAAGGGAGTGCAACAACTCTGTGACAGCACTAATAATAGCCACCCAAAACAGTACTTCCTTAGCCAACGTAACAGCCAAACTGGGTTGTGCACTATGCATCAACCTAGGCTAAAATAAGGCGTGAATAATTCCTAAAGCATACGCAGTTAAAGTTAATAAACACAATGCCGTGTTTCTCACTAATAAAGTCTAGCAGTGGCATAAAAGGTACCAGGAACCTAGGCAGAGCGCAAGCATGCTCGTAGCCTACTGTCTCCCCTTGAACAGATTTCCCTTATGTTACGTTAAATGACTTGGAGGCTCTCTTGGTAAGTCCAGATCTCAAGTATCTGGTCTTACCCTGGCGCTCCACAAAGGTCAACAAAATGAGGTAGCAAGCATATAAGTGAGAGTAGGCAAAAGCCCTTCACTTGTATACTGCTACACTCGCAAAGGAAAAATATGCACAAGGGTTACAGGCTACCTAGCTTCGTCGAAGTCGTACAGGCTCTGACTTGCCACATACATAACTCAGACAACGACCAAAGATACCCTCCACTGTCTAGCATTAAATAGTAGGAAAGAACAGCTCAATAATTAGAAGCACCCCAATACTATGCTACCATGTGACTAAGACTCTAATAATCCCTAAAGCTAGTGCAAAACATGTATGTGAGAACTGGTGCTGGTAATACGACTGGCCGACTATGGAAGTCGTATGCGAGAACCAGAAGGGATAAGTAAATGAATAAAGATGAGAAGTATTGGAAAAGAAGAAGTTCAGAGAGAGAAACAGTAGTACAGGGGGTTAGATTGGGGACAGATTGCAAGGGACATGTAGGGCCAAGCACGCTATGCCAAGCTCTGAAGGAGACACGCGGGAAGGAGCCCGCACCTCCTTACTAGGACAGCGGCCTCCTATCACAGACGACTACGTCATGAAGAGCAGGCGTCATATGACGCGTCAGGCCAGCCGACCAATCAAGAGCGTGGGAACCTCCGCCCGAGCGAGGGAGTCACACGTACATACACACGCACATATTACCACCTCGCTGCTCGCTCTCTTTCTCCTTACAACTTCACACAACATATCTTATACTCTATTATTATGTTCTATCCAACAACCAACTCTACTCCTAAAATCGATTAATGAAATATTACAAACACATGTGGCAGTCCGTGGATTCGAACCCAGGACGCTCACACTGAATATCAACCCCTTATACATTGCACCACGAAGGCAGTTAAAGAATGGTGGACACTGCCTACGATTTATTATGCAATTTCAAATCCTGCATATCAATCTAAGCATGTACACACATCCCAACTGCAACTCACGTAGGCTATGCATATGTGAATGGAAAGAGCAATTAATGGGGCCTTAACCACTAGGGAAGGCCTCTCGATAAATTACTCCTGAACCAATATCAATTATTATGTTCTCTATCCAACACCCACAACTCTACTCCTAAAATCGATTAAATGAAATATTACAAACACATGTGGCAGTCCGTGGAGTTCCGAATTTTCACTCCAGGACGCTCACACTGAATATCAACACCTTATACATTGCACCACGAAGGCTATCAATGATATGAAATACTTCCAAGTGTCACAGACAAGAATAAAGACCACCACTGATCTGTCTGTGACATGAACACTAAGAAAGAAAGAACATCGTTCTACGATTATAATAGCCCATTTCACTGCCCCGGCGAGCGCTAGCGAGTACGAGCACATTCTGGCAAGCTGGCCAGCGTAACACCAACCGTAAGCCTGACTTCACGATGCCTACACACCGTTCCCACATTCGACCAAACCAAGGCGCTTTGACTGGTATGAATTTTCATTCGCACCTCCGCTCTCCCAAGTAAGCAACAACTGTTGGATCGTCACTCATATCTATCAAGTACCTGGAAGCTTGAAGAAAAGTGGGAGCATTGTCCTCTAGAATCAAATAAATGTTTGATTGGAAGGGAAGGAACGACGTGCACAAAATCTCCTGGATGCCAGCATAAACTCTTCACAAGACATATTGTCACAGAGTTCTAAATGTATTGCACGTGAAGTGGCACAAGTAAATAGCAACACATAAACCTTGTCCAGTTCCCTAGTTCTCAGTGCGCCGGTAGAGTCTAGTCCTGTAACTCTGAAGGATTCTAGATGATTAACGCGACACTCCGGCAAAGGTGACGCAGGTCCAGTCGTAAATGGTCTTCCTTTAAGTCTATGGCACACCACACACCTTTTGACTACTCGTCGAACTATCTGTCGAACTCTGGGTATCCACCAGTTGAGACGCAATTTAGAAATAACGTGGTGAACCCCATAGTGCATTAGTTCCTCGTGGTGACATGGTGTATTGCAGGCATCAGGATAGGATTGTTGGCACAGTCATCTACACCTGACCACTTTAGACGCCCCTCACATCTAATAATGTCATTCTTCAGGTGTAGTCTTAGTTAACGCACAATGTTAGGCATTTTAATCTTACCAGAACTTCTCATGGACTCTAATTCCTGACTGAAGGATTCCCTTTGAACCCATCTAATTAGTGTTACCTCAGCTGCTTTTATTTCTTTTGCATTTAAGCTTTGACTCAGATTGCAGAGTCGTCGTTGTAGCTTGGCCTTTATATTGGTTATGTAACGCAATACCCAAGCTACGACCCTGACTAATTTATTGTACCCACCGATCCATACCCACTGTATGGAATGCCGAGGTTGAGTTAGCTTTGCCTTTAGAAATGGTGACAGCTGTCATTCAACCGACATCAACACCGAGTCCTATGTTGGAGTGGGTATGGATCGGTGGGTACAATAAATTAGTCAGGGTCGTAGCTTCCCTCATTTGATTCTTAGCGACAATGCTCCCACTTTTCTTCAAGCTTCCAGGTACTTGATAGATATGAGTGACGATCCAACAGTTGTTGCTTACTTGGGAGAGCGGAGGTGCGAATGAAAATTCATACCAGTCAAAGCGCCTTGGTTTGGTCGAATGTGGGAACGGTGTGTAGGCATCGTGAAGTCAGGCTTACGGTTGGTGTTACGCTGGCCAGCTTGCCAGAATGTGCTCGTACTCGCTAGCGCTCGCCGGGGCAGTGAACTGGGCTATTATAATCGTAGAACGATGTTCTTTCTTTCTTAGTGTTCATGTCACAGACAGATCAGTGGTGGTCTTTATTCTTGTCTGTGACACTTGGAAGTATTTCATATCATTGATAGCCTTCGTGGTGCAATGTATAAGGTGTTGATATTCAGTGTGAGCGTCCTGGGTTCGAATCCACGGACTGCCACATGTGTTTGTAATATTTCATTAATCGATTTTAGGAGTAGAGTTGGTTGTTGGATAGAACATAATAATTGATATTGGTTCAGGAGTAATTTATCGAGAGGCCTTCCCTAGTGGTTAAGGCCCCATTAATTGCTCTTTCCATTCACATATGCATAGCCTACGTGAGTTGCAGTTGGGATGTGTGTACATGCTTAGATTGATATGCAGGATTCGAAGTTGCATAATAAATCGTAGGCAGTGTCCACCATTCTTTAACTGCCTTCGTGGTGCAATGTATAAGGGGTTGATATTCAGTGTGAGCGTCCTGGGTTCGAATCCACGGACTGCCACATGTGTTTGTAATATTTCATTAATCGATTTTAGGAGTAGAGTTGGTTGTTGGATAGAACATAATAATAGAGTATAAGATATGTTGTGTGAAGTTGTAAGGAGAAAGAGAGCGAGCAGCGAGGTGGTAATATGTGCGTGTGTATGTACGTGTGACTCCCTCGCTCGGGCGGAGGTTCCCACGCTCTTGATTGGTCGGCTGGCCTGACGCGTCATATGACGCCTGCTCTTCATGACGTAGTCGTCTGTGATAGGAGGCCGCTGTCCTAGTAAGGAGGTGCGGGCTCCTTCCCGCGTGTCTCCTTCAGAGCTTGGCATAGCGTGCTTGGCCCTACATGTCCCTTGCAATCTGTCCCCAATCTAACCCCCTGTACTACTGTTTCTCTCTCTGAACTTCTCTTTTCCATACTTCTCATCTTATTCATTTCTTATCCCTTCTGGTTCTCGCATACGACTTCCTAGTCGCCAGTCGAATTACCATGCACCAGTTCTCCCATACATGTTTTGCACTAGCTTAGGGATTATTTAGAGTCTTAGTCACATGGTAGCATAGTATTGGGTGCTTCTAATTTATTGAGCTGTTCTTTCCTACTATTAATGCTAGACAGTGGCCTAGAGGGGCATCTTTGGTCGTTGTCTGAGTTATGTATGTGGCAAGTCAGAGCCTGTACGACGGTGGTTCGACGAAGCTAGGTAGCCTGTAACCCTTGTGCATATTTTCCTTTGGCGAGTGTAGCATTATACAGTGAAGGGCTTTTGCCTACTCTCACTTATATGCTTGCTACCTCATTTTGTGACCTTTGTGGAGCGCCAGGGTAAGACCAGATACTTGAGACCCCGGGACTTACCAAGAGAGCCTCCAAGTCATTTAACGTAAATGGGAAATCTGTTCAAGGGAGACAGTAGGCTACGGGCATGCTTGCGCTCTGCCTAGGTTCCTGGTACCTTTTATGCCACTGCTAGACTTTATTAGTGAGAAACACGGCATTGTGTTGTATTAACTTTAACTGCGTATGCTTTTTAGGAATTATTCACGCCTATATTTTAGCCTAGGTTGAGGCATAGTGCACAACCCAGTTTGGCTGTTACGTTGGCTAAGGAAGTACTGTTTTGGGTGGCTATTATTAGTGCTGTCACAGAGTTGTTTGCACTCCCTTGTTATATATATGTGTATCCACTTGTTGGTGTATTTAGATACACGCTTTGGGGTCCTGCCCTGCATTATTTCTGTTCTATATTGACGAGCATCTTAGAGCATCAGACGTTTTCAGAAGATTCCCATATCTGATTGCTGTAGGACTTAGACTTCCAGTGTTTTCATAGAGCATTGAAGAGTTTAGTGTTGAGTTCAGACTCACACTAAAGTTAACGTAAGCATATACTCCTTTATTGAAATCTTGTTATAGTTTATTTAAGCATTGTTATTACTTGAGAGCATTTTATTAACGTAAAGTACTCCTGTTGTGAGTAGGCTTTGCCGTCACCAGAAAGCCTTTGTAGAAGTGCACTAAACCCAGTTAATTGATACCCCATTATCCAGTAGATTAACTCTTGGGTTGGTTGTTTGTAGTTGTTGTATAGTTGATTTTCTTCCCTGAAGCATGCCTGGCCGACACAGCCCCGAGTCCCTAGTAGATATTCACCCACGATCGGGCTTTCCCACAGAGCTCTCATTGAGTGTAGATTGTGTTGTTGGCGTAAGTGGTTGTGTGAAATGCAGTCTTCTATGATGTGTTTAATGGTATGGGGTGCTGTGTTACATCCCGGGCAGGCGTCGACAACGGAGTCATCCAGTCTCTTCTGATAGCTCAGGAGAGCTGGATGGTGTCCGCATCTCAGCCTGGCCAGGTGGACTCTGTCCTCGCGAGGAAGGATGGATTTCGGGAGGTCGTGGATGCAGCTGCGTGTTGTCTGTGAGTGAGTGGATGGATCGGTGAGAGATATGAGTATGGATGTGCTTCTGGAAGTTGGTTCGGGGTGGGCAGGGAGGGAGAGAGGACAATAATTGTGTGTGATACCGTGTCTGTGGGTGTGTTGCCATGTAGTTTAGTGGGTGGTCTTGGTTCGTGGAGGCTGCTGCCAGGAATTGAGTGCCTCTCATGTCCAGATGGTCTTTGACTTTGAGGATTTTGGTTTCTTGATGTAGGTGATCTGTGGATGCAGTAGCTGTGCAGCCTGTAATGATCTTCTGGGCTTTGTTTTGAATAGTCTGTAAGGTCTTATGATGTGTTTCAGCTAGGTTAGAAGCCCAGGCTGGGCTTGCGTATTCCATCACTGATCTTATGTATTGTTTATATACTGTGGTGGTAGTTTCTTTGTTGTGTCCAAATTTTGTGTGAGCAAGTGACCTGAGGGCGTTAAGTCTGGGTGTCAGTTTCTTTTTAATGTTTGTGGTGTGCTGTTTGAATGTCATATGAGTATCATATGTTACTCCTAGGATTTTGGGTGTGTGTGTATGTGTTAGGGGTGTGTTGTTTATGGTGAGTTGAGGGATGTATTCGTGTTCTCCTGTCCAACTTGTGAGCAGGGTTGCGGTGGATTTGGCTGGGGCTAGATTAACCCTTTGGCGCACGATGACTCGTTCGGAGTCATTAGGTATTTTTTTCCTAGGCGCACGATGACTCGTTAAGAGTCATTAAACTTAAAAATATTCGCCTAAAATTAAGTTTTCGTCTGACGCGCGTCATATTTGGCATATATATTAAGTATTACGTCTAGTTCAATGGGTATAATTGGCAACCCCCTCAGTTTAACCGTTTACTCATGGCTGGCTGTGAAGGGAGCAGAGTACAGCTCAGTCTGTGTATCTATACTTTCACGTTTATTCGTGTATCTCAGTAACTATTTGGTTTATTGTAATTCTAAAGTTACCAGTGGAATCCTCATTAAATTCCGCTTCCATATATGTATGCAAATCAAAAATGTTGCGGGCAAAATTTTGAGATAGCGCGAGTTGGAGATAAGGTATTTACTTTTTCGTTTACAATTCTTATTTCGGAGTGCCCCAATGTGGTTGTTTTGTATTTATTCTATGTTTTTATTCGCTTATCTTCAAGTTCAATCAATAACGAAGCCGATGGTACCTCATTAATCCAAATACAAGTTTTTTTTGGTGGATAAAAACGTCACAGAAACAAATTATCGCCGGGCGCAAAACTGGCTCTGAGTGAGCCGAGATATACTTTGGGAGTGGGAAAAACTTTGATTGGAAACTATAGGTGCGCCAAAGGGTTAAGTCTGTTTGTAGTGCACCAGCCATGTAGTGTGTTGAGATAGGGTTGAAGGAGATCTGTTGGTCTTTTTGGGTCATGGTGTGTGCATGTGAGTGTTATAGCATCTGCATAGGAGGCTAAGTTTATTTGGGGCGTATGGGGTGTAGTTATATCGTGCATGTACAGATTGAAGAGTGCGGGCGATAGGACGGATCCTTGTGGGATCCTTGTGGGACTGTTTAGAGTTGTGAAGTGTTGTTCTGTCTCATTTGTGAATGCTTCCCAGTTAGCTCTTTTATAATTGGTGTATGTGTGTTTGTGGCTAGCTGGGGTGAGTCTGGTTTTGGTGGTGATAATGATCGGGAGGTGGTCAGAGCCTAAGGTTCTGACCACCATCCAGGATGTTGTGGGGGCGAGTTCTGGGGAGCAAAAGGTGATGTCTGGAGATGATGGGTTATAGAGGGCTTGGTGAGGAATATGGGTATGTTGATGGATGTCGTTAAGGATGATGAGGTTATCGGTTTGGTTTTGTAGTACCAGCCCTCTGTCTGTGTCGGGGTTGTCGACAAACCAGGCCGACGTCTTGGCGTTGAAGTCACCACCCAGGATGATGTGTGGGTGTTTGTGATGTGTTGTAAGTGTGGTCTGTATTCATTTGGTACTGTAGGGGATGTTTGGGGAGGGATGTATGTGTTTATGATGGTTATGTTGGAGTTGTTGCCAGTGCGTATTTTAATTGACTGTATTTCTGTTGTGTTATCATTTGGGGGGAGGAGGGATTTGGTTTGTACACTGGTTACTATGTATGATATTTCTTTGTGTACCCGGGTGATGAGTCCACCGCCCCCGCCGACAGCCCGGTCTTGTCTGATGGTGGTGAAATTATGAAATGTGGGTGTTTTTGTGTTGTGCGGAGTTTTGTTTCTTGTAAGATGGCAATGTGTATGTTGTGTTGCTTGATGAAGTGTGAGAGTTCGTGTTTCTTTGTGTTGATGCCATCTATGTTCAGTTGAAGAATGTTAATGTTATGTGCACAATGTATGTTGGGTGCTGCTGCACGAGGATGGGGAGGGGGGGGGGGGGTTTAAGTGTTTTGTTCACCGGCGTAATAGTTCGAGGGTTTGGAATTAGCGTACCGTTGTTGCAGATATAGCCTATCTTCTAGTCCAATATTAAGTGCCCTTGTTTATTTCGTACTGCCGGTCGTAACAAATGGCGACCTTAGACCAGTATAAAGTGAACTGAATATTGCATTTTTTTTTTTTTTTGGAGAAATCTTATTGCCATTTGGGGTTGAATTTATTTCTTGCATTGTTGGCAGTGGACATTGTTTTGAGGATATATGGAACTTGTTGGAGTTTATTGGTGACCTAGTATTGCACTTAAAAACATCTTCGAATATTTTTGGTGAATAAAGCTGCACAAGAGTTTGGCTATTTTTGTCTTGACTTGAGATTTTTTTGTTGTTGACTCCATCATGTCACTGGACGGGTCTGAGCATAGTGAGGGCACAGTGCGAGAGACAGGCGATGAGGTGGAGAAGGTGGAGTTGTTTAACGGCGTTCGGGTGGTGAACAATGAGGAGGATGCTCGGATTTTTTTGGAGGAGCCTGTGTCGGCGGACCGGGTGTCGGGGCTGGACCGGTACGGATTGCAGTGTGTAGCCACGGTCTTAGGGTTTTCCGGTACCAGCGGTTTGTCGAGAAGTGAGCTGGTTACCTGTGTGCTGGGTGGGGTGCATGGGGGTTCGGGTGGAGCGGGAGCTGGGGCACCTTCGTCCCAGCCCCCATTCCACTCAACTCCTATCATGGCGCCCCCTCGGGGTCCGGGGCCGAGTACGTTCCCGCAGGCCGATGTCCGCTGGCGGTTGGGTATGCCTCTAAGTGACTCACTGGGTGGGTCCCCGGTAGTAGCACCCTCTCCTCAAGGGTTGTCTCCCGAGATGTTGCTTCAGCTCGAGCTCGCCAAACTTAAGCAGCAGTCTGAGTTCGAGCAGCGAAAGCATGAGGCTGAGCTCGAGCAGCGGAAGCATGAGGCTGAGTTCGAGCAGCGAAAGCATGAGTCTGAGCTCAAGTATAGGTATCAGGCTGAGTCTGCAAGGTATTGTGCCGATATTGAGCTAGAGAAAACTCGTGTAGAGGTGACGAGGAACCGGGTCGTCCAGGGGGGTCGAGCCCATGACCAGTCCCTGTCACATCTACTAAAGTTGGTCCCAGTGTTTGATGAGTTAGGAGTTACAGAATTCTTTCTCCGTTTTGAGAAAAAGTGCCGGGAGCACCAATGGCCCGAGGAGAAGTGGGCAGCCCTTGTTTCTTCACGATTGACGGGGAAAGCACTCAAGGCGTACGATGCTTTGCCCCTAGATTCCTGTGTGAATTATGAGTTGTTGAAAGAGGCTGTCCTGAGGGCGTATGAGCTACAGCCAGAGACCTATAGGCTGAAGTTTAGGGCGGTTCCAAAAAGAAAGCAGAGTACTTTCCAGGAACACGCTAGAGAGCTGTCAGATGCATTTGAAAATTGGTTGAGGTCGGAGAAGGCAACTACTTTTGATGCAGTAAAGCAATTAGTGTTGTTAGAGCAATTTTTTAAATGTACTGGCAGTGACTTGACTCTTAACCTGAAAGAAAAGCGACCGAAAACTCTGCAGGAGGCGGCTGAGCTGGCTGACCTCAGGTTATCATTGATTCGTGAGTGCGGGTCTGCACAGAGAGCTGAGGCAGGTAACAAGGGGCGTACCACTCCACCCCCACGAATTAATGACACAACTAATTATCCATTTAAGAGTACTGTTGCCAATTATGATCCCAAGTCGAAACCCTTCCCGTTAAAGAAAGGCCAGGGCCCTTACCCACCTCAGGGGAAGTCCAAGAGTGAAGTGGAATGTTTCAAGTGTCATAAGAAGGGGCATATTGCGCGCTCATGTCCGAGCGCACCACCTACAGCAGTGGTGTCACTAGTGAGCAACATCGGCATGTCTTTGAGGTCTTCCGCGTTTGCCCGGGGTAAACAGTCGGTTGCGAAGTCATCGCCGGTGCAGAAGCAGCAGGAGGGCTCGTCACCCGTCCGTGATGTTTTTTGTGGTCATAGGGGGCACAGCACTGTGAGGTGGGCTGGTGTGGAGCATAGGCTTGAGTTGCTGCGTGATACGGGCGCTTCCCAGACACTTGTTAAGAATTTCACTGGCAAGCCTATTAACATGGCTCGGGTTGTGGTGGTTCTAGGCATCAATGCTACGCGGTCTTACCCGCTGGTCAGAGTGGAGCTTGAGGTGGACGGTGTGACACGAGAGTTGGATGTGGGTGTGGTGGAGAAATTGCCAGTTGCGGGGTCGACCTCCTTCTCGGCAATGACTTTGCGGTGCCCACTTCCGAGGTTCCACCCTTAGTCGTTGCCGAGAGGGCGGCCGACACGAGTAGGGAGGGGCAAGAGTGGCTCGAGAGGTGCCAGATGCCGCAGATGGCGTGTGCTGTCACCAGGTCTCAGTCCGCTCAGGTGTCACAGCCTAGTACCCAAGTTTTAGACCAGCGGAGGAAGGGTCGGAAGGAGAAAGTCAAGGCTGGTCGGGTTGAGAGTTTGGACCCAGCGACACTCCTTGGTGACTCGGTACTTGCACCCATTATGAGGTCCGGAGTGGCCCCAGAATCTGTCCCCCCTAGTGACATGGTAGGGCGTGTTAGCACTCCGCGACAGAAACGTTCCCAGGCGAAGCAGGCAAGGCTTGAGCAGCCCAGTATTGGGGGTGGCCACAAGTTGCTTCAGGAGCATTTAGATAGGCTGGCACCCTCGGATATATGTCGGTTGAAAGTAGAAGATCCTGGGCTTGAGAGTTGTGGGAACGGGGCTATTGAACTCGACGAGGACGGGGATGCAAAGCCGGGAGATTTTTTTCATGTTGGGGGAATTCTGTACCGCCGTTTTTTTGGATCCCAGACGTAGTTGGGATGGTGGGGCAAGAGTGGTTGACCAGTTGGTGGTCCCTGAGAAGTGTCGTGATAGCCTGTTGCGGTTGGCGCACGATGTTCCGTTGGCAGGTCACTTGGGTGTGAGAAAAACGTAGGCCTCGTTATCTAGGTTATTCTGGTGGCCAGGTATTAAAGCCCAAGTTTCGGCCTGGGTGATGTGTGGTACCTGCCAGAGGGTGGGAAAGCCGAATCAGAGCATACCTAAGGCTCCGTTGCACCCAGTGCCTGCTATTGGTCCTCCCTTCAGCAAGGTTATCATCGACATGGTAGGCCCTCTGCCTCCCACTTGTGCAGGTAACAGGTTTTTGCTAACCCTCATGGACATCTCCACTCGCTACCCTGATGCATACCCTATGAGAAATGGCAAGTCTAAAACTGTTGTGTGAAACTTGCTGTTGTATTGCTCGAGATACCCGCAGGATATTCAGTCGGACCAAGGGTCGAATTTCACGTCCACACTCTTTAAACAGACCATGCAGCAGCATGGGATCAATACGGTTGTCTCTTCAGCTTATCACCCAGAGAGTCAAGGGGTGATGGAAAGATGGCATTCCACTTTGAAAAGCATGTTCCGGTGCTACTGTTTGGAGAACGGCAAGGATTGGGACCTAGGATTACCTTACGTTTTGTTTGCGGCACGAGAGGTACCTGGGGAGAGCCTTGGGTTTAGCCCCAACGAGTTAGTTTTCGGGCATCAGGTTAGAGGTCCTCTGAGCATGGTGAGAGAGATCTGGGAAGGGACTGTGCCGCCATGTTCTCTAATTAAGTATGTCCTTGAGAGTAGAGACAGGATGCTGAAAAGCCTGGAGTTGGCAGGGAGAAATTTGGTAGATAATCAGGCCTTGATGAAAGATCGGTATGACATCAAAGCAAAGCTCCGGGAGTTTGTGGTAGGACAGGAGGTTTTGGTCTTATTGCCCTTAGTAGGCCATCCCCTGTCGGCCAAGTTTGTCGGTCCTTACAAGGTCGTGCGGAAGTTGTCTGACCTAGATTACCTTGTGGCTACTCCGGATAGGCGGAAGAAAAATCAGCTCTGTCATGTGAACCTGTTAAAAGAGTTCGTGAGGCGCCCACCTGAGCAGCCTACTGTCCCTGTGTTGGTCTGCAGCGGCCAAGGTGGAGAAGGAGAGGGGGGCAGTGAGGCACAGGTGGAGGAGAGTTGGGATTGTCATGTCTCGGCGGATCAGTGGGCGGCGAACACGAACCAGGTGGCTGTGTAAGCGCTTGAGCACCTGCCTGAGCAACAGCGTGCAGCGATCCAGCACCTGTTTAGTTTATACCCCACTGTGTTTGCCGAGCACCCAGGCCTCACAACTCATGCGGTGCATGATGTGGACGTTGGAGACCACCCCCCCTTTAAATCAGTGCCCTATCGTGTACCTCCCATTAAACTTCCGGCTCTCCGAGCGGAGTTAGGCTACATGTTGGAGAGGGGGCTGATAGAAAAAGGGGCGGTTAGGTGGACATCTCCCGTCACTCTGCAGCCTAAACCAGACGGCAAGGTCAGGTTTTGCATTGACTTCAGGCGGTTGAACGGCTTAACCCCCACCAATGCCTACCCTCCACCCCGCGTAGATGACAGTGTTGACAAGATCGGGTGTGCACGTTACCTCACCAAGGTGGATCTTGTCAAGGGTTACTGGCAGGTATCGTTGTCTGAGCGGGCGAAGCAGGTGTGCGGGTTTGTGGTGGATGGGAACACTTACCGTTGCAATGTTATGCCGTATGGGCTGAAGAATGCACCTGCAACTTTCCAATGCCTGATGAATGAGTTAGTGGCGGAGATCCCTAACTGCACCGTTTATCTAGATGATGTGATAATCTACGATGATGACTTTGAAAGCCATTGCGAGCACATCGGGGCACTGTTCAGGAAGCTGAGTGAGGCTCATTTGGTGGTCAATCTGGGCAAATGTGATTTTGTTAGGGCAACTGTGCAGTATCTGGGGTTTGTGGTGGGGTTAGGCCAGGTGTGCCCCCCCCCCCCCCCTTACCAAGATACAGGCTATTAACCAGTTCCCCAGGCCGACCACCAAAAGACAAATCATGAGGTTCTTGGGCATGATTGGGTATTACCGCAGATTCATCCGCGGATACTCCTCGGTGTTGGCTCCTCTGATGGTGGACCTACTTGCAAAGACGAAAACGTTTGGGTGGGCACCTGAGTGTGAGAAGGCCTTCTCACTGGTGAAGCATGTGTTGTGCACTCACCCCATACTTCTCATGACCTTTTCAGCTAGCGACAGATGCTAGCGGCATAGGGGCTGGTGCCGTCTTGTTGCAGACAGACACAGAAGGTGTGGAACACCCAGTAAGTTTTTTTTCTAAAAAGTTCAACTCAGCACAAAAGAACTATTCCGTAGTAGAGAAGGAGCTTCTGGCCATTGTGCTGGCGCTCAGGCACTTTGAGGTGTATGTTCCCGCTTTTGGCCCAGTCGTGGTGATTTACACTGACCACCACCCTTTGAAGTTTTTTAATCAGTTCCACAACCGGAATATGAGGCTAACCAGATGGTCTTTAATGTTGCAGGAGTATAATCTGGACATTCGCCATATTGCCGGTTGTGACAATGTGATAGCTGACTGTTTGTCCAGGGTGGAGGACCCAGGGTAGATCACCACAGGTGTGTTTGGTGGAGTGGAGAAACAGGTGCAACACCGCCAAAAACACTATTAAAAAAATATAAAAACCTCACATAAAAACTCTTTCTTTTTTATAGTATATAAGTGCAGTATATTACAGCAAGAATCTAAGACACTCTGAGTTGTTGTCTTAGTAGGCTAGGCTTGGTGAAGCTTGCTCGTTGAGCGTGATATAATTATTATTATGCTATTATTTTGGGGAAGTGTTGTGTAGATTTTTGTTTATATAATGAAGTGTTTTATGTTTGTGATTATGCCTTGTTTTCACAACTTGGGGGAGTAGCTGGGTGACGCGGGGTTGGTGAGCATTCTGTCTGGTCAGATGTGGCGTTTACCTGAGGTTAAAACGTCCCACATCTTGGGCGGGGTGTTACACTGGCCAGCTTGCCAGAATGTGCTCGTACTCGCTAGCGCTCGCCGGGGCAGTGAAATGGGCTATAATAATCGTAGAACGATGTTCTTTCTTTCTTAGTGTTCATGTTGTCACAGACAGATCAGTGGTGGTCTTTATTCTTGTCTGTGACACTTGGAAGTATTTTATATCATTGATAGAGTATAAGATATGTTGTGTGAAGTTGTAAGGAGAAAGAGAGCGAGCAGCGAGGTGGTAATATGTGCATGTGTATGTACGTGTGACTCCCTCGCTCGGGCGGAGGTTCCCACGCTCTTGATTGGTCGGCTGGCCTGACGCGT
The DNA here is from genome assembly GCA_032716605.1 of Paralithodes platypus. Taxonomy (NCBI): domain Eukaryota; kingdom Metazoa; phylum Arthropoda; class Malacostraca; order Decapoda; family Lithodidae; genus Paralithodes; species Paralithodes platypus. Next base: position 33,179,483 of record CM064582.1, read on the forward strand.
CATATGACGCCTGCTCTTCATGACGTAGTCGTCTGTGATAGGGGGCCGCTGTCCTAGTAAGGAGGTGCGGGCTCCTGCCCGCGTGTCTCTTTCAGAGCTTGGCATAGCGTGCTTGGTCCTACATGTCCCTTGCAATCTGTCCCCAATCTAACCCCCTGTACTACTGTTTCTCTCTCTGAACTTCTTCTTTTCCAATACTTCTCATCTTTATTCATTTACTTATCCCTTCTGGTTCTCGCATACGACTTCCATAGTCGGCCAGTCGTATTACCATCACCAGTTCTCACATACATGTTTTGCACTAGCTTTAGGGATTATTAGAGTCATAGTCACATGGTAGCATAGTATTGGGGTGCTTCTAATTATTGAGCTGCTCTTTCCTACTATTTAATGCTAGACAGTGGAGGGTATCTTTTGGTTGTCTGAGTTATGTATGTGGCAAGTCAGAGCCTGTACGACTTCGACGAAGCTAGGTAGCCTGTAACCCTTGTGCATATTTTTCCTTTGCGAGTGTAGCAGTATACAAGTGAAGGGCTTTTGCCTACTCTCACTTATATGCTTGCTACCTCATTTTGTTAACCTTTGTGGAGCGCCAGGGTATGACCAGATACTTGAGATCTGGACTTACCAAGAGAGCCTCCAAGTCACTTAACGTAACATAAGAGAAATCTGTTCAAGGGGAGACAGTAGGCTACGAGCATGCTTGCGCTCTGCCTAGGTTCCTGGTACCTTTTATGCCATTGCTAGACTTTAATAGTGAGAAAGACGGCATTGTGTTTATTAACTTTAACTGCGTATGCTTTAGGAATTATTCACGCCTTATTTTAGCCTAGGTTGATGCATAGTGCACAACCCAGTTTGGCTGTTACGTTGGCTAAGGAAGTACTGTTTTGAGTGGCTATTATTAGTGCTGTCACAGAGTTGTTGCACTCCCTTGTTTTATATATATGTATCCTACTTGTTGGTGTATTTAAGATACACGCTTTGGTGTCCTGCCCCTGCATTATTTCTGTTCTATATTGTCGAGCATCTTAGAGCATCAGACATTTTCAGAAGATTCCATATCTGATTGCTGTAGGACTAGACTTCCAGTGTTTTCATAGAGCATTGAAGAGTTTAGTGTTGAGTTCAGACTCACACTAAAGTTAACTTAAGCATATACTCCTTTATTAAATCTTGTTATAGTTTATTTAAGCATTGTTATTACTTGAGAGCATTTTATTAACGTAAAGTACTCCTGTTGTGAGTAGGCTTTGCCGTCACCGGAAATCCTTTGTAGAAGTGCACTAAACCCAGTTAATTGATACCCTGTTATCCAGTAGATTAACTCTGGAGGGTTTAAGTGTTTTTTTCACCGGCGTAATAGTTCGAGGGTTTGGAATTAGCGTACCGTTGTTGCAGATATAGCCTATCTTCTAGTCCAATATTAAGTGCCCTTGTTTATTTCGTAATGCCGGTCGTAACAGCGGTTGCAGGACGCGCCTTGTTAAACAGGAGCGAACTAGTAACGGTGCTCACTGAAGTCGAGGCAGTTGTTAACGATCGTCCTCTCACTTATGTATATTCCGACCTGCAAGAACCACTGGCACTAACACCAGCGCATTTGCTCTACGGCAAGCCAATGACTGCATTTCCTACTGACTTGCAGTCACAGGCAGAGTTAGAGGACCCTTCGATGTTCACCGAGGCTGCGGTGTCGCGACGGTACCAGTATATTTTTAGAGTTATAGGTGAATTTAAAAAGAGATGGGTGAATGACTACTTATTGGCACTACGTGAGAGGGCAACTAAGACTGCTGGTCAACCATCAGCACCCTCTGTAGGCGAGATAGTGTGCATCCATGATGATAGTCCTAGATTGTACTGGAAGTTGGGCCGCGTAGTGAAGGTGTACGAGGGCGAAGGCTCGGTAGGGCGAGTAGCGCTGCTCAAGACGGCTACTGGGACTACTGTTCGTCCGGTCGCATGACTGTACGCTATGGAGCTTGGCTCTTCTACACAAGAAGGAGCTCCACCTGATGATGCTGGATCCTAGGAGGCTAACTTAGCCGATCGACCACAACCCGTTGGGGATCCGCTTCGGATCGGGACTAGACCCAGACGCGCAGCCCGTGGCGCCATTGTTTTTATGTGGCGACACAAGATTGCTTCTGGGCAACTCTAGATATAAGGTGGGATTCAGGTATTGTGTTTGGGGGGGGAGTGTATCGTGGATTCACGATTGTCAGTGGTATAACATACGTTTTCTATGTATCATACCCTATATAGTTTGTACAGTATGTAAGCTTAATAAGTTAAATAAGGCTTATTATACGAAAGTATAGTATTTAAGTGTCTTTAGGAATGCATATGATTTATCATATAAACCATGCCGTAATATTATAAAAGTGGTGCGATATTTACCGCTAGATAACTGCTACAAACTTAGCAGTAGCCGCTAGATTCGTAGCTAAGACGATGACGTCTCGGATTGTGGCGCACCGCGCCAGAGCTCCTTAGTCTATCATAGAGACAACATCTCCATTCCTTAGTTCGCCGCGACCTGGTTCCGGTTTCATCCAGCTCTCATCATTAACTTAAACTCAACTTCATCCAACAGACAGACCGACGGACAGCTAAGCCTTATTATCATGATTTAACTTCCTTCAACCCTATATTTTCTTTGTTCAGGTATACCCATGTGGTCACCTTGAGGTAAACATCCAATGGTGTTCGAATAGTAGCCATTTGCCTACCATCCTATTCTATCCATTTCTCCTTTCTCAGAAATCTCCATCTTAGGAGATTTCAACGTTCACCACCGCCAATGGCTCTCCTCTCACACTACTGATCCACCTGGTGAACAAGCCTACGTCTTTTCTATCCTAAATGACCTAGAGCAGTTAGTTCAGCAACCCACCCGTATCCCGGATCGCATCGGAGATCGGCCCAACATTCTTGACCTGTTTCTAACTTCTAACCCTTCTTCTTATACTGTCGATCTTTTCTCTCCTTTGGGCTCCTCCGACCATAAACTTATCTCTGTCACCTGTCCTATCTCTCCAGTACGGCCACCCGATCCTCCTAGCCGGCGGCGCTTGTGGCACTTTGGCGCTGCCGACTGGGAGGCTCTTCGGCAGTACTTCTTTGATTTCCCATGGAATGATTTCTGCTTCCATGGCCGAGGACCCTCGGAGAGTGCTGAACGCATTACCGAGGTAATCCTATCGGGCATGGAAGCATACATTCCATTCTCTTTCTCTCAGATTAATGCTAAAAAATCTTGGTTTACTCACGCCTGTTCTACTGCTGTCCGCAATAAGGAGGAAGCATTCAAACGGTACCGACGCCTTAAAACTCAAGACTCTCATTCTTCATATGTTTCTGCCCGGAATCAAGCCAAATCTGTTCTTCGACTTGCCAAACACTCTTTCATCAATAATAAATGCACTGAACTATCCAACTCTAGCTCTTCCCAAGCTTTCTGGCATCTAGCCAAAAACCTCTCCAACAATTTCTCTTCCTCGTCTTTCCCTCCCCTTTCCCACTCTGATGGCACAACCATCACTTCTTCCTCTGACAAAGCTAAACTCTTCGCTCAAACTTTTGCTAGAAACTCCACCTTGGATGATTCCGGTGCTATTCCTCCCTCTCTGCCCTCCTCTCTCTTACTTATGCCTAATATCCTAATCTCTTCTAAAGATGTACTTTCTACCCTCTCTGAGCTTAACACTAATAAGGCGTATGGTCCGGACGGTGTTCCTCCTGTTGTTCTCAAAAACTGTGCTTCCGTGCTGACTCCCTTGCCTAGGCAAACTCTTTCGTCTCTGTCTATCCTCTAACGTCTTCCCTTCATGCTGCAAGTTTGCTCACATTCAACCTGTCCCAAAGAAGGGTGACCGCTCTCAACCCTCCAACTATCGTCCAATTGCTCTTATCTCTTGTCTTTCTAAAGTTTTTGAAACTATTCTTGCATCCAAATTTCTTAAGCATTTCTCTTCTCATAATCTGCTCTCAGATCGCCAGTATGGCTTCCTTAAGGGTCGCTCTACTGGTGATCTTCTTTCATATCTTACTAACTCTTGGTCATCCTCCTTTCGGGACTTCGGTGAGACTTTTTCTATTGCACTAGACATAACGAAAGCCTTCGATAGGGTCTTGCATAAATCTTTAATTTCTAAACTACCCTCCTTCGGTTTCTATCCCTCCATCTGTGCCTTTGTCTCTAATTTCCTTTCCGGCCGTTCCATAGCCGCGGTTGTGGACGGCCATTGTTCACTTCCTCACCCTATAAACTCCGGTGTTCCTCAGGGCTCTGTCCTATCTCCTATTCTCTTTCTAATTTTTATAAATGATCTCCTTAACTGTACCTTAATTCCCATCCATTCATACGCAGACGACTCAACCTTACACTACTCCATTAGTTTTTCAGAATGCCCCAGCCAGCAATCCCTCAACGACAAACGTAATGAAGCCATAGAACTCTTAAATTCTGATCTAAATACTATTTCCAATTGGGGCAGAGAAAACCTTGTTAACTTTAATGCTTCCAAAACCCAATTTCTCCATCTATCTACCCGTCAGGATCTCCCAGCGGGGATGTACATCCCTTATTCTTCAACAATACAAAAATCAACCCTTCATCTTCTCTCAATATTCTTGGTGTCTCTTTTTCTTCTGCTCTCATTTGGAAGGACCATATTACCAGTCTTGCTAAGGCAGCCTCCCAGAAGCTGGGTGTGCTCAACCGCCTTAGGGGGTTCTTTTCCCCTGCACAGTTTCTTGCTCTGTACAGGGGCATAGTGCGCCCTTGTATTGAGTATTGTTCACATGTGTGGGGAGGTTCCTCTCACACCGCTCTCCTAGACAAAGTTGAAAGGAAGGCCTTTCGTATCATTAACTCCCGTCCACTCACCAACTCTCTGCAATCTCTCTCTCTCCGCCGCAATGTTGCATCTTTCTCGCTATTCTATCGCTACTATAATAATCAGTGTTCCTCAGAGCTATCCCAGTGCATACCACCTCCTTTATGTAGGGCACGTGGTATCCGTCTTGCAACTCAATCCCACCCCTACTCTGTGCAACTCTCCAACCCAAGAGTGAAACGCTACTCTCAAACTTTCTTCTACTCAACAGCTGAGCTCTGGAACTCTCTCCCAGATCCAGTCTTTCCCTCTTCCTATGACTTAAATTGCTTCAAACTCCGTGTGTCCAGGCATTTTGGCTCGAACGTCCCTTGATTTTGGCCCTGTCACTCTTTCAACTATGGGGGAGGCACTCGCTATAGGCAGTTATGCCTTTTGCCTCCCTCAATCACATAGAAAAAAAACAAAAAATCCATCAGCACCTCCATCAGCATTTCCACTGCCTAACTGCAATATTCTATGATGATTTTAATAGTGAGTTACACTCCCGGTATTATTATTAATTTACTTTTTATATGAGCAGACCTTTTCAGTCTTAGGTAGCCTAGAGTAAACTTATCTTCCTTAAATCTGCCTTACAACCCAAACTATCTGTTATGTTTTGAGGCAAGTAAATTGTTACATAAATTTAATCATTTTAGGGTCAATTATTGTGACTGTATTCTAAAATTTGACATCAATAATTTTAATCAAGCATTTTTAACTTGAAGTTTCTTGTATAACCTCTGCTTACTTTGTGTCTGTTTGTATGTATTGTTTATCTTTTGCTATTATTAATATTGATGATATTTTTTAAATTAATTGTTCATGTTAAAAGAGTACTCTTTGTTTAAATCTGTTGTTGCTTCTTCATATTTTGCAATTATTTGTCTTTATATTATTTCTATTTATTATTGATAGTATCAATTGCTTGCTTTTGCGATTTCCTTAGTTTATTTGTACGATAAATGTAGGTTATTTGTAGGGTAGTTATTGGTAGGGGTCACTTGAGGCATGCTATGCTTACAGGTACCTACCCGATAGCACTATCGTTAGTGAGTGCTGTATATATTATTTTGTAAAATTATAGATATCTTATCAATATTTGTATTTTGTACTATTGTTAATGTCTTGTCATGTTGCAAATTTGATTTTAAATGAACATTTTGACATTTGACATGTAGTTTCTTTATTCTTGCAGAGTTTAGTCAAATTTACCAGAACGTCCCGGACTTCCCAAATTTGACTAATTCCTTGAACGTGACGATAGTGCGTTGTTATGTGTGCGATTAGTTTGCTTGGGAAACAGATTAACTTGCTCATGTAGTAATGTACACCCTATGTGGTGGATTGTGTTCTTTTATTTCATAAATTTCATTTTAGTAAGCGTTGTTTCCACATAGCGATTTTGATAAGTTAATTTGACTTTATATTGTCCTTGTCCCAGTTTTGGTTTGTTTAGTTTGCAAGTTTTACATTTTAATTAATATACTCCTAGATCCTCAACAGTTGGCTGCATACAACCCAAACTATCTGTTATATACTCCTAGATCCTCAACAGTTGGCTGCATACAACCCAAACTATCTGTTATATACTCCTAGATCCTCAACAGTTGGCTGCATACAACCCACACTATCTGTTATATACTCCTAGATCCTCAACAGTTGGCTGCATACAACCCAAACTATCTGTTATATACTCCTAGATCCTCAACAGTTGGCTGCATACAACCCAAACTATCTGTTATATACTCCTAGATCCTCAACAGTTGGCTGCATACAACCCAAACTATCTGTTATATACTCCTAGATCCTCAACAGTTGGCTGCATACAACCCAAACTATCTGTTATATACTCCTAGATCCTCAACAGTTGGCTACATTCAACCCAAACTATCTGTTATATACTCCTAGATCCTCAACAGTTGGCTACATACAACCCAAACTATCTGTTATATACTCCTAGATCCTCAACAGTTGGCTACATACAACCCACACTATCTGTTATATACTCCTAGATCCTCAACAGTTGGCTACATACAACCCACACTATCTGTTATATACTCCTAGATCCTCAACAGTTGGCTACATTCAACCCAAACTATATGTTATATACTCCTAGATCCTCAACAGTTGGCTAAATACAACCCAAACGATCTGTTATATACTCCTAGATCCTCAACAGTTGGCTACATACAACCCACACTATCTGGTATATACTCCTAGATCCTCAACAGTTGGCTACATACAACCCACACTATCTGTTATATACTCCTAGATCCTCAACAGTTGGCTACATTCAACCCAAACTATCTGTTATATACTCCTAGATCCTCAACAGTTGGCTACATACAACCCAAACTATCTGTTATATACTCCTAGATCCTCAACAGTTGGCTGCATACAACCCAAACTATCTGTTATATACTCCTAGATCCTCAACAGTTGGCTGCATACAACCCAAACTATCTGTTATATACTCCTAGATCCTCAACAGTTGGCTGCATACATCCCAAACTATCTGTTATATACTCCTAGATCCTCAACAGTTGGCTGCATACAACCCAAACTATCTGTTATATACTCCTAGATCCTCAACAGTTGGCTACATACAACCCAAACTATCTGTTATATACTCCTAGATCCTCAACAGTTGGCTGCATACAACCCAAACTATCTGTTATTTGCTCTAGATCCTCAACAGTTGGCTACATACAACCCAAACTATCTGTTATATACCCCTAGATCCTCATCAGTTGGCTACATGCAACCCAAACTATCTGTTATATACTCCTAGATCCTCAACATTTGGCTACATACAACCCAAACTATCTGTTATATACTCCTAGATCCTCATCAGTTGGCTACATACAACCCACACTATCTGTTATATACTCCTAGATCCTCAACAGTTGGCTGCATACAACCTAAACTATCTGTTATATACTCCTAGATCCTCAACAGTTGGCTGCATACAACCCAAACTATCTGTTATATACTCCTAGATCCTCAACAGTTGGCTGCATACAACCCAAACTATCTGTTATATACTCCTAGATCCTCAACAGTTGGCTACATATAACCCAAACTATCTGTTATATACTCCTAGATCCTCAACAGTTAGCTGCATACAACCCAAACTATCTGTTATTTGCTCTAGATCCTCAACAGTTGGCTACATACAACCCAAACTATCTGTTATATACTCCTAGATCCTCAACAGTTGGCTGCATACAACCCAAACTATCTGTTATTTGCTCTAGATCCTCAACAGTTGGCTACATACAACCCAAACTCTTTGTTATATACTCCTAGATCCTCAACAGTTGGCTACATACAACCCAAACTATCTGTTATATACTCCTAGATCCTCAACAGTTGGCTACATACAACCCAAACTATCTGTTATATACTCCTAGATCCTCAACAGTTGGCTACATACAACCCAAACTATGTTATATACTCCTAGATCCTCAACAGTTGGCTACATACAACCCAAACTATCTGTTATATACTCCTAGATCCTCAACAGTTGGTTACATACAACCCAAACTATCTGTTATATACTCCTAGATCCTCAACAGTTGGCTACATACAACCCAAACTATTTGTTATATACTCCTACATCCTCAACAGTTGGCTGCATACAAACCAAACTATCTGTTATTTGCTCTAGATCCTCAACAGTTGGCTACATACATCCCAAATTATCTGTTATATACTCCTAGATCCTCAACAGTTGGCTGCATACAACCCAAACTATCTGTTATATACTGCTAGATCCTCAACAGTTGGCTACATACATCACAAATTATCTTTTAGATACTCCTAGATCCTCAACAGTTGGCTACATACGACCCAAACTACTAAGTCTCAAGAGGGCAGGACCCGGTCTAGATCCAATCTTGAAACAATCTTCATGTTCGTCGGGCCAATCGAAACAGCCGGCGAACAAGAAACGAAGAATCACGCCAGAAAAAGTGACACCGGAGGCGTCAACTTCAGGCAGTAAACGGGTTGCGTCTCGTACGGAGGCGTCGAGTGCGCAGCTCCAGCAACCGCCGGTGACGACACCTCCTCCCTCTGTCACTACCTCCTCCAAGCCTAAGGTGCAATCTGGCAGGTCGAAAATGGTGACGGAGGTAGCAGAGAAGCCTCCCAGAGACAATGATAGTGATGTGAGCCAATTGTTGCAATCAGTTAGGCCAGGTTATTCAATTCCCCATTCCAATATTCAGCCTGGTTTTAAAGTTCCACGTTCTCATGTACCGGCGAAATTGTTTGCCGATCAATACCGAGGGTACCCAGGGGGCACCAGGGAAGGTTCTGACAGATCGCAAAGTCAGGTGTCCACTGCCTCGGAGGCCACAGACAATATGAGTGTGTGGCAAGCCATTGAGGAATAAGTGCCTTCATCCATACCGAATTTGAGTTGGGAAACCTTTGAACGTGAACAGTTAAATCCCGCGGTACGGAATGAGACGGTTCGATCCCGCTCAGCCCGGCAACCGGAGGAAGAGTTGGTTAAAGACATGGACTACCAGGACGGTTTAGAGGTAGAGTTGGAACAATTACCTTCCGGTCAAAAACTGGCATCGTCCTGCCACTCAGGAGGCGACTCGGTAGTTTCTATGGACAGTACTAGGGCGGATTTACAATCAATATTTGATCAAATGGTGCAAAAATTTCAGATGGGTAAAATGGTGCCGGAAGCCCCGTCGCCATCGTCAGTTGCTAGACCGCTGGAGTCAGTTCGAGTATCGACTAGGCATCCTATTATTCCCTCCTCTATGACAACTAATTCTAGTCCGTCACCTTCTACGTCAATTTTGACTACTTCCAATGTCCGAGTTTTCACGGACGTCATTCCTCCACCTTTGGAGAAAGTTCCCTTTAGAAAAGGCCCAATGCCTTTACTTTACGGGCCGGATCAGTCATGGGTTAATATCGTCGCTCAAAACTCAACGGTCACGCAACAGACAATCTCGGGAGAGCTTCCGGTACGTGATCATTGGACTATTCAGGTTAATGAGAGTAACAAGTTACGTGCTCTTAATATGTCCGGTGAAACTTTAGACGTATCCTTTAAGGCTGTTCCAAATTTATATGCCCCAGAATTCTTTGTGTATGTTTACTCCCCAGCTTTGCCACCTCCCTCTTCTGCACGACCTTACTCGGATTGGTCGAAAGTTGACGGTTTTAATGACGTTAAGGCTCTGGCACATTTAACGCCAAAATTAGACACAATTCCTATCCGTGACCAATCCGGCAACCCGGTCCTGCAGATTGGGGAGGTAGGTACAGGTCCCTGGGTGGAATGGGAGGCGGAGGCTTAACAGTTCGCTTCCACAATTACAAGTAAGTCTTATCACCAGATCCCCCAAGAACAGCACAGCTGGTTTTCACTGCTCGTCGCTATAGCCGGGGGTGTACCTCAATCTGTGCTTAATTTTCTCACTGCCCCTAAGTTGTCTTTGTGGGAAATACAAGACCCATTTTCTAGCCCTCCCCCCCCCCCCCCCCCCCAACTCAGCTGGATAAAGACTATAAATTGAGGCAAAAGGCTCTGAGGCTACTGTCTCAGTTCTTGCTTAGTCGCCAGATCGCACAGTCTCTGGTCAGGACGACTCCGGCAATAACTGATTCCCACGCTAAGAAAGCTCTCTCTCGCTCTAGACGTCTTGTTCTCCAGAACTCTGTTCAATCCCTTTGCGACGTTAGGGTCGCCTTCTTGGAGGCGGTCTGTGCACGTCAGGACCTAAGAGTCTATCTGGTGAAGAAGGTGCCGCAGGAGATTGGGCGCCGTGTCATTCTTTCCCTGGTCAAATCTTGTATGTCATGATACCTGGAGGACTGTGTTTAGCCTCGTAGACTCTGCTAGACAGGCTGCCTCCCTGGTGCGGAAGGAGTCTCATAAATTTACTAAGCCTTACACTAAAACAAAATGTAGTCACAAGAGTCACCCAAGTGGGACTAAGTTTTTTCCGAACTTCAAAACCCCTTCTACGCCGGGAAGAAGTTATGCTAACAAAAGCAAACAACAGGGTAAGAGTTCCGGTAAGTGGTACAAAGGTCAGACTAAGCGTAAGCCAGGACAAGAGTCAAAGTCTACTACTGCCAGCCAGCCGTCTACCCCTACCGCATCACATTAAAAAAAAATTGTCATCTACAAAACTCTCTCACTCCTGGGGCCTGTATTGGGCGAGTTGGATCCGAGGATAGTTCTGCCGGACAAGCCCAGTTGTGTGACTGGGTCATTCCGGACGTGTCACCGGGCTTGGCCCCGGTGGACTTGGGCACGGACAGTGGTACGCAAGGGCATCACTTGGCGATGGCTCCGACGACCTCGTTTACGTCAACCTATAGAAGTCAATCATGTTTCTTTAGAGGTGGAGTAACTAGTGCAAGAAATGATAACCAAGCATATCATTGTCCCGGTCAATCCAACTTGCCCAGTTTACACGTCCAGATTTTTTCTCGTGCCAAAGAGGGACAGTGCTTAGATGAGGCCGGTCGTAGAGTTGTCTCACCTGAATCACTACATTCACAAAGCATCGTTCAGGATGCTCACTGTGAATCAGATCAAGTTAACACTTCCGCCGCAAGGTTGGATGCATTCTTTAGACCTGACAGAAGCCTATTGGCATGTCCCAGTAAACAAAAGGTTCCAAAAATTCCTCGCTATGAGGATCGAGCATCAGACCTATGTCTTTCAAAGGATGCCTTTCGGTCTGAACCTGGCACCGAGGATCTGTACCAAATTAGTCCGACAGGTTCTGTTACCACTGTTGAAACAAGGGATCACGGTAATGTGGTACCTAGACGACTGGCTGGTGGTTGCAGAGTCCAAGATACAATGTCTCAACCATGTACATTCCATTCTAACCTATGTCAAAACCCTGGGGTTCAATATCAACTTGGTAAATTCGAATCTTGTCCCAACAATGGTAATTCAGTGGGTAGGGCTGGTATGGGACACAACACACCTAGCATTCGGTCAGAGTGTGGACAATCGGAACAGATTTCGCAGGAAATTGTTCCTTTTCCTTCACAGCCTGACTACCACGAGGAAGGTGTGGGAGTCCCTTGTCGGCTCTCTCAACTGGATTCAACTTACTGTAAAGTTGGGCCGGTTGAAAGTATAGAGGTTAATCTTGGAGGGAAACAAGCATTTTCCGCTGTTGCTGGCAAACAAGTTGTGGCAAATCCCAAAATTAATCCACAACTTACTAGCGGTCTGGGCAAGGCCAGAAACATTGCATTCAATTATGACATGGACTTCTCCTCCGCCGACGGTATGGGTTGATAGGATGCTTCAGGGATGGTGGGTTGGGGTTATCAGTCAAACTTAGGGCATCAGGGTCAGGGTCTTTGGTCCCAATCCAACATGTTTCACATCAATGCCAAAGAGTTACTAGTTCCCTTAATATTCCTTCAGGCTCACGGTTCCACATTGGAGGGGAAATCGATAGCTTTTCAAATGGACAATCGGAATACCGTGTCTTGCATTCAGAAACAAGGGTCAACGAGGTCTCGAATGTTGCTAGAGTTGTCGGAAGAGATTTTTGTGTTAGCCGACAAGCTAAACATTCATCATCACGCATCTTATCTGCCAGGCACGGCCAACGTCTGGGCAGATGCTCTGTCATGGAGACTGAGCAAAATAGTAGAATGGGCGCTCAAGCAAACCGTCTTTCAAAAGATGATTGCAGAGCCATACCGTCCACAAGTGGGCTTATTCGCGCCAGAGGAAAACAACAAACTCCCTCTCTACCTAACCCGCCGGGAAGTCACGCCGGCGGGGGGTCCCAACGCTTTGCTGACGGATTGGAACAGGTGAAATTCCATCTATCTGTTTCCGCCACCAGATGCTTCACTCATGTGTCAAGTAGATCACAAACTACGGGAGTATCGGGGCATAGTCTCGCTGACCGTGCCCCTGTGGCTGGTCCAGGTTTGGTTCTCCCAATAGAAGATGTGGTGCGAGAACCCGGTGTCACTCCCGATCTCGTACTTCCACTTGGAGACAATTGGCAACCTAAAGACCTCGCTGACTTTTGCATTCTGGACATTCAAAGGGCCAAATGGTTAGCCCCTTTTGGAGAAAGCGTGACTAATAAATTCATTAAGGATGTTGGTCCGCTTAGAGGTCGAACAAAATTAAAAGTTATGAAAAAGGGCGAAAACTTCCTGAAAAATAGCCTCACGTTCTGGCAACAACTTCCCAAAGTTTCGGCGTCATTGTGCGATTTTGACTATGTATACATAATATGTCACATATGTATACATAATATGTCACATCAATTGGAAGCCATTGTTTTCCTTGCATACATGAATGATATATCAACATCAATGTATATCTCATCTGTAATGCTTATTAGCTTTCTGCTGGGAAGGTCTAAAGTACAAGGTAAACTTTTACGCTCGATTCCCGAATTTGTTTTTTGCTAAAATAATGTCACATTTGTTGTTATAACTCTGGGAATTCTTGAAAGGATTTGCATGATTTTTTTTTTTTTGTTGGAAAGCTTACACTTTTTCCTAAAACTTGAAGGTATCTTAGGTCTCTGAGATGAAGAAATAATTTTCTTGGGCAGGTTTTATGAACGGTACTGAGAAAAATCCATGAGTAAACTGGGTAAGCATACTATTGGACCTACACCAATAATTCACCTTCAGTTTTACAGTCATGGCTAGTACTTCTCCCAAAAGAATTACCATGGCCGTAGCTGTAATAGCTACCGACTAGTAGCAGCGGAAATGTTGTGCTTTTCTTGCATATTTTCGCACGTTTTATATTGTTCATACATTTATTTTTCAATATACTGTAAATCAATGAAAATTGGTATGCATAATCAACAATATTAATACAACTTACAGTAAAAAAATGGGCACTCTAGCTCTATTAGAAGTGAATCTCGACCTCTAAGCGTACCAACTGCCTTAACCCGGGAGCTGCGGGGAGACTCTTAACCCGGGAGCTGCTGGGAGACTCTTAAGAGTTCCCCCGGCGCACTGCGGGAGACTCTTAAGAGTCAGAGAAAACAAAAATCAACTTTTGACATCGAAAAAAAAAAAAAAAAATTATATTTTTTTTTTTTTTATTTTATTTTTTTTTGTTGGCCCCTGGGCCATGCAAAATCTCAGTCCTCTACCTCCCCTCCTTCCCCACTTTCCTCCTCTCCTACAGTTATCACCTATTTTCCCTGTTATTCCCTTATTCTGAGGTATATTTTCGTGCTAACATTAGAAATCCGATTGGAGGGTGTGGTCATCACTGATAGCAAGCGAGTGCAAGAGAGAGAGAGAGTATCGATCGACTGTGTCTCAGTGGCCTTGGGGGGAAATTGGCGGGAAAGCAGATTGCCTCACCCATACATTATACAACTCGCGGGCTATATCTCCGATTTTGACCATCCAAACGCTGTTTTCACTCGTTTTATTGTTGTTTCAGGTTAATACCTTTATAATCAACCCATAATAGGCGCATATGGATAAGTATTAATGCTATTAATGGCACAATGAATATTTTAGTGACGGAAACACCTTAAATACGTCAGCACAGGGGGACGTTTCCAATTACCCCCATGCGCACTTCAGAGGTTAAGAGTTCCCCCGGCGCACTGCGGGGAGACTCTTAACCCGGGAGCTGCGGGGAGACTCTTAAGAGTTCCCCCGGCGCACTGCGGGGAGACTCTTAAGAGTCAGAGAAAAAAAAATCAACTTTTGACATCGAAAAAAAAAAAAAAAATTTATTTTTTTTTTTTTTATTTTTTTATTTTTTTTTGGCCCCTGGGCCATGCAAAATCTCAGTCCTCTACCTCCCCTCCTTCCCCACTTTCCTCCTCTCCTTCAGTTATCACCTATTTTCCCTGTTATTCCCTTATTCTGAGGTATATTTTCGTGCTAACATTAGAAATCCGATTGGAGGGTGTGGTCATCACTGATAGCAAGCGAGTGCAAGAGAGAGAGAGAGAGTATCGATCGACTGTGTCTCAGTGGCCTTGGGGGAAATTGGCGGGAAAGCAGATTGCCTCACCCATACATTATACAACTCGCGGGCTATATCTCCGATTTTGACCATCCAAACGCTGTTTTCACTCGTTTTATTGTTGTTTCAGGTTAATACCTTTATAATCAACCCATAATAGGCGCATATGGATAAGTATTAATGCTATTAATGGCACAATGAATATTTTAGTGACGGAAACACCTCAAATACGTCAGCACAGGGGGACGTTTCCAATTACCCCCATGCGCACTTCAGAGGTTAAGAGTCAGAGAAAATAAAAATCAACTTTTGACATCGAAAAAAAAAAAAAATTTATATTTTTATTTTTTTATTTTTTTATTTTTTTTTGGCCCCTGGGCCATGCAAAATCTCAGTCCTCTACCTCCCCTCCTTCCCCACTTTCCTCCTCTCCTTCAGTTATCACCTATTTTCCCTGTTATTCCCTTATTCTGAGGTATATTTTCGTGCTAACATTAGAAATCCGATTGGAGGGTGTGGTCATCACTGATAGCAAGCGAGTGCAAGAGAGAGAGAGAGTATCGATCGACTGTGTCTCAGTGGCCTTGGGGGAAATTGGCGGGAAAGCAGATTGCCTCACCCATACATTATACAACTCGCGGGCTATATCTCCGATTTTGACCATCCAAACGCTGTTTTCACTCGTTTTATTGTTGTTTCAGGTTAATACCTTTATAATCAACCCATAATAGGCGCATATGGATAAGTATTAATGCTATTAATGGCACAATGAATATTTTAGTGGCGGAAACACCTCAAATACGTCAGCACAGGGGGACGTTTCCAATTACCCCCATGCGCACTTCAGAGGTTAATCAGTACACCCTGTCAACCATACGTCAGTATCAGTTACACTGGAAATCTTTTACTACTTGGATAGTGGAAACTGGCCAAACTGGAGCATCGGTATCGTTAATTTTCAAATATCTTGATTACTTATTTGAGCATAAACGATTGTCAGTAGTAACACTAAAGAATCACATGACAGCAATAAGAG
Source organism: Paralithodes platypus (assembly GCA_032716605.1). Taxonomy (NCBI): domain Eukaryota; kingdom Metazoa; phylum Arthropoda; class Malacostraca; order Decapoda; family Lithodidae; genus Paralithodes; species Paralithodes platypus. The sequence goes on from CM064582.1 coordinate 33,195,393, forward strand.
CCCCCCTTTTTTTACTTAACTGGGCTCTCCGTACCACCGGTGGAAGAGAAGGGTTTTGTGGTAAACTATCAATGGAAGTTAAATATTACTAAGCTATAATGAATCAAATAAAATCAATCTAAATGAAAACTACTCCATATCTAAATTGAATTCAATCTGAAACTAGCTAATTTATATCCAAAGGTCTCACATAATAAATTTATATATAGGGTAAGGTTATAAAGGTTAATTTACTAGCCAGGAATTAACTCACCAATAGTTCCACGTGGCAATGAGGCAAGGGAGAACGTTTTACCCAATATGGCGGTAGACAATGGGGAACGAGACTTCGGTCCCGAGACACGAGTCAAGTTAAAGAAAGAATAAATGATTACATGGGAATGGACATGAATATTATGCTTATCTGTCAGTGAGTCATGGCGTCGATGAGAGCGTCGTGATGGTGTAGCTGTATGTATTGCTGACAGTGTATTGTGATTAGAGGCTCAAAAGCACGATCAACTGAGGGCGGAAAATTAGATGTTAATTGGTTGGTGTTCGTGAAGGCTCTGGTGTTCCTCGAAGGCACACCTTGCTGCCTTGGCAAAACGCCAGGAGCCCAAATTATCGTACCGCATCTAGGTTGCTCTATACGATAAATTATATTAATATATACGATAAATTCATATATACTACATAAGACCATGGCAATATTGCTTAATAGCATATTAGGCCTTTTATAACTTAACTTATTTACAATCTTATAATATACGATCTACTCGTCCTACGTCGTGCTGTAGGAGCGATCGTGACGTCACAGAGACATACGAGATCACAAAAGAGCCATAGCCTATCGTATTTACGATACACTCCCCGCACAAAAAAAGACCTGAACCCCACCTTAAACTTAAAGTTGCCCAGAGGCTATCTTCTGACGCCACAAGTGGACGGCGCCAGCAGCAGCGCATTGTTGTTGTTGTTGCTGTTCCCCAAGCTGCCTGGCCGAACAGCCCCAAGCCCCCGAGCAAGGCCAAGGCCATAACCGAGCGCCCCCACAGAAGCCTCCCTGCCGACCACAATAAAGCCTGGGTGACCGAAGCCACTCCATGGCGGGGAGCTGGGGAGGGTGAGGAAACGCCCGGGAAACCAAAGCCCCACCCAGGGCCCTGTGCCCCTCAGCAATTATGAAGAGAAAGTTGAGGGGCAAAGGAAAAATGTGACGCTTTGGCTTCCAATCTTGGTAGATTAGGAGGTCAATCCACGGAAGAGACGCTGTCACTCGAGATCTAGAAAATATATAAGTAGAAGGAACAGTCAGAGTAAGCTATGGGTATGGCAGAGATCGCTCAGTTCTCACTCTGATAGACCAGCCCATCACCAAAGCAGCAGCGCGTCTGGGACGCGTCCCGGTCCGAGAATGATCACCATCAGTAAGAGGTGAGTCGTTCCTTTGAGAATCCTCGGACCCAGCAATAACAGGTGGAGCATCAGATTGCAATGCGGAATCGAGCTCCAAAGCGTACAAACGTGCGATAGGACGAACAGTAGTTCCAGTGGCTGTCTTCAATAGCGCCACCCGCTCTACAGAGTCTGCCCCCTTGTATACCTCCAACACGCGGCCCAATTTCCAGTATAAACGAGGACTATCGTCTTTAATTAAAACAACTTCACCAACTGTAGGTGCCGTTGGTCTACCAGAGTGAGTAACACTCCTTTCCCTCAATGCTAGCAGATATTAACTAATCCACCGTTTCCTAAAATCCTCGATTATCCTAGATATATACTGGTATCTCTTAGACACCGCTACCTCAGAGTACAACGAGGGATCCTCTAACTCTACTATGGACTGAAAATCAGATGGAAATGCAGTCAATGGTTTTCCATATAGCAAGTGAGCTGGCGTTAATGGTAGTGGTTCTTGCAGGTCGGTGTACACATATGTAAGCGGGCGATCATTCACGACTGCCTCTATCTCTGTGAGGACTGTCGTCAACTCACTCTTCTTTAACCTGACAAGCGCGATATAGACCTAGGTGCTAGGGTAGTTATTTGTGCATTTCTAGCCCTGGATTCTGACAGAATGCGTTATATTTACAATATAAACCATTATTTGTTTTCGGTATGCTTTTATTTTACATATATGATGTATATATGAACCTTCAAGAGTGCTAAAATAAGTGGGAAAAGCATTTGGGTGGTGAAAAACGAAGATATTGGCCACCCGGTCATAATCTCAGGCGAGAGAAAGCCACAGGCAGCCCTCCCCTCTCGCTGTCTGGGAGTCAACTGAGACGAGCGGGGCGGTGTGTGCCGGTGTCTGGGTGTTGCATAACGATCTTTTATGCAACCCACTTGTGCTACATTATCGCGGGAGAGAAAAATAACCGATAAATGATGATAATAAGAGGAAAAATAGGTGATAATTGAGGAGGGGAGGGAGGGGGGAATAAGGTGGGGAAGGAGGGGAGGGGGGTGGGTGAGAATTACATGGATGAGTACTGGAGGGGAATTATCTCACCTAGAGACAAATTCCTTTGTTTTGATAGGCCCTTTTTTTTTATGGAAGGCTTTTTTTATGGTCCTGCTTCCGTGAGGCCTATCGCGTTCCCTATAGGAAGCCTTCCGTGAGGCCTATCGCGCTTGCCGGGTTAATAGAGCACGTCCTACAGCCGCTCTGAGTCCTGACTTTACTATGCCGACACACCGTTCCCACATTCCACCAAACCAAGGTGCCCTAACTGGAATGAACCTCCATTCGCACTTCTTCTCTCCCAAAAAAGTGATGATAGTAGGATCACTACTCATATCCTTTAGATATTTTGATGCTTGGACATAAGTGGGAGCATTGTCGCTAAGAATGAGTTGAGGGAATGAACGACGGGCACAAAACCGTCTAAACGCCAGCATAAATTCTTCGCTAGACATATTATCACATAGTTCTAGGTGTACCGCTCGAGATGTTGCACAGGTAAACAATAATATATAAACCTTCTCATGCTCTCACGTCTTCAATGCCCCTGTGTAATCTAACCCTACAGCTTGGAAAGGTTCTACGTGCTTTACACGGCATTCAGGTAGAGGTGGAGCTGGTCCAGTTGCATATTATGTTTAGTAATGTGGATGTGTTTACCCAGGACAAGAAAAGAGAACTGATATGTAGGTTGCAGGATGAAGAGGAAAAACCTGATGTCATAGCCCTACAGGAAGTAAGACCAAAAAATGCTAGAATTGAAAGGGAACTGGTGGAATATAGTTTGGAGGGTTTTGAGTTATATGAGAGAAATGCTATTAGAGCAGAGGTTGGAAAAGGACTGTTTATTTATGTAAGAAAAGAGCTCAAGGTTAATGAGGTGGATATGAGACAGCAGTATTGTGAGTATTTGTGTATTGAAGTAAAATGTGTAAGAGGATCAATTTTAATTGCCTCTATATATAGGAGCCCAAATAATAGCAGGGGAGAGGATGATAACCTACTGAAAGCAATGGAGGAGATAGATAATAGAGAGAACAAATATAAAATTTTGATTGGAGATTTCAATTTGCCAAGGATCAATTGGGCAAATTGTACTACTCCAGCGGGACAGGGTAGCCTGGAAAATAAGTTTATAGAGAAAGTGAGAGATTGTTTTTTAACGCAACATATTGTAGAGATGACAAGATATAGAGATGGGACGCAGGGGAGTGTACTTGATTTGATTTTTAGCAATGAAGAGGATATAGTGGAACATGTTAATGTGGATAGCCCTATAGGGCGTAGTGACCATGCCTGTATAAGCTTTAGTTGTAACATTAAATCAGAGAGGGAAAATAGAAGCAATAGAAAAATATACATGTATGATAGAGCAGATTATGAGCTGCTGAGACGGTGTTTGGACATTGACTGGGGGGAATACTTGAACAGTGAAGACGCTGAAGGAATGTGGAGGAAAATTAGAGTCAAACTGGAGAATGCTGTATCCAAAAGTGTACCAGTAAGGGAATATAAGGATAAAACAAAATTGAGGAAAAGAACTAACCCAGAATTGCCAATGAAAAGAAAGCTTTGGATATTGATTAGAAGAAAGAAACGATTGTGGGAAAGATTAAAATTGTTAAAAAAGAACAGGGGGTCTAGTATAGAGGCTAAGGAAGTGGATCTGGAACGCAGACAAATAAACAATAAAATAAGGTGGGAAACAAGGAGGGGGGTGAAGGAGAGGGAGAGAGATAGCTAGAAATGTGAAGGATAATCCAAAAATATTCTGGAAGTACATTCAGGAAAAGTTAACAAGAAGAGTAGGGATCCCAGAGCTGGTAGGGGGGTTGAATGATGGGAGTAGAGCGGAGACTGATAAGGAGAAAGCAGAGGTGCTGGGAAATACTTTGGGGGGGTACTAACAGTGGAGTCGGAGGATGCAGTGCCTACTATTCCCATCAAACAGGCACCGGCACTAGAACTAATAGAGTTTTCCCATGCTAGAATAAGAAGGGCTATAGAAAAAATGAACAGAAGTAAGTCACCGGGACCGGATGGGATACACCCAAGAATCATAAAGGAAGAAGGGGAGATGTTAGTAGAGCCATTGAAAATGTTATTTGAGGTATCGTTTAATACAGGACAAATCCCGATGGACTGGAGAGAGGCGAACATAACAGCTATATTTAAGAAGGGAAAGAGAAATGACCCAGGGAATTATAGACCAGTCAGTTTGACAAGTGTTGTGTGTAAACTAATGGAAACGGTAATTAGAGAAGGAATAATGGATCATATGAAGTCAAACCAACTTTTCAGTGGGAGACAGTTCGGATTCTTGCTGGGGAGGTCGACGGTACTACAGCTAGTTAAGGTGGTAGATGATTGGATGCAAATTCTAGAAGATGGTGATGTAATAGACGTGGTATATTGCGATTTTATGAAGGCCTTCGATAAGGTCTCACATAAAAGGTTAATAGAGAAAGTTAGAAGCTATAAGATAGGGGAGAAATGTGTGAAATGGATAGAAGCCTTCCTGAAAGATCGGAGACAGAGGGTACTGGTGAATGGAATAGGCTCGGGGTGGAGGGTAATTACAAGTGGGGTACCTCAGGGATCTGTGTTGGGACCACTGCTGTTCGTTATATTTATCAACGACTTGCCTGAAGTTATATGTAATGGAAGTGAGGTATACCTGTATGCGGATGACACTAAGCTGTATAGAAGAGTGAGGAGTAAGAAAGATATGGGTTTGCTTCAAGGAGATGTGGAGGGCATGAAGGGATGGTCCGAGCATTGGTTAATGCCTTTTCATCCAAAAAAATGCAAGTACATGCGGATTGGGACCAGCAAGATAGACAAGGTAGGATACAGTATGTATGAAGCGATGGAGGAAGTGAATGCAGAAAAGGCTATAGGAGTAGTGATAGACAATAAGTTAAATTTCTCAGAACATTTAGCGGAAAAGATAAACAAAGCCAATAGAATTGTAGGGCTGATAAGGAGGACATTTGTGTCACTTGACAAAGAAATCTTCAGGAATCTCTATACAGCGCTGGTTAGGCCGCACCTGGAATATGCGAACCAGGTGTGGGCTCCATATATGGTAAAGGATATAGAAGCAGTGGAGAAAGTGCAGAGGAGAGCTAGCAAGCTGGTACCAATGTTGAAGAACGCGGGCTATGAGCAGAGGTTGAGGACACTGCGGCTTCCGACACTGGCATATAGGAGAAAGAGAGGGGATATGATAGAGACTTTTAAGATAGTGTCAGGAAAGTACGATGAGGATGTGTGTGAAGGTATCTTCTTGATGCGGGAGGGAACAAGAACGAGAGGACACTCTAAGAAAATTTACAAAGAAAGAAATAGGCTTGAGAAGGCAAAGAACTCATTTTGTGATAGAGTGGTAAATGAGTGGAACGCACTGTCCCAGTATGTAGTCGATTCCGAATCAATAAGGGAGTTTGAAAGTAATCTTGATAAAGCATGGGGAAGACAAGATTTGAAGTTTGATTATAAAACAAAAATACAGAATAGTAAAAATGTTGCGTCTGCTACCGCCGCCGCCAACACCGTGAATGACCGCAGCAGTGCAAGTACTGGTACTGAGCTGGATACACAGGCATAGTTTGCCTTTTTCCAGAGGATCTACTGTAAGAAACTGTAAGAAATATGGTTTACCTTTTAGTCTCTGGCATATTACATACTTTCTTACTACGCGTCGAGCTACTTGTCGAACTCTGGGTATCCACCATGTGAGACGTAAATTTGATATAATATGACATACCCCGTAGTGTTTTACCTCCCTATGTGCACGTATGATCAATAGATCAGTAACGTGATGTCTTGTTGGCATAAGTATAGGGCGGTTTGTTTTGTCTGGTACACCCGACCACTTCAGGCGACCCTCACACCTGATGAGGCCATTGTCTAGGTGCAACCTTAGTTGACGCACTATATTAGGCATTAATGTCTTATTCAATCTTTTCAAGGATTCTAATTCATTGGAAAAGGTTTCTACTTGAACCCATTTGATCAAAGTTACTTCACCTGCTTTAAATTCACGAGCATCAATGTTGTGACCCCTGTTGCAGAGTTGGCCCGTTACTTTAAGCTTGAGATTGGATACATATCGCAATACCCAAGCTACAACTCTGACTAGTTTATTATAGTCACCGAATCTTGCCCACTCTATGATAGGACCCGGTGGATCATTTGGTTGGGCTGTAACTGCCACTGTTTCCAGTGGCAGAAGTCCCTCACCAACAGCATGCCATATCGTCCATTCACTTTCATAGAGCAGCCACTTTGGACCATGCCACCACAATTCGGACTTCACTAACTGGCTAGCCGTTATACCCCTAGTTATGAGATCACTAGGGTTTTCTTTTGTATTTACATAATGATAAGCAACGTCTGGCAAAAGGGCTCTAATCTCATCTACCCTATTCCGCACATAAACTGGCAGAGACTTCTTGCTATGTATCCAGTTGAGTGCGACCTGACTATCGCACCAAACATGAACGATTTCAATATTTAATTCGCTCTCGTATGCTGCGCGTACATGTTGCACCAGACGTGCTACTAGCAGCATGGCAGTCAATTCCATTTTAGGGATAGTTACCTTTTTAACCGTGGCTGCCTTGGCATGGGCTGTAACTAAATGTGCCCCAAATGAAGGAACGACATATATGGCTACCCCGTATGCCGTGGCACTAGCATCGCAAAACGTGTGTAACATAACGTCACCGTACGCCGCCACTTTACGAGGTATAGGTTTAGTACATAGGATGGCATACTCATTCAACAACAATGTCCCTTGGTCATTCAGGTCCTCGGGCAAACTGTCATCCCATCCTATTTTACGTCTCCAAACTTCCTGCATTAGAATCCTAGCTCTTAGGGTAACAGGTAATGCTAGACCCAAAGGATCAAAAAATTGCGCAACTTTGCTCAACAGACTTCTTTTTGTGTGCGCTCCTGTCTGCTGAGCAAAAGACCTTGTTTGATAAGTTAGTATGTCATGTTTAGGTTGCCAGATCATCCCCAAATTTCTGGACTTTTCCTGGTTAAGAGATGCCGTACCGTCCACCTGTATCAAACTCTGAAGATCTTCACTATTAGTAACCCACTCTCGGAGAAATAGATGTGCATCCGCAAACAAGCTGCGTGCTTGCCAGTATGCATATAACAAATCATCCTGACTATCGCTAGAACCCTGCAAATTGTCTATATATAATCCGCGAGATAGTTTACTTGTGTCCTCATTAGTGTCAGCTAGATGTTTTCTGATTGTGGCATTTAACAAAAACTGCGAACACGTGGCCCCAAAGAGTACAACCCGAAAACGGTATATTTTGATTGGACTTTCAGAGTCGCTAATGTCGCTGAACCAAAGAAAGCGGGTAACATCTCTATCTTCCTCCTTTAGCTTGACCATCAAGAATGCTTTCTCGATGTCACTGGTATAGGCGTACTTCCCCAGCCTAAACTGCAATAGATGTTGGGACAGGTCCGACACCATGGACGGACCTGTCAACAGGCAGTCATTTAGACTGGGTTGTTGACCTTGGTGGGCAGAACAGTCATACACCACCCATATTGGTGTGGTGACGCTGTCTTTCCTTACCCCATGATGGGCCAGATAGTGAACTCTACCCTTCTTAAACGGTTCTTTGACATCTACTCTCTCAATAAAGCCCCTATCTTCATAACTCCGAAATACATCGTCATACGCCTGGCGCGTGCTCGGTTCGTTAGACAATTTACGCTGTAATGCGCGCAAGCGACCTAATGCCAAACCATAGTTGGTAGGCAGGCTTATCTCACTGTTCTTCCAGGGTAAACTAACTTTATATTGCTTGTCTGAGGCACAGTAGCACACAGACTCGTTAAACCTTTGTAGCGCAACTTCCGAGTCATAATCAGTCTCCATAGGATTAATGCCTATGTGATCCAATCTCCACAGTCGTTCCAGGTCGAACTCGGCAGCCATCTTAGGGTCACTAGGTTGGGAATCCTCCCTTCCCAACTCCTCTTCCGCGGTTACATTGACTCTATATATCGAGACCGTGTCGACCAGGACCTTTGACTGTGTAGTATGCACCTTTCCGCTCATGCAATATCCAAATTTAATGGGGATTAAAATTACACCACACATCTTTTTAAATCCAGGGTATACTACATCATAATAATGATCCACACCAAGTAGAACATGCACCTCACTCTGATTTCCCATGGGATCTGATAAGTTAACCCCTTTGCTACGTAATGCGTGTTCCACCTTCTTCACACCTACAGATACATATTCTGGTAGGGTGTCTACTACGATACAAGTCATAAAGTACCGGTTTTTACGGTAGAAATATGAAATCTCCGCTATCTCGTAGTCTTGCTTATCAGTAACCCCTGTGAAGCCCTGTAATCGAAGAGTCTCAGCCCCTACGATTCGGTGCTTCAGTCCCACTAGTACGGACCTCTTTATAAAGGAACGTTGAGACCCTTGATCTAGAAGTACCCGACAAACATTGTTACTGTCATTACCTTCCATGGGAATCTGAATTGTGGGCAATATATTGGTGTCGTGCGTGCTACCTAGTGCCACAGTTGTAGTACCCTCATTTTTGACGTCTTTGACTTTATCTGCTGTAGGACACAACTTATCAAAGTGATGTCCTTTGCAGTGGCGACAGGGCCTTAAGTATGTAGCAGTACATTGTCCCTGCTTACCATGTTCCTACTTAGACAACCTACACATAGCTTCAATCTTTTCGCCTGTGCTAGTTTTGTCTCATTTGTTGGGTATTTTACACAGAAACTCCATTTATGTTTGTTATTACATAGCTTACATAGAATCTGAGCAGGTTTCTTATATGTACCCTCTTTCTTTTCTTTAGTCCCCACTGTCATGCTTATTGTTCCCCTCTTCTCCACATTCTCACTCCCTCCCGACACATACATTCTCCCTTTGTTCAATTGTAGATTATTGATTTCCTTACTGAACTGAGTTTTGAACTCCCTCAGCTCAAATGATCTTACCTTGTCAAGTATTGCCATAGGAAGCTTCTGAGGCAAGATAACGACTATCATTTCCTGCGTGGTAAGCCCTAGGGTGTCTAGCGATCGAGCATGGCACTCCATATTTGCCCAGAAGTTTGTCAACTCCTCAACCTTATACTGTGGTTCTGCGAGCCTTAACAAGGCAATGACATGGGCCATCTTCAACTGCTCTTTATCCCCGTATGTGGACTCTAATAAGTGTACTGCCTCAAGATAACTACCACCCACTACCACAAAACCCTCTATCAAATGTAAGGCCTCTCCTTCCATTTGTCCCTTCAGATAGTGAAACTTGCGGACATTATCCAAAGAGGATTCATGAACTGTAGACCGAAATACGTCCCAAAAAGCTAACCACTCAGTCAACTTGCCCCCAAATGTAGGAAAATTGAGCTTTGGGAGGTGTACACTGTACAGTATGTTTTGGGTCAGCCCTTCTATGGGCCTCATTATCGCCTCCCTTCTTACTTGCGACAGCACGCTGTAATATGTACTTCGCTCTAAAGACAGGTTCATCATAGAGGGTGCGATTATCACACTCTGTAACTATCTCTTCCTCCTCTGTCATGTCAGCCACAGCCACCTCACTCAGAGCCATAATACGACCGTGGGTAGCTTGGACGTTTACTAATCTAGCCTCCAATTCCTCTAGTTCAGCAGTAGTGATGAAAGTGTTGACGTCCACAATTAGCCTATTTAATACTTCCCGAAGTCCCGCCCTTTGATTTCTAGGGGCCTTGATCAGTACCCCACTAGACGGTGTCTCTTTATTGTCTTTATTCATTTTGCATTTAAGCCTATAGGCTATGTATCTAAATGTTAAGTTACAAAAACAACGGCAAAAATAGTAGTCTAGTTAAGAGACGCCGACCGGCGGACTTCTATGTTATGGAGAAAAAATAGTACACAAAATAGCAATACCTACTAATGGATCATATTGAACAAGAAAAAATGTTAGGTCAGGTCATATGTCACAGGAAGTCTGAAACGGAAAAGAAAATTATTGGGGAAAGATGATGGGTGGGATGCAGGATTTAGGCAGGTGCAACGATGTGACCCTGCATTCCAAAGACGTGACCCTGCATTCCGGCTCTAACCATCGCTTGGCTAGCCTTGCCAGTTTATCATAGAGTTGTTCCTGCATCCTGTTATATGTCCCCTTGTTCATTGCCCTAAAATCCCTTACTGGTAGCTAATTCCCGGGTCTGGGCACCAATGTGGTAAACTATCAATGGAAGTTAAATATTACTATGCTATAATGAATAAAATAAAATCAATCTAAATGAAAACTACTCCATATCTAAATTGAATTCAATCTGAAACAAGCTAATTTATATCCAAAGGTTTCACATAATAAATTGATATATAGGGTAAGGTTATAAGGGTTAATATACTAGCCAGGAATTAACTCACCAATAGTTCCACGTGGCAATGAGGCAAGGGAGAACGTTTTACCCAATATGGCGGTGGACATTGGGGAACGAGACTTCGGTCCCGAGACACGAGTCAAGTTAAAGAAAGAATAAATGATTACATGGGAATGGACATGAATATTATGCTTATCTGTCAGTCAGTCATGGCGTCGATGAGAGCGTCGTGATGGTGTAGCTGTATGTATTGCTGACAGTGTATTGTGATTAGAGGCTCAAAAGCACGATCAACTGAGGGCGGAAAATTAGATGTTAACTGGTTGGTGTTCGTGAAGGCTCTGGTGTTCCTCGAAGGCACACGTTGCTGCCTTGGCAAAACGCCAGGAGCCCAAATTATCGTACCGCATCTTGGTTGCTCTATACGATAAATTATATTAATATATACGATAAATTCATATATACTACATAAGACCATGGCAATATTGCTTAATAGCATATTAGGCCTTTTATAACTTATCTTATTTACAATCTTATAATATACGATCTACTCGTCCTACGTCGTGCTGTAGGAGCGATCGTGACGTCACAGAGACATACGAGATCACAAAAGAGTCATAGCCTATCGTATTTACGATAGGTTTCATGCATGCATGTTTCAAGCTACGCCCACCACCCCGTCAGCTCATGACTACCTGGTCACTTGACAAAGCTTTGTCTTTATTACATTCTCAGAAATATAGTCACAGTCCTACTTTTGATTCAATCTTAAAGAAGGCCACATGTGTTCTTTATGGCCTTGGAAACCGGGTATCTGAGCTGGCGGCGATGAGCAACGAACGGAATTGTCTCAGGTTTGGACGACGCAATGTGGATGTACAAATTGCGCCGTCTCCTTACTTCATAGCCAAAAACGAGCACAGTGAGCATGTTTTTACAGCATTCACGGTTCCGGCACTCAAAAGAGGAGATACTCAACATAAATTATGCCCGGTGAAATCTCTAATGAATTTTATGGAGCAACCAGGCTAATAGAACGGGTATACGCCTTACGAAGAGGAAGTTAGCGACTTTACCTTTGGATGTGATATGGGAAAGCAACCCGGGCACCGTGGGGCATGCACATGACATCCGTAAATGGGCAGTGTCTCTTAGGTTCTTGAAGAATTATTTATTCACGGATATTGCAAATACCCAATTATAATAATTATAGGCGTCCAATCACACCTTCCTAACGCGTTACTTATCTATTGCCCTAGATAAACCGAGTCTAACCTGTGTCGCATTGAGACAATGGGTCTGATAGTCTGGTGCTTTTAGGATTAAGGTTAATTTTAAGAGTAAAACAGGGGGGGAGGGGGCAATTGATAGCTAAGACCCTCAGCCTTGCCGGACAGTTTGTGAGTGCACAAGCACTGTGATATACAGTAAAATTCCGATAATCCGACGACCAGTAATTGGAATCTCCCAATAGTCCAATTTTTTTTATATGAGGCCAAATCCGAATTCACCCGATAGTCCGAATTTCAAAAAGTCCGAAAGTCCCCTTTTTGAGGTATTAGGCCACCCAAATTACACATAATTTGTACACACACATATCATATGTTCATGAAATCACTTTAAAAGTTTACCATTATGTGTCATATTGGATGTATAGCGTTATATTGTTACGTATCTTGATCCTCAAGTGGTTAACTTGATGAATCTAGATAGCACAGAGATATATATTAAGGTATCAGTCAGCTGAAGGCAAAACAAAAGTAAAATGTAATAAAATAATTTCCTGTTGTTGCTTCCTTTCCTTTTGGATCTTAGGACTTAGTATCCTTTATTGACTGATACTCTTTAATTATGAAAAATACTGAAACTAATTAGTCATGTAGTATTTATAAAGAATTATTATTTAACCGAAGCTTAGTAGGCTATGGTTATGAACCGAATAAGTTATAGCTAAAGAAGGACTATTAATTTTATAAAAAGTCTTGAAAGATAAATATTAAAGTAAGAATATTTCTGTCTCTTACCCTTTTTGAAATGAATAGATAGTTTTCTTATATGTCCTTTTATTTATATTTAATGTGATTATTCTTGGTTCTTGTCTTACGTTAACAGTATTATATTATTATTATCATCAGGATTTATATCAAAGTCACATAAAAAGTTAGATATATATTTAATAATTAGTTAAATGTATTTCTTAACCCGGGAGCTGCGGGGAGACTCTTAAGAGTTCCCCCGGCGCACTGCGGGGAGACTCTTAAGAGTCAGAGAAAATAAAAATCAACTTTTGACATCGAAAAAAAAAAAAAAATTATATTTTTTTTTTTTTTTTTTTTTTTTTTTGGCCCCTGGGCCATGCAAAATCTCAGTCCTCTACCTCCCCTCCTTCCCCACTTTCCTCCTCTCCTTCAGTTATCACCTATTTTCCCTGTTATTCCCTTATTCTGAGGTATATTTTCGTGCTAACATTAGAAATCCGATTGGAGGGTGTGGTCATCACTGATAGCAAGCGAGTGCAAGAGAGAGAGAGAGAGTATCGATCGACTGTGTCTCAGTGGCCTTGGGGGAAATTGGCGGGAAAGCAGATTGCCTCACCCATACATTATACAACTCGCGGGCTATATCTCCGATTTTGACCATCCAAACGCTGTTTTCACTCGTTTTATTGTTGTTTCAGGTTATTACCTTTATAATCAACCCATAATAGGCGCATATGGATAAGTATTAATGCTATTAATGGCACAATGAATATTTTAGTGGCGGAAACACCTCAAATACGTCAGCACAGGGGGACGTTTCCAATTACCCCCATGCGCACTTCAGAGGTTAACCACGTAACAATGAGGTTTAATTAGGAGTAAATTAAGTTAGAGGATCGCTTCATAGATTCGATTCAGGTCTCACTCAAATAATATGAAAAGCAAAATAATGTTTTGAAGCTAAAATAATTTTCTTCAGCTTAGGAAATCACTAGAAATAATATTAACACAGCCATGTTAGTCTAAGGCGATATTACTAATATGAGACAATAGCATCACCGTACTAAGCACTGTTAAGCAATGTAAGCTTAATTAAAAGAAAATTAAAGAACTCGTAAGTATTAATATAAAACAATAGTATTACTTTCATCATAACCCAATTACTTAAAGAGTTGCTTTAGGCCACAAGTTAGTCAACTAAAATAGTTAAGTACATAATAGTAGCGTTAACGTTAATTCCCAATCAAATAGTTAAGCTCATAATAGTAGCGTTAACGTTAATTCGCAATCAAATATTTAAACACATAACAGTAGCGTTAAACGTTAATTCCCAATCAAATAGTTAAGCACATAATAGTAGCGTTAACGTTAATTCCCAATCAAATAGTTAAGCACATAATAGTAGCGTTAACGTTAATTCCCAATCAAATAGTTAAGCACATAATAGTAGCGTTAACGTTAATTCCCAATCAAATAGTTAAGCACATAATAGTAGCGTTCACGTTAATTCCCAATCACATATCTCACTAACCAACATAACGTAAGTGTTTACACCGAACACACTTAACACACATTTATATAATCTGACTGACAGTCACAATCCCATTATAATACTTCACCCCGTCTTCCTCCAGCTGCAAGTTCACCTTCCCCAACTCCAAATGAGACTGATTTGAATGCCCACTACTCGGGTCTTATATACTAAACAATGATGGTGTAGGAACGAATCAGGAGGCGGGGGGTGGTGCCCGCTCCAATCACAGCTCCTCGAGTTGCATAACAGGTGCCTGGTCCATTCACAGCTCCTGGCGTCGATCATATGTCATAGCGTCGGGTAGTTTGCAGGGTCCCCTATGACGCACGCAGGTGTGAAGGCTTGTTTGCTGGTATGCGGTGAGCTGGTTTCCCCACTCGCTAGTTCGCTCGCTAGTTTGCTTCGCCGCTTGGGTAGTTTGGCTCCTTCAACTCTAATTCTAACTCTTAAATTAACATACAGGGCTCCGTATGTCAGACCTCCCCCCTAGAAAAGAGTTTAAGGAGTATAGTACAAAATATGAAACATAATACATAAATAGATTCACCACCAGATTGGCAACAGCAAGATTATAATGAGGATATAAGAAGGATATCACCCAAAGTAGGCAACGTCTCCAGGTACCACATCAGAACATAGCCGGAACGTAGCTGGAGCGTTATTCGAACTGCAAGGCATCTCACAGCTGAAGGCTTGACAGCGCACTAATAAAGCATGATATTTACCTCGCTACAAGGGAGAGCTAATTGCCAAAATCCTCTCATTAAGTTAAACTTACTGCTGCATGAGGCCAACCTGGTAAATGGAATCTTTAACAGATACGTGAAACGCAATCGGCTAGCACGTTCTGGACCCCCTTAATATGTTTGACATCCAGGGAGTATTCCTGCAGCAACAAACTCCACCTGGTCAGTCGTTGGTTTTTATTTTGGAACCTATGCAAAAATTTTAAGGGGTGATGGTAAGTATACACAGTGATGGCACCAGAGGCAGATTGCACATAGACAGCAAAGTATTGAAGGGATAAAATTAATGCTAACAGCTCCTTCTCAATGACTGAATAGTTACGTTGGGCAGAATTTAATTTTTTACTGAAATAGCACACAGGATGCAATACCTCACAGTCGTCTTCCTGGAGCAACACTGCACCAACCCCGGTATTGCTCGCATCCACTGCCAGGGAAAAAGATCTGTTAAAATCAGGAGCTCGGAGTACAGGATAATTAGATAATATATTTGGTAGCAATAAAGGCCTCTTCACATTCAGAGGACCACACAAACTTCACATCCTTACGGAGAAGATCTGTCAGGGGAGCGGTCAACTTTGAAAAATTTATAATGAGACGCCTATAATAGCCAATCATGCCTAGGTACCTTTGGATATGTTTCTTAGTGCTAGGAGTTGGGAATTCTAGAATAGACTCTACCTTTGCTTGAGGAGGTGCAACCTGCCCCTGACCTACCGTATATCTTAGATACTGGACCGTACTCTTTACAAAGGTGCATTTCTTAAGATTAACCACCAGATTGGCATCAGCAAGATTTAAGAACAGCAATCTAAGTTGGTAAAGATGCTCCTCCCATGACTGTGAAAAGATAAGAATATCATCGATGTAGACAACGCACCCAGGTACCCCTTCAGTCACCAAATTCATGAGGCGCTGGAATGTAGCTGGGGCGTTTTTCAAGCCGTAGGGCATTACGTTACAGCAGAAGGCTTGATTGTTAACTACAAAGCATGATATTTCCCTCGCTCTAGGGGTGAGAGCTACTTGCCAATATCCCTTCATCAAGTCAATCTTGCTGATATAGGTGGCTGTACCAATCTGGTCAATGCAGTCGTCGATCCGTGGCAGTGGGTAGGTATCGTTCTTTGTGACAGCATTGACTTGCCTATAGTCCATACATAACCTATGGCTCCCGTCTGGCTTTGGCACAAGTATGACCGGACTACTCCACTGGCTTAAGGCCCTAGTGATCAGTTCGTTAGATAACATAAAGTCAAGCTCGACCTGCAGTATACTCCTGCGTTGTGGCGAGACACGGTAGGGGGATAGTTTAATGGGAGTTGCATCCCCTACGTCGATGTCGTGCACGGCCAAAGAAGTGAGCCCTGGAGTATCACGGAACACACTGGGAGACGGAGATAAAACAGAGATTAGTTGGTTCGCTTGATCAGAGGGAAGATGACATAGTTTAGATGGTAATTCCCTCCAAGCCACTGAATTATACTGAAAGTTGGATAGGCTACATGACAAGTCAAAGTCTGCATGGATACCTTCAGGCTCTGGAACAGTCTGTTGCGGGTCAGTAAGAGAACTGAAGACTTTGTCCGCACCAGGCTGTCCACAGGTCCTGACATTCACTGCCACAGTGTGAGAATCTGGAAGAGAGGAATCAGGGGACCTATGGTAGGGTTTTCAACATATTTATATGGAATACTTGTGTGGGCTTTCTCCTGTCTGGGGTAGTTACTAGATAATCGGTAATGCTCACCCTCCGAATGATCTTATATGGGCCCCTGAACTTGGCAGATAAAGGTTGGCCAAAAAGGGGGAGCAGGACCAAAACCTCATCACCGGGCTGAAACTCCCTCTCACGGGCTTTTCTGTCATACCATTTCTTCATGGAGCTTTTAGCCACGGTCAAGTTTTGAGCGGCAAACTCACATGAGGATCTCAGCCGGGTTTTGAAATCAGAAACATACTTGAGGAGGTTTTGGTTCCCCTCCTGGCCAACTAGGCTATCCTGCAATAGTTGCAAAGGACCTCTTACCTGGTGACCGAAAACTAGCTCATTAGGGGAAAAACCCAGGGATTCAGTGGGAACCTCACGAGTAGCAAATAAAAGAAAAGGTACCCCCTTATCCCACTCAACTCCGGTCTCTGTACAATACTTACGTAACATTCCCTTTAATGTCTGATGATATCGTTCGAGAACCCCTTGACTCTCTGGGTGGTAGGTGCTAGACTTAACATGCTCGATACCCAACTCCTTCAGGGACTGCTGGAAAATGTTAGAGGTAAAATTAGTTCCTTGATCACTTTGCACCTCATGGGGGAAACCCATTCTGGTGAAGAATTTAAGCAGTTCCTTGATGACAGTTGGAGCAGAGGTAGTCCTTAAGGGTATAGCCTCTGGGTAGCGAGTTGCCATGTCCATGATAGTTATTAAATAAATGTTACCTTGGGAAGTCTTAGGCAATGGGCCTACAATGTCCACTACCACCCGAGTAAAAGGATTCTCGAAAACGGGCAAGGGCACCAGAGGATGTACAGGCACCTTCTGATTGGGTTTTCCTGTCATCTGGCAAGTGTGACACACTCTACAAAACTCCACTACATCTGCACGCATTCCTGGCCAGTAAAAGTGGGCTCTGATTCTGTCTAGAGTTTTTCTCACACCTAGGTGTCCTGCCAATGGTATACAATGTGCCATTTCCATGATATCTCTACGACAAGGTTTGGGGACTACTACTTGATGGACGTCCCAAGCCCCGTCATCGATTGGTCTGTGTGGCGGTCTCCATCTACGCCACAATACTCCTCCTTTGAGGTAGAAACATTCACCACCCTCCTTCTCACATTCCTCTTCACTCACGGACCTGGCAGCTAACTCCTTGCATTCACTATCATCTCTCTGTAGCTCTACCAGGCCACTAGGGCAATTTGGAGGGGTTTCATGGTCATCGTTAGGGTCAAGATGAGCCATAAAGGTGTCAGATAAATCCACCTCAGTCACATCATCAGGCACAGTTGGAGTGTCATTCACACTCTCATCATCCCTTTCATCAACTCTTACATTCGGTACATTTCTGTCTGAGGGAACTGCTACTTGAGACATTGAACATGTGACAGCACACACAGGGAAAACTGTTGGCATCTCCTTTTCGAGCTCACCGGTTAGTGGCTCGTTAACAGGGGAAAGTGACAAAATGGGGTCTGGTCGGACCTTCTCACCTGCTACATCATTCCCCAAAAGGAGCGTTACCCCAGGCACAGGGATATCTTGGGACCTACACAAAGCTATGGTGGCCTCACCCTGTAGTAACTCACATTCAATTTCGCCTTTTACCAAGTATGCATAAAACTGGCCTCCAGCACCTCTCATTACAACTGGTTCGCCAGGTGGGCACTCAGTGTAAGGATTCACCATGAGGGTGCTAGTAGAACCTGTGTCTCTCAGAATGTTTACCTCATGCATACAACCATTTAATCTCACGTTGCCAGATGAAATAAAGGGACGGTATCTGTCCTGCACTGATGGTGAAATTATTATTGGCTTAACCCTAGTGGGTTGCACCACACATGCTACTACACCCCTGTCTAGATGATTTACGTTAGCTGCTAGGTACTCCTTCTGTCGGGAGTCCTGCATTAAAGGAACTTTTGGTGCTAGGTACTCCTTCTGTCGGGAGTCCTGCATTACAGGCACATATGGAGTTTGAGATACGGCGGCAACTGTCTGCCCCGATCTCTCGGTTCTCTCCTTGGCCCAGCACTGATAAGCTAGGTGGCCTCTCTTGCCACAAAAAGTACATACTTTAGGGGATACGGGAACGTTCCCTCTTTGAGCATTACTATTAGTTTGGGGCCCACCTCTGTTACCATTGCCCTGAGTCGCATTTTTAGTTGGGGGAACAATTCTGTTTTGGCTAGCTGGGGAAGACGTTATAGGCTTGTGACTGGGTCTGTCAGATTTGTGATTGGGATACTTAAAATTAGAACTAGAATTATCGTAGGGCTTCTTTCCACGAAATTTGTTGTTGAGCACGTATGTGTCAGCCATATCAGCAGCGTCGGCAAGACAATCTACCTTTTTCCCCTTTAAATGATAGGATACAGAAGAATCAATTTTCCATAGGAAATTTTCTAACAGGACCAACTCCTTCAGATCGTTGTAGCTTGTGACTTTCTTACTCTTGACCCAATGATTGAAAGTTTTAGTCATGGTCCTGGCAAATACCTTATGGGTTTCTTCTACTTTCTTCTGGTTTTTACGGAAAGATTGCCTGTAAGCCTCAGGCTGCAATTGATAGGTTTTTAGGATAGCTTCTTTGAGATTGTCATAATCCTGCCTAACTTCTGCTACTTCTGACAAATACGTGGCTCGAGCCTGCCCTGTCAAAACAGTTTGTAACATAAAAGGCCATTGATCTCTTGTCCACTTCATACCTCCAGCAACTTCCTCAAACAAAACAAAGAAATCCTGCACATTATCCTCAGTGAAAGGTGGAATAGTCAATAGTCAATCCCAGAGGGGGAGCAATTACGGGAGCATTTGTATTGACATTTAGTTGAGCCGTACGATATTGATATTCATAATGTTCGGTCGTTGCTCTGGCTTGTTCGGCATTTATTCTGGCTAGTTCTATATTTAGTCTGGCTTGTTCGGTCGTTGCGCTGGATTTTATGCTGGCTAGTTCTAAGTCGGTATTTGCTTTTATTCTGGCTTCTTCTATTTTTAGTCTGGCTAGTTCCAGTACTTGATCACCGGTCAAACCAGGTGGCAATTGTTCATCAAGTTGGCTAGGTTTACTCGGGATCCCACCAACTGCTCCGTCACCCTCCCCGCCTTCTACAGGGAACAGGTGGGTTTTTATGGTCTGAGCCACCTCTACTTTAGACATGTTTGAGACAGTTAATTGGAGATGTGAGGCAAGCACTTTCAGTTCGGATTTTGACAGACAGTCAATATCAGGGGCTGTGGGGTCTGATTCTATGAAAACTCGAGCATCTTCGTCATTAATTAGTTGAGGAATGATTAATATTTGATTTTTAAGTAGTGAAACGTTAATGAATCTGAGTGAAACTGTATGAAACGAATCCTGGCAAGGTCGCCACTCTTCTGTTACGTATCTTGATCCTCAAGTAGTTAACTTGATGAATCTAGATAGCACAGAGATATATGTTAAGGTATCAGTCAGCTGAAGGCAAAACAAAAGTAAAATCTAATAAAATAATTTCCTGTTGTTGCTTCCTTTCCTTTTGGTCTTTGGACTTAGTATCCTTTATTGACTGATACTCTTTAATTATGAAAAATACTGAAACTAATTAAAGTCATGTAGTATTTATAAAGAATTATTATTTAACCGAAGCTTAGTAGGCTATGGTTATGAACCGAATAAGTTATAGCTAAAGAAGGACTATTAATTTTATAAAAAGTCTTGAAAGATAAATATTAAAGTATGAATAGTTCTGTCTCTTACCCTTTTTGAAATGAATAGATAGTTTTCTTATATGTCCTTTTATTTATATTTAATGTAATTATTCTTGGTTCTTGTCTTACGTTAACAGTATATTATTATTATCATCAGGATTTATATCAAAGTCACATAAAAAGTTAGATATATATTTAATAATTAGTTAAATGTATTTCTTAACCACGTAACAATGAGGTTTAATTAGGAGTAAATTAAGTTACAGGATCGCTTCATAGATTCGATTCAGGTCTCACTCAAATAATATGAAAAGCAAAATAATGTTTTGAAGCTAAAAGAATTTTCTTCAGCTTAGGAAATCACTAGAAGTAATATTTACACAGCCATGTTAGTCTAAGGCGGTATTACTAATATGAGACAATAGCATAACCGTACTAAGCACCGTTAAGCAATGTAAGCTTAATTAAAAGAAAATGAAAGAACTCGTAAGTATTAATATAAAACAATAGTATTACTTTCATCATAACCCAATTACTTAAAGAGTTGCTTTAGGCCACAAGTTAGTCAACTAAAATAGTTAAGTACATAATAGTAGCGTTAACGTTAATTCCCAATCAAATAGTTAAGCTCATAATAGTAGCGTTAACGTTAATTCGCAATCAAATAGTTAAACACATAATAGTAGCGTTAAACGTTAATTCCCAATCAAATAGTTAAGCACATAATAGTAGCGTTAACGTTAATTCCCAATCAAATAGTTAAGCACATAATAGTAGCGTTAACGTTAATTCCCAATCAAATAGTTAAGCACATAATAGTAGCGTTAACGTTAATTCCCAATCAAATAGTTAAGCACATAATAGTAGCGTTCACGTTAATTCCCAATCACATATCTCACTAACCAACATAACGTAAGTGTTTACACCGAACACACTTAACACATTTATATAATCTGACTGACAGTCACAATCCCATTATAATACTTCACCCCGTCTTCCTCCAGCTGCAAGTTCACCTTCCCCAACTCCAAATGAGACTGATTTGAATGCCCACTACTCGGGTCTTATATACTAAACAATGATGGTGTAGGAACGAATCAGGAGGCGGGGGGTGGTGCCCGCTCCAATCACAGCTCCTCGAGTTGCATAACAGGTGCCTGGTCCATTCACAGCTCCTGGCGTCGATCATAGCGTCGGGTAGTTTGCAGGGTCCCCTATGACGCACGCAGGTGTGAAGGCTTGTTTGCTGGTATGCGGTGAGCTGGTTTCCCCACTCGCTAGTTCGCTCGCTAGTTTGCTTCGCCGCTTGGGTAGTTTGGCTCCTTCAACTCTAATTCTAACTCTTAAATTAACATACAGGGCTCCGTATGTCAGAATATGCATAGCCTATATTGTGTTAAGGTTTTCGTCAGGCCATTAATACACTGGTTCATAGGGGTAAATTCCAATAATGCAAAAAATCTGGTAATCGGAACGAGGCCCGGTCCCCTGCTATTCGGATTACAGGACTTTTACTGTGCTTAATCTTAAGAACTGGAAGTACAGTTCAGTGATATGTTTTTTCGTTTTTGTATTTTGAATACATGGAAATATAGCTTAGGTAATCTGCATTTACCATAAGATCCTCAGTTACTTGCAATACCGGTAAGTCTTATTATTTTTGTATTGTTATACATGACCAAATATTTTGTGATATGCATGTATCTTACGATACTCAGGGACTTACCAGAGTCATGAGTTAGTATATTTTTGTATAAGAATAGATATTCTTAAAACAAAGATTTATTTAATGATTAGAATGGTGAAAACATTTATGATCTAATTTTACATGTTCCTAATAGGTTATGTTAAGCAACTGTTCTACAATCATAGCCCATGATTTTCAGAAGGGTTGGCACACAGGTCTTCTTTGAAGTACACTACCTGTATTACTTTTACAATTTGTATAAAATATTTTAAATGTACAAAATAAAGTATTAGAACTATATATCTGTGTTGTTTAGTTTCATCCTATTGTTGATTTGTTAGTGGTTTGATATTTGTCACGAATGTCCCCCTCCAGACTTGAGATATCAGGCATATCGTCAATGATGAAGGGGCCACTAATAAATTATAGGCTTGAGCATGTATGAGGGTGCAAAGGCAGCAGTACGTGTGGAGAGTGAGCAGAGCGAGTTCTTTGACCTGAATGTTGGTTTGAAACAGGGGTGTGTGATGTCCCCGTGGTTGTTTACTGTATATATGGATGGAGTCATGAAAGAAATACTATCAAGAGCAGTGGATGTTGGTGTATCGCTGAAAAGGGAGGGAATTGAGTGGAAGCTACCTATACTGCTGTTTGCGGATGATACAGTTCTGATGAGTGATAATGAATGGGAGTTGCAGGGTCTGGTAAATGAGTTTGGAACAGTGTGCGAAAAACGGAATTTGAAGGTAAATACGGGGAAGGGCAAGGTTATGGTCTTCGAAAGGGGTGAAGTCACAGAGTGTGAGGTGAAGCTGAACGGTCACGCTATGGAGATCGTCAACTCTTTTAAGTATCTGGGCAGTGTGTTGAGTAAAGATGGGACTATGGATGAAGAAGTGCGGGAGAGGGTACAACAGGGGAAGAGGGTTGTAGGAACGCTAAAAGCAGTAACAAGAAATATGGTGGTCAGTATGGAAGTGAAGAAGTCCTTGCATGACAGTGTGGTAATCCCGACACTGACTTATGGAAGCGAAGCATGGACGTTGGTTGAGAGACTCAGACCAAGAGTGAGAGCAGTGGAAATTACTTAAGGAGTGCGTGCGGAGTTACATGGAGGGATAGAAAGTAATAAGGAGGTGTGGTGTGGAGGTAGATGTGCTGGAAAGTGTGAAAAGGAACAACTTGAGATGGCTCGGCCATATGGAACATATGGAAAGCGAGAGAATGACTAAGAGGGTGTACGAGAGCGAGGTGGAGGGACAGAGAGGGAGAGGTAGACCGAATATGAGGTGGAAGGATGGAGTGAGGAAGTACATGAACGAGGGCGGTGCTGGGTGGGGGGAGGGGCGTTGACTGACTGGGGACAGAGGTGCATGGGGGTGGTTCGTTCGTGACCACCCCTTCGGGGATCACGGCGTCAGGCAATAGATAGATAGATAGAGTCCCGGAGGGAAGAAGGAAACCCTAATATTAAGTAGTGGCCTCGGAATCGTTGACGATTCCGGCCCTCCCTTCAATCCCCTTCCCATTCGTATATTGATGTTTTTAAGTTATCTTGATTTATCATTGAAGGACGAATGGCGAAAGGCACATCAGCGTCAGTGGGCACACCCACGCTATCAACATCCACGCGATGGGAAGCATGGCTTTTAGTGGTTCTAATTTAATTTTCTTTAATTATTTTTTACGAAGTTATTTCGTAGCGAGCTCCCGATTATAAGGACGGTTCCGTAAGTGAATGAGCGTACGCTTACGATGTAGGTCTCTTTAACACTCTGAGGCGGGTGTTTCAAACAGCTGACACATTAGTTTGAAGAGTGCCATTACTGTATAAGGCATTTCGTCAATGATTCCGGGGCCACTACTAAATATTAGGTTTTCCTTCTTCCCTCCGGGACTCAAACCTATAATTTTACTTATATGATGCTTGAAGAGCGATAAAGCCAGTGGGAAAAAAACATTTGGGTGGTGAAAATTTTATATTTTTGTTACCCGGCCGTAATGTTGGGGCCGCAGACTGAGAGATACATCCTCCCCTAGCAATGTCTCGCAACACACTGACCACTGCAGGAGAGATCTCAGAGTTATATAAAGTCTCTAAGTGAGTCACTGGTGTGTACGAAACCGTGTGAGATCAATTCACGCCGAAAATAACCAATAAATAGGGGAAATTATATGAAAAATAGACGATAATTTAGGAGGGAGGGAAGAGGGGGGGGGGGTAGGTTGAGACACATGAGGATGAGTGGTAAGAAGTACTAGAGGGGAATTATCTCACCTAATGACATATTCCTTTGTTTTGAGAGCCCCTGGGGTGTTTTTGAAGTTTTTTTTTATGGTCTTGCTTCCGTGAGGCCTATCACGTTAGCTTTCGTGACCATTCTGTGAGGCCTATCGCGCTTCTCAAGTTAGACACTTTGATCACCTCTTCCACTTCCTCCATTCCCTCCAAGTCAAACCTACCTAGTCGTATTTCTACTGCTCTCTTGAACTGTTCCCTGATTTCCTCCTCCTGTAACCTCTTCACCACTCCATCTCCCGCCCTGCCTCCCTCTAGCTCTCTTCACACATTTGTTCCATATCTTCAGTTTAGCTACTACTACATAATGATAGGACAAACCCCCCCCACATCCCCCCTCTTCCCACATACCCCTATATACCTTAGCATCTAGCACAGAATTCTTCATTAATTCATCCATTATCAATCAGTGCCTTTTGTTCCACTGTCTCTCTCTCCCTCCTCCACTCTACTTGTACTTTCCATGTGTACCTGTGTATCATTCTGTGTTGGAAGATGTTGGCTATCCACAGCCTCCTCCCCACACATACGTCCACAAATGGAGGGACAATACAAAAAGTTAAAGGGACAACACAATATGAAGTGACTAAGCATACATAAACATATACAGTAAACCCTCGCCATCTCGGACTAATTGGGGGGAGACCCAGTCCGAGATGACCGAAAATCCGAGATGTCCGGAATCCGGCTTGTGTCCGACCTAACAGAGGATAAAATCCGACCTAACCAATGTACGTCCGAGGCAACAATGAACCCGGAGACTACGGAAAAAAGCCGACCTCAAGAGAGAAGTCTGCATCAACCTAGAAAACGAAAACAACCCTATTCGAAGCCTATAATCTGTAATAGAAAACACAGTACATGTATTTTAGTTTTACAATATGTATTGTACAGTAGGCTATATTACACTGACCCCTTCATAGCTCTTGTCTGTAGTCTTGATGTCCCACTGTACAGTACTGTAGTCTTGATGTACCACTGTAGCCTTGATGTCCCCTCTCCCCCCTCCCCAACACTGCATTAATTACTGCAGCATCCCCTTTTCACCCCCCACCTCCATCTCACTGTCCTTCCCCACCTCACTGTCCTTCTCCACCCCACTGTCCTTCTCCACCTCACTGTCCTTCTCCACCCCACTGCCCTTCTCCACCCCACTGTCCTTCGCCACCCCACTGTCCTTCTCCACCCCACTGTCCTTCTCCACCTCACTGTCCTTCTCCACCTCACTGTTCTTCTCCATCTCACTCCCCTTCTCACTGTCCTTCTTCACCTCACTGTTCTTCTCCACCTCAATGTCCATCGCACTGTTCTTCTCCACCTCACTGTTCTTCACACCCCCACTCTTAGGACCATATCCCTTGCCTTTCATGGAACCCTTACCTTTACCCTTACCCACACTGTCCTTCTCCACCTCACAAACAATGTCAGGTTCAGGTATATCCATGGGCATAGGCGTGCTACTCATTAATTCATCCAAGTCCATGTCCAATTCTGAGAGTGGCACAGTGTCTGCAGTGCTCCACGAGGTGCTAGCAACTGAGGAAACACTTGGGAGAGAGGAGGTGCTGGCAACTGAAGCTACTCTGTGGAGGGAGGTGGTGCTAGCAAGCGACATCCCACTGGTAGAAGACGAAGTACGAACTCTGGGAGGAGCAGAGGGTACAAAGAAGGAGCTGATTTTCTGGTTTTTTTCCGATCAAGGTGTGCCCTCTGAATATGGAATCGACCATTACGCAGTGGTTCATATAGGGACTGCAACTTTGGGTCATCTACTTGAGTCAGATACTGAAGAATGGTGTCAAAGGAGTCTAGGGCATGCGAGACTGATATCTTGGCCCCCTGTGTCTCTTCGTCCGACTAATCCTGGGTCTCTTCCTCGGGTATCCCTAACACCTCGGCTGCAATTTGTTCATCAGTCTTATGCTCGTGTCCAGGTAGGTCTCTGTCCTCTTGCAGCCAGTTGTCAACTTCTTCTTCGGGGAGGTCACCCTGGTTACCCTGGTTCAAGAGGTTCCTGAAGTCAGCTTCCCCAAACCCTTCAAAACCCGGATCTTGCACCTTCGGGATATTTAAGACCTTGGTCCACCCATTCCTCAGTGTGTTGAAAGAAACTTCTCGCCACGCCTCTGCCCAATTGTAGATGCAGTCTTTCAGGGGATACTGCTTCAGGTTTTGTAGAGATTTCTTCCCGCGAGTATCCACATAACCCTCTTCGTCCATCCCATCTTCTATGATGACAAGGCATTGCTCCAGGAACTTCCTCTTGTAACGCCTTTTGCAAGCTTCAATTATTCCTTGGTCCATAGGCTGAATAACACTTGTGGTATTAGGAGGCAGGAACATGGTCTTGATTTTGCCGTTGGCACTCTCCAGTTTCGTGGTACATGGGTGGGCAGGTGCGTTGTCGAGCAACAAGATGGCAACCGCTTCGTCATAGGGTACACCATACACTCGATTCTGGAACGAGCGAACGTCGGGTACAAATCTCTTGTGAAAGAAATCCTCAGTGATTACCTGGTTAAACCAAGCTTTCTTTGATCCATAATAGTCAACAGGGAGTTGCTTGTTCATGATGAGGTCCTTAATTATTCTCGGCTTCTGAGATTTTCCGACGATTGTAGGGGTCACACGGTGGCTTGCGTCGGCATTAGCACAACAAAGCACTGAAATGCGGTCCTTCACAGTTTTGTGGCCAGGTGTGGACGTGATTTCTCGGTGGGCCTGTGTGTTGGAGGGCAGAGAACGCCAATACAAGCCAGTCTCGTCACCGTTATAGTGTTGCCAATGTTGAAGGTGTTCCTCGGTTATAAGGGCGTGGAAGCGTTCAGTGAAGGGTTCTATGGCCGAAGTATTGGCGCTTAAAATTTCACCACAAATAGTCCTGTTTGTGAGGCCAAGGCGGTTTTGGAACCTCCACAACCACCCCTCGCTAGCCTTGAAGTTTGGGTGATGAAGATGCCGTCCGAAGCGTTGTGCTGCATGTTGTATCTCGATGCCTCTCACTGGTACGCCCTCACTACGATGCTGTCTGTACCACTTCAGCACTGCGTCGTCAATGTCCTGATAGGCTAGCTTGGCCTTGCGAAAGATCTTGGCGGTAGAAGGACCATGAAGCACAGCTGCGCCATGCTGCCGGACTTTTTCCTTGTCTGGGATGAAGTCGTAGATTGTCGATCGGCCTAAGCTATACTTCTCCTGAAGTTGCTTGGCTTTCATCCCAGTGTCCAGGTCCTTCAAATTCTGTAGCTTCGTTTCTAGTGATATAGAAGTCACCTTACGCTTAGGCTTATCCTTGGGAGGCATGGTGAACAAAATAAATGGCACGCGTCGATGTGTAACACAACAGAGCTTGGTGCGGACCGACGCTCCCAGCCTCCCCAGCATCCCACGCTCGGTCCCCGGATGTAAGATGGCGTCGGACCTCCCTTCTGTTTCTCGGATATTCACTCTTATTGTCCGGTGATGTGAGGTCGTCATCCGACACGTCATCCTTTGTCGGACACCGTTACGACACATTTCGGAAATATTTGAGATATCAGAGAACGGTTATGACGGACATTTTCCGAATACTTATATAAAGTCCGACAACGTCAGAGACTGTCGGAATGATGACTGAAATGTCCAAATACGGAAGTGCATGTCCGAGAGGCCGTAGCCAGTCCGGCTAGTACGGGTTTCCGACCTCTAGAGGGCTGAGATGGCGAGGGTTTACTGTACTGTACTTCTGAGTTGTGGAAGAGTAAGCTAGCAAACAAAGAAGGATACTTTTTTCATGACCAGTACCCATGCTATGCAGCTGAGAAACTAATGTATAATAAATTGCTATTCAATTTAAGTATATAGTATAATAGTTATGAATATTTAATGGATAACTATATTTTGAAAATGTATATTTGAATAATATAAAAACAAAATCAAATTAATCTTGCATTATATTGATATATTAGTACAATTAACCCTTTGGCGCACCTATAGTTTCCAATCAAAGTTTTTCCCACTCCCAAAGTATATCTCAGCTCACTCAGAGCCAGTTTTGTGCCCGGCGATAATTTGTTTCTGTGACGTTTTTATCCACCAAAAAATCCTTGTATTTGGATTAATGAGGTACCATCGGCTTCGTTATTGATTTAACTTGAAGATAAGCTAATAAATACATAGAATAAATACAAAACAACCACATTGGGGCACTCCGAAATAAGAATTGTAAAAAAAAAAGTAAATACCTTATCTCCAACTCGCGCTAGGTCAAAATTTTGCCCGCACCATTTTTGATTTGCATACATATTTGGAAGCGGAATTTAATGAGGATTCCACTGGTAACTTCAGAATTACTATAAACCAAATAGTTACTGAGATACACGAATAAACGTGAAAGTATCGAAACAGACTGAGCAGTACTCTGCTCCCTTCCCAGCCAGCCGTGAGTAAACGGTTAAACTGAGGGAGTTGCCAATTGTACACATTGAACTAGATGTAATACTTAATATCTGTGCCAAATATGACACACGTCAGACGAAAACTTAATTTTTGGCGAATATTTTTAAGTTTAATGACTCTTAACGAGTCATCGTGCGCCTAGGAAAAAAATACCTAATGACTCTGAACGAGTCATCGTGCGCCAAAGGGCTAAGAACAAAACTCCCTGGCTTTACTCTCCCAACAATAGTTAAAATATACAATTTAATACAATGATGATGACTTGTAAACTAATGACAGTTCTTGTTCCAGGTTCACCAATGAAGTCACTCATCAGAAGAAGCCACATAATTTAGTTAGCGGTTGGATGATAATAGCTGTTTTTAGTATGATCACATCTTAACATTGGATCTTAGGCTTTGAATAGTTTTTAAATAGTATAAAATTCATGTTAGCTAACATAGAATAACTCTGTAAATAAACAATTACTGTCCAGAAGAGTTATGATGGAGATGTTAGAGGAAGGTTCAATTGTGAAGTTAGAGAGTGAAGAGACAACACAATGTGAAGAGGAAGGGTTGGACTTTGAAGGAACCAATGAAATTGAGTACAAAGAGGAAGGGTTCGACTTTGAAGGAACCAATGAAATTGAGTACAAAGAGGAAGCATTAGAATTTGAAGGAACTGGGGAACTGTTAGAGAGTGGAAAAGAGAAGATTGATCAAATTAAACCCATATACTGTGAAGATGAAAGTTTGGAAAATAATTCAAGTGAGTTTTCTAATAGCATTTATGAAAAAGGAATCCATGAAACAGGAACCCTAAAGCAAAAAGACAAGAAACATCAGTGTAAGGTCTGTGGTAAAGATTTCTCACAGAAGAGTAACCTCACCAGACATTTAATACTACATTCAGGAGTAAAACCATTCAAGTGTGATCATTGTGGTAAATGTTACTCAGATAAGGGTCATCTCACCAAACATTTACTAGTACTTTCAGGAGTAAAACCATTCAAGTGTGATCATTGTGATAAATGTTTCTCAGTTAAGGGTGATCTCACTAAACATTTACTAGTACATTCAGAAGTAAAACCATTCAAGTGTGATCATTGTGATAAATGTTTCTCAGTTAAGGGTAATGTCACCAAACATTTACTATTACATTCAGGAGTAAAACCATTCAAGTGTGATCATTGTCGTGAAGATTTCTCACGGAAGAGTCACCTCACCAGACATTTACTAAAACATTCAGGAGTAAAACCATTCAAGTGTGATCATTGTGATAAATGTTACTCAGATAAGGGTACTCTCACCAGACATTTACTAGTACATTCAGGGGTAAAACCATTCAAGTGTGAGCATTGTGATAAATGTTACTCAGATAAGGGTACGCTCACCAGACATTTACTAATACATTCAGGAGTAAAACCATTCAAGTGTGATCATTGTGGTGAAGATTTCTCACGGAAGAGTCACCTCACCAGACATTTACTAAAACATTCAGGAGTAAAACCATTCAAGTGTGATCATTGTGATAAATGTTACTCAGATAAGGGTACTCTCACCAGACATTTACTAGTACATTCAGGAGTAAAACCATTCAAGTGTGATCATTGTGATAAATGTTACTCAGATAAGGGTACTCTCACCAGACATTTACTAGTACATTCAGGAGTAAAACCATTCAAGTGTGATCATTGTGATAAATGTTACTCAGATAAGGGTAATCTCAACTCACATTTACTAGTACATTCAGGGGTAATTCCATTCAAGTGTGATCATTGTGGTAAAGATTTCTCACAGAAGAGTCACCTCACCACACATTTACTAATACATTCAGAAGTAAAACCATTCAAGTGTGACCTCATCACATGTCCGTGGCAGCCGATTTCCCGAAAAACTTGACACCTAAATACCGTCTCTTCCACTCATAGGAAACGACTGGGCTTTAGCATACAGACTCCACTACTAATGCTCCGCTAATGTTATAGAAAAGGTTTTGCTTTTGCACGTGGGGTTTTTTCCGTCAATCTTGAAAAAATCTCTAATTCCACTTAAAATTCCACATCTTGAAAACTGCGCCGATGATCAAAGCCATGTTTGCGTAGTTGGGTGAGGTTCGCGATGCCGAACGTTTTGATACCAAACGAATATAAATTGGTGGAATAGTTTGGCCGCAGCATTGAAAACTGTCTATTCTTAAATGACTTTAAAACCGAATTCGCTACCCACACAAAGTTTACCGTCTACAGTCTATAGGCTACTACGCATCCCCCAGTTTTGCTTAATAACATAATCACTTTATTATTCATATCTATAAAAAACAAAATATTTAACTCTCTCAAAACAGTTTGAGTCCCTACGAATTCCACCAATTATTTAGCCAACCTACCTATACATACCTACCCTACCAAATAATAATGATAATTCAAATTTATTTTTGGTGAATAACAGAGTATTGGCTAAGGTTTTTAACAATTCCTCCCTTTGCCAAATGCTTAGTTTAATAACAATGATATGGACCTTTAAAGTTTTGGCAATTTCCCGTGTGACTCGTATTTTAACCCTCCTAAGTGTTACCACAAAATACCGCTAGATCCTTTCTCAAAAGTCGCTAGCATGTTGCTACATAGCCAAACAATGTTAGAATAATGCTGCAATTTCTAAAGAGTTTTGGTTTGTTTGTTTTGCAAATTTTACAATGCAGTATGACTAGAATGTCTGAAATTTTTAAATTGTCCCTAGTAAATGTCTCTAGATATAAAAGAAATGGCTGCTAGATTGAAGTAAATAGCTCTACATCTAGCGGTAATATGTAGCGAAACAACTGGCAACACTGCCTAAGTGTTACCCCAAAATACCGCTAGATCCTTTCTCAAAAGTCGCTAGCATGTTGCTACATAGTCAAACAATGTTAGAATAATGCTGCAATTCCTAAAGAGTTTTGGTTTGTTTGTTTTGCAAATTTTACAATGTAATATGACTAGAATGTCTGAAATTTTCAAATTATCCCGAGTAAATGTCTCTAGATATGAAAAAATGGCTGCTAAACTGAAGTAAATATAGCTCTACATCTAGCGATAATATGTAGCGATACAACTGGCAACACTGCCTACAACCACCTTCTCATCGCCAATGATTATGCTCTGAGGTTTGTATTTGCTTATCTTATCCTGTGTATAAATGTAATCTTTACACATGTTTCTATTAACCCGGGAGCTGCCGGGAGACTCTTAAGAGTTCCCCCGGCGCACTGCGGGGAGACTCTTAAGAGTCAGAGAAAAAAAAAATCAACTTTTGACATCGAAAAAAAAAAAAAAAAAAAAAAAAAAAATTATTTTTATTTTTTGTTTTGGCCCCTGGGCCATGCAAAATCTCAGTCCTCTACCTCCCCTCCTTCCCCACTTTCCTCCTCTCCTTCAGTTATCACCTATTTTCCCTGTTATTCCCTTATTCTGAGGTATATTTTCGTGCTAACATTAGAAATCCGATTGGAGGGTGTGGTCATCACTGATAGCAAGCGAGTGCAAGAGAGAGAGAGAGAGAGAGTATCGATCGACTGTGTCTCAGTGGCCTTGGGGGAAATTGGCGGGAAAGCAGATTGCCTCACCCATACATTATACAACTCGCGGGCTATATCTCCGATTTTGACCATCCAAACGCTGTTTTCACTCGTTTTATTGTTGTTTCAGGTTAATACCTTTATAATTAACCCATAATAGGCGCATATGGATAAGTATTAATGCTATTAATGGCACAATGAATATTTTAGTGACGGAAACACCTCAAATACGTCAGCACAGGGGGACGTTTCCAATTACCCCCATGCGCACTTCAGAGGTTAAATAATGACATTAAACAGGATTCATGATTTAAATACAAGGCTAGATATTTATCGGAAGTACGTAATTACCTTCGGAAAGCTAAAATATAATGTTTACACATATGGGATAGGGAGGAGGGAGGGAGGTATAAGAGGTGGACCGATGGAAGGGAAGAGAACCCCGATATACGAGATACATAGCTTCATATGCGCGTATTGATCACTTTCATGCTATTATGTATGCATACAGAAGTAGCAGGACACATATGTCAAGAGTGAACACCAATAACTTAATCCATACACAGTAAAAAAGACGGAAATAATATCGTACATACGAAGTGATGGAATGGGTATGGGGGAGTGTGTATGACAGTTCGTCGCTAGAGAGGCGTGTGTGTGCTTGTGTGATGGTCTTGTGTAGCTATGTGTGTGCTTGTTTGAGTGTTGCTATAGGCTACACGTTAGTTATCTCTCTCTCTCTCTTATTTATCGCTGTTTTCCTTACGATTATGACATACTGTACTAGTGCATGAGAACAGGAAATAGGGAGCCTCGCTCTCTCTCACACAAATGAGAACATAAGTAAACAGGAGTCTGCAGAGAGCCGATTGGCTATAGGACTCGGTAGCCTATTCCACATATCTACAACTCTGTTACTAAACAAATAGAGGCAGATCCCTTACACACCCAGTCTCTCTCTGTCGCTCGTTTGTTTGCACTCCGGTACAAATGAGGCAGATCCCTTACAAGATGAACATGGGAATCTGCAGAGAGACAAGTGGCCCACAAAAGGCAGATCACTTTCACATCCAACCCATTTTGTCCATAATAATGACTATCTGATTTTATCTTGAAATTCTCTATTGTTCTTGATCCCACTATAGCACTAGGTAGCCTATTTCACATATCTACGACTGTTACGAGAGAGGCAGATCCCTTACACAGCCAATCTCTCTCTTATTTGCACACTGGTACACAGGAGGCAGATCCTTACACATGCTACCAAGATGAAAATGGGAGTCTGCAGAGAGCCGATTGGCCCACACACGGCAGATCCCTTTCACACCCAATCCATCTCGTCTTATCAAATTTTATGTTGAAGCTCTATTGTTATTGATCCCACTATTGCACATATCTACACCTCTTTTACCAAGCGAATAGAGGCAGATCCCTTACACAGCCAATCTCTCTCTCTCGCTCTTGTTTGTTTGCACACCGGTACAAATGAGGCAGATCCCTTACACATGCAACCAAGATGAAAATGGGAGTGTAATGCCCTCGAAAATGTCCCGCAACCCCAATAATGTACTACCCGAGTTGACGTCAGGTATATTGTAAAATAGTCGTGGATGGTAAGTCCAATAAACTCATCACGTGAATCACCACGAGACTATCACCTGGTTCTTAAAAATCGGACTAAGGTTGCTATACTTTTAGTACGTCCGTGATAGTACAGTGGGTTAGCGCGCGGGCCTGGTGGTGATTCACATGATGAGTTTATTGGACTTACCATCCACGACTATTTTACACTATACCTGACGTCAACTCGGGTAGTGGTGTAATGCCCTCGAAAATGTCCCGCAACCCCAATAATGTACTACCCGAGTTGACATCAGGTATAGTGTAAAATAGTCGTGGATGGTAAGTCCAATAATCTCATCACGTGAATCACCACGAGACTATCACCTGGTTCTTAAAAATTGGACTAAGGTTGCTATACTTTTAGTACGTCCGTGGTAGTACAGTGGGTTAGCGCGCGGGCCTGGTGGTGATGGTCATGGTCACTAACCAGGGTTTGAACCCCACCCAAGGCATCTCAACACCTGTGGGTTTTTAGGAGGGTTAAACTCCCTTCAGAGGTTCGAGCCCCGCGCCAGGTACCAGGAAAGGTTGACCCTTAAGTGGGCAAGGGAATTTTTCTGTCCTGAAATATCCCCAGGCCAACTTAAGGATCAACCTTTCCTGGTACCTGGCGCGGGGCTCGAACCTCTGAAGGGAGTTTAACCCTCCTAAAAACCCACAGGTTTTGAGATGCCTTGGGTGGGGTTCGAACTCTGGTTAGTGACCATGACCATCACCACCAGGCCCGCACGCTAACCCACTGTACTACCACGGACGTACTAAAAGTATAGCAACCTTAGTCTGATTTTTAAGAACCAGGTGATAGTCTCGTGGTGATTCACGTGATGAGTTTATTGGACTTACCATCCACGACTATTTTACACTATACCTGACGTCAACTCGGGTAGTACATTATTGGGGTTGCGGGACATTTTCGAGGGCATTACACCACATTCCATTTTATTTTGGCTAGTCCCTAGCCTCTCTAAGGTCGTAAGGTATCGTAGCCGTATCACCTCAGCAATCTCAATATGGTTAGGGTCCGCGTGACGGGTGCTCAGTGTAGCTACCAGGTCACGTTCCGTGACTGCCACCAATGAAATGCTAGGTGTGAAGGGAATTTTTCTGTCTTGAAATATCCCCAGGCCCACTTAAGGATCAACCTTTCCTGGTACCTGGCGCGGGGCTCGAACCTCTGAAGGGAGTTTAACCCTCCTAAAAACCCACAGATTTTGAGATGCCTTGGGTGGGGTTCGAACCCTGGTTAGTGACCATGACCATCACCACCAGGCCCGCGCGCTAACCCACTGTACTACCACGAACGTACTAAAAGTATAGCAACCTTACTCCGATTTTTAAGAACCAGGTGATAGTCTCGTGGTGATTCACGTGATGAGTTTATTGGACTTACCATCCACGACTATTTTACACTATACCTGACGTCAACTTGGGTAGTACATTATTGGGGTTGCGGGACATTTTCGAGGGCATTACACCGAAAATGTCCCGCAACCCCAATAATGTACTACCCGAGTTGACGTCAGGTATAGTGTAAAATAGTCGTGGATGGTAAGTCCAATAAACTCATCACGTGAATCACCACGAGACTATCACCTGGTTCTTAAAAATCGGACTAAGGTTGCTATACTTTT
Organism: Paralithodes platypus; assembly: GCA_032716605.1. NCBI lineage: Eukaryota > Metazoa > Arthropoda > Malacostraca > Decapoda > Lithodidae > Paralithodes > Paralithodes platypus. The sequence goes on from CM064582.1 coordinate 33,231,139, forward strand.
AGTACGTCCGTGGTAGTACAGTGGGTTAGCGCGCGGGCCTGGTGGTGATAGTCATGGTCACTAACCAGGGTTCGAACCCCACCCAAGGCATCTCAAAACCTGTGGGTTTTTAGGAGGGTTAAACTCCCTTCAGAGGTTCGAGCCCCGCGCCAGGTACCAGGAAAGGTTGATCCTTAAGTGGGCCTGGGGATATTTCAGGACAGAAATATTCCCTTCACACCTAGCATTTCATTTGGGAAGTGCTAAGCGTATCAGTGTTTATTAATTAACAGGCGACATTAACTCTCGTAATTACCTTTATCCAGATATTATTACATAGAAGTAAAACCCTAGTGATATCTAACGTTCGCCCACTGATTTGTGTTCTACGTATTTCTGCCATAAGAATATAAAACTTAGATCAGTACCCCCTGAGGTTGCTAGAATTCCCGAGCTCTAAAATACGCGTGTCTAATCTAGTCTGTGAACTACTACTTGTGCACCAGAGCTACCAGTAATAAATCTAACAGTGAAAATGAATCTATAAGTAACATTGATGGTCTCCAGTATATAAACTTGTGAATTAAAGCCAGTGATCAGAAGATTAATACCTGAACGTTGGAAGTGGGAGACTAGGCTCCATCCAGATCCACTTATGCTAGTGTTGTTCATTTCTATCATTTGCCTTGCACGAGTATTCAGAAGTGTATATATCAATAAACGTAATCGTGTGTCTTGTTATCGTGTGTTTATTTTGTGTTCTCTATTCCTCATACCTTGTTTTGTGCATGCAGCCTTATATACCCAGTCAGTTAGAACTCACATTACCCAAGTTAATCCTGTAGAAAAACAGGGCATAACAGGGAGTCTGCAGAGAGCCAAGTGGCCCACATAAGGCAGGTCCCTTCCACACTCAACCCATCTCATAAACGTTACCTGTTATTTACACTACTTACTATACACCCATGTTATCATATACCTGCAACCAAAACACAATTGTAAGAAATAGGAACATAAGAAAATGGGAGTCTGTAGAGAGCCAATTGGCCCACACAAGACAGATCCTTTTCACACCCAACCCATCTCATAAAAACTCTCTCATTTATCTCTGTCTTCCTTACATTTATGACATCCTAATCTCTCTCTCTCTCACAAATGAGAACATAAGAAAACCGGAGTCTGCAGAGAGCCGATTGGCCCACACATGTCAGATCCCTTTCACACCCAACCCAGCCCATGCTCTCTCTCTCCCTCTCATATTTATCGCTATCTTCCTTACGTTTACGACATCCTATTCTCTCACCATACTCCCTCTCTCCTTCACAAATGAGAAAATAAAAAAAGTAAGAAAACGGGAGTATCCAGAGCCGATTGACCTACACATGGCAGATCCCTTTCACACCCAACTCATCTCGTTCTATCTAATTTCAAGTTGAAGCTCTATTGTTCTTGATCCCATTATAGCACTCGGTAGCCTATTCCATATATCTACAACTCTGTTACTAAACGGATAGAGGCAGATCCCTTTTACAGCCAATCTCTCCCTCTCTCGCTCTTGTTTGTTTGCACAATCTGCTCCTTCTGTAGTTTCTCCATGCCCGATAAGTTAAATGATCTTTTGATATCTGTGACACAGCATTTGTATCCAACACAATACCCTGCTTGCAAAACCATCGAACCCCGGACAACGTTGCTTGCAACTTTAATTATTATTATTATTATTACACATAATTTATACTGTATACATACAACTTAAAATAATTGTCATATATACAAATTTACATGACTTACAAAAATTGTCAACTAATTCTATTAAATTAATTACCAGTTAATCCATTACTATTAGAAGGAACAAGCATCAATACAAGAAATTAATAATATATGGGAAAATATAATCTTAATTGGATGCCATGAACAAATTTAAATGATCTACCCTACATTAATTTGGTGATTATTAACCTTTTCATTACGGGACCCGTTCAGGTACGTTCTGGCAATTTATAGCAATTTACAGGCCCTTAACCCTTTGGCGCACCTATAGTTTCCAATCAAAGTTTTTCCCACTCCCAAAGTATATCTCAGCTCACTCAGAGACAGTTTTGTGCCCGGCGATAATTTGTTTCTGTGACGTTTTTATCCACCAAAAAATCCTTGTATTTGGATTAATGAGATACCATCGGCTTCGTTATTGATTGAACTTGAAGATAAGCAAATAAAAACATAGAATAAATACAAAACAACCACATTGGGGCACTCCGAAATAAGAATTGTAAAAAAAAAAGTAAATACCTTATCTCCAACTCACGCTAGCTCAAAATTTTGCCCGCAACATTTTTGATTTGCATACATATATGGAGGCGGAATTTAATGAGGATTCCACTGGTAACTTCAGAATTACTATAAACCAAATAGTTACTGAGATACACGAATGAACGTGAAAGTATCGAAACACAGACTGAGCTGTACTCTGCTCCTTTCCAAGCCAGCCGTGAGTAAACGGTTAAACTGAGGGGGTTGCCAATTTTACCCATTGAACTAGACGTAATACTTAATATCTATGCCAAATATGACGCGCGTCAGACGAAAACTTAATTTTTGGCGAATATTTTTAAGTTTAATGACTCTTAACGAGTCATCGTGCGCCTAGGAAAAAAATACCTAATGACTCCGAACGAGTCATCGTGCGCCAAAGGGTTAACCCTTCTGGCACGGGCCCGCCCTCCTAAGGAAGTTGTTGAGATGCAGGCCGAAAAACTTCTACGCCTAGGCTACCGTATCTTTGTTATTTTTAACTGCTAGAAAATTCTCACGAATCTCTAAACGTACTCTTGTTTCCAATCTGTAAACTGGCATTGAGTAGAGCTCTCTAAGTCAACTGGTTCAGTTGTGATGACGATTTCCGTGGAGAGAGTTTCGAATCGATGTTAGCAATATGACACTTTTCAACACTAAATCTGTCTTAGCAGACCACACAACAACAAAGCTCCGACGTCTGCTTGTTTTCGGAGGTGCGCGCGTCGCCTCCGACCGGCTTTATTTACATACGTCGGACGCGCGGCTTTCAAAACAAGCTTAATAGGCTTTCAAGCTTACGGAATACAAGGGGACACCCGGGTTCCTGCCCATCTGCCGCGGTGTCCTTTTAAAATGCTGCCCGGGCGGGAAGGGTTAAGGCTCTTAAAGCCTGTGGAGGCGTGTGGCAGTGAGCGGGAGCGCGGCAGACCCCCGTCCGCTCTCCAGCACGACGACTGGGGCACTGAGGGGCGACAGCTATATCTCGCGAGACCTATGCAGCGCTGCCAAAGGCAAATTATAGCGCGACATTGCTCAATATTTGCGAATATTTGTTGATGTCTACGGTAGGGCTGCGGGTGAATCCTGCACGCTACGAAGCTCGTTCTGGTGTCATTTTGAAGCTGTTTTCTACTAGTTTTTGGCTGAATACATTTCATTTCATTAATACACATGCTTAATCATTCAGGATTGCCTGAATGAGCCCTAACATAACGGAAATATGCCCGCAACGTAAGTGTTAATCATCATATACTCTGATCTTGAATTAGTGTAATACAATATATTTCAAGATTGAAGATAGGAAGTCGAAATTTTCATTTGCCTAGGAGTGTTTAAAAAAACAGGGCTACTACTAATTAATGGATTTCATGACTGTCAAAGAAATCATCTGCAACCAATACAGGTCTCCCTCACTATCCGATGCCCTAATTTACGATAGTATTACTTAACCCGGGAACGGCGAGGGGGGGTAATGAACTAGCTCCCCATGGGCGAGTATATGGGCTCCATTCAGGCCTATAATCGTCATTTTACGATAAATATCGTTATTACCTATTCATATGAGTCTATTTTACTTTCACTATGAAGATAGTAACCTGTAACAACAATCAAACCAGTGATAATATAATTTTTCTGGTCAAAATCGCGAATATAGATGGACCAGCCCATTCATGAATTTTGGAGAAAATTGAGGCAACCCCTCCCTCCACGAGGCCTCAAGCCACACTGAGCCTACTCATACACACACTCGCTTGTGTAACACACCTGCTAGGCATGTAAGCACATCCCCCACACAGTTTGCTAATGTTAGCACAAAAATATACCAACAAATTAGTGGATAACAGGGAAAATAGGTGATAACTGAAGGGGGAGGGGAAAGGGTGGAAGGAGAGGATGTGGAGGAGTGATATGAGGTATAGGAAAAAACAAAAAAACAAAAAACAAATGTATATAGCCTACTCAGGCACATACCCCATTGCTGGGGGTGGCCGACTCGAGACAGAGCCCGAACAGAAACATTTAAGGTCCATATTCTTAGGATCCGGGACCACTTTCGTGTTCCCTTTCCCCTTTTGTCTAGTAGATAAAATAAATATCAATTAAATATACAGTATTGTCCCATTTCTGACAAATAATTGGAAGAAAAATCAAAGATTTAATACCAAGTAAACAATGCATTAACTATTAATCTGTAAAGTTATATGTTAAAGCCATTGTCATAAATGTATTAATATATTGTATGTAAATCATATAACAATAAACTTGTCTAAATTTTGACATTGTATTTTTTAATGCTCTTTTAAATCTGCATTGTAGCCTACTACTCATTAAACCCTTTCTAGGTTCGATTATGCATTTCTTTGCTGTGTTCTGGCTATTATTTGATGATCGAATTAGGAAGGGTAATGGTTTATTTTATTTTTTTCTATGTGAGTAAGGGAGACAAAAGGTAGAATTGCCTGTGGCGAGTGCCTCCCCCAGAGTTGAAAGAGTGACAGGGCCAAAATCAAGGGACATTCGAGCCAAAATGCCTGGACACACAGAGTTTGAAGCAACATACGTCATAGGAAGTGGGAAAGCTCAGCTGTTGAATAGAAGAAAGATTGAGAATAACATTTCACTCTTGGGTTGGAGAGTTGCACAGAGTAGGGGTGGGATTGTGTTGCAAGACGGGTGCTACGTGCTCGGAGAGGGGGTAGTATACAGTGAGAGAGCTCTGAGGAACACTGATTATTGAAATAGCGGTAGAATAGTGAGTCAGAGTGGAAATCTTTGCTTCTATACACATAAGAACATAGAATCCGGGTGTCAAACTAAAGCTCATTCCTTTCTTTGTAGTCTTTATTATTGTGTATGTAAAGATAAAATTGAGGTTTACAGTTCAAGTTATATCTTTGGAAGTGATAAAATGGCCAAAAATGCTACTTCGTGTTAATTTTCTTATACTCCTCATATTCATTTAAGTCTTCAAACTAAATTGCTCCGGTTTGACACCTCCATGGAATGTACACACCATACTTATAACAGAGTTAGGCTCGATGCTACCAACTCTAAAGCTAGCAGAAGTATGCTCGGCGCTACTAGAGGTAGGCTTGAAACTGCCAAAACACAAGCTAGGCTCGAAGCTAGCAGAAGTAGGCTTGACACTACTCTTCTTAAAGGAGGCAGTTCGAAACCCTCCACAATGCCAGCAAAATACAAGTCCTCAGGCACTATAAACAAGAAGCAACACCAGAGCCCTGAGAAATCAGAACTAACGCCATCAGGGAAACCACCTCACCACCCAAGGAAAGGTGACACAAACATCACAAATCCAAGAAGCACCACAAAACATCCAAAAGACGCCGCAACCCAGAGGAGCCCCGAAGACGAAACGAGCCAAACAATACACTGGCCCGGATGCCCGTCAAATAAAAAGGAGATCACTTGGACCTTTCTCGCTCTCAGCGCGGCCACCCAGGCTGCAACTGCGCTGCGGGGGTCGACCTGAGCCCTTTAAAATTGAAACCTTAATCCCATGCCCCTCTTACTCGCAGATACCTCACCTTGGACTACGTTGTTGCATGTATAACATGCTAGGAAAAATCAACAGAGGGCAGACAGGGTGGAGTCGGAGTAGCTGCTGATTCCTAGGTGCAACGTGATCAGCCCGTACACTGGTCAGTGCAGTCAAACATCATCTAGCCCGATCCAATCTCCTGGTCTAAATCCAATTGCCCGTACACCGGTGAGTGCAAGAAGATACGTAGACTTGGAGCTTCCCAAACTGTCCCACTTACCTAAGGATAGTAAAGGAGGAATTGTATAAGAACAACGAGTTGTCAATTCACTGGTCCGTACGACTCTAATTATTGTGCATATTCTGGGTAATGACTTATTGCCAATACACTGTTATATTAACAAAGTTCGCACAAATCCTAGACGGTTCGTCCCATTCTTCAACTTTCAACACCAGATGTCTCTGCTGTCGAATCATCTATTTTATGCTGTTGTGATGGTGTCTTCCGACAATACAACATGACCAAGTGTTACTGGTTACCAGAACCTGTGACGTAGGTCTTTGTTGAAGAATCGGTTGGATGTTTTGCCCCTCTGGTTAAAAAAAATTGCCTTATTACCAGGTAAAAGCTCGGGATGCCTGATTTGTATGTACAATTGGTATAGCCTACAATAGAACTTGTGGGGCCTGCGATATACTGTAACATAATGCATTGCTCTATGTCAGTACCTTCGGAAATGCATGATATTAACAAAATATAAAAGAGAAAGTCCTACGGGCGCCGCACCCATCATACGGAGCTTGTCAGAGGTCTTTCAAAATACAATTCAGTCTAAAATTAGATTAAGTTGTTGGTACTTCCACCATTACTGCGAGTGACCTACAGGACACATCCAAAGGGAAATTCCTTCAACACCAACATGTGATCATCAAGGCAGCCACAGTAACGCTCTCAGAAGCATCTAGATAGCCAATGCAACGCTCTCAGAAGCTGACCAACTATTCAACAAATTGTAAAGGACAGACCAGCGGTACACTCAACTATGCCCGATCAAAGTGCTTTTTTAGAGATACTAATAGAATGTGCCTGAAAGTGGAAAAACAGTCTCAGGCAATAATGGGGAGATTCCTAGCCCAAACCAAAGGGACAGACATGAAACCCAGAGAAAGGTGCAGTTGCCACTAAGCAGTTTCTATGTTGGCAACATCAGAGGACTTTACCCACAAAATAACAAATGTAAAGTTCCAATGTTGGAAGAAATCGCAGAGGAAGATAACTCACTTTTTCTGGCCCTCACAGAAACACACTTGAACAAAAACATTTGGATGCAGAAATTAATATCCAAATCTTCACACTGTTCAGAGCGGATAAAACGGATATAAGCCATGGAGGAGTAGCACTTTACCTGAGGGAGGATATGGCTGCAAATTCCCAAACTCTAGTTGCATTCTCAAATGGCACAACACAACAAAGATACTAGCAGTATACATAGGAATGATAGACTTTGTATCAACCTCTAAACACTGCAGGAGAAACTTTCAAGGTCACAGAAAATATTCGATTACTCCTGTAAAATCTGCCAACTCCCTCTACTAATGTCATTATCACAGGAGATTTCAACCTATCCATCATAAAATGGACAACAATGAAAATAAATGGAATTTCCAGGGATGAAAAGCAGCAAGCCGAAGAACTAATGGCTATCATCGACACTGCATACCAGAAGCAATTCATCGAGGACCCTACAACACTCTGGACTTACTATTTAGCAACAACTTCGACCTGGTCCACTCATACGAAACTGTCAAAACTGTAATGTCCGACCACAGCCTCATTAAATTCATGACCCCAATTTTCTCACCACCCGGAAGATGTCAACAGAACTCAAACCAAACCCTTGCACCTCTCTGAGCGATCTCAACTTCTACAGCAACGAAGTAGATTGGGACAGCTTAAGAGAAGAACTAGCAGAAACTGACTGGAGGGCACTATTCGAGATAATAACGTTGACGAAACTCAAAAGCCATCAGAAACGATGTTTCGAGATATGTAAAATATATCATACCACCCAAATAGAACATTAAGCAGATTATCGTGGATTCACGATAGTCAGTGGTATAACCTACATTTTCTATGCATCATACCCTAGATACAGTTTGTACAGTATGTAAGCTTAATAAGTTGGATAAGGCCTATTATACGAAAGTATAGTATTTAAGTGTCTTTAGGAATGCATATATGATTTATCATATAAGCCATGCTGTAATATTATGAAAGCGATGCGATATTTACCGCTAGATATCCGCTACTAACTTAGCAGTAGCCGCTAGCTTCGTAGCGTAAGACGATGACGTCTTGGATTGTGGCGCACCGCGTCAGAGCACTTTTATACTTCATCCAAGCAACAACTCCACTCTTTAGTTCGCCGCGATCCTGGTTCCGGTTTCATCTAGCTCTCATAATTAACCCTCCCGCATCTATAGGACGCGATCGCGTCATAACGCCACCCTTCCAAGAGTGCTCGTATGACGCAATCGCGTCATAATGCCACCTGTAAGTTAGAAATATTCGTCAAAAATAAGTTTATGACTCGATTTTGACTCAATTTGGACTGGTAAGTTAGGCATCAGTAAGTTACAAAAGGAAGTATCTAGCAACCCCATAGCGTCCCTCTCTGAGGAGCGCGTGCCTCTGTAAAGTCAGTAGTTTCCCGGCCCCCAGACTGTGAGGCAGGGTCCCGGCCCTTTAAATTCTGGGCTCCCTCCCTCTGGCCCACCATGCCTAGCTATAGGCAGGCAATTATGGATTATTTCATCTACCCAGTGAAAGTGTTTAGTGAATAATTCAAACTATATATGTATATAAGATGTTACTTGTGACTTTTGGTGACTGAGGGGAGTGAATCTTGGTTAACCCCTTGAGTATTGATGCAGTTTTGTCTAGGTATCATTGATGACTTTACACTATTTTTTGCTTGAAAGACAAATATATTTATCAATAAATACTGCCTACGAAATAAATACATTATAATCACGAAGATGTCACAGGAATGCTTACAGGAAGTATGGTAAGTACTCTATGGAATTTTAGTTATATTACAGTATATTATTATAATTATATATATATATATTATATATAGCCTATATACAGTATATAACAGCCCCAAGGTCCCGAGCAAGCCCAAGGCCCATAATAGAGTATTTTTATTATTATTATATTTTGTATTTTATTTAAATATTTGTATATATTTGATTTATTAGTTTTTATTTATTTTATTTTATTTATTTCATTTTATTTATGTTTATTTTATTTATTTTATATATATATACCGTATATATTGTTTTGTTATTCCTGTTCCCCAGGGTGTCTAGCAGATCAGCCCCAAGGTCCTGAGCAAGCCCAAGGCCCATAATCGAGTATTCATATTATTATTATATTTTTTATTTTATTTATTTTATTTATATATACAGTATATATATATATATATAATATATATATATATATATATATATTATATTATATATATATATATATATATATACCCGGTATATATATATATATATATATATATATATATTTTTTTTTTTTTTTTTTATTACTGTTCCCCAGGGTGTCTAGCGGATCAGCCCCAAGGTCCTGAGCAAGCCCAAGGCCCATAAACGAGTATTTATATTATTATTATATTTTTTATTTTATTTTTTATTTATTTTTTTATTTATATATACCGTATATATATATATATATAATATATATATATATATATATATATATATATATATATATATATATTATATATATATATATATACATATATATATATACCCGGTATATATATATTTGTATTTTTTTTTTTTTTTTATTCCTGTTCCCCAGGGTGTCTAGCGGATCAGCCCCAAGGTCCCGAGCAAGCCCAAGGCCCATAATCGAGTATTTATATTATCATTACATTTTTATTTGATTTATATATTTATTTATTTGATTTGATTTATTTCATTTTATTTATATTTTTATTTCATTTATTTTATATATATATATATATATATATATATATATATATATATATATATATATATATATATAATATATATAATATATATATATATATATATATATTTATATAAATGTTGTACATTGTGGTAAAGATATACAACTGTATAAACATTCTCATATATTTACATAACAATAACAATGCATGGAAACAATTGCGCATAGCTCGCGAACCAATAACGCTATACTCTTTTTGTTTTCACCATTAGAAAGAGCATAATTTTCCGATGACGGTGATATAAACAGTTATATACGTATCCGAGCAAATAAACCAATGCCGAGGTGGGGAACAGCTCGGAACCCGGCTAGCATTGGCGGAAAAGAGACGGGTGAAGCGTAAATATTCGCATTTTGGCTCTTCATTTCAAATATTCATAGCGCAAAAAGTATTTGTCCTAGGAACTTCTAGTTTGTGTTATACTCATCAGCATTATTTGCCGTATTCATACAGCTTAAATTTAAAACCATACACTTCGTAGCAACGAAATAAATCGAAAATGTTATAAACCATATATATATATTTGTTTTCGGTCACTGCATGGAAACAATTGCGCATAGCTCGCGAACCAATTACGCTATATTATTTTTGTTTTCACCATTGGAAAGAGCAAAATTTTTCGATTCTGGTGATATATACAGTTATATACGTATCCGAGCAAATAACGCAACCACGAGGTGGGGAACAGCTCGGAACCCGGCTAGCATCGCCGGAACAGAGATGGGTGAAGCATAAATATTCGCATTTTGGCTCTTCATTTCAAATATTCATAGCCCAAAAAGTATTTGTCCTAGGAACTTCTAGTTTGTTTTATACTCATCAGCATTATTTGCCGTATCCATACAGCCTAAATTTAAAACCATACACTTCGTAGCAACGAAATAAATCGAAAATGTTATAAACCATATCAATCAAATTTTGTTTATCGGTCACTGCTTGAGAACTATTGAAGATAAACAATTTCTGTTTTCAGATTTGGAAAGAGGAGCATAAATACTATTATTTGAGCAAAAAAAAATATATGGTCATCACTCACAATTTATAGCTAGGACGGTGTGAAGACAATTGCATGGGAAATAATTGTATTCCGGACTCATTTACACTTTCATATTTCGATTTATTTACATTTGTTTTTGTTTTATCATGTACTATAAATATTCCTCTTTCCATTGACATATGATACATCACAATAAACAGCATTCTGGTGGATGAAAATACAGAAAAACACAAGGCTTCGAAAACTCGCCCAGCCTGATATTTCATGGCAAATTAGAGAAGGTCTTACCATAAGTTAGATAATTAAGTTCCTGGATGCGAGAGGGTTAACTTAAACTCAACTACATCCTACAGACAGACCGACTGACAGCAAAGCCTTATTATCATGATTTAACTTTCTTCAACCTTACTTATTTATTCAATATTGTTCAGGTGCATCCTCGTGGTCACATTAAGGTAAACATCCAATGGTGTTCGAACAGTAGCCATTTCCCTACCATCCATCAGCACCTCCATCAGCATTTCCATCTTGCCTGACTGTAATATTCTATGGTGATTTTAATAGTGAGTTACACTCCTGGTATTATTATTAATGTATATTTTATATGAGCGGACCTTTTCAGTCTTAGGTAGCCTAGAGTAAACTTATCTTCCTTAAATCCGCCATAATGGTGCCCAGACCTCGGGACTTTGACCCACAATTAAATTTCCTAAGTTAGGCATGAGCAAGGGCAATGTTAAGGGAGGTTGTAGATCAAAGGATCCGGGGTGTGTAGGTCTGGGGTATAAACCAGTGCAAATAGTGGCCAAGGTAGATCGCATAGCGATCTTCGGCCACTCATACGCAACCCGACTGAGGGCAGCAGACCAGGGCCCTGTTGACTACAGGGGAGCGACCGGGGATCGGAAATTTCAATTCCGCTACTTTGGGGTGCCGGGGGCTAATATCTCAAGTCTTAAGTCCTCTGATGAGTGGGGTAAGCTGGTATTATACAGGCCCCTCTACACCTATTTACTCATCGGGGGCAACGACATAACCCCCGACACCGAACCCCGTGCTCTGGCTGCGGCATTAGGGGACCTGGCTCTGGCTGTCGAGAGGGACCACGGGAGGAAAATGCATCCTGATTTCCCTAGAATACCACTCTAGAGTATGGGGAATGCCAGCAGAGCAGTATAATAAAATCAGGAATTCGGTTAACCGGTCATTGCACTCTAGGTTAGACGTAACGCGCCATCGCTTTTTGTCGGTTTCGTCTAAACCGCAGGATCTTGACATCGACGGTGTCCATCTAGACCTCGACACTAACAAGATCCTGCATGACAAGATCACGGTCATGACTAAACGATGGCTAGAGCGTGATGCCGGAGTAATAAGCCTGCGACTCCCTAAGTTCTGTATCCCGCCCATCACCTTCCCCCAGTAACTTATCGTTTTTTCGTTTTTCTTTTCTTTATTTTTTTGTTAACCCTGCATTTGTTTCCCTAATTTCATTATTATTTACTTTTTGACATATGACTGACCTACCATCTCATATTTCCTTCATTGTTTACTCATATCCCAATCTCTCGTGGTACTGTATTGTGTAAGGTAAGCGGTTTATATAGTCATTTCTACCTCTTTACTTTATTATTACATTAATCTATAAAGGGTAGGCTAATGTGATGCAATATTGCATATGTGGACTGAAATTATAAGTACAGATGACAATTACTAAAAGGTGTGCTTATATTTCACGATTGAGACTTATTATGGAGGTCTGTATTGGCTGACGAAGGGTTAGGCTAATTCGTGTAATTAATGTAATGGCTAGTAACCAGAGGATTAAAAAAACATAATTATGTCTATCACAGTCTTGAAAAACAACTAATGTCACAATAAATACTAGGACATATAGTAATAATAGGCAGGCGAATAATAAAGACTGCGCAAAGGTAGTAATGCTCGACAACTAAAGAAATGCTTAGTGACACAACTAGCCTACTAGGGTTGTGCAACTCAACAACAACCTCGGCTCAAAAGTGCAGTGAATAATAATGTTGCATACATATAATAATGGGGGCTTATCTCTAACCAGTGTCTGCTCAGTTAATAAAGTCTAGCTGGGGTATCAAGGCAGGGCAACAATGGGCGAGCATGCGGCTCGTAGCCTAACGTTGTCCGAAGGTGGTATAATGAAGATTACGTTATATGACGGGGATGCTCTCTTGATAAATCTAGGTCTCTAGTACCTAGTTCTATCCTGGCGATCCCTCAGAAGTCAACACAAAGAGGCAGCACTATGTTGTGAGGGATAGGCTATGGCCCTCTCACACCACAGCGCTGTGCTCGCAAAGAAAACCCACCCGAAGACAACTTAGGCTCCCACAGTTCCTGTCGATGTCGTGCAGGGCTTAGCTAACACTGCACACATCGGAGACAACGACACAGTAACCTTACCCCTAGTCTAGCTTTAAATAACCAAGCAGAATCACTCAACACCTTGCCAGGGAGACATATACCGGTCTACAACCTTCCCGAGAGAGGACACACACGGAAAAGTCCGTCTCTCCAAACCTCATACATAGAAATATCTGAGAGCTTCGCGTACAATACGACTGGTCGACGGTGAACGTCTATGCTGAAACCAGAAGGGATGTTGAGTTTAATAAAGATTAGAGAATGAGAAAGGAGAAGTCGAGAGAGAGAAATAGTATGCAAAGTGGCGAGTATGGGGGACAGAATTGCAAAGGATGTAGACGATACGCGTGTCAGGTAAGCTCTGAGCTGGTAAAGAACACGCGGCCGCGATGGGAAGGGACTAGTTGACCACCCGGCCGCCAACGCCGTCAGCGCCCAAGCGAGCCGCGTCATAGCTCACCCCGCTGCCAGGTGTACCCCCTCACCCTCTCTCGCTCGCCTCCCACACAAGCAACATTTGTATTATAGCGAATATGAAATATAAGGCGCAGTCACAGACCAAAACAAAGACCATTTCTAGACTGTCTGTGGCAACACGACACTAATAAAATAAAGCAGATCATTCTAGGACAACTGTAGCCCATCCCCCCATCCTGGCGAGCGCTAGCGAGCTGCAATGCCCCACGCAACCATTCTGTTAACGCCGGGAGGCGTCACACATACAATTGAACAATGGTAGGACAGTGGGTGGGTCAGAGGGGACAACAGCAAGGGGTTCAGTTAATATGATGGTAGGTTATAAAGGGAAGGTTGGAGAGTCACGAAAGAAACCACAAATGTCATGTAGGCTATGCAACAATCTCAAGCATAAATGGCTAAGCTGTACCAAATATCAAACCAATGAAGCCAAATTAGCTCAAGCAAGGAAGCTAAAATTGTGCAAGGGTTGTCTGAGTAAGGACCATGGTATGCAGGGTAAATGTACTGCTTCCTATTTGAGGCCCTGTCGCAACTGTGAGGGTCATCACTTTGACAAGTTATGCCCCACAGGATGAAAAAGTAGGGGGTACTGCAACACTAATGCTAGGCAGTAGGAAGGACACCACCATTTTACCCACAATCAAGATACCCATTGAGGGTTATGGCAGGACACAAGTCTGTCGGCTACTCCTAGACCAGGGCTCACAACGATCCTTTATAAAGAGATCGGTGCTGGACGGTCTAAAACACCGTGTAGTAGGTAGTGAGACCCTTAGGTTGCAAGGTTTTACAGGAGTGACCGACAGTAGAGAATACGAAGTTGTTGAAGTTGCTTACATCTACCGTAAGAAGAAACACTTCTTACAGTGTGTAGTGGTAGATTAACTCCCAGATTATCAATCTGTAGGAATTAACAAAGTAGAGCATGCACTTCGTAGGAAAGGTATTTACCTGTCTGATCCCGTAGGTGACTTGAAGGAGGCGCATATACTGTTAGGAGCAGATTATTATTATGATGTAGCACACCCAGGTTTTAAAAGAGAGAGTGGAGTGATCTTGATCCCCACTAAGTTTGGCTACTGCATGAGCGGTACAGTCCAAACTACCCAGTCAAATGTTCTGGTTGACACGGTATCCGTGTTGAAGATGAGCATGACCGCGGCAGAAGAGTTCACCAAAGATGATACTCACATTGAGGACCCAAAGTTAGCTGCCGAGTTCAATCTAGAAAGACTGTGGAAACTAGACCACATAAGAATTAAACCTGTGGAGAATGACCAGGAATCAAAATTCGCGATCGAGAAGTTCTCGGAATCTGTGCGTTACTTGACCACGGAAAAGCAATACGAAGTTTGTCTACCCTGGAAACATGATAATATCAGTTTACCCACTAATTATGGTTTAACGTTGGGTAGGTTACGCGCCTTGCAGCGGAAACTAACCCAAGAACCAATTCGCAATTTCTATTAAATGCGACCATTAAAAAACACTGTGAGGATTCTGAAGAAGACACAACTGAACTCGCTTGCAGATTATATATATACAATTTACAGGGGTCTAGTGATAGTGAAAAGGAACTAGTCGCAAGCTATAGGCAGGCTAGTAGGCTGTTCACTGAGGCTCATCTGTTTCTCCGTGAGTGGGTTTCAAATTCTGTATTGCTTCGGGATGGTCTTATAATAGATGGGGTTGCTTCTGATAACCAAGATTATGCCAGAATCTTGGGGATGATAATGGCAACCAGGGAAAGACATACTGATGTACCGGAACAAAGATTATACTGAACAGGCAGGGACGCACACAAAACGTAGTCTGTTGAGTAAAGTTGCGCAATTTTTTGATCCATTAGGTTTAGCATTACCTGTTACCATCAGAGCTAGGATTCTAATCCAGGAAATATGGAGACGCAACGTGGGGTGGGACGAAAATTTACCCGATGATCTTATTGAACAGGGTAGGTCCTTACTAGAAGATTATAACACCCTATGTACAGTTGTGGACAGATGAAACAGATACAGCCTTGGTCTGTCCAACACCTCAATAGAGGGCAGCACAATAATAATTTTATTAGTGTCCATAAATTATCTGGTAACAGTGATGGTGTGGGGGTAGGAGGTGAAGGTATGGGGTGGAGGGAGGGAGGCGAGGGAGGGGGAAGGAGGGTACAGGAGTGGGAGGGGTAACCAGCGGCAGGTGGGGGTGGAGGGAAGTGTTTGGCCAAGTACTTTACTGTGAAAGAATAATACATTTTGTGTTTTGATCACTAGGCCTATGTGGGATCATGAATGCGAAATATTGGAGTCGTGAGGTGTGTGTAGCATAATAAACACGCTACAGGCTGCTAACCTGCAATTGTTCTCTCTCTCTCTCTCCATATACAATATATATAGTATGTGACATATAGGTATTCAAATATATGATATCTTAAATAGCGATTTTGATAATTTAATTTGACTTTATATTGTCCTTGTCCCAATTTTGGTTTGTTTAGTTTGCAAGTTTTACATTTTAATCTCTAATGTAGTACTACTTTATTTGTGTTCTCTGCTTAGAGCGCCTACTGAGTTGTGATATCGGGAATGTGGTATTGTTCAAACATGGGAGCGTCAGAAACAACTGAACAACCTGTTGGTTATCTAACAAGGGGAAATATAGTAATTGTTAATATTTGTCAGTTGGTGAGTCAGTCAAACTTCCAATATTATAGTTGGTGTTTCAGCATAATGGTGAGTGTATAGGTCATAGTAGTAACGTAAGTATGCAATGCATATATGGTGTATATAATACGGTATCAATGACACACCAATTAAAGTGTTTTCCAAGTGTACCAGAGGTGTTATCAGTGTTGGCATTACCATAGGTATATAATCGCTTTTCATTATATACGTCCATAAAAATTTAAACAATCTATATTATTAAATCAGTTCGTGTGTCTGTCTGTGTGTTCTTAACCCTTTCACGCACATATGACGCAGAGGTTGCCAGATTAGCAATAAGAAATATAGTTCTCTCACTCCTATAATTACCTCTCCAAAATTAGTTTTCTGCCCACAGCTAACTCAAAGACAACTGCAGAGGTTGAAGTAACTAAACTAAAGGTTTCTAAATACCCCTCACGGTAAAAAAAGGCTTTAAAGTATCCCCAATAGGCTCAAAATCGCGTCATATGTCGGAGAGGGTTAATAGGCGGCCGCAGTTTTGGACCTGGGGAGCTGAAACTTTGCATGTGGGTGTCAATTGACCTGGGTCAGGTCATAGAGGCGAGGCCACGATCGGAGGTTGTTTCGAGGCCGAAATTGAAAAACAAAATGAAAAAAATGGCCGTTTGGGGCAGAAGGAGGCCTCCGA
Organism: Paralithodes platypus; assembly: GCA_032716605.1. Classification (NCBI taxonomy): domain Eukaryota; kingdom Metazoa; phylum Arthropoda; class Malacostraca; order Decapoda; family Lithodidae; genus Paralithodes; species Paralithodes platypus. The sequence goes on from CM064582.1 coordinate 33,248,183, forward strand.
TCGAAAAGGTGTATGGAAGCGAAAGTTGTTCGCAGCCTCCCAAAGTGGGGGTACAGATGAGGTCAGATCCAAAATCGGAGGTCATTTAGCGGCCGAAATCGAGGTCGCCGTTTAATGAGGCACAGGGAGGTCGAGGCCGGTGATTATGGTAGTAGTAGTATTGTGATGATTGTGGTAGTAGTGATTGATGATGGTGATTATGGTAGTAGAATTTAAACCCGGGCAACGCCGGGTACCCCTGCTAGTATAATATTATAAATTAATAAATTAATGAACAAAGGATGGCTAATATATATTTACATAGCAATACACCTGTTCAAGAAAAACAACCAGTTATATATATTGTGTCAATACAATCCTCAAAGTTTCGGTATAGAGGTGCAAAAAACCATGTTATAAAATAATATCCCCACATTAAAAACTAAGTTATATTTATTGGTTATACCTCTTGGTAGATATGCTCAACAATAATGACGCAAGGGTGGTGTAAGCTTAATTAATATCAAATGAAAACACGATTATGCAGAACCTTTCCGGTATACCAGGTGTTTTTTGTTACGTGTTGACGGCATCAGTAGAAGTGAAAGCGTTAAATGGATAGCATTAGGGCCATTCCTTGCTACGGGTTCTAAGCTGTATGCCTGTATACAGTTGGTTAGTGCCTCAGAGATATGAGGATACGCTTCTTCACTTATTATGGCATATAGTAGATGAGTTCATTAATTTTTGGCGGGACGTCTTGTAGTTGGAGGAGTAATTGAGATAGCCACTACCGATTTTATAGATAAATAGCATTCCAAAACTGAGGAACATCCTATAGTGATCGTGAAATTAAAGTGAAAAGCTTACACGTATTAAGAAAGGGTTGAGAATACATTACAATGAAAATACTGAATAGGATTATAATAATTATGGTGAGCAAAGATGCATAGTATATACAACTAGCAACACGAAAATAATGCCTTGTGCTGCTTTATGATATATAAATGTGTTTAAGGTAGTTAGAGACATTCATAATATCATGACATAGGCAAAAGTAGACTTCGAATGTTTGAGATAATAGCTACTAACAATCTAGAGAAAGATGAACCAGGAAAGATACATAAAGCTTGATGAATTAACTGTTAATAGATTACAGAAAACAGGAAGAGATATAAAGGCGAAAAAGATAAACGGGAGCAACAAATTATCAGTCCTCATTAATAATTTAATCCCGTTCTTAAAAAAACAGGGTGAATTTTCATTTATGTGAATATAATTATGACCTGTGATTTCGTATACTATTTAACAGTAAATTGTGAATAACAAAAAACTTAACAACAATGTCGGTATATAAACTTAACAACAATGTCGGTATATAAACTTAACAACAATGTCGGTATATAAACTTAACAACAATGTCGGTATATAAACTTAACAACAATGTCGGTATATAAACTTAACAACAATGTCGGTATATAAACTTAACAACAATGTCGGTATATAAACTTAACAACAATGTCTGTATATAAACTTAACAACAATGTCGGTATATAAAGATGGTTGAAAAGGGAGGAGATGCAGCATTTCCGTGTTTATTGTTGTCAGAATTGTTGTGCGAAAAAACACACTTGGTATGGATTATATACGTTTATATTTCATTTATGGGGATTCAAACTATTGCACGTAACATAACATTTCTTAATTCAATATTTCTTTAGGTTACCAATAATACAATCTTGACAAATATTGCCAATCAATAATATAAGGTCCATTGATTTCTTAATATATTTAGTTACAACCCGACTTTACAATAGCATTATTGGTAACTCTAGATTTTATACATCATTATTAACCAATAAAGAGGGTAATCTTAATCTTGCTAAATAATTGACTCACACAAAACCTGTAGAGCAAGACTGAAATAAAAGCATGGCCATTTTATAGTTAGGAGATAATTTTGCTATGTGAGTTAGTGAGACAAAAGGCAGAACTGCCTGTGACGAGTGCCTTCCCCATAGTTGAAAGAGTGACGGGGCCAAAATCAAGGAATGTTCGAGCCAAAATGCCTGGACACACGGAGTTTAAAGTAATTACAGTCATAGGATGAGGGGAAAATGGATTCAGGGTAGAGCGTTCCAGAGCTCAGCTGTTGAATAGGGGAAAGATTGGGAATATCGTTTCACTCTTGGGATGGAGAGCTGCAAAGAGTAGGGTGGGATTGTGTTGGAAGACGGGTTCTACGTACTCTTCGTAGAGGAGGTGGTATACATTGAAAGAGTGTTAGGAACACTGATTATTGTAATATCGGTAGAATAGCGGGAGAGATGCAACTTTGCGACGAAGAGAGAGAGATCGCAGAGAGTCAGGGAGTGGACACGAGTTAATGAGACGAAAAGTTTTCATATCGACTTTGTCAAGAAATGCTGTGTGAGAGGATCTTCCCCACACATGTGAACAACACTCAATACATGGACGCACTGTGCCTCTGTACAGAGCAAGAAGCTGTGCCGTGGTAAAGAACCCCCGGAGACAATTGAGCATACCCAGCTTCTGGAAAGCTGTTTTAGCAAGGGTGGTAATATGATCCTTCCAAGTGAGATCAGGAGAAAAGGAGACACCGAGAATACTGAGAGAAGACGAAAGGTTGATTTGTGTATTGTTAAAGTATAAGGGAAAGTCCTGTGGGAGATCTTGATGGGTGGATACATGGAGAACTGGGTTTTGGAAGCACCAAAAGCAACAATATATTTTCTGCCCCAAATAGGAATTGTTGATAGGTCAGAAGATAGGTATTTTATGGCATCGTCACATGACTTTTTGAGAGATTGCTTGCTGGGGGGTTCGGAAAAACTAGTTGAATAGTGTAAGGTAGAGTCATCACCATATGAATGAATAGCTGATAGTTGATAGATTGAGGAAGTGTAAGATGACCGTCCATAACTGCAGCTATGGAACGGCCAGGAAGGGAAATAGAGATAAAGGCACAAATTGAGGGACAAAAACTAAAGGTGGGTAGTTTAGAAGTTAGAGATTTGTGCCAGACTCTACTAAAGAACTTAGCTATGTCTAGCACAATAGAAAAGGTTTCACCGAAATCATGAAAGGAGGATGACCAAAAGTTAGTAAGATATGAAGGAAGATCACTAGTAGAGCGACCCCTAAGGAAGCCATACTGGCGATCTGAAAGTAGATTACATGGGCAGAGAGATGCTTAATTAAGAAATTTCGAAGTAAGAATAGTTGCCAAAACTTTAGAGATGCAAGAAATGAGAGCAATTGGATGATAGTTGGAGGGTTGAGAGCGATCACCCCTTCTTTAGCCCTTGTGTAGCGGGTCCTCTGTGGCCGTTTTGGGCCTTTTCAGGCCATTCTGACTGCTATATCAACCATCAGTATGAAAGGAACTGTATTGCGCCAAAAACTAGGTGGAAATCGCTACACAATGACGCCACATACAGCTACGTAGCACTCGTGGAGCACTGACAGTGTTACCTCGAAGATGGAAGTTTAGCTGATTTTGCTACCTTGCTCACTTTTAGCGAACTTTTGGTTACACTGTCATCCTCCCGCGCAGTGGGGGAACTGGAGTTAGTGTGGGCCGGGAGGCCACAGATGTCGGACGTATGGATCATTACTATCCCACCCATTTTCACTCGATTTTCACCCTTTTTTCACCCGTTTTTTGCCAGTTTTTTTAACTCGACATAAGTCGCGCGCCGCTAATTAAGGGTTAGGATAGGTTGAATGAGAGCAAACTTCCAGCAAGAAGGAAAGACATTAGAGGAGAGACAGAGACGAAAGAGTTTGCCTAGGCAGGGAGTCAGCACGAAAGCACATTTTTGTTTAGTACAACAGGAGGAACACCATCACGCTTTCTTAGTATTAAGCCCAGAGAGGGTAGAGAGCACATATTTAAAAGAGATTAGTATATTAGGTATAAGTAGGAGAGAGGGGGTTGGAGAGGGAGGAATAACACCGGAATCATCCAAGGTGGAGTTTTTAGCGAAAGTTTGGGTGAAGAGTTTAGCTTTGTCAGAGGAAGAAGTGACGGTAGTGCCATCAGAGTGGAAAAGGGGAGGGAAAGACGAAGAAAAACAATTGGTGGAGAGGTTTTTGGCTAGATACCAGAAAGCTTGAGAAGATTTTAGAGTTGGATAGTTCAGAGAGAGGTAACCTGACCAAGATTCGAACCCACTCACTCCAGGTATATTTGGAAGAGCTGGGCACCATAACCATTCGGCCATGAGCATATGGCTGAGTGGTTATGGTGCTCAGCTCTTCCAAATATACCTGGAGTGAGTGGGTTCGAATCCTGGTCAAGATACCTCTCTCTCTACCTGTTCGACATTATCATTAGATATTGGATAGCTCAGTGCATTTAATATAGAATCGATGAAAGCGTGTTTGGTGAGTCGAAGAACAGATTTGGCTTGATTCTGGGCAGAAACATAGGAAGAATAAGATTCTTGAGTTTGAAGGTGTTGGTACCGTTTGAATGCTTCATCCTTATTGTGGACAGAAGTAGAACAAGCGTGAGTAAACCAATTTTTGTTTACATTAGTCTGAGGGAAAGAAAATTGAATGTATGCCTCCATGCCCGAGAGGATTAGCTTGGTAATGCGTTCAGCACTCTCCGAGGGTCCCCGGCAACGGAAGCAAAAGTAATTCCATGGGAAATCAAAGAAATACTGCCGGAGAACCTCCCAGTCGGCAGTGTCAAAGTGCTACAATTTCCGTCGGCTGGCTAGATTGGCTCAATCGGGTGGCCGTGCTGGAGAGATAGGACAGGTGAGAGAGATAGGTAAGAGGAGCCCAAATGAGGGAAAAGATCGACAGTATAAGAGGAAGGGTTAGACGTTAGAAACAAGTCAAGAATGTTAGGCCGATTTCCGATGCTATCTGGGATACGGGTGGGTTGCTGAACCAACTGCTCTACTGTAGGTCATTTATGATAGAAACGATATAGATTGTTCACCAGATTGGTCAGTGGAATGAGAGGAGAGCAATTGGTGGTGGTGAGCGTTAATTTCTTATAAGATGGTGATTTCTGAGAAAGGAGAGATGGCTAGGATGTGTTCCAGTTAAGAGTTTAGATACTCAAAGAATTTGAGAAAGTCAGTAGAGTTAAGGGAAAGATAGACAACACAGAAGTATTTAGTATGAGCATGACAGGATAATTTGAGCCATAAAGTGGAGAATTCAGGAGTCAAAATCGGGAACATGAGAGCCAGTGAGTTTGCTGCATCCGCCTATGGCTTTGTAAGTAGGATAGAGAAAGTAGGATGATACAGAGTAAGGGCTGCTGTCAGTTTGCATACAATTATGTCTAAAACAATGTGGTAGTATTTATTTTACAAAATCAAGGAACTGCACTGCAAATACAAATAGTGTAGTGTGACAATATAATCACGGTTGACCCAGTTTGCTCCAACAGCAAAACTGCAGACTAAAACATACAATAAATATAGCAAAGATAAATAGGTAGATAAACCTTGCTTCATTTACTGTAATACTGTGTCTATATATATATATATATATATATATATATATATATATATATATATATATATATATATATATATATATATATATATATATATATATATATATGTATATAATGTTTCAAAGTAAATTAGATATACAACCGACAAACGGTTTGGGCTTATGTTCCAATAGCGAGAGAGAGAAAGAGAGAAAAAGAGAGAGAGAGAGAGCAAGTTGCCTATAGTGCGTTTATCATGCTACCCACACCTACCTAATTTTATCAAGGCTTGTGGTATTATGCATAAGAATTTGTGATATTACTATCACAATCGAAGGTGGGTAAGTGAGATGTTAGACAGCTTATTTATTATGCCATTACCAAAGTTTAAATTAATTGTTCTTCATATAATAATTCACACTCCAGTCACAGGTTTCTTTGTAATCCACCACCACCTACCCCTATTCTGCACTACTGCTAGGTTGCCCTCTATAGTTTGTCACCCCCCACTTTGTATCTTGATCTCTTTATGCATGTTCTGTCTCGTGCTCGTCTTCTACCTTTCAAGTAACGTTTTTTTCCCCATAGCTTCGTATCTTTTTGGAATTTGCCTAGCTTACCTCTGCTGTTTTAATCATGAGTTTTAGTGCCACATAGTCAGAGGTGGGCGCGCTCCGGTGGGACCGGTAATGCGGCAGCGCTCGGCGCTCCTCAGACATAAGGTAATGCGGCAGCGCTCACGTGCTCCTTTGGTCAGCCGACCCGATGCGCTTCCCGCTCTGCGCTCCTGCGCTCCGCGCTCCAAAAATAGGTATATAATAAAAAAAAATAAAAAACAGCTTCTAGAAGTTATTTAATTATTTATCTAAATTAATACAATCCTTTGTCATTCAATTCAATCAGTAAATTCAAAACATTCAACAAATTAAAAAAAAACTCGTCATGGTGTCATTCTGAAGTTTAAGTTTCTCACTTTCTCAGTTTCTGTAATTCTTTATGTCATATCAATGATATGATTGATATCATTGTGACATTGTGACTGTCCATTGATATCTATGATATGACATAAAGAATTACAGAAACTGTCCAAACTGAGAAACTTAAACAGTTAAACTTATCAAGCTAAGAAGCCTAACAATACAATAACAACATGATTAGTTGATTACATGATTAAACGAGTAATAATTTAATATCATAATATGATATGATTGATATGATGATATCATTAATAATTTATTAAAATTTAATATTATTATTAATTTATTATTATTATATTTTAAAGTTTTTAGTCCTGCAACTCCTGCTCCATCAGCTCTTTAGGCTCATAGTACCCCAGCAGCTTCATGTTGCCTCGCATGAAGACCAACTCCTCAAAGTTATTGGCTGTCAGGCAGGACCTCTTGGCCCTCAGGATGTCCCCTGCACAACTGAACATTCTCTCCACAGCTGCCAGACTTACCCTTAGGCCCCTTCGTAAGCCGTAACTTGCCCGTAAGGTTTACTTAGCGTTAGCAAAAGCCAAAAAAAGTCAGTAACAAGTTAACAACTGTAACACTGTCAGTCTGTCACTATCATAGTATCACTGTATCACAGTTCACTAACACCGTTAGTAACACCGTACGATGACAGTACACGATAATGACGTTCTTGAACCTGTTGTTGACAGGATAAATCGCTTCCGGAGCGCCAGACAGGAGCGCGAAATTCAAGCTGCTCCGCGCCTGCACTCCGAGTTCAGATTTTTGCCGCTCCTCGCTCCGCGCTCCTCTATATTGGTAGTGCGCACCGGATCGCAGAGCGCAGAGCGCCAAATCGGCGCGCCCACGCCCACCACTGCACATAGTGTTCATGGGATCAGGGTGTTAAACAGGAGCAATTTTGTGTGAAGACTTTAATGAATATGAGGAGTACAAGCAAATTAACATGGAATAGCATTGCTTTGGCCATTTTATCACTTCCGAAGACATATTTTGAACTATAAACCATACTGTTGTATTTACATATACAATAATAAACACTAACAATAATGGAATGACTTTGGAACAGTGTGCGAAAAACGGAATTTGAGGGTAAATGCAGGGAAGAGCAAGGTTATGCTCTTCGAAAGGGGTGAAGTCACAGAGTGTGAGGTGAAGCTGAACAGTCAGGCTATGGAGATCGTCAACTATTTTAAGTATCTGGGCAGTGTATTGAGTAAAGATGGGACTATGGATGAAGAAGTGCGGGAGAAGGTACAACATGGGAAGAGGGTTGTAGGAACGCTGAAAGCAGTAAAAAGAAATAGGGTGGTCAGTATGGAAGTGAAGAAGTCCTTGCATGACAGTGTGGTAATCCCGACACTGACTTACGGAAGCGAAGCTTGGACGTTGGTTGAGAGACTCAGACCAAGAGTGAGAGCAGTGGAAATGAATTACTTAAGAAGTGCGTGCAGAGTTACATGGAGGGATAGACAGACTAATGAGGAAGTAAGAAGGAGGTGTGGTGTGGAGGTAGATGTGCTGAAAAGTGTGAAAAGGAACAACTTGAGATGGTTCGGCCATATGGAACGTATGGCAAGCGACAAAATTACTAAGAGGGTGTACGAGAGCGAGGTGGAGGGACAGAGAGGGAGAGGTAGACCGAAAGAGAGGTGGAAGGATGGAGTGAGAAAGTATATGAACGAAGGCGGTGCTGGTTGGGGGGAGGGTCGTTGACTGACTGGGGACAGAGGTGCATGGGGGCGGTTCGTTTGTGGCCACCCCTTCGGGGATCACGGCGTCGGGCAATAGATAGATAGATAGATAGATAGAATAATGGAATCGGCTCTCGTTTGACACCCTGCCACCCTGGTGCTAGTCCTTATAGTAATACAAACAATAATAATAATAATAATAATAATAATAATTAAAGTTGAAAGCAACGTTGTGCGGGGTTCGAGCGGGGTTGCACGCACGATATTGTATTGGATACAAGGGCTGTGCCACATATATCAAAATATCATGCATCTCATCGGGCATGGAGAAAGTACAGAAGGAATATAGTGTAGCCATTTTGGCTATGGCCACTTAGACCATTAAGGAGTGTGACCATTTTGGTTAAAGCTATTAATCCTGTACGAGTTGTTGTTTTTGTTGTTGTTCCCTAAGCTGCCTGGCCGAACAGCCCCGAGTCCCTGAGGAAGGCCATGGCCACGATCGGGCTTTCCCACAGAGCTCTCATTGAGTGTAGATTGTGTTGTTGGCGTAAGTGGTTGTGTGAAATGCAGTCTTCCATTATGTGTTTAATGGTATGGGGTGCTGTGTTACATCCCGGGCAGGCATCGACAACGGAGTCATCCAGTCTCTTCTGATAGCTCAGGAGAGCTGGATGGTGTCCGCATCTCAGCCTGGCCAGGTGGACTCTGTCCTCGCAAGGAAGGGAGGATTCGGAAGGATGGATTTCGGGAGGTCGTGCTTGCAGCTGCGTGTTGTCTGTGAGTGAGTGGATGGATCGGCGAGAGATATGAGTATGGATGTGCTTCTGGAAGGTGGTTCGGGATGGGAGAGAGGACAGTAATTGTGTGTGATACCGTGTGCTGTTTGTTGTTTTGATATTTCTTGGTGTCTGTGCGTGTGTTGCCATGTAGTTTAGTGGGTGGTCTTGGTTCGTGGAGGCTACTGCCAGGAATTGATTGCCTCTCATGATCACTGATCTTATGTATTGTTTATATACTGTGGTGGTAGTTTCTTTGTTGTGTCCAAATTCTGTGTGAGCAAGTGACCTGAGGGCATTAAGTCTGGGTGTCATTTCTGTTTAATGTTTGTGGTGTGCTGTTTGAATGTCATATGAGTATCATATGTTTCTCCTAGGATTTTGTGTGTGTGTATGTGTTAGGGGTGTGTTGTTTATGGTGAGTTGAGGGATGTATTTGTGTTCTCCTGTCCAGCTTGTGAGCAGGGTTGCGGTGGATTTGGCTGGGGGTAGATTAAGTCTGTTTGTAGTGCACCAGCCATGTAGTGTGTTGAGATAGGGTTGAAGGAGATCTGTTGCTCTTTTTGGGTCATGGTGTGTGCATGTGAGTGTTATGTCATCTGCATAGGAGGCTAAGTTTATTTGGGGCATATTGGGTGTAGTTATATTGTGCATGTACAGATTGAAGAGTGCGGGCGATAGGACGGATCCTTGTGGGACTCCGTTTGGAAAGTTTCTGATTTTAGATGACTGACCGGCAAAAGATACGTGTGCACATCTGCCTGCTAGGAAGTTGGCCAGCCACCTTTTTGTGTTGTTGTGCATGTTTGTGTTGTAGATTTTGTTTGTTAGGTTGTGGCGGGGGATGGCATCGAAGGCTTTACTAATGTCGAGTGTGGCTAATAGTGATCTGTGTGGTGGTCTAGCTGAGTTGATGCCGTCAAAAGCTCTTTGTGTAAGGTCTGTGAGAAGAGTGTTTGTGGAGTGCAGTGGCCTAAAGCCATGTTGTGTTGGAGCTAGGGGTAGGTCGGGTGTAATTAGTTGTAACACTAGGCGTTCCATGACTTTGGAGAGGGAGCAAAGGAGTGTGATGGGGCGGTGCGAGGAGGGTAGCGTGGGGTCTTTGTTGGGTTTGGGGAATGTGGTGATGAGACCATGCTTCCAAATGTCTGGTATTGTGTTGTGTGAATAACTGTAGTTTGATATGTTAGTGAGTGCTTGTATGCCTTGTGGTCCCAGGTGTCTGAGGTGTATCTTGCTTATGTTGTCTAGGCCACAAGCGGGTGAGTGCTTGAGATTGTTGATGATATGCTTTGTCTGGTGATTGGTGAAGGGTGTATAGTCAGGGTCTGTGGGGAATTGTCTCTTACGTCGGATGACACGTCGGTCGTCTTTGTGAGGTTTTAGGTGACTGACATGTGAGAAGTGATTGATGAGAGTGTTTGCTTGTTGTTTACATGAAGGAGTAGAGTCTGTTGTTGTGATTGCAGCATGTGATTGTGTTGTGTTGCTGTTGGAAAATGTGATGCTGTTTAGTGTTTTGTAGAGTTTTTTGGGGTTTGTTTTGTGATCAAGTGTTTGTAGGAAGTTATTCCAATTTAGTTTTTGTTGTTCTTGTATTTTGTTGTTAGTTTGGGTGTTGAGTGCTTGGATTTGTTGTGTGATGTCTTGTGTGTGGGGTGCTGGGGAGTGTTTCAGTATGTTGCGTTGTCTGATGAGGTTTTGAATTTCTGGTGTGAAGTTGGGGTTGTGTCTTTTTCTGTTACCTCTTGGAATGTGTTTCTTGTCAGTGTTTTGGATAGTTTTATTGAGTATGGTGTACAACATTGTTGATGTTAGTGATGGGTGTACTGTTTAGAGTTGTGAAGTGTTGTTCTGTCTCATTTGTGAATGCTTCCCAGTTAGGTCTTTTATAATTGGTGTATGTGTGTTTGTGGTTAGCTGGGGTGAGTCTGGTTTTGGTGGTGATAATGATCGGGAGGTGGTCAGAGCCTAAGGTTCTGACCACCCTCCAGGATGTTGTGGGGGCGAGTTCTGGGGAGCAAAAGGTGATGTCTGGAGATGATGGGTTATAGAGGGCTTGGTGAGGAATATGGGTATGTTGATGGATGTCGTTAAGGATGATGAGGTTAACAGTTTGGTTTTGTAGTACCAGCCCTCTGTTTGTGTCGGGGTTGTCGACAAACCAGGCCGACGTCTTGGCGTTGAAGTCACCAGCCAGGATGATGTGTGGGGTGTTTGTGATGTGTTGTAAGTGTGGTCTGTATTCATTTGGTACTGTAGGGGATATATGTGTTTATGATGGTTATGTTGGAGTTTTTGCCAGTGCATATTTTAATTGATTGTATTTCTCTTGTGTTATCATTTGGGGGGAGGAGGGATTTGGTTTGTACACTGGTAACTATGTATGATATTTCTTTGTGTACCAGGGTGATGAGTCCACCGCCTCCGCCGACAGCCCGGTCTTGTCTGATGGTGGTGAAATCATGAAATGTGGGTGTTTTTTGTGTTGTGCGGAGTTTTGTTTCTTGTAAGATGGCAATGTGTATGTTGTGTTGTTTGATGAAGTGTGAGAGTTTCTTTGTGTTGATGCCATCTATGTTCAATTGGAGAATGTTAATGTTATGTGCACGATGTATGTTGGGTGCTGCTGCACGAGGATGGGGTGGGGGTGAGGGAGGGGGTGGGGGTGAGGGAGGGGCTGGGGGTTGGGATGGGTGAGGTGGGGGTGGGGATTGGGGAGCAGATGGGGATTGGAATGGATTAGGAAGGGGTGTGGTATGTTGAGTTGAGGATGTGGATGGTATGGGAAGGTTAGGTGGGTTAGGGAGGAGAGGTGGACAGGTTTTAGGGGCGGGGGGGGGGAGTGGATGATATGGGAAGGTTAGGTGGGTTGGGGAGGAGAGGTGGACGGGTTTTAGGTTAGGGATTTGACTGGGAGAGGGAGGGGCATGAGGAACAGGTCCAGGTGTTCGTGTAGTGTTTCTTGGAGGCAAGTGTTGTGCAGGTGAAGTGGGTCCCGTTCCTGCATGAATTGCAGTGAACTGAACCATTAGTGTGGCGACTCGAAGCGATGGGTTTTGAGCAAGTTGGACATATGTATGTGTAGGTGGGTCCTGGGTTGCTCTCAATGTCTCCGGCTAGAAGAAGTCTTCGAGAAATGACAGCCGGAGAGTCATTTCTCGGTGTAGGAAAAACTGTGTGATGTGTGTGTGTTGTGTGAGGTGTGGAAATTCCCGGCGCGACCGAAGCCGCTCCAAGGACTCCTGTACGAGTAGGCATAATTGCCCGAAATTGCCTTCATTCCCTGCTCATTTTCATGCATAAGCAAAAGCCAGAGCGTAATACAATTATGTATTCGTGAAAGTATGGTAATAGCTTTCAAATTACTCCTGAATCATCCCTGTACGACGTCTGGTTTTCTTGTAAGGATCTTGCAAACGAAGGGCAAAATTGCTAAAAATTACCAAATCCGATAGGCCTAGGCGAAATCGCTAATAATTACCAATTATTTTCTGTTTTCGCTATGTGTGACGCTGCACATAAGTGAACTCTCTCTCACACAAACCTCAGTGTCGTGGCGGGGCCTGTAGGCTCCGGCTGACGTCCATCCGTGCTGCTTGCAAAAGCTGGCCTGGCTCACAGGCTACAAAATAGCCGGAAAATCGTCTCCGTCATATGAGGGGCCCCGCGGGAATTGGGTTAAGAAGTGTGGTTGTTTTCATTATTTGATAGGGTCACCATAAGGGTAATGGTGTGGCATTTGTTCTGTACAGAAGCTTGGCCTTTTTGGTTGGGGCTTCTTAGGAATGTGACCTTTTTCGTTAGCCATGGAGAAACTGCAGAGGTACAAATTATTATAAGCAACCTCATGTTAAAAATATTGTATTGATTGTATGCGTGTATGCCCCGACAGAGGATATACTTGAAAGAAAGAAAGAGGAGTTCTGGATGAATGTGGAGGCGTGCCTGGAGAAGTTTGACAAGAACGAAAGAATATTTCTGATTGGGGATATGAATGGTAAGGTGGGTGATAGGAAAGTTGAGGGAGTGGTGGGAGGGTGGGGGGTACCATCAGAGGTGAATGGGAATGGTAGTGCACTTGTGGACATATTGTGGGGAGGAGGCTGTGGATAGCCAACACCTTCTTCCGACACAGAATGATCCACAGGTACACATGGAAACGGATGTTGACGATGAAGGATAAGACAGTGGTGGAACGAAAGTCATTGATTGATTACAGTATGTATGTGTGGATGAACGAATGAAGAAATCTGTGATGGATGCTAGGGTGTATAGGGGTATTGGAGGGGGTCTGTCTGATCATTATATTGTGGTAGCTAAGGTTAGGATACAAAGAAGTGGGTGAGGAGAGCTGGAGGGAGGCGAGAGGAGGGTGGAATGGTGAGGAGGGTGGAGAGGTTGCAGGAGGAGGAAGTCAGGGAGGAGTACAGGAGAGCAGTGGAAAGACGGCTAGGTGGGTTCGACCTGGAAGTTATGGAGGAAGTGGAGGAGATGAGCAAGGTGTTTAAGGATGAGATCTGTGCAGCATGTGAGGAGGTGTGTGGAGTGAGGAGAAGAGGGAGGGGAGTGAAAGGTACAGCATGGTGGACAGAAGAGGTAAGAATAGCTGTGGAAGAAAAGAAGAAAGTATATAGAGAGTGGTTGGGTAGTAGAGGGAATGAAGATTCCGAGAGACAGAAACGAGCACCTTTTTTTTTTTTTTTTTTTTTTTTCTATGTGATTGAGGGAGGCAAAAGGCATAACTGCCTATAGCGAGTGCCTCCCCCATAGTTGAAAGAGTGACAGGGCCAAAATCAAGGGACGTTCGAGCCAAAATGCCTGGACACACGGAGTTTGAAGCAATTTAAGTCATAGGAAGAGGGAAAGACTGATTCTGGGAGAGAGTTCCAGAGCTCAGATGTTGAGTAGAAGAAAGTTTGAGAGTAATGTTTCACTCTTGGGTTGGAGAGTTGCACAGAGTAGGGGTGGGATTGAGTTGCAAGACGGGTACCACGTGCCCTACGTAAAGGAGGTGGTATGCACTGGGATAGCTCTGAGGAACACTGATTATTATAGTAGCGATAGAATAGCGAGAGAGATGCAACATTGCGGCGGAGAGAGAGAGATTGCAGAGAGTTGGTGAGTGGACGGGAGTTAATGATACGAAAGGCCTGAGTGTAATATGGAGGGAGAGTAAGAAACTGTTCTGGGAAGAAGTCAAGAAAGTTAGGGAAGGTAGCAAGGGAAACAGTAAGGGTGTGAAAGATAAGAATGGGAGAATGCTAGCCGAGAAGCAAGAGAGAGTCGAAAGATGGAGGGAGTACTTCAGTTAGTTGCTAAATGTAAGGAAGAAGAGCCAGCAAACATAGCTGGATATGGTATGGGAGGGAGAAGAAGAGAAGTAGTGGAGGAGGAGGTGGGGATCAGGAGGTCAGAAGTGTGGGAAGCCATGAAAAGAGTGAAGTTGGGGAAAGCACCAGGAACAGATGGAGTGTGTGGGGAAATGTTGAGGTATGGTGGTGAGATAGTGATAGAATGGGTATGGAAAATGTGCAAACTAGCATGGGAGAAGGGGAGTGCACCCGATGACTGGAAGACTGGCATAATAGTCCCCCTATATAAAGGCAAAGGGGAAAGAGGAGTGTGTGGTAACCACCGAGGAATATGTCTTCTAAGCGTAGTAGGGAAGGTATACAGTAGGGTACCGGTAGTGATTGAGAGAGTGAGAGTGAGAACGGAGAAATGGATAGGCGACGAGCAGGGAGGATTTTAGGAAGGGAAGAGGATGTGTAGATCAGATTTTTACCCTGAATTGTGTTGTGGAGAAGTATCTGGAGAAGAAACAAATGATGTATGTTGCCTTTATGGACTTGGAGAAGGCCTATGACAGAGTGGATAGAGAAGGTTTGTGGAAAGTACTTAGAATATACGGAGTAGAGGGCAAGTTGCTGAAAGCAGTGAAGAGCATGTATGAGGGTGTAAAGGCGGCAGTACGTGTGGAGAGTGAGCAGAGCGAGTTCTTTGACCTGAATGTTGGTTTGAAGCAGGGGTGTGTGATGTCCCCGTGGTTGTTTACTGTATATATGGATGGAGTCATAAAAGAAATACTATCAAGAGCAGTGGATGTTGGTGTATCGCTGAAAAGGGAGGGAATTGAGTGGAAGCTACCTATACTGCTGTTTGCGGATGATACAGTTCTGATGAGTGATAATGAATGGGAGTTGCAGGGTCTGGTAAATGAGTTTGGAACAGTGTGCGAAAAACGGAATTTGAAGGTAAATGCGGGGGAGAGCAAGGTTATGGTCTTCGAAAGGGGTGAAGTCACAGAGTGTGAGGTGAAGCTGAACGGTCAGGCTATGGAGATCGTCAACTCTTTTAAGTATCTGGGCAGTGTGTTGAGTAAAGATGGGACTCTGGATGAAGAAGTGCGGGAGAGGGTACAACAGGGGAAGAGGGTTGTAGGAACGCTAAAAGCAGTAACAAGAAATAGGGTGGTCAGTATGGAAGTGAAGAAGTCCTTGCATGACAGTGTGGTAATCCCGACACTGACTTACGGAAGTGAAGCATGGACGTTGGTTGAGAGACTCAGACCAAGAGTGAGAGCAGTGGAAATGAATTACTTAAGGAGTGCGTGCGGAGTTACATGGAGGGATAGACAGACTAATGAGGGAGTAAGAAGGAGGTGTGGTGTGGAGGTAGATGTGCTGGAAAGTGTGAAAAGGAACAACTTTAGATGGTTCGACCATATGGAACATATGGAAAGCGAGAGAATGACTAAGTGGGTGTATGAGAGCGAGGTGGAGGGACAGAGAGGGAGAGATAGACCGAATGAGAGGTGGAAGGATGGAGTGAGGAAGTACATGAACGAAGGCGGTGCTGGTTGGGGGGGAGAGGCGTCGACTGACTGGGGACAGAGGTGCATGGGGGCGGTTCGTTCTTGGCCGCCCCTTCGGGGATCACAGCGTCAGGCAATAGATGATAGATAGATGTTAAAAATATCTTATATATTTTTGTTTAGCTTTACTTGGCATTCCTCTTCCTCCATGTATCTAGCAATTTAACCCCCTCAAACTCATTATGACGCAATGGTGTGGTAATTACCCCGGGCCAAAAAGCTCTAAAAGACGATAGAGTGATAACTCAAGCCAGCTTGAAATACGCAGGCGTTTCGTTCATCGTCACCCCTTCGGGGATCAAGGTGTCCGGCAATATATACCGGTAGGCTATAGATAAATTCATTTTTGGGCTATTTCTTCCATTTTATTTATCCTGTTAAAGTGCTTGATTGATTTTTGTGCTAATGTAGTTAGTATTTGGTGTAATTTCACATATTTCAGCTAAATCTGGAGAGCACATGCAATTTATTTGTGCATGTTCAGTAAGTATTGCTGGGGAAAGGGTTAACGTATTCATCTTTTGGGGTATTTATTCTATGTTTGTATCCTGTTTCTGTGATTGATTGAGTTTTATGCTAATGTAGTTGGTATTTGGTATAATTTTACATATTTTAGATACATCAGAAGAGCACATGCAATATATTTGGGCATTTTCAGTTAGTATTGCTGGGGAAACGGTTAACATACAGTATTCATCATAGGAAGGGAATAGGATGTGTAGCTCAGATCTTTGCCCTGAAATATGTTGTGGAGAAATATCTTGAGAAGGGACAAAAGTTGTATGCTGCATTTATGGAGTTGGAGAAGGCCTATGACAGAATTGATAGAGAAGGTATGTGGAAAGTACCGGTACCGGTACTGAAAATATACAGAGTAGATGGCAAGTTGCTGAAAGCAATTAAGAGCATGTATGAGGGTGCAAAGGTGTCAGTATGTGTGGATAATTAACAGAGCGAGTTCTTTAATCGGAATGTTGGGTTAAAGCAAGGGTGTATGTGATGTCCCAATGGTTGTTCAATATATACCAGTACAGTATATGGATGGAGTCATGAAAGAAATACAAGGAAGAGCAGCGGATGTTGGTGTACCACTGATAAGGGAAGGAAACGAGTGGAAGTTGCCTCAACAGTACAGTACCGGTACTACTGTTGCTGACAACACAATTCTGATGAGCGATAGTGAATGGGAGTTGCAGGGTCAGGTAAATATGTTTGGAACAGTGTGTGAAAAACGGAATCTGGAGGTAAATGCTAGGAAGAGCAATATTATGGTCATTGAAAAGGGTACAACCATAGAGTGTGAAGTGAGGTTGAACGGCTATGAAGAATGTCAGCTCATTTAAGTATTTGGGCAGTGTGTTGAGTAAAGATGTGAGTAGGCCTATGGATGAAGAAGTGTGGGAAAAAGTGTAACAGGGGAAGAGCGTTGTAGGAACTCTGAAAGCAGTAAGAAGAAATAGGGTGATCAGCATGGAAGTAAAGAAGTCCTTGCATGACAGTGTGGTAATCCCGACATTGACTTATGGGAGGGAAGCATGGACGTTTCTGACTGGGATTGATCATTGATAATCATCGGTTATTCTAGTTGGAAAATTAGTGGGGTAGAATGTAGAGTTCGGGTGTACCGCCAGCCTTGTTTACACTACGCGGAGCGGCGGCGGATACTGGCCATCATGTTCCCGTCTATTTGACTGCTTATGGATACAATAATAGGTTGAGGGGGGGTCACCCCCCCATGACATATTGTCATCATCATATATATTGCCAGCAGGAGGCAAATAACCGAAAAAAACGCCTTCAAAATAGACGCGAACTAAAGGCTGGTTCACACACAGCCGAGTCGGTGCGCGAGTCCAACACGAGTGATGAAATTTTGCTATTCAGCAATGACTCGTCGATACTCCTCAACACTCGTATAGACTCGTGCTACGCTCGTGTATACTCGACACTCGTGGGTACTCGCCACGGGGTGCAAAAATTTCATCCATGCATAAATTTTTTGGGTCCCGTGGCGAGTACCCATGAGTGTGGCCTAAATACGTGTAGACTCGTGTACATACGTGTTAACTCGTGTTTGACTCTGAATAACTCTTCATTATTCGTGTTAACTCATGTTGACTGTGTAAACCCGTGTAACACTCTTTGTGATTCGTCGCTTTTCGTCATCATTTCGACGTGACGAAGCAACGTCTACACGCAACAACACTTATGTAACACACATGCAACACGTATCAACAAGAGTAGAAAGCACGAATGTGAGTGCCAAAATTTGGTGCCCCCATGATGCCAGAGTTTACACGATTCAAACACAAGTGAAAACACGAGTAAAGAAGAGTAAACACGATCCAATGAGAAAAAAACACGAGTGGAAGCCGTGGTGGTCCAGTGGTGAGCACGCTCACGTGTGAATCTGCATGACCCGGGATCGAATCCCTGCCACGGCGGACATTTAGTGGGTGTGGTAGTACGTCCTAGCATGTTTCACATGCTCGCACCCAGTCAGGGGACATCCTGACTACGTATACAGACTAAACACACATAACAAAGCCACTCCAACAGCTTCCTCTCTCTCCAACACCCCTTCTCCCCTCTCAACACTCTTCTCTGAGCTAGTGCCGATACAAATGGCCAGTCCTGTATAGAATCGTGAGGTTCAGAGTCGTAAAGATTCCAGGACGAGCTCCATAGAAACTGAAACTGACTGAAACTGGAACACGAAAAAGCAAGTGTCATTTGAAATACCGTTATTTCAAAAATGTAGGAAGAATCAACGAGAGTTTACACGGATGTAACACGAGTCAACACGTGTGCAACAGAGATCCAGCGAGAGTCAACGCGTTGTCTTTCGTGTTGATCCGTATAAAAATCGTGTTGATCCGTGTAACAATCGCGTTGACTTGTCCATACTCTTTGTTTACGTGCCCTGGAATGTGGCCATTATTTTTCAAATTTTGTACACTCGTGTTGGGTTCGTGTTACACTCGTTTTGACTCTCAGTTACTCGTACAGACTCTTGCATGAACACGTGTTGACTCGTATTGAATCGAGTTAACTCGTGTTACACTCTCCTTGACTCGGGAACAATTGCTACTCGCGGCCGACTCAGCCTCCAGCGGCGGCGATAATCGACGAGTGTGACTCGTGTTGGACTCGCGCACCGACTGGGCTATGTGTGAACCAGCCTTTAACCACGGTGATCGACATATGTAAACATTACGGCGGCGGTGTCGGCGGCGGACACTTGCGATAATGTTCCTGTCTATTTTAAATGCCATTGGATACAATAATATGTTGAGGGGGGGCTTTGCCCCCATGACGTGTTGTCATCATCATATATATTGCCAGTAGGGGGTAAACAACCAAAAAAATTGCCGCAAAGCCCTCCCCTCAACATATTATTGCATCCAATGGCAGTCAAAATAGACGGGAATATGATGGCAAGCTTCCGTCGCCGCTCTGCGCAGTGTAAACAATGGTGGCGGTACGCCCGAACTCTACATTCTACCCGGCTAGGCCTATATTATAGGCTACAATAAATAAGTAGGCTAGGCTATTTTTTCTATAGGCTATGCCTAGTCTAATATTACAATTTAAGGTAGCATTCAAGTTGACTACAGCAGGACTTACCTTTGACCAGGTATAGGCTATCCTAGTGTTTAATAGGCCTATACCCCTTTGAAAGGACATTAGCCTAGTCTAACCTAACAACCTTACCTAACCTATTATAGTAGGCTATTATGGGTGGGGGCTGCTGCCCCCACACCCCAATTTTTGGTGTATTTGTCTATTTTGTCTGTGAAGTGGGAATTTTTTCAATTTGTCGATAACGAAAATCCTCCATGCGGACTATAGCTTATGGAGAAAAATATGGCGAATCTATTGTTACCTATTATCTCTAATAAATTGTTTCTCATAATGCTGCAGTAGTGTCGTTTAAAATACCAACCATTTAATTGTGTGCCTTTAAAAATGACCTAAATTAGGCTATAGGCTACTGGAAGATTAGAAGAATCTTTAAGAAAGACTAGGTTAGGGTTATTGTCGTGCCAAAGCTAGATTATAGCCTAAATATAAAAGGAAGTGAATAAAATGAAATATGCCGAAAAAAATCAACGTCAAAATAGACGCGAAGTTAACCGCGACGATCGCCCTATGTAAACATGACGACCGTACACCCGGTAACTACATCCATCCCATTAAAAGTTACTGTGGGACACCAAATATGTTGAGGGGGTCTCTGCGGCTCTGCCCCCCCACGTCGGCCCGTCACGTATTATGATGTACGGTAAGTCATCATCATCTGTGCTAATTCATAGGATCCCCAATTAAGGACAAAGTTACACGTCATTTTAAATGTTACTTTCCTGCCCTGGTCTAGGCCTAATAGATTTTTCCAAAGAATCAAACTTAAATTAAAAGGAAGTAGCCTAGCCTACAGTTTATAGGAAGGCTATTCCAACATGCATTCCAGAACTTAGGCTAGCCTAGGCCTAGGCTATATGAAAATTTGTGGGTGGTCTGCCAAAAAAGAATCACTAGGCCTATTAGGGTATGGGTAGGCTAGTATGAGGTGCATTTGCAAATTTTCTGAACTCTTAGGCCTAGGCTAGGCTAAATTAAAACACAAAATCTGAGTAAAACCAGCACTAGAATTTTGTCTTGTCTTGTCTTGGGGCAACCTCAGGCGAATACTCGCCCACTCCGGCCCTACCGTAGTCGCGGAGATCCTATGTCACAATTAAATTAGTTTATAGTTAAGGTTAAAATTCACCACCGTGTCACTTTCATTCTAGGTCATTCGTAGAACCGTAACACTGTAAAGGCAACAACCCAATAGCAGGTCATCAGGTGGTGAACCAGAGACCTACAAACCACGGTACTAGGGCAAGAGCAATGTCTTGAAGCGAGGTGCCCTTATCAACCAACCCCAGACAATCCAGTAGGAGCTGTCAGAAGGAATCCATCTTTGAAGACAGAAAGGGACGCCCATCCACATGCTCAGTGACGGGACGAGGCGAGGCTTAGGAGGCATATGTAGGACGACCAGATGTAGGATGTGGAGGGGAAGAGGTACCGTACGACGATACATGGGATGCGGAGACTGCGGAGGGAAGAGCTCGTCAAAGTCATACGGTTCCTCAGGACCTCAACAATAACCGGGGGACGGCCGGTGCGGGCAATGGTCGATCGCCGTAGTTAATATAAGTTCGCGGTTGCGGAGATCCTGTGTCACAATTAAATTAGTGTATAGTTAAGGTTAAAATTCACCACCGTGTCACTTTCATTCTAGGTCATTCGTAGAACCGTAACACTGTAAAGGCAACAACCCAATAGCAGGTCATCAGGTGGTGAACCAGAGACCTACAAACCACGGTACTAGGGCCAGAGCAATGTCTTGAAGCGAGGTACCCTTATCAACCAACCCCAGACAATCCAGTAGGAGCTGTCGGAAGGAATCCATCTTTGAAGCCAGAAAGGGACGCCCATCCACATGCTCAGTGACGGGACGAGGCGAGGCTTAGGAGGCATATGTAGAACGACCAGATGTAGGATGTGGAGGGGAAGGGGTACCGTACGACGATACATGGGATGCGGAGACAGCGGAGGGAAGAGCTCGTCAAAGTCATACGGTACCTCAGGACCTCAACAATAACCGGGGGACGGCCGGTGCGGGCAATGGTCGATCGCCGTAGTTAATATAAGTTCGCGTCTATTTTGACGGCGATTTTTGTTGTAGTTAGGCTAGGCCTAGGCTATTTGCCCCCTGCTGGCAATATATATGATGATGACAATATGTTGTGGGGGGCGATTGACCCCCTCAACATATTATTGTATCCAACGATCTCTAACCTCTGTATCTCAAAAAGGGCTAGAGCAAATTGGCTGTAAATTTCCACATCTAGGCTATTCCTCGACAGATTTGCTCCTCCAATTAATATTTATTAGCATAATTTCAGCCTAGTTTAGCCTATAAAACAAAAACTAACATTTGTTTAGCCTAGGCCTACATATAAAAAGAAGAAACCCACTCGTACTGCAAATATAAGCATAAATATGAGTATCTAAGTTACAAAGCAAATGTTTTTGTATAGCCTAAAATAAACCATAAAATTGTCATCTTTCAACTGTTGAGGTCATAAATATAAAAACATCTAATACATTAGGAAAGAATGCGTTAAGAGTTGTGTTAGCGGGTCTATCGTCCCCTTTATTTACGTAGTCGCACGCTCGCAGTTACATTCGCGTCTAATTTGACTGTGGTTATTTGCCCCTGCTGGTGATATAGATGATGATGACAATAAGTCATAGGGGGATAAAGCCCCTTCAACCCATTATTGTATCTCACGGCCAGGCGTTGGGTAAATTGTTTTGTTACCGGCCGGCGGATTGAGGGTGGCTTTACCAAGTTTACCCCAGCAGTTAAATTAGAAGCGAATGTAGGCCTAACTGCGAGCGTGCGACTAGGCTATATAAACAAAGCTTTTGGTATGCCCACAACTACAACTCTTACCAAAACTGCAATTAGCCTATTTTTGTTTTGTTTTTTCAGTCTAGGCTAAATTGGTGAGGCTAGGCTAAATTATTTAGCTGCAATTAGCCTAGCCTATTTTTGTTTGTTCTTTCAGTCTAGGCTAAATTGCGGTAGGCTAGGTTAAATTCTTTAACATGTGTACTATTGTGTAGGCCTGTGCTTTCCAATAGAAGTAAAAATATGTAGCATAGCCTAATGCAATTTTACTAAAACCCAAGCCTACCTGAATATAGCCCTATGCAGAGCTCAAAAGCAAAAAAAAAAAAAAATATGGTGAGCAGTGAAATAAAATTAAGCTAGGCCTAGGCCTGGTTTCTCATAGGCCTAATAACCTAATGAAGTATACTATAGCCTAACCTAATTTAAGTTATTTCACAAAATACTAATAGGCCTACCCAGCCCTCCTCATGCATTATTTTCCATTGTAAAATAAGTTTGTGATACACTACGAAAGATTATTCAACATGGAATTTGAATGGAATAGAGAAGCTTAGCAACGAAAAGCCAATACTCCCCCTCCCTGTGATTGTGCCAGCTTTTGTAAGCAGTGCAATAACTTAATGAAGGACAGAAAAGCTGCAGGATGCTCTGGCATTCTAGCCGAGATGATTAAGGCCTCAGGTGAGAAAGGAGTAGGTGTGTTCAATGAGCTAATTAACTTCATCATCAGAGAGGAAGTAATCTCTGATGAATAGCACAAAAGTACATTATATACTGTATAAGAGCAAAGGGGACTCATTGGATAGGGAAAATTATAGGGGCCTGAAAATACTTGATCAAGTCATGAAGGTCTGTGAGAAAGTCTTTGAAGGTATGATATTGACGATATGCAGTTTGGTTTCATGCTAGGACACGGCACAATCCAAGTCATGAAGGTATTTGTGTGATAATGAAGATGTATGAGGACTCACAAACGGCAGTGAGGGTGAAAGATGTACCGGTACTGAGTGATGAGTTTTCAGTTCGCGTCGGAGTCCACCAGGGCTCTGTGTTAATGAAGCCCTTTCCTCTTTTTTTTTTATGGTTCTGGAGGCACTATCTGGTGATTTCAGAGTTGGGCTCCCCTGGGAACTGCTATAAGGGTCCTGAAAATGCTTGACTAAGTCATGAAGGTCTGTGAGAGAGTCTTAGAAGGTATGATAAGGGAAAGATACTGTATGTACTGTATGTACTTAAAAGATAGGGATCTGATGTTGTGTTTGCAGACCGGGAGAAGGCCTTTGATAAGGTGGCCAGAGAAGTTGTGCAGTAGGCTAGGAGAAAACTTGGCGTTGAGGAGTGGCTGGTGCATGTGATAATGAAGATGTACGAGGACTCACGAACGGTAGTGAGGGTGAAAGGTGTACAGCTGAGTGAGGGACATATACAGTACTTCTTGTTGAGGATATAGGGTAGTGAAGCTGTGAAGCTTATGTCACCCTATCTGGGCGGAAAGGACCCCAGGGTGGAGAGGTTTCACAGGGAGGATGGGGACATCGTAGATTTCAGGGGAGGGCACCCATGCCCCGCAGTCGACGGAGACGCCCCGCCAACCTCAGGAACTTCTTCGTTAGCAGGAGGACCTTGGATTGACATATACAGTACGGCACTAGATATTTGGTAAGGGTTAGCTTTATATCCCATGTACTAGTTACTAGGGACATATACTAGGTGTTAGGTGGAGGTTAATTTTGTATCCAAAGTACTGGGTACTAGGGACATAATTATACTAGGTGTTACGTGAGGGTACTGAGTGATGAGTTTTCAGTTCGCGTCGGAGTCCAACAGGGAAGTGTGTTAATTAAGCCCTCTCTTCTTTTTTATGGTTCTGGAGGCACTATCTAGTGATTTCAGAGTTAGGCTCCCCTTCCAACTGCTATAAGAGGCCTGAAAATGCTTGGCCAAGTCATGAAGGTCTGTGAGTGTGAGAGAGTCTTTGAAGGTATGATAACTTCATAGTCAGGCAGCTGCAGGAAAGATATCTAAGAGGTGTTTTTCCGGTCCCGTCTCAAGACCACCGTCGCAAGATCTACCCGAAAAACTGTTTTTCTGGTCCCGTCGCAAGCCCACCTTTAGCAAGCGAGACACCAATATTCTCTTGCGATGGCAAGAGAGCTCCGGAGCTGGGTTGACGGCAAGCTGAAACATCTCACTCAACTTACTGTTTCTCCATTCTAATTTATTTCGGTATATTTGTTTATCCAAACATTATGTTATAATTTACTTGCCTATTATTAGGAAGTAGAGTAATAAGAGCCCACAGTAACGTATATCCAATTGTTGATAATAAATTAATGTGGCAGTACGCTTGGTTAAATTTTGTCCACGAAACAACAACAAATCCCAGCTTTGACTAGGCCTAGGCTATGCTATTTACCGATTGTTTTTTCATATCAGAATTGCATTTATATAATCCTTATGATAATTAAATTGGCGGTGAATGTTATTCCGATGAAATGGAAGTTGTATAGCCTAGCCTATATATTTGTAAGATGTGTGCTGGCTTGGAGCAAGCCTGTGTTGTTTTTCCTGTCCTGTGATGATCTTGCGACGGCTCGGTTGAGACGGTGGTCTTGCGACGGGCCCGGAAAATCACGTCTCTACTGAAAGTAAAGAGTTGTGCAGTAGGCTAGGAGAAAATTTGGCGTAGAGGAGTGGCTGGTGCATGTGATAATGAAGATGTATGAAGACTCACGAACGGTAGTGAGGGTGAAAGGTGTACTGAGTGAGGGACATATGCTAGGTGAAGGTTAGTTTTGTATCCCACGTACTGGGTACTAGGGACATATACTAGGTGTTATGTAAGGGTTAGTATTGTATCCCAAATACTAGGTACCGGTACTAGGGACATATACTAGGTGTTACGTGAGGGTTAGCTTGGTATCCCATGTACTGGGTACTAGGGACATATACTAGGTGTTACGTGAGGGTTAGTTTTGTATCCAACGTACTGGGTCTAGGGGGCGGCAGCCTCCACCCATAATACTAGGATAGGTTAGGCTAATGGGGATGGATGTAGTTTCCGAGTGTATGGTCGTCATGTTTACATTTGTCAATCGCCGTTGTTAACCTGCCCTTCCCTACCTATCATGTGTTGATTGGTTCTCCATCTTGATCTAATTCTTCAGGCCAGCCCTATTAGAGTATTTTGGGGGAACTCAGTGGTGTGGTTAAACTATTTTTAATATATATTTGTTTAAATATGTCTATCTATCTATCTATCTATTGCCTGACGCCGTGATCCCCGAAGGGGTGGCCACGAACGAACCGCCCCCATGCACCTCTGTCCCCAGTCAGTCGACGCCCCTCCCCCCAACCAGCACCGCCTTCGTTCATGTAGTTCCTCACTCCATCCTTCCACCTCATATTCGGTCTACCTCTCCCCCTCTGTCCCTCCACCTCGCTCTCGTACACCCTCTTAGTCATTCTCTCGCTTTCCATACGTTCCATATGGCCGAACCATCTCAAGTTGTTCCTTTTCACACTTTCCAGCACATCTACCTCCACACCACACCTCCTTCTTACTTCCTCATTAGTCTGTCTATCCCTCCATGTAACTCCGCACGCACTCCTTAAGTAATTCATTTCCACTGCTCTCACTCTTGGTCTGAGTCTCTCAACCAACGTCCATGCTTCGCTTCCGTAAGTCAGTGTCGGGATTACCACACTGTCATGCAAGGACTTCTTCACTTCCATACTGACCACCCTATTTCTTGTTACTGCTTTTAGCGTTCCTACAACCCTCTTCCCCTGTTGTACCCTCTCCCGCACCTCTTCATCCATATATGTTAAATATGTAAGATATGCAATAAATTATGTAAAATATATTATTTTTACTTTATACCTATACATATAATTGTCATTATTAAGGAAATTCCATTGACTATTTACATCGCTAGGCCTAGCTTCCTTATTTCTATTAATTTCCTCCAGTTCACAATGAAACCTATTGCTAATTTCCTTGTTCTTCAGCAGCCGCGGCGGTGTCGGCGTTGGACGCTTGGGATAATGTTCCTGTCTATTTTGAATGCCATTCGATACAATAATATGTTGAAAGCCCCCCCTCACCCCCCCATGACATGTTATCATCATATATGTTGCCAGTAGGGGTCAAACAACAACAAAAATTGCCGCAAAGCCCTTCCCTCAACATATTATTGTATCCAATGGCAGTCAAAATAGACGGGAACATGATCGCAAGCGTCCACCGCCGCCGCCGCCGTCGTGTTTACATGGTCGATCTTCGCAGTTTGGTTAGGCCTATTTGCCCCCCTCAACATATTATTGTATCCAACGGCATTCAAAATGGACGGGAACATGATGGCAAGCTTTCGTCGCCGCTCCACCGCCATGTTTACATGTGTCGATCGCCGTGGTTAAGTTCGCGTCTATTTTGACAGCGATTTTTTTCGGTTATTTGCCCCTATATCAAATAGGGCTAGAGCAAATTGGCTGCAAATTTCCACATCTAGGCTATTCCTTGACTGACTCTTCCCAAATGGTCGACATATAATAATTCACATATTAGCTTGATCACTCTAGGCCTAGTTGTTTTTTAGTTACAGAGGTTATAGCCTAGGTCATTATTTCTTGCCTACTTACAGCGAATAGACTAGGCCTATTGTAGATTGGTAAAATATTTGCTTAATAGGCCTAGGCTGTGCAATTGTCTCGATTTGACTAATTTTACCTAATTAGGCCTAAAGCAGCCTCAGTCTATTCCCAAACCCCAAACAGTATCCCATGTTAAGCCCTAGGCTAGGCCTAGGCCTAATCCCACTCTCAATCAAAATTCGAACTGATAAATTCGTACCTACCGGTAGTGCTGCCTAGGCTAGGCCTATATTTTTCTTGAATAGATATAGAAAATGGTTTAAAGGAAAGAGCATCCTATATTATGTTCAAATAATATGTAATAGCACTGTGTATGGTTGTATTACATTTAAATAGTGATAGATGTGTATATTAATGGGAAAAATACTCCGAAGTTCGCATACGTTCAGAAATTATATTCCAACACTGTTGCCAGATACTAATCAATCCCATTATCATTATATCATAATGGATTTTACTCATTGCATAATTTCAAATACCTAGGACATTAATATAATATTTTCCTATCTCTTTTGTAGTGATATTTGTCTGATTTAGTGGTATATTGATGTCTGTCTAGGGTTATAATGCATTGTGAAAGTTACCTCTGCATCTCTGACTTGGCTTAACCCGGGAACTGCCGGGAGACTCTTAAGAGTTCCCCCGGCGGACTGCGGGAAGACTCTTAACCTGACAAGCGCGATTTGACAGTAGGTGCTAGGGTAGTTATTTGTGCATTTCTAGCCCTGGATTCTGACAGAATTCGTTATATTTACAATATAAACCATTATTTGTTTTCGGTATGCTTTTATTTTACATATATGATGTATATATGAACCTTCAAGAGTGCTAAAATAAGTGGGAAAAGCATTTGGGTGGTGAAAAACGAAGATATTGGCCACCCGGTCATAATCTCTGGCGAGAGAGAGAGACAGGCAGCCTTCCCCTCTCGCTGTCTGGGAGTCAACTGAGGAGAGCGGGGCGGTGTGTGCCGGTGTCTGGGTGTTGCATAACGATCTTTTATGCAACCCACTTGTGCTACATTATCGCGGGAGAGAAAAATAACCGATAAATGATGATAATAAGAGGAAAAATAGGTGATAATTGAGGAGGGGAGGGAGGGGGGAATAAGGTGGGGAAGGAGGGGAGGGGGGTGGGTGAGATTTACATGGATGAGTACTGGAGGGGAATTATCTCACCTAGAGACAAATTCCTTTGTTTTGATAGGCCCTTTTTTTTTATGGAAGTCTTTTTTTATGGTCCTGCTTCCGTGAGGCCTATCGCGTTCCCTATAGGAAGCCTTCCGTGAGGCCTATCGCGCTTGCCGGGTTAAGAGTCAGAGAAAAACAAAATCAACTTTTGACATCGAAAAAAAAAAAAAAAAAAAAAAAAAAAATTTGTATTTATTTTTTTTTTTTTTTTTGGCCCCTGGGCCATGCAAAATCTCAGTCCTCTACCTCCCATCCTTCCCCACTTTCCTCCTCTCCTTCAGTTATCACCTATTTTCCCTGTTATTCCCTTATTCTGAGGTATATTTTCGTGCTAACATTAGCGAGTTGCAAGCAGGGTGTTGTCATCACTGATGGCAAGCGAGTGCAAGAGAGAGAGAGAGAGTATCGATCGACTGTGTCTCAGTGGCCTTGGGGGAAATTGGCGGGAAAGCAGATTGCCTCACCCATACATTATACAACTCGCGGGCTATATCTCCGATTTTGACCATCCAAACGCTGTTTTCACTCGTTTTATTGTTGTTTCAGGTTAATACCTTTATAATCAACCCATAATAGGCGCATATGGATAAGTATTAATGCTATTGGCACAATGAATATTTTAGTGACGGAAACACCTCAAATACGTCAGCACAGGGGGACGTTTCCAATTACCCCCATGCGCACTTCAGAGGTTAATTACCCCTGCTTTCTTTGAATACTACACGGCAAGAGAAGCTTTCGGTTCTGTCACAGACTGTCAATTACTGTTCAAGGTAAACACAACTGCTAAATTCGACCTCATGTTCAAATAATATGTAATAGCATTATCTATGGTTGTATTAGACAACAATCGTGATAGGTCTCTATTTTATGTGGATAAATAGTATTAAGCTGAATAAACTAAATACCGAAAGTTCACTAGAGTGGTTGTTGATACATATGAGGGAAGTCGAAGATAGGAGGGAATGGCTAGGCAGTGTTGCCAGTTGTATCGCTAGATATTACCGCTAGATGTAGAGCTATTTACTTCAATTTAGCAGCCATTTTTTCATATCTAGAGAGATTTACTAGGGATAATTTAAAATGTCAGACACTCTAGTCATATTACATTGTAAAATTTGCAAAACAAACAAACCAAAACTCTTTAGAAATTGCAGCATTATTCTAACATTGTTTGACTATGTAGCAACATGCTAGCGACTTTTGAGAAAGGATCTAGTGGTATTTTGTGGAGACACACTGGGTGGTGGTTGCAGTGGTGCCAGTTGTAAAGCTACATATTACCGCTAAATGTAGAGCTATTTACTTCAATCTAGCAGCCATTTCTTTTATATCTAGAGACATTTACTAGGGATAATTTGAAAATTTCAGACATTCTAGTCATACTACATTGTAAAATTTGCAAAACAAACAAACCAAAACTCTTTAGAAATTGCAGCATTATCCTAACATTGTTTGGCTAAGTAGCAACATGCTAGCGACTTTTGAGAAAGGATCTAGCGGTATTTCGTGGTAACACTTTAGGAGGGTTAAAATAGGAGTCACACGGGCAAATGCCAAAACTTTAAAGGTCCATATCATTGTTATTAAACTAAGCATTTGGCAAAGGGAGGAATTGTTAAAAACCTTAGCCAATACTCTGTCATTTACCAAAAATAAATTTGAATTTATCATTATTATTTGGTAGGGTAGGTATGTATAGGTAGGTTGGCTAAATAATTGCTGGAATTCGTAGGGACTCGAACGGTTTTGAGAGAGTTCAATAAAAAAACAAAAGTTAGGACTGAATAATAAAGAGATTATGTTATTAAGCAAAACTGGGGGATGCGTGGAAGCCTATAGACTGTAGACGGTAAACTTTGTGTGTGGTAGCGAATTCGGTTTTAAAGTAATTTAAGAATAGACAGTTTTCAATGCTGCGGCCAAACTATTCCACCCATTTATATTTTTTTGGTATCAAAACGTTCGGAATCGCGAGCCTCACCCAACTACGCAAGCATGGCTCTGATCATCGGCGTAGTTTTCAAGATGTGGAATTCGAGGTTTTTTCAAGATTGCCGGAAAAAACCCCACGTGCAAAAGCAAAACCTTCTCTATAAAATTTGCGGAGCATTAGTAGGGGAGCGCGTATGCCAAAGCCCAGTCGTTTCCTGTGAGTGGGAGAGACGGTATTTAGGCGTCAAGTTTTTCGGGAAATCGGCTGCCACGGACCTGTTTGGCCACCATGCCGGATGTTTAGCATATCAAAAGTTGCCCAATACAAAAAGGCACCTCTTGTGAAAGTTTGATTCCGATCCAAAAAGCGGTTCTGGAGTTATTGCGTCGAAACCGGCGCGTAAGAAACATTTGGATGAAATTCCAGGTTTAATGATTACAATAGGGGTTCCCCGTAGGGGACGAACCCCTAATTAAAGTTGCAAGCAACGTTGTGCGGGGTTCGAGCGGGGTTGCACGCAGGGTATTGTGTTGGATACAAGGGCTGTGCCACATATATCAAAATATCATATATCTCATCAGGCATGGAGAAAGTACAGAAGGAATATAGTGTAGCCATTTTGGCTATGGCCACTTAGACCATTAAGGAGTGTGACCATTTTGGTTAAAGCTATTAATCCTGTACGAGTTGTTGTTGTTGTTGTTCCCTAAGCTGCCTGGCCGAATAGCCCCGAGTCCCTGAGGAAGGCCATGGCCACGATCGGGCTTTCCCACAGAGCTCTCATTGAGTGTAGATTGTGTTGTTGGCGTAAGTGGTTGTGTGAAATGCAGTCTTCTATTATGTGTTTAATGGTATGGGGTGCTGTGTTACATCCCGGGCAGGCATCGACAACGGAGTCATCCAGTCTCTTCTGATAGCTCAGGAGAGCTGGATGGTGTCCGCATCTCAGCCTGGCCAGGTGGACTCTGTCCTCGCGAGGAAGGGAGGATTCGGAAGGATGGATTTCGGGAGGTCGTGCTTGCAGCTGCGTGTTGTCTGTGAGT
Organism: Paralithodes platypus; assembly: GCA_032716605.1. Lineage (NCBI taxonomy): Eukaryota > Metazoa > Arthropoda > Malacostraca > Decapoda > Lithodidae > Paralithodes > Paralithodes platypus. The sequence continues at coordinate 33,279,268 of CM064582.1, forward strand.
GAGTGGATGGATCGGCGAGAGATATGAGTATGGATGTGCTTCTGGAAGGTGGTTCGGGGTGGGAGAGAGGACAGTAATTGTGTGTGATACCGTGTGCTGGGTGTTGTTTTGATATTTCTTGGTGTCTGTGGGTGTGTTGCCATGTAGTTTAGTGGGTGGTCTTGGTTCGTGGAGGCTACTGCCAGGAATTGAGTGCCTCTCATGATCACTGATCTTATGTATTGTTTATATACTGTGGTGGTAGTTTCTTTGTTGTGTCCAAATTTTGTGTGAGCAAGTGACCTGAGGGCGTTAAGTCTGGGTGTCATTTCTTTTTAATGTTTGTGGTGTGCTGTTTGAATGTCATATGAGTATCATATGTTACTCCTAGGATTTTGTGTGTGTGTGTATGTGTTAGGGGTGTGTTGTTTATGGTGAGTTGAGGGATGTATTTGTGTTCTGTCCAGCTTGTGAGCAGGGTTGCGGTGGATTTGGCTGGGGGTAGATTAAGTCTGTTTGTAGTGCACCAGCCATGTAGTGTGTTGAGATAGGGTTGAAGGAGATCTGTTGCTCTTTTTGGGTCATGGTGTGTGCATGTGAGTGTTATGTCATCTGCATAGGAGGCTAAGTTTATTTGGGGCGTATTGGGTGTAGTTATATCGTGCATGTACAGATTGAAGAGTGTGGGCGATAGGACGGATCCTTGTGGGACTCCGTTTGGAAAGTTTCTGATTTTAGATGACTGACCGGCAAAAGATACGTTTGCACATCTGCCTGCTAGGAAGTTGGCCAGCCACCTTTTTGTGTTGTTGTGCACGTTTGTGTTGTAGATTTTGTTTGTTAGGTTGTGGCGGGGGATGGCATCGAAGGCTTTACTAATGTCGAGTGTGGCTAATAGTGATCTGTGTGGTGGTCTAGCTGAGTTGATGCCATCTAAAGCTCTTTGTGTAAGGTCTGTGAGAAGAGTGTTTGTGGAGTGCAGTGGCCTAAAGCCATGTTGTGTTGGAGCTAGGGGTAGGTCGGGTGTAATTAGTTGTAACACTAGGCGTTCCATGACTTTGGAGGGGGAGCAAAGGAGTGTGATGGGGCGGTGCGAGGAGGGTAGCGTGGGGTCTTTGTTGGGTTTGGGGAATGTGGTGATGAGACCATGCTTCCAAATGTCTGGTATTGTGTTGTGTGAATAACTGTAGTTTGATATGTTAGTGAGTGCTTGTATGCCTTGTGGTCCCAGGTGTCTGAGGTGTATGTTGCTTATGTTGTCTAGGCCACAAGCGGGTGAGTGCTTGAGATTGTTGATGATATGCTTTGTCTGGTGATTGGTGAAGGGTGTATAGTCAGGGTCTGTGGGGAATTGTCTCTTACGTCGGATGACACGTCGGTCGTCTTTGTGAGGTTTTAGGTGACTGACATGTGAGAAGTGATTGATGAGAGTGTTTGCTTGTTGTTTACATGAAGGAGTAGAGTCTGTTGTTGTGATTGCAGCATGTGATTGTGTTGTGTTGCTGTTGGAAAGTGTGATGCTGTTTAGTGTTTTGTAGAGTTTTTTTGGGTTTGTTTTGTGATCAAGTGTTTGTAGGAAATTATTCCAATTTAGTTTTTGTTGTTCTTGTATTTTGTTGTTAGTTTGGGTGTTGAGTGCTTGGATTTGTTGTGTGATGTCTTGTGTGTGGGGTGCTGGGGAGGGTTTCAGTATGTTGCGTTGTCTGATGAGGTTTTGAATTTCTGGTGTGAAGTTGGGGTTGTGTCTTTTTCTGTTACCTCTTGGAATGTGTTTCTTGTCAGTGTTTTGGATAGTTTTATTGAGTATGTGTACAGCATTGTTGATGTTAGTCATGGGTGTACTGTTTAGAGTTGTGAAGTGTTGTTCTGTCTCATTTGTGAATGCTTTCCAGTTAGGTCTTTTATAATTGGTGTATGTGTGTTTGTGGTTAGCTGGGGTGAGTCTGGTTTTGGTGGTGATAATGATCGGGAGGTGGTCAGAGCCTAAGGTTCTGACCACCCTCCAGGATGTTGTGGGGGCGAGTTCTGGGGAGCAAAAGGTGATGTCTGGAGATGATGGGTTATAGAGGGCTTGGTGAGGAATATGGGTATGTTGATGGATGTCGTTAAGGATGATGAGGTTAACAGTTTGGTTTTGTAGTACCAGCCCTCTATCTGTGTCGGGGTTGTCGACAAACCAGGCCGACGTCTTGGCATTGAAGTCACCACCCAGGATGATGTATGAGGTGTTTGTGATGTGTTGTAAGTGTGGTCTGTATTCATTTGGTACTGTAGGGGATGTATGTGTTTATGATGGTTATGTTGGAGTTGTTGCCAGTGCATATTTTAATTGATTGTATTTCTGTTGTGTTATCATTTGGGGGGAGGAGGGATTTGGTTTGTACACTGGTAACTATGTATGATATTTCTTTGTGTACCAGGGTGATGAGTCCACCGCCTCCGCCGACAGCCCGGTCTTGTATGATGGTGGTGAAATCATGAAATGTGGGTGTTTTTTGTGTTGTGCGGAGTTTTGTTTCTTGTAAGATGGCAATGTGTATGTTGTGTTGTTTGATGAAGTGTGAGAGTTTCTTTGTGTTGATGCCATCTATGTTCAATTGGAGAATGTTAATGTTATGTGCACGATGTATGTTGGGTGCTGCTGCACGAGGATGGGGTGGGGGTGAGGGAGGGGGTGGGGGTGGGGGTGAGGGAGGGGTGGGGGGTGGGGAGGGGTGAGGGGGGGGGGGGGTGGGGGAGCAGATGGGGGTTGGAATGGATTAGGATGGGGTGTGGTATGTTGAGTTGAGGATGTGGATGGTATGGGAAGGTTAGGTGGGTTAGGGAGGAGAGGTGGACAGGTTTTAGGGGGGGAGTGGATGATATGGGAAGGTTAGGTGGGTTGGGGAGGAGAGGTGGACGGGTTTTAGGCGAGGGATTTGACTGGGAGAGGGAGGGGCATGAGGAACAGGTCCAGGTGTTCGTGTAGTGTTTCTTGGAGGCAAGTGTTGTGCAGGTGAAGTGGGTCCAGTTCCTGCATGAATTGCAGAGAACTGAGCCATTAGTGTGGCGCCTCGAAGCGATGGGTTTTGAGCAAGTTGGACATATGTATGTGTAGGTGGGTCCGGGGTTGCTCTCAATGTCTCCGGCTAGAAGAAGTCTTCGAGAAATGACAGCCGGAGAGTCATTTCTCGGTGTAGGAAAAACTGTGTGATGTGTGTGTGTGGTGTGAGGTGTGGAAATTCCCGGCGCGACCGAAGCCGCTCCAAGGACTCCTGTACGAGTAGGCATAATTGCCCGAAATTGCCTTCATTCCCTGCTCATTTTCATGCATAAGCAAAAGCCAGGGAGTAATACAATTATGTATTCGTGAAAGTACGGCAATAGCTTTCAAATTACTCCTGAATCATCCCTGTACGACGTCTGGTTTTCTTGTAAGGATCTTGCAAACGAAGGGCAAAATTGCTAAAAAATACCATATCCGATAGGCCTAGGCGAAATCGCTAATAATTACCAATTATTTTCTGTTTTCGCTATGTGTGACACTGCACATAAGTGAACTCTCTCTCACACAAACCTCAGTGTCGTGGCGGGGCCTGTAGGCTCCGGCTGACGTCCATCCGTGCTGCTTGCAAAAGCTGGCCTGGCTCACAGGCTACAAAATAGCCGGAAAATCGTCTCCGTCATATGAGGGGCCCCGTGGGAATGGGGTTAAGAAGTGTGGTTGTTTTGATTATTTGATAGGGTCACCATAAGGGTAATGGTGTGGCATTTGTTCTGTACAGAAGCTTGGCCTTTTTGGTTGGGGCTTCTTAGGAATGTGACCTTTTTCGTTAGCCATGGAGAAACTGCAGAGGTACAAATTATTATAAGCAACCTCATGTTAAAATTATTGTATTGATTGTATGCGTGTATGCCCCGACAGAGGATATACTTGAAAGAAAGAAAGAGGAGTTCTGGATGAATGTTGAGGCGTGCCTGGAGAAGTTTGACAAGAACGAAAGAATATTTCTGATTGGGGATATGAATGGTAAGGTGGGTGATAGGAAAGTTGAGGGAGTGGTGGGAGGGTGGGGGGTACCATCAGAGGTGAATGGGAATGGTAGTGCACTTGTGGACGTATGTGTGGGGAGGAGGCTGTGGATAGCCAACACCTTCTTCCGACACAGAATGATCCACAGGTACACGTGGAAACGGATGTTGATGATGAAGGATAAGACAGTGGTGGAACGAAAGTCATTGATTGATTATGTATGTGTGGATGAACGAATGAAGAAATCTGTGATGGATGCTAGGGTGTATAGGGGTATTGGAGGGGGTCTGTCTGATCATTATGTAGTGGCAGCTAAGGTTAGGATACAAAAGAAGTGGGTGAGGAGAGCTGGAGGGAGGCGAGAGGAGGGTGGAATGGTGAGGAGGGTGGAGAGGTTGCAGGAGGAGGAAGTTAGGGAGGAGTACAGGAGAGCAGTGGAAAGACGACTAGGTGGGTTCGACCTGGAAGTTATGGAGGAAGTGGAGGAGATGAGCAAGGTGTTTAAGGATGAGATCTGTGCAGCATGTGAGGAGGTGTGTGGAGTGAGGAGAAGAGGGAGGGGAGTGAAAGGTACAGCATGGTGGACAGAAGAGGTAAGAATAGCTGTGGAAGAAAAGAAGAAAGCATATAGAGAGTGGTTGGGTAGTAGAGGGAATGAAGATTCCGAGAGACAGAAACGAGCACCTGAGTGTAAAATGGAGGGAGAGTAAGAAACTGTTCTGGGAAGAAGTCAAGAAAGTTAGGGAAGGTAGCAAGGGAAACAGTAAGGGTGTGAAAGATAAGAATGGGAGAATGCTAGCCGAGAAGCAAGAGAGAGTCGAAAGATGGAGGGAGTACTTCAGTGAGTTGCTAAATGTAAGGAATGAAGAGCCAGCAAACATAGCTGGATATGGTATGGGAGGGAGAAGAAGAGAAGTAGTGGAGGAGGAGGTGGGGATCAGGAGGTCAGAAGTGTGGGAAGCCATGAAAAGAGTGAAGTTGGGGAAAGCACCAGGAACAGATGGAGTGTGTGGGGAAATGTTGAGGTATGGTGGTGAGATAGTGATAGAATGGGTATGGAAAATGTGCAAACTAGCATGGGAGAAGGGGAGTGCACCCGATGACTGGAAGACTGGCATAATAGTCCCCCTATATAAGGGCAAAGGGGAAAGAGGAGTGTGTGGTAACCACCGAGGAATATGTCTTCTAAGTGTAGTAGGGAAGGTATACAGTAGGGTACCGGTAGTGATTGAGAGAGTGAGAGTGAGAATGGAGAAATGGATAGGCGACGAGCAGGGAGGTTTTTAGGAAGGGAAGAGGATGTGTAGATCAGATTTTTACCCTGAATTGTGTTGTGGAGAAGTATCTGGAGAAGAAACAAAAGGTGAATGTTGCCTTTATGGACTTGGAGAAGGCCTATGACAGAGTGGATAGAGAAGGTTTGTGGAAAGTACTTAGAATATACGGAGTAGAGGGCAAGTTGCTGAAAGCAGTGAAGAGCATGTATGAGGGTGTAAAGGCGGCAGTACGTGTGGAGAGTGAGCAGAGCGAGTACTTTGACCTGAATGTTGGTTTGAAACAGGGGTGTGTGATGTCCCCGTGGTTGTTTACTGTATATATGGATGGAGTCATAAAAGAAATACTATCAAGAGCAGTGGATGTTGGTGTATCGCTGAAAAGGGAGGGAATTGAGTGGAAGCTACCTATACTGCTGTTTGCGGATGATACAGTTCTGATGAGTGATAATGAATGGGAGTTGCAGGGTCTGGTAAATGAGTTTGGAACAGTGTGCGAAAAACGGAATTTGAAGGTAAATGCGGGGAAGAGCAAGGTTATGGTCTTCGAAAGGGGTGAAGTCACAGAGTGTGAGGTGAAGCTGAACGGTCAGGCTATGGAGATTGTCAACTCTTTTAAGTATCTGGGCAGTGTGTTGAGTAAAGATGGGACTATGGATGAAGAAGTGCGGGAGAAGGTACAACAGGGGAAGAGGGTTGTAGGAACGCTAAAAGCAGTAACAAGAAATAGGGTGGTCAGTATGGAAGTGAAGAAGTCCTTGCATGACAGTGTGGTAATCCCGACACTGACTTACGGAAGCGAAGCATGGACGTTGGTTGAGAGACTCAGACCAAGAGTGAGAGCAGTGGAAATGATATTACTTAAGGAGTGCGTGCGGAGTTACATGGAGGGATAGACAGACTAATGAGGAAGTAAGAAGGAGGTGTGGTGTGGAGGTAGATGTGCTGGAAAGTGTGAAAAGGAACAACTTGAGATGGTTCGGCCATATGGAACGTATGGAAAGCGAGAGAATGACTAAGAGGGTGTATGAGAGCGAGGTGGAGGGACAGAGAGGGAGAGATAGACCGAATGAGAGGTGGAAGGATGGAGTGAGGAAGTACATGAACGAAGGCGGTGCTGGTTGGGGGGAGGGGCGTCGACTGACTGGGGACAGAGGTGCATGGGGCGGTTTGTTCTTGGCCACCCCTTCGGGGATCACGGCGTCAGGCAATAGATGATAGATAGAGGTTAAAAATATCTTATATATTTTTGTTTACTTGGCATTCCTCTTCCTCTATGTATCTAGCAATTTAACCCCCTCAAACTCCTTATGACGCAATGGTGTGGTAATTACCCCGGGCCAAAAAGCTCTAAAAGACGATCGAGTGATAACTCAAGCCAGCTTGAAATACGCAGGCGTTTCGTTCATGGTTACCCCTTCGGGGATCAAGGTGTCCGGCAATATATACCGGTAGGCTATAGATAAATTCATTTTTGGGCTATTTCTTCCATTTTATTTATCCTGTTAAAGTGCTTGATTGATTTTTGTGCTAATGTAGTTAGTATTTGGTGTAATTTCACATATTTCAGCTAAATCTGGAGAGCACATGCAATTTATTTGTGCATGTTCAGTAAGTATTGCTGGGGAAAGGGTTAACGTATTCATCTTTTGGGGTATTTATTCTGTTTTTATCCTGTTTCTGTGATTTATTGAGTTTTGTGCTAATGTAGTTGGTATTTGGTATAATTTTACATATTTTAGATAAATCAGAAGAGCACATGCAAAATATTTAGGCATTTTCAGTTAGTATTGCTGGGGAAACGGTTAACATACAGTATTCATCATAGGAAGGGAATAGGATGTGTAGCTCAGATCTTTGCCCTGAAATATGTTGTGGAGAAATATCTTGAGAAGGGACAAAAGTTGTATGCTGCCTTCATGGACTTGGAGAAGGCCTATGACAGAGTTGATAAAGAAGGTACCGGTATGTAGAAAGTACTTGGAATATACGGAGCAGATAACAAGTTGCTGAAAGCAGTGAAAAGCATGTATGAGGGTGCAAAGGTGTCAGTATGTGTTGAGAATGAACAGAGCGAGTTCTTTGATCTGAATTTTGGGTTAAAGAAAGGGTGTGTGATGTCCCCGTGGTTGTTCAATATATACTGAACTGTATATGGATGGAGTCATAAAAGAAATGCAAGGATGAGCAGTGGATGTTGGTGTACCACTAATAAGGGAAGGAAACGAGTGGAATGGCAGAGTTGATAGAGAAGGTATGTGGAAAGTACTGTACTGAGAATATATGGAGTAGATGGCAAGTTGCTGAAAGCAGTGAAGAGTATGTATGGGAGTGCAAAGGTATCAGTATGTGTGAAGAATGAACAGAGGGAGTTCTTTGATCTGAATGTTTGGTAAAGCAAGGGTGTGTGATGTCCAGATGGTTGTTCTCTATACAGTATATGGATGGAGTCATAAAAGAAATACAAGGAAGAGCAGTGGATGTTTGTGTACTGCTGTTTGCTGATGATATGAATGGGAGTTGCAGGACTTGGTAAATATTTTTGGAACAGTGTGCGAAAAATGGAATCTGAAGGTAAATGCGGGGAAGAGCAGGTTATGGTCTTCGAAAGGGGTGAAGCCACAGAGTGTGAGGTGAAGTTGAACGGTCAGGCTATGGAGATTGTCAGCTCATTTAAGTATCTTGGCAGTGTACAGAGTAAAGATGGGAGTATGGATGAAGAAGTGTGGGAGAGGGTGCAACAGGGGAAGAGGGTTGTAGGAATGCTGAAAGCAGTAACATGAAATAGGGTGGTCAGCATGGAACTGAAGAAGTCATTGCATGACAGTGTGGTAATCCCGACACTGACTTACGGAAGCGAAGCATGGACGTTGTTGGAGAGATTCAAACCAAGAGTGAAAGGGATGGAAATGAGTTACTTGAGAAGTGTGTGCAGAGTTACATGGAGGGATAGACAGACGAATGAGGAAGTACGAGAGAGGTGTGGTGTGAATGTACTGGAAAGTGCGAAAAAGAACACCTTGAGATGGTTCGGCCATGTGGAACGTATGGGAAGCGAGAGAATGACTAAGAGCGTGTACGAGTGAGGTGGAAGGACAGAGGGAGAAATAAACCGAGAGAGAGGTGGAAGGATGGAGTTAAGAAGTATATGCGTGAAAGCGGTGCTGGATGGGAGGAGGGGCGTCGACTGACTGGGGACAGAGGTGCATAGGGGTGTTTCGTTCGTGGCCAATCCTTCGGGGATCAAGGCGTCCGTCAATAGATAGATAGATAAATTCATCTTTAGGGCTATTTCTTACATTTTCTTTATCCTGTTAGTGTACTTTATTAAATTTGTTGGTAATGTAGTTGGTAATTGGTGTAATTTTACATATTTCAGATAAATGATGTCAACAGAATAACAAATGATGAGCTGAAGAGACGTTTAGGTATAAGAGTATTAGCGAGGAGATGCGTACAAGTAAACTGGGATGGTATGGACATGTGGAGAGAATGGATGAACAAAATTGGGTGAAAAGATGCAGGTCTGCGATTGTGGAGGGAGCTGCACCAAGGGGTGGACCGAGTAAGACCTGGGATCGGACTATACGTGCCGATCTCAAATCCAAAAACTTGACAAGTAAAGCATCCCTTAACAGGGTTGCCTGGAACGCCGCCATTAGGAAAAGAGACTGAAACTGCACATCTGTGTAGAGCACTCAGTCTTAAAATGTTATGTACGTATGTATGTATAAATCTGAAGAGCAAATTTTTTTTTTTTTTTTTTTAATAGACAATGAACGGAGGAAGGAAAAACACAGATAAAACAAAAAGGTCCATGTGCCTAAAGGCATCCTCCATTCATAAAATGTTTGTAACAACTGGATTTAAAAACATTTGTAGATTGTAAGTTTGTGGAAAGCAATTCGAGGGAAGTGAATTCCAAAGAGTAGTAGTTCTAGGGAAAAATGAATTTTGATAAGCAGAAGTTCTGCATTGTGGAGGAGAGAGTGTAAATTCATGGGCGCTCTCAGCTGCCCTAGTTCTACGGGGAAAGATGTGGAGAGGCGGCACAATTGAAGCAAGTTCCTCGGAACAATTGCTGTGAAAATATCTGTAGAATAATGCAAGGGATGCAACATTTCTTCGTATGGATAATGTAGGAAGGTCCTGTGTGATTGCAGGGTTATTGATTAATCTAATAGCTTTATTTTGAATTTTGTCCAACTGCCTCAATGCAACCACTCCACTTCCACTCCACAGAGGTGAACAGTAATCCATCTGAGAACGCACATGACTTATATATATTACGGCCAACTGCTCGTCAGTGAAGAATTCTCGAACTCTGTACAGGAGTCCCAGTTTTTTAGAGGCATTCTTAGCAATGCTTCTAACATAATGTGTCCAGCTCAAGTTAGTAGTTAATGTTACACCGAGAATGTCAATACTAGGGGAAGTGGGAATATTTACATCATTAAAAATATATGGGAGTCAGTGAGATTCTGTCGGTTAGAAAATTGAATGTACAGTACTTGGTTTTCTGTGCATTAAAGGAAACTAGATTCTTTTGTCCCCATTCTTCAATTCTAGAAAGGTCCTGGTTCAGAGAAATTGCAGTGCCTATTTTTGAATTTATAAGATCGGGATGGGTGAAAGAATTGGTAAATGTGAAGGAACTGTGGAGTGTTGAGTCATCTGCGTAGGAATGTATTGGATATGAGTGGTAGATATGAGATCATTGATATCTATTTAGGCATTTTCAGTCAGTATTGCTGGGTAAAGGGTAAACATATTAATCTTTTGGAGTATTTCTTCCATTTATTTATCCTGTTAGTGAGTTTTATTGATTTCAGTGCTACTGTAGTGGTATTTGGTGTAATTTTACATATTGTAGATAAATCTGAAGAGGACATGCAATATATTTGGGCATTTTCAGTCAGTATTGCTGGGGAAACGGTTAGCATACTGTAGTCATCTTAGGAAGGGAAGAGGATGTGTAGCTCAGATTTTTGCCCGGAAATGTGTTGTGGAGAAATATCTGGAGAAGCGACAAAAGTTGTATGCTGCATTTATGGAGTTGGAGAAGACCTATGACAGAATTGATAGAGAAGGTATGTGGAAAGTACCGGTACCGGTACTGAAAATATACGGAGTAGATGGCAAGTTGCTGAAAGCAATTAAGATTATGTATGAGGGTGCAAAGGTGTCAGTATGTGTGGATAATTAACAGAGCGAGTTCTTTAATCTGAATGTTGGGTTAAAGCAAGGGTGTATGTGATGTCCCGATGGTTGTTCAATATATACCAGTACAGTATATGGATGGAGTCATGAAAGAAATACAAGGAAGAGCAGCGGACATTGGTGTACCGCTGATAAGGGAAGGAAACGAGTGGAAGTTGCCTCAACAGTACAGTACCGGTACTACTGTTGCTGACAACACAGTTCTGATGAGCGATAGTGCATGGGAGTTGCAGGGTCAGGTAAATATGTTTGGAACAGTGTGTGAAAAATGGAATCTGGAGGTAAATGCTAGGAAGAGCAATATTATGGTCATTGAAAGGGGTGCAACCATAGAGTGTGAAGTGATGTTGAACGGCTATGAAGAATGTCAGCTCATTTAAGTATTTGGGCAGTGTGTTGAGTAAAGATGTGAGTAGGCCTATGGATGAAGAAGTGTGGGAGAAAGTGTAACAGGGGAAGAGCGTTGTAGGAATCCAGTAAGAAGAAATAGGGTGATCAGCATGGAAGTAAAGAAGTCCCTGCATGACAGTGTGGTAATCCCGACATTGACTTATGGGAGGGAAGCATGGACGTTTCTGACTGGGATTGATCATTGATAATCATCGGTTATGCTAGTTGGAAAATTAGTGGGGTAGAATGTAGAGTTCGGGTGTACCGCCAGCCTTGTTTACACTACGCGGAGCGGCGGCGGATGCTGGCCATCATGTTCCCGTCTATTTGACTGCTTTTGGATACAATAATAGGTTGAGGGGGGTCACCCCCCCATGACATATTGTCATCATATATATTGCCAGCAGGAGGCAAATAACCGAAAAAACGCCTTCAAAATAGACGCGAACTAAAGGCTGGTTCACACATAGCCGAGTCGGTGCGCGAGTCCAACACGAGTGATGAAATTTTGCTATTCAGCAATGACTCGTCGATACTCCTCAACACTCGTATAGACTCGTGCTACGCTCGTGTATACTCGACACACTCGTGGGTACTCGCCACGGGGTCCAAAAATGTCATGCATGCATGAAATTTTTGGGTCCCGTGGCAAGTACCCATGAGTGTGGCCTAAATACGTGTAGACTCGTGTACATACGTGTTTGACTCTGAATAACTCTTCGTTATTCGTGTTAACTCGTGTTGACTCGTGTAAACCCGTGTAACACTCTTTGGTGATTCGTCGCTTTTCGTCATCATTTCGACGTTGACGAAGCAACACGTGTCTACACGCAACAACACGTATGTAACACACATGCAACACATATCAACAAGAGTAGAAAGCACGAATGTGAGTGCCAAAATTTGGTGCCCCCATGATGCCAGAGTTTACACGATTCAAACACAAGTGAAAACACGAGTAAACAAGAGTAAACACGATCCACTGAGAAAAAAACACGAGTGTAACACGAAAAAGCAAGTGTCATTTGAAATACCGTTATTTCAAAAATGTAGGAAGAATCAACGAGAGTTTACACGGATGTAACACGAGTCAACACGTGTGCAACAGAGATCCAACGAGAGTCAACGCGTTGTCTTTCGTGTTGATCCGTATAAAAATTGTGTTGATCCGTGTAACAATCGCGTTGACTCGTCCATACTCTTTGTTTACGTGCCCTGGAATGTGGCCATTATTTTTCAAATTTTTGACACTCGTGTTGGGTTCGTGTTACACTCGTTTTGACTCTCAGTTACTCGTACAAACTCTTGCATGAACACGTGTTGACTCGTATTGAATCGAGTTAACTCGTGTTACACTCGCCTTGACTCGGGAACAATTGCTACTCGTGGCCGACTCAGCCTCCAGCGACGGCGATAATCGACGAGTGTGACTCGTGTTGGACTCGCGCACCGACTCGGCTATGTGTGAACCAGCCTTTAACCACGGTGATCGACATATGTAAACATTACGGCGGCGGTGGCGGCGTCGGACACTTGCGATAATGTTCCCGTCTATTTTGAATGCCATTGGATACAATAATATGTTGAGGGGGGGCTTTGCCCCCATGACGTGTTGTCATCATCATATATATTGCCAGTAGGGGGCAAACAACCAAAAAAATTGCCGCAAAGCCCTCCCCTCAACATATTATTGTATCCAATGGCAGTCAAAATAGACGGGAAAATGATGGCAAGCTTCCGTCGCCGCTCTGCGCAGTGTAAACAATGGTGGTGGTACGCCCGAACTCTACATTCTACCCGGCTAGGCCTATATTATAGGCTACAATAAATAAGTAGGCTAGGCTAGTTTTTCTATAGGCTATGCCTAGTCTAATATTACAATTTAAGGTAGCATTCAAGTTGACTACAGCAGGACTTACCCTTGACCAGGTATAGGCTATCCTAGTGTTTAATAGGCCTATACCCCTTTGAAATGACATTAGCCTAGTCTAACCTAACAACCATACCTAACCTATTATAGTAGGCTATTATGGGTGGGGGCTGCTGCCCCCACACCCCAATTTTTGGTGTATTTGTCTATTTTGTCTGTGAAGTGGGAATTTTTTCAATTTGTCGATAACGAAAATCCTCCATGCGGACTATAGCTTATGGAGAAAAATATGGCGAATCTATTGTTGTCTATTATCTCTAATAAATTGTTTCTCATAATGCTGCAGTAGTGTCGTTTAACCCTTTACGAGCGGCCTATGCGTTTATTTATATGTACCGCCCAGCGGGGTGTTTTTAGCCAAAATAGGGCTGTTTACGTGATCATTTTCATGCCTAAATAAGACCCAGAACGTAAAACAAGTATCTATCCCTGAAAGGGCATAAACAGAGCTTTCGAATGACACCATAACGATCCTTTTATGATGGCTAGTTTTCTTGCAATAACCGTGCAACGCGAGTGCAAAAAGCATGTAATTAGCCACTTTCCCGATACAATTCCGTATATAGCGAGTGAGAGAAGGAGGAGGGAGGTGAGATTCGTGTCAGTAGGTTCGCCGCGGTGGTCTGGAGCAGTCATACGCTCGCTAGTCTCCTGCCACCACTTGTCTCTCTCTCTCAGCAACATTACGTGCTGAAATTGCCACTCGACCTATGTCGAGCGCCGCCACATAGTCCAGCTTTATTAAATCCGACTTATGTTGCACCCCGACTTTTAGGGGTTAAAATACCAACCATTTAATTGTGTGCCTTTAAAAATGACCTAAATTAGGCTATAGGCTACTGGAAGATTAGAAGAATCTTTAAGAAAGACTAGGTTAGGGTTATTGTCGTGCCAAAGCTAGATTATAGCCTAAATATAAACGGAAGTGAACAAAATGAAATATGCCGAAAAAAATCGACGTCATAATAGACGCGAAGTTAACCGCGACGATCGCCCTATGTAAACATGACGACCGTACACCCGGTAACTACATCCATCCCATTAAAAGTTACTGTGGGACACCAAATATGTTGAGGGGATCTCTGCGGCTCTGCCCCCCCACGTCGGCCCGTCACGTATTATGATGTACGGTAAGTCATCATCATCTGTGCTAATTCATAGGATCCCCAATTAAGGACAAAGTCAATCAACAGACGAAATAAGCTCCCAAATTACAATAACATAGTGGCCCGCCGTTTATGGGCGACTTTTTACACGTCATTTTAAATGTTACTTTCCTGCCCTGGTCTAGGCCTAGTAGATTGTCCAAAGAATCAAACTTAAATTAAAAGGAAGTAGCCTAGCCTACAGTTTATAGGAAGGCTATTCCAACATGCATTCCAGAACTTAGGCTAGCCTAGGCCTAGGCTATATGAAAATTTGTGGGTGGTCTGCCAAAAAAGAATCACTAGGCCTATTAGGCTATGGGTAGGCTAGTATGGGGTGCATTTTGCAAATTTTCTGAACTCTTAGGCCTAGGCTAGGCTAAATTAAAACTCACAAAATCTGAGTAAAACCAGCACTAGAATTTTGTCTTGTCTTGTCTTGGGGCAACCTCAGGCGAATACTCGCCCACTCGGCCCTACCGTAGTCGCGGAGATCCTATGTCACAATTAAATTAGTTTATAGTTAAGGTTAAAATTCACCACCGTGTCACTTTCATTCTAGGTCATTCGTAGAACCGTAACACTGTAAAGGCAACAACCCAATAGCAGGTCATCAGGTGGTGAACCAGAGACCTACAAACCACACGGTACTAGGGCCAGAGCAATGTCTTGAAGCGAGGTGCCCTTATCAACCAACCCCAGACAATCCAGTAGGAGCTGTCGGAAGGAATCCATCTTTGAAGCCAGAAAGGGACGCCCATCCACATGCTCAGTGATGGGACGAGGCGAGGCTTAGGAGGCATATGTAGAACGACCAGATGTAGGATGTGGAGGGGAAGGGGTACCGTACGACGATACATGGGATGCGGAGACAGCGGAGGGAGGAGCTCGTCAAAGTCATACGGTTCCTCAGGACCTCAACAATAACCGGGGGACGGCCGGTGCGGGCAATGGTCGATCGCTGTAGTTAATATAAGTTCGCGTCTATTTTGACGGCGATTTTTGTTGTAGTTAGGCTAGGCCTAGGCTATTTGCCCCCTGCTGGCAATATATATGATGATGACAATATGTTATGGGGGGGCGATTGACCCCCTCAACATATTATTGTATCCAACGATCTCTAACCTCTAATCTCTAATTTGACTGTGGTTATTTGCCCCTGCTGGTGATATATATGATGATGACAATAAGTCATAGGGGGATAAAGCCCCTTCAACCCATTATTGTATCTCACGGCCAGGCGTTGGGTAAATTGTTTTGTTACCGGCCGGCGGATTGAGGGTGGCTTTACCAAGTTTACCCCAGCAGTTAAATTAGAAGCGAATGTAGGCCTAACTGTGAGCGTGCAACTAGGCTATATAAACAAAGCTTTTGGTATGCCCACAACTACAACTCTTACCAAAACTGCAATTAGCCTATTTTTGTTTTGTTTTTTCAGTCTAGGCTAAATTGGTGAGGCTAGGCTAAATTATTTAGCTGCAATTAGCCTAGCCTATTTTTGTTTGTTCTTTCAGTCTAGGCTAAATTGTGGTAGGCTAGGTTAAATTCTTTAACATGTGTACTATTGTGTAGGCCTGTGCTTTCCAATAGAAGTAAAAATATGTAGCATAGCCTAATGCAATTTTACTAAAACCCAAGCCTACCTGAATATAGCCCTATGCAGAGCTCAAAAGCAAAAAAAAAAAAAAAATATGTTGAGCAGTGAAATAAAATTAAGCTAGGCCTAGGCCTGGTTTCTCATAGGCCTAATAACCTAATGAAGTATACTATAGCCTAACCTAATTTAAGTTATTTCACAAAATACTAATAGGCCTACCCAGCCCTCCTCATGCATTATTTTCCATTGTAAAATAAGTTTGTGATACACTACGAAAGATTATTCAACATGGAATTTGAATGGAATAGAGAAGCTTAGCAACGAAAAGCCAATACTCCCCCCTCCCTGTGATTGTGCCAGCTTTTGTAAGCAGTGCAATAACTTAATGAAGGACAGAAAAGCTGCAGGATGCTCTGGCATTCTAGCCAAGATGATTAAGGTCTCAGGTGAGAAAGGAGTAGGTGTGTTCAATGAGCTAATTAACTTCATCATCAGAGAGGAAGTAATCTCTGATGAATGGCACAAAAGTATATTACAGTATATACTGTATACGAGCAAAGGGGACTCATTGGATAGGGAAAATTATAGGGGCCTGAAAATACTTGATCAAGTCATGAAGGTCTGTGAGAAAGTCTTTGAAGGTATGATATTGACGATATGCAGTTTGGTTTCATGCTAGGACACGGCACAAATCAAGTCATGAAGGTATTTGTGTGATAATGAAGTTGTATGAGGACTCACAAACGGCAGTGAGGGTAAAAGATGTACCGGTACTGAGTGATGAGTTTTCAGTTCGCGTCGGAGTCCACCAGGGCTCTGTGTTAATGAAGTCCTTTCCTCTTTTTTTTTTTATGGTTCTGGAGGCACTATCTGGTGATTTCAGAGTTGGGCTCCCCTGGGAACTGCTATAAGGGTCCTGAAAATGCTTGACTAAGTCATGAAGGTCTGTGAGAGAGTCTTAGAAGGTATGATAAGGGAAAGATACTGTATGTACTGTATGTACTTAAAAGATAGGGACCTGATGTTCTGTTTGCAGACCGCTGAGACCGGGAGAAGGCCTTTGATAAGGTGGCCAGAGAAGTTGTGCAGTAGGCTAGGAGAAAACTTGGCGTTGAGGAGTGGCTGGTGCATGTGATAATGAAGATGTACGAGGACTCACGAACGGTAGATATATATATATATATTTATGACATCTTGTATATACAGCATATATATATATTTATGACACCTTGTATATATATATATATATATATATATATATATATATATATATTTATATATTACTTTATTTGTGTGTACAATAGAATTATTTCTGAATTTATTACTTGATGATAACCTGGCTTTCTTGTTTTGTTTTTTCAGTGTCAACCCAGGAGCCATATAATCCCTTCTCGTTGGAAAGGGTTGTGGCCCTACCAGGTAAGTAAAATTGACAACCTTCATGACTGACATGTCTTCTATGAACATTATACATTTATTGGCAAGGAAAATTATATAAAAGTGTTGTATATTGTGGCAAAGATAAACAACTGTATAAACATTCTCATATATTTACATAACAATAACAATGCATGGAAACAATTGCGCATACCTCGCGAACCAATTACGCTATATTATTTTGGTTTTCACCATTAGAAAGAGCATAATTTTCCAATAACGGTGATATAAACAGTTATATACGTATCCGAGCAAAAAACCAACGCCGAGGTAGGGAACAGCTCGGAACCCGGCTAGCATCGGCGGAACAGAGACGGGTGAAGCGTAAATATTCGCATTTTGGCTCTTCATTCTAAATGTTCATAGCGCAAAAAGTATTTGTCGTAGGAACTTCTAGTTTGTTTTATACTCATCAGCATTATTTTTCGTATCCATACAGCCTAAATTTAAAACCATACACTTCGTAGCAACGAAATAAATCGAAAATGTTATAAACCATATCAATCAAAATCATAGTTTATTTTGTCGGTCAATGCTTGAGAACTATTGAAGATAAACAATTTCTGTTTTCAGATTTGGAAAGAGGAGAAAAAATACTATTATTTGAGCAAAACAGAATATATGGTCATCACTCACAATTTAGAGATAAGACGGTGTGAAGACAATTGCATGGTAAATAATTGTATTCCGGACTCATTTACACTTTCATATTTCGATTTATTTACATTTTGTTTTGTTTTATCATGTACTATAAATATTCCTCTTTCCATTGACATAATGATACATCACAATAAACAGCATTCTGGTGGGTGAAAATACAGAAAAACACAAGGCTTCGAAAACTTGCCCAGCCTGATATTTCATGGCAAATTAGAGAAGGTCTTACCATAAGTTACATATATAAGTTACCGAATCACCTAAATCCAAAAATACACAAAATATATAAAATGTTCCTTATAGCAACTACAGACACACCTATTGTGAGTTGTTTGATCACATACAGCACGTGCTATAGGGATTTATGTAGGAGTAGAATGGGTCGTAGTAGTGCTATAGTTTGAAACCTTGTTTTACCTAAATTGAAAGAAAAAAGAAAAAAAAAAAAAAAAAAAAAACGTTTGACCTAGTTTTATGGTCACATACACCTGTGCCAAATTGCATTTACATTGGAAGTAAGGCCTGGAAGTTAGTAAATAACCGGTTGGTCCCCTTAACCTAAGAAGTGCGCATGGGGGGTATGAGACACCACACTCCTGTGCTGACGTATTTGAGCTGTTCCCATCACTAACATCATTATTTTACCATAAATAGCATTAATACTTATCCATATGCACCTATTATAGGTTGATTATAAAGGTATTAACCTGTTACAACAATAAAATAAGTGGAAACAGTGTTTGGATGGTCAAAATCGGCGATACAGGCCGGGAGTTACATAATGTATGGCTGAGGCAACCTCCCTACCCTCCACCCCTCCCCTTGTCTGGAGAGACACTGTTCCACAAGTCTCTTTCTTGCTCTTTCCCACGCTTGGTAACAGTGATGACAACGCCCTACTACCAACTCGCTAATGTTAGCACGAAAATTAACCACAGAATAAGGGAATAACAGGGAAAATAGGTGATAACTGAAGGAGGGGAGGAAAGTGGGGAAGGAGGAGAGGTGGAGGAGTGATATTTGGCATGGCCCAGGGGCAAACAAATTTTTTTTTTTTTTTTTTTTTTTTTTTTTTTTTTTTTGGGTGTTCTAAATATATATATTTTTCCCTTACTCTTAAGAGTCTTCCCGCAGTCCGCCGGGGGAACTCTTAAGAGTCTCCCTGCAGTTCCCGGGTTAAGAGCTTTAATGTCAATTCCTACAGGAATTGGTTTTTACACCATACCCGAAAGAGGATTTATGGAGTTCGGATCTTACTCTCAACCATCTGAACAATTTTACCAGCACACCTAAACTTTGTTAGATGCGGGAATACCCTCCCGAAAATATCAAGCCCTGGTGGGGGCTCGAACACTTGACCCTTGGGTTGTGAGGCAGACACCTTACCAGTTAGACTAACGGCCCAGTTGGCAACTTGCTTGAACGGCTGGCAACTCCACAACCCAACCCAAGCGTGTCTCACATACACTCCCTAGCTGTTCTCTCCTATCCCAGGACAAGGAAGGGGATAAGAGAGTACAGGGGGTGTAGTGAGAACTCGCTTGGGTTGGGTTGTGGAGTTGCCGGCCGCTCAAGCGAGTTGCCAACTGGGCCGTTAGTGTGCCTGCGCATGTCTAGCACAAGGTGCGTGTATGCACCGCTCAGTGAAGTTGACTCACCATTCCCGTTCACCTCTCTGACAGACACCGGTCATTCGGCTCAGGCTTGTTCCTCTTTGTTCGTTCCTCTCTATTTGGAGCCTTCGCTTCCCGGAAGGTGAAGTAGTGTAAAGTCAGTGAAAATAGGTTATCCTAACAGTAATCGGATGCGGAAATACCCTGAGCCGACCAGGCCAAGAGGGATATCTCTATTGGTCTAACTGGTAAGGTGTCTGCCTCACAACCCAAGGGTCGACAGTTCGAGCCCCCTCCAGGGTTTTATATTTTCAGGAGGCTATTACCGCATCTAATGAAGTTTAGGGGTGTTAGTAAAATTGTTCAGATGGTTGAGAGTAAGATCGGAGCTCCATAAATCCTCTTTCGCGTATCGTGTAAAGACCAATTCCTAAATAAGCATTTGGTATGGCCTTAATGGTAACATCTAATAACCTCCCTTCAACGTCCTTAGCCCTAAGCTTTCTACTCTTATTGATCTCAATGGTTCAATCACTAGGGACTGGTAGATCCCCCGATACGGTAACTTAACTCCCTGCGACATATTATGTTCCAATAAGTCCGAGGAGGCGGGAGCCCCAGGATCATTGCCACTGCCGCGCACTACACTCAAAACAACACTGCGGCCGTTAGAATTATCGGAGGTGAATGAGGTTGCCACCAACGGTTTTATCGTGAGGTAACTTATCGGACTTACTGAGCTCCATATGACGCTAGTGCGTCATATAACTTATTATAAAGGTATAGAGATAAGTCCATATGACGCGATCGCGTCATATGAGTTTTGGGTGGACTTATTCATATGACGCGATCGCGTCATATATGTCGCAAGGAGTTAATTGTGCCAGGTGCTGTTTCTGTGGTATTGACGGAATCCATGAACAATCTGGCCCGTAAAGGAGAGGCATAGGGCCTTTCCTCTGCGGGAGCGTATCAAGAGGGGCTGGAGTAATGTCTGCAATGACACAGACGTAAGTGGTAGTCTAAGAGGCCGGCACTGGTGTGCTTCTGGCCGTGGTCTTCGCCGGAGTTATTTCTTTCATCATATTCGTCAAGTCATCTTCAAAGACCATGAAATTCGCACACTGCAAGGCCTGCTGCAGGACTATAAGCGCATTATCTCAAATCACGGACATAACTCAGTAGTAAAATCCAGCTACTTAACCTGACAAGCGCGATATAGACCTAGGTGCTAGGGTAGTTATTTGTGCATTTCTAGCCCTGGATTCTGACAGAATTCGTTATATTTACAATATAAAGCATTATTTGTTTTCGGTATGCTTTTATTTTACATATATGATGTATATATGAACCTTCAAGAGTGCTAAAATAAGTGGGAAAAGCATTTGGGTGGTGAAAAACGAAGATATTGGCCACCCGGTCATAATCTCAGGCGAGAGAGAGCCACAGGCAGCCCTCCCCTCTCGCTGTCTGGGAGTCAACTGAGACGAGCGGGGCGGTGTGTGCCGGTGTCTGGGTGTTGCATAACGATCTTTATGCAACCCACTTGTGCTACATTATCGCGGGAGAGAAAAATAACCGATAAATGATGATAATAAGAGGATAAATAGGTGATAATTGAGGAGGGGGGGGAGGGGGGAATAAGGTGGGGAAGGAGGGGAGGGGGAGGGGTGAGAAACACATGGATGAGTACTAGAGGGGAATTATTTCACCTAGAGACAAAATCCTTTGTTTTGATAGGCCCTTTTTTTTTTTGGAAGGCTTTTTTTATGGTCTTGCTTCCGTGAGGCCTATCGCGTTCCCTATAGGAAGCCTTCCGTGAGGCCTATCGCGCTTGCCGGGTTAAAGGAAATTCTCGTCAATGAATTTGGGGAAGACATCGGATTTCATGAACGCATTCAAAAGAATGTGAGTGAACTGGTATATGATACAACAGCAGCAGGTACATACATCGAGGCGGCAATATCTTCATTGGGTGTCAGCAATGATCAGTTGGTGATGAATGTTGCGGCACGACTCAAAGAGCAAGTCATCAGGACAAATACCTGGCTCCCATATATACACGAGTTGGAGAGAGAAGAAGACTTCAGTGAGCTCCTGCTGAAGCTGCTCACATGGCTGAAACACCCAAATAAGTCTGCAATTGATGACAGTCCATCCGTCCGATCGATTACATCAATCCTCACAAGCTACATCACTGGAAAACGCACTGCATTTGAGATAAATCTCTCTGTCTTGCTACATGGACTGACCAAGAGTAGGGAGATAGTCGACATAATGCACAAAGATGGACTGGGCATCAGTTACAATGACGTACTTATGCTGCGAGATTTTTGGGTGGTCAATGACCTCAAGTGCTCATCTGATTGCCCCTTCGAACTAGCTGAGGGTAAGCCTGCTATCGCTATAGTCGACAACGATGACTTCAAGAGTGACACACTGACCGGTGCTGGCCAGTCACACCGCACTAATGTCATGTTTGTGCCGCCAGAATAATTTGATACAGAACTTCCTTCCGAGAATCACGAGGATAGACCAGTTCCCGGTGCCAACTTTGCATCAAACCTCTCGACAACTCTCAAAGAGCTCGGAAGTGAAATGCAAAAAGTCAACCCATACAAGACAGCAAAGCGTGGGGAACCACCTCTCAGGAAGCCACCAGCTGATCAAAGTACTCCTCCTCCTGACACATCGGTGCAAAGAATTCGTGGTGTGATCCATGCATTGGCCAGGGCGCAAGATGACCGAACGAGACCTAAGCCAGAAGAACAGACTGTGCCTGGGTTTTCAGGGTTTCACGCCAGTGTCAAATGCAGATGAGAAGAGTCGAGCAATATACCACATGACCTATCCCAACCCCCCCAGTAGACAATTCTCAATGATGTGATGTGTAAGCTTGCAAAATCAATCTAAGAAAAAAAGATGCCTTTTGCAATAATTGTTGGTGATCATCCTGTCTATGTGCTCATGCTAGAGTTGAAAAGTGAGAATGCTGAGCTGTTCAGCAAAATCTTACCATTCATGGCACCCTTCCACATCCAAATGTCGTTCATCTACACTATATACAAGAGGTTTAAGGGATCTGGCATCTCAGATGTGTTGGTGGCAGCTGGTGTTATAGCAGACGGGTCTGTTGATCAGGCCCTTCGTGGAAAACATGTTAACCCGGGAGCTGCTGGGAGACTCTTAAGAGTTCCCCCGGCGCACTGCGGGGAGACTCTTAAGAATCAGAGAAAAAAAAAATCAACTTTTGACGTCGAAAAAAAAAAAAAAATTATATTTTTTTTTTTTTATTTTATTTTTTTTTTTTGGCCCCTGGGCCATGCAAAATCTCAGTCATCTACCTCCCCTCCTTCCCCACTTTCCTCCTCTCCTTCAGTTATCACCTATTTTCCCTGTTATTCCCTTATTCTGAGGTATATTTTCGTGCTAACATTAGAAATCCGATTGGAGGGTGTGGTCATCACTGATAGCAAGCGAGTGCAAGAGAGAGAGAGAGAGTATCGATCGACTGTGTCTCAGTGGCCTTGGGGGAAATTGGCGGGAAAGCAGATTGCCTCACCCATACATTATACAACTCGCGGGCTATATCTCCGATTTTGACCATCCAAACGCTGTTTTCACTCGTTTTATTGTTGTTTCAGGTTAATACCTTTATAATCAACCCATAATAGGCGCATATGGATAAGTATTAATGCTATTAATGGCACAATGAATATTTTAGTGACGGAAACACCTCAAATACGTCAGCACAGGGGGACGTTTCCAATTACCCCCATGCGCACTTCAGAGGTTAAGCGTGGGGTTCGCTGCTTGCGACTATTCTACGAGACTCTGGTCCACCATGTCATAGACAAACGTTTGGAAGATTCCCCTCTATCTGAAGAAGTAAAGGCATCCCTTGCCAAGCTTCGACATCCGATTGATGCACAGGAACTTGCAGATGAACATGCAGAGCTAGAGAGAAATGCTGAGCTGAAGGACCTCGTTGATGCTCTCTTCAAGGACTTTGAGGGTGCCCCACAAGCAGAATACTGGATGTCATTCATGGAAATGGTTGAGGTTCTAACTCAAAATATCCATGCAATCAGAACAAGCGACTGAGTTCAAGTCCTCACTCAAGCTCATGCTTCCTTTGATGCAAATCTATGATAATGACAAGTAAGGTCGGCATCTCCCCGATTTCACCGCAGTGCTTGATACCCTTCCTGTCGATCAGGCTGCATTCATGGAGAGTGGTATGTTTGCACAGTCAATGACAGGAAAACCATATTCGTGTGACGCCCTCGACATATGGATAGAGTAAACAATGAATAAGGGCTCTAAGCTGAAGTCTGGTTGGTTGGCCATTCTGAACAATGAAAAGCAGCTCCTTTCAAACACTCGGAATGTGAATAACATCAATCGGGTGAGAACAAAGGTCCATCGCCATGCTAATTGCAAGAAATAAGGAAAAGGGAAGCATGCTGATTGCTCGTCGAGTAAAATGAAGAAGGATGAACAAGCTGTACAGGATATAAGCACATGTCTCACTGAATTCAAGTGTGATCCATTTGACCATACAAACAAGACACTTCGATCCCTGCAGTCAGGAATCCCAGCCTCAGACGCTCTCGCTGCCGACTTGAAATCGGCAAAGGAGGATGGCACAAGGAAACTGAAGCAGTTCTTGAATGAGAGAGTGTATTCCAAGACCAAGTCTCTCAACGGCAGAGTTCCCCGTAGCAAGCGTTTGAACTTTTCAACTCAGGAATTGAAGAAAGCAGATGGTGAGAACCTGAAGGGAAAGACTGAGGAAATGGAGCGTAATGCCTTGGCCTCTGTTCTCGGCCTGGTTGAAACGAGTGGTGAAGTGGCAGATTAGTATGTACAATTAGTATAATACAATACAATAACAATACAATATACAATACAATGACCATTCCAGTGGATTTATAATGCCAGAATTAGTGAAAAAGGACACCTCATTCGTCCTTGTAGCTCATCTGATGCCAGAGATATTACATTTCATGTTTTTCAAGATGGCGTTGGTGGCCATTTTGAATATTGGGCTCTAGCAGAGTTAGCCGTCATT
Organism: Paralithodes platypus; assembly: GCA_032716605.1. Classification (NCBI taxonomy): domain Eukaryota; kingdom Metazoa; phylum Arthropoda; class Malacostraca; order Decapoda; family Lithodidae; genus Paralithodes; species Paralithodes platypus. The sequence goes on from CM064582.1 coordinate 33,303,596, forward strand.
TTTCAGAGGGGCATAGGAGCTAATTTTCCTTTAAAATGGTTCAGGTTGTCAAATCCATCGAGAGAAAAAGGTAGGAACAAATAGTCACAGATTCCAAGCAAATGACCCTACTATGACAGGTTAAACAAAATCTAGAATAGCGCCGATACAAAGAAAGGTTCGAATAAAGCGGCTAAGCTCAATACAAGAAAGGGGAGGGTCTGTACGCAGCCGGATACCTTACCCTCTACGCATGCGCGGAAATGTAATTACTGGCGATTGTGCTGTCGCTCAGGCACTTCGAGGTGTATGTTCCAGCCTATAGCCCAGTCGTGGTTATCTACACTGATCATCACCCTTTGAGATTCCTGAATCAATTTCACAATCGCAATATGAGACTGACCAGGTGGTCTTTGATGTTGCAGGAGTATAACCTGGACATCCGTCATATTGCTGGATGTGACAATGTGATCGCGGATTGTTTATCAAGGGTGGATGATCAGTCGTAGGCTATCACAGGTGTGTGGGTTTGAGTGGAGGAAAATAGGCTGCCCTTATAGTGCAGCCGGGAAAAACATATTAAAATATAAATATCACATAACAACTCTTTCTTTTGATATAGGTAATCGTATAAGTTTGTCATAGCCTATAGAGTAGTCCACGAACTATCAAACGGCTGAGCTGCTGTAAGCTCGCTCTGGGAGCATGATATTGTGTCTTTTTGCTATTGTTGGGAGGAGTTATAAAATGTGAATGTTTTTTTTTATAATACGATGTGTTTTGGTGATAAACTCAGCTTTGTTTTAGTGCCATGCGGTCGCTGGGTGTGGGGGCTTGATGGGGTTCTGTGTTTGTCAGATTTTAGCTCAGGGTTGAGCGAGTAAAATCTTGGGGGAGGTGTGACGCATGTCCACGTGTGAGCATGCTGTACAGAACGCCTAGTCATGCCCCACTCTCGCTAGGATCGTCAGGGCAGGAACTTTGGCTGTAGTCTATGTAGAGTTTCCTAACTTAGTTCGTGTGAGCCGTTATACTATAAGTATTATGAATATGTATTTTGTTTACATCTGAGTCAACGAGTTCTATTTTATAGCATTAGTTATAAGTATTGTGTGTAAAACTTATTTGTAATGATGGGAAGAGAAACAGCCACAGTTAGGTGTCAGTGGGTACGCCAGGCAGGAGGTAGGCCTAACTCACTAGCACTCCTCCCTCCCTCAGTGCTAGGGAGAGCCTTTGTGTATCCCAGAGGAGAGAGAGAATTTACATAATGGTTGTCAGTGGGCGGTCCTTAGTAGTTCACGTTGGGCTCACTAGAGGGCCGGGTATAAAAGGGAAGTCTAGCCATTTTTTCATCAGAACTCATTAGGCAGAGCGACTTCTCATTTCCCTTGCTAACTATATATATTCTTCTAACTGATGGGAACTTTCTCTACTACCTTACATTCTTATCTCCTCTTTTCCCTGCCCTGTTTAACTTCCATGGTCCCGTTGGTGCAGAGCTAGTCAGCCAACGTATTATCGCTTGAGTTCTCACAAAATACTTGCCTATTAGATAGCCTATTTTGGAAGGGTTGACTTAGAATAGGATTGATTTATGTTTGTTGCACTTGTATATGCATTTCCCTGTGTGTTATTATTATTATTCCTGTTTTCTGCTGGTCTAGGTAATGCTAGACTGGGGTAAGGCTTTTCTGTGTTACGAGTTGTTGTTTGATGCAGTGGTTAAACGATAAACCTGCATACTCGTTTCGGTTCAGTGAAGCCTAGGTTGTCTTCGCGGCTGACTGTGTTGAGTTTATAATTTACAGTGCGTGAGGGCAAGAGCCTAACCACCCTGTATTTTATTAACAGTTTGTTTTTACTTTGTCAAGGAGCCGGGAGAAAACCAGATACAAGGGATCTGGATTTCTCAAAGTGCACTTGTTAGTTTTAACGTAATACTTTAAACAGTCGTGAGGACTTCGCTAGGCTACAAGCCGTTTTTGCTCAGTCACTGCTACCTTTTGCCTACAGTACCCCAGCTAGACTTTACTCGATTAGTAGATACAGAATAGTATTGAAGCTTTCCTTATGTATGATATTGTTTATGCACTATTGATTTCATGTGTTGCAAGCTTGGCTACTTTAGTGATTAGTGGCCCACGAGCACAATCCGAGTAGGCTATTGCCGTTGCATTTGCGGAGTACTTCCTTTTAATGTTTGCCATTTACTATTGCATATTCTTTTAATTATTCTTATGCCATTTTAAGCCTTTAATAGTATTTAATTGCCAGTGTTTTTGCTTATTGAATTACTGTTCAAAATCCGATACGTACTTCTTACGAGCATCCGAGAAGCATCTAACTTTTTTCAGAAGATTCCTTGCTCGATGCTTAAGGACTATTAATTAACGTAACGTAATAGTGCCGATCCGAAGTAGAGGGTGGTGGACTTCTTAAGTTCATAGTCAAGGGTGGATTACTTCGGCTTCGGCCAACACTATTCTTTGGTGTTGTTGTTTCTTACTTCATTGTTTGATTGTTGAGCAGACTAGATAATTCCTGTCTCTTTATTAGTCTGTTGTTGAACACAGTACCGAGTTCTTGTATACCCCGTTATAGCAGATTGAACTCTGGAGGGTATTGGTGTTTTTTGTTCGGCTGGCAGTACTCAGGGGTTGGTATCGTGTGTTTCCGTTGTGGCAGCGAGCCGTATTCGAGTCCTGATTGAGAGCCCTTGTGTACCCGAGTGCCAGTTCGTAACAAATGGCGACCTTGCTTAGGATTTTGTGAACAGTATACATTTTTGCAGAGTTGTACAACATTTGTTTGTTTGTATTTTAGCGTGCATATTGAAGAATATTTTTTTTGTATGGCAATTCGTAAAGCATTTAAGAGACTCCAGTTAATTTAGTAATTAGTGCTTGCATAGGAAGTTTAACACTTTTGTCTCAAGAATTTTTTTGTGGACTTCAGTATGTCGTGCATTAGCACTGACGATGAGCGAGAGATGTCATTTGAAGGTGTGCCGTTAGTAACCAGTGAGGAGGATGCTAGAGTTTTTGTGAGTAAGCAGTACCACCGTGACGGAGGAGAGGCTGACTGGGGTGGATGTTGGTGGCTTGCACCTGATAGCCAAGGTTTTGGGCATTTCCAATGTAGCAGGGATGTCCAAGGGGGAGCTGATTTCCTGGGTGTTGCGTGGGCGACATAGGGTTTCGGAGGAGAGGGCGTTTGGGGGGGTTCCTCCCCAGATCCCCTCTCACTCGACTCCCACAGTGCCGTCCACTCAGTTACCGGAGGTTAGCACTCTCCCACAGAGGGATGAAAATTGGCAGATTGGAGTGCCCTCGGGTGGTGCACGTGGTGGTTCCCCAGTTTTTGCCCCCCCTCCTTCAGTAGTGGCAGCTCCCTCTTCCTGCCTGTCTCCAGATATGGTATTTAGACTTGAGCTTGCTAAGATTGAGGCTAGGAAGCAGGAGATTGAGGCTAGGAAGCAGGAGAATGAGAATGAGACTAGGAGGCATGAGATTGAAGTTAGGAGGCAAGAGGATGAGACCAGGAGGCATGAGGCTGAGCTTAGGTACGACTCGGAGAAATATTGTGCTAAATTAGATTTAGATAAGACTCGTGCAGAGTCGACAGGGACTCGGATGGGCCGTGAGGGCCAAGTAAGAGAACAGTCCTTAGCCCACTTAGTCAAATTGGTGCCGGTATTTAGTGAAACTGAAGTCACAGAATTTTTTAATTGTTTTGAGAAGAAGTGTAGGGAGCATAATTGGCCTGAAGAGAAGTGGGCAGCTCTAGTCTCCTCAAGACTTACGGGTAAGGGTCTGAAGGCTTATGATGCACTGCCTTTAGAGTCTTGCATTGACTACTCAGAATTGAAGAGAGCTGTCCTACGGGCATACGAGTTGCAACCGGAAACATATCGATTGAAGTTTCGGGGTGTTACAAAGACTAGGGAGGCGACCTTTCTTGAACATGCCCGGGACTTAAAAGATGCACTTAAAAACTGGACACGTTCTGAGAAAGCTGAGACGGCAGAACAGTTGACTGAGCTGTTTCTGCTCGAGCAGTTTTATAAGTGTACTGGTGCAGAAATGACTTTAAATATTAAAGAAAAGAACCCAAGAACTCTTCAAGAGGCAGCTGAGATGGCTGACCTCAGGTTGTCGCTAATCAGGGGATGTGAATCTGTAAAGCGTGTTGATGCAGTTCCCAAGGGGCGATACTCCAAACCCTCGAGCTCAGGACAATCACTATAGATATAAACCTCAGTTTAAAAGCCAAGATACCAGGACAGAACCAAAGACTACAGCCGTCCCATTACAGAAGGGTCAGAACTCCGCCCCTTATCAGAAGAGACCGATAGGGGAAGTGGAATGTTTTCATTGTAGAAAGAAGGGGCATTATGCAAAATCTTGTCCTGGTAAGCCGCCAGCTGCAGCCGTGTCTTTGGTGCGCAGCATAGGTGTGGCTGAAATGTCGTCTGGATTTACCCAGGGTAGTTTGCCAGCGGCAGGGTCACAGGCTATGTATAAGACTCAGGAAGGCTCGTCCCCTGTCCGTGATGTCTTTTGCGCCCATAGAGGGACCGGTAGGGTAAGTTGGGTGGGTTTCCAGCATAAGGTGGAAGTTTTGCGTGATAATGGAGCTCCACAGACACTTTTGAAGAATTTCACGGGGCGACCAATTAATGCGGCACGGGTGGTTGTTGTTCAGGGTATTAATGCGACCAGGTCATACCCGTTGGTTCGTGTGGAGCTGGAAGTTGATGGTGTGATTAAGGACTTAGATGTTGGGATCGTTGAGAAATTGCCAGTGGAGGGCGTCGACCTTCTTCTCGGCAACGACTTTGCAGTGCCTACTTTAGACGTTCCACCCTTAGTCGTTGCCGAGAGGCCATCCGACGTGAGTAGGGAGGAACAAGAGTGGGTAGTGAGTTGTCAACACCAACAGATGGCATGTGTGGTAACTCGTTCCCAAGCATTTAAGGTATCACAGCCTATTTCCCAGGCCACAGAACAGCGGAGGAAGGGAATTAACCTGACAAGCGCGATATAGACCTAGGTGCTAGGGTAGTTATTTGTGCATTTCTAGCCCTGGATTCTGACAGAATTCGTTATATTTACAATATAAAGCATTATTTGTTTTCGGTATGCTTTTATTTTACATATATGATGTATATATGAACCTTCAAGAGTGCTAAAATAAGTGGGAAAAGCATTTGGGTGGTGAAAAACGAAGATATTGGCCACCCGGTCATAATCTCAGGCGAGAGAGAGCCACAGGCAGCCCTCCCCTCTCGCTGTCTGGGAGTCAACTGAGACGAGCGGGGCGGTGTGTGCCGGTGTCTGGGTGTTGCATAACGATCTTTTATGCAACCCACTTGCTACATTATCGCGGGAGAGAAAAATTACCGATAAATTATGATAATAAGGGGATAGGTGATAATTGAGGAGGGGGGGGGGGGAATAAGGTGGGGAAGGAGGGGAGGGGGAGGGGTGAGAAACACATGGATGAGTACTAGAGGGGAATTATCTCACCTAGAGACAAAATCCTTTGTTTTGATAGGCCATTTTTTTTTTTTGGAAGGCTTTTTTTATGGTCTTGCTTCCGTGAGGCCTATCGCGTTCCCTATAGGAAGCCTTCCGTGAGGCCTATCGCGCTTGCCGGGTTAAGGAGAAGCGGAAGGCTGGGAAAAGTTTGAAGAGTTTAGAACCAGTGGCTCTCCCAAAAGACCCAATAGCAGGACCTTTGACCGAGTCTGTTGTAACTCCAGTGCCTAACACAGTTGATAAAGTAGTGGAGGAGGCAGAGACTCAGAGACAGCACCGTTACCTGCAGCGAGAAAACCGGATGTCTAAGTTGGATGTTGGGGGAGGGCATGAGTTGTTGACCAAGCAGTTAGACATGTTGGCTCCCACAGACATTCGAAAGTTGCAATTAGAGGGTCCAGAGGTTTTGCAGTGTACCAATGGGGCTGTGGAGTTAGAAGAAGATAGGGATGCAAAGGCGGGGGATTTTTTTTTCTTTAATGGAATTTTATACCACCGATATCAAGATCCTAAAAGGAACTGGGAGGGCGGATCAGGTACAGTTGACCAGCTGGTCGTGCCAGAGGGCTGCAGGGAAAGTTTGCTTAGGTTGGCTCATGATTCTCCATTATCAGGACATTTGGGTGCCAAGAAAACGGTGGCGGCTTTGGGGAAATTGTTTTGGTGGCCGGGATGAAGTCTCATGTGCAGTCATGGATAAACTCATGTGATATTTGTCAACGTGTCGGGAAACCGAACCAAGTTATTCCTAAGGCTCCGTTACACCCTATTCCTGTGATTGGGCCACCCTTTAGTAAAATTGTTGTTGAAATGGTTGGTCCACTCCCTCCCACTAAGGCTGGAAATAAATTTTTGTTAACCATAATGGATGTTGCCACTAGATACCCCGCTGCATACCCTATGAAAAATGGAATGGCTAAGACGGTAGTCAGTAACTTGTTGTGGTACTTCTCAAGGTACGGGTACCCGGAGGAGATTCAGTCTGATCAGGGATCTAATTTCACCTCCAACATGTTCAAGCAAACAATGCAACAGCATGGGATACGAGCAGTAGTATCGTCAGCGTATACCCTGAGAGTCAAGGGGTGCTTGAGCGGTGGCATGCTACACTTAAAAGCATGCTCAGGTGTTATTGTGCTGACAACGGTATGGATTGGGATCTTGGATTGCCTTATGTGCTGTTTGCTGCTTGGGAGGTACCTGGTGAGAGCCTGGGATTTAGTCCAAACGAGCTGATTTTTGGACACCGTGTCTTAACATGCTGAAAGAAATTTGGGAGGGGACTGTGCAGCCTTGTCCATTATTAAAGTATGTGCTTGAAAGCCGTGAGCGCATGCTTAAGAGTCTGGAGATGGCAGGTAGAACTTTGACAGAATCACAAGCTTTGATGAAGGACAGGTATGATCGCAAAGTGAGGCTCCGGAAGTTCACTGTAGGACAAGAGGTATTAATTGTGTTGCCTTTGGTTGCTAACCCCCTCTCTGCGAAGTACACTGGACCTTATAAAATTGTAGAACAAATTTCAGACTTAGATTACCTTGTTGCCACTCCAGACAGGAGGAAAAAGAACCAGTTATGTCACGTGAACCTTATTAAAGAGTATGTGAGGCGCCCCTCTGAGCCTCTCACTGTCCCTGTGTTGGCTTGTTGCGGCCGTGGTGGAGAAGGAGAGGGGGACAGTCAAGCTTCGGAGGAGGATAGCTGGAATCAACATGTTTCAGCGGATCAGTGGGCGGGGAACTCGAGCCTACGGGCTGACGAGGCTATAGCTCATTTGCCTGAGCCGCAGTTTGATGCTATCCGTCAGTTGTTCGGTTCATACCCCACTGTATTTGCTGAACACCCAGGCCTCACTACTCAGGCTATGCATGATGTTGACGTGGGGGACCATATACCCTTTAAGTCAATTCCGTACCGTGTGCCCCCCATAAAACTACCACCTCTGAGGGATGAGTTGGAGTATATGCTCGGTAGAGGGTTGATAGAGAAAGGCACAGTTAAGTGGACTTCCCCCGTAACACTGTAGATGGCAAGGTACGCTTTTGTATTGATTTCCGTAGGTAAACGGTTTGACTCCAACTAACCCATATCCTCTTCCTCGGGTTGATAATAGTGTTGACAAAATTGGTAATGCTCGTTTTTTGTCTAAAGTAGATTTAGTAAAAGGTTACTGGCAAGTACTTTTGTCCGAGCGTGCTAAAGAGGTATGTGGTTTTGTTGTGGACGGGAGTACCTACCGGTGCAATGTTATGCCTTACAGACTTAAGAATGCACCAGCAACGTTTCAGAACCTGATGAATGAAATTGTAAAGGACATTCCAAATTGCACCGTATATTTGGACGATGTAATCATTTATGATGACGACTTTGAGAGCCATTGTGAGCACCTTGAGACCTTGTTCCGGAAACTTAGTGAAGCAGGTCTGGTAGTAAATTTGGCAAAGTGTGACTTCGTAAAAGCCACTGTGCAGTACTTTGGGTTTGTAGTGGGAAGGGGACAGGTGTGCCCTCCTCAGAACAAGGTACAGGCTATCAATAAATTCCCGCACTCAACAACCAAGAAGCAGGTTATGAGATTCTTGGGTATGATAGGCTACTACAGACGCTTCATAAAAGGTTACTCAACGGTGTTGGCACCTCTCACAGATTTGTTATCTAAAGACAAAAAGTTTTTGTGGGCACCTGAGTGTGAAATGGCTTTCACTTTGGTGAAACATTTGCTATGTACTCACCCGATACTCAGGGCCCCAGACTTTAACAGGCCTTTTCAGCTGGCAACAGATGCTAGTGGTGTAGGGGCTGGTGCCGTCTTGCTACAGACAGACAATGAAGGTGTGGAACACCCAGTAAGTTTCTTTTCTAAGAAGTTCAATGCTGCACAAAAGAACTATTCTACAATAGAAAAGGAATTACTGGCGATTGTGCTGTCGCTCAGGCACTTCGAGGTGTATGTTCCAGCCTATGGCCCAGTCGTGGTTATCTACACTGATCATCACCCTTTGAGATTTCTGAATCAATTTCACAATCGCAATATGAGACTGACCAGGTGGTCTTTGATGTTGCAGGAGTATAACCTGGACATCCGTCATATTGCTGGATGTGACAATGTGATCGCGGATTGTTTATCAAGGGTGGATGATCAGTCGTAGGCTATCACAGGTGTGTGGGTTTGAGTGGAGGAAAATAGGCTGCCCTTATAGTGCAGCCGGGAAAAACATATTAAAATATAAAAATCATATAAAAACTCTTTCTTTTGATATAGGTAATCGTATAAGTTTGTCATAGCCTATAGAGAGTAGTCCACGAACTATCAAACGGCTGAGCTGCTGTAAGCTCGCTCTGGGAGCATGATATTGTGTCTTTTTGCTATTGTTGGGAGGAGTTATAAAATGTGATTTTTTTTTTTTTATAATACGATGTGTTTTGGTGATAAACTCAGCTTTGTTTTAGTGCCATGCGGTCGCTGGGTGTGGGGGCTTGATGGGGTTCTGTGTTTGTCAGATTTTAGCTCAGGGTTGAGCGAGTAAAATCTTGGGGGAGGTGTGACGCATGTCCACGTGTGAGCATGCTGTACAGAACGCCTAGTCATGCCCCACTCTCGCTAGGATCGTCAGGGCAGGAACTTTGGCTGTAGTCTATGTAGAGTTTCCTAACTTAGTTCGTGTGAGCCGCTGTACTATAAGTATTATGAATATGTATTTTGTTTTCATCTGAGTCAACGAGTTCTATTTTATATCATTAGTTATAAGTATTGTGTGTAAAACTTATTTGTAATGATGGGAAGAGAAACAGCCACAGTTAGGTGTCAGTGGGTACGCCAGACAGGAGGTAGGCCTAACTCACTAGCACTCCTCCCTCCCTCAGTGCTAGGGGGAGCCTTTGTGTATCCCAGAGGAGAGAGAGAAATTACGTAATGGTTGTCAGTGGGTGGTCCTTAGTAGTTCACGTTGGGCTCACTAGAGGGCCGGGTATAAAAGGGAAGTCTAGCCATTTTTTCATCAGAACTCATTAGGCAGAGCGACTTCTCATTTCCCTTGCTAACTATATATATTCTTCTAACTGATGGGAACTTTCTCTACTACCTTACATTCTTATCTCCTCTTTTCCCTGCCCTGTTTAACTTCCATGGTCCCGTTGGTGCAGAGCTAGTCAGCCAACGTATTATCGCTTGAGTTCTCACGAGATACTTGCCTATTAGATAGCCTATTTTGGAAGGGTTGACTTAGAATAGGATTGATTTATGTTTGTTGCACTTGTATATGCATTTCCCTGTGTGTTATTATTATTATTCCTGTTTTCTGCTGGTCTAGGTAATGCTAGACTGGGGTAAGGCTTTTCTGTGTTACGAGTTGTTGTTTGATGCAGTGGTTAAGCGATAAAAACCTGCATACTCGTTTCGGTTCAATGAAGCCTAGGTTGTCTTCGCGGCTGACTGTGTTGAGTTTATAATTTACAGTGCGTGAGGGCAAGAGCCTAACCACCCTGTATTTTATTAACAGTTTGCTTTTACTTTGTCAAGGAGCCGGGAGAAAACCAGATACAAGGGATCTGGATTTCTCAAAGTGCACTTGTTAGTTTTAACGTAATACTTTAAACAGTCGTGAGGACTTCGCTAGGCTACAAGCCGTTTTTGCTCAGTCACTGCTACCTTTTGCCTACAGTACCCCAGCTAGACTTAACTCGATTAGTAGATACAGAATAGTATTGAAGCTTTCCTTATGTATGATATTGTTTATGCACTATTGATTTCATGTGTTGCAAGCTTGGCTACTTTAGTGATTAGTGGCCCACGAGCACAATCCGAGTCGGCTATTGCCGTTGCATTTGCGGAGTACTTCCTTTTAATGTTTGCCATTTACTATTGCATATTCTTTTAATTATTCTTATGCCATTTTAAGCCTTTAATAGTATTTAATTGCCAGTGTTTTTGCTTATTGAATTACTGTTCAAAATCCGATACGTACTTCTTACGAGCATCCGAGAAGCATCTAACTTTTTTCAGAAGATTCCTTGCTCGATGCTTAAGGACTATTAATTAACGTAACGTAATAGTGCCGATCCGAAGTAGAGGGTGGTGGACTTCTTAAGTTCATAGTCAAGGGTGGATTACTTCGGCTTCGGCCAACACTATTCTTTGGTGTTGTTGTTTCTTACTTCATTGTTTGATTGTTGAGCAGACTAGATAATTCCTGTCTCTTTATTAGTCTGTTGTTGAACACAGTACCGAGTTCTTGTATACCCCGTTATAGCAGATTGAACTCTGGAGGGTATTGGTGTTTTTTGTTCGGCTGGCAGTACTCAGGGGTTGGGATCGTGTGTTTCCGTTGTGGCAGCGAGCCGTATTCGAGTCCTGATTGAGAGCCCTTGTGTACCCGAGTGCCAGTTCGTAACAGATCCTATATATTAACTCTTTGGCTGGTGCCGCTGCTAACAAAAATAACTAATTAATAACACATCATCATCTTTATATATTCAGGTATGTCTAAATTCTTTTTCCTTTAGTCTTGTCCTATAAGGACACATTAATTTTTATAAGTGATGGCCAGTTCTGCAGTCTCTCTTTCTTTATCTCAACTGGAAATCTTTGCTCTCCCACTACTATATATCTGTCATCCTCTTGAATCGCTTGGCTGTGGTGGTATGCAAGCCTGCGATGCGACGACAGGTGGCCAGATACTGAGGGTGTATCTGCCTTAGTAGGGAAGAGCTGATGATAGGCCTGGGGTGTGCCTGCTGGAACAAAAGGCGAGGGCTGGGAGGCTGGAGCCGAATTCCCGTGAGTGCCCAAGTACGAGAGAGCAAGTAGGTTGCGAGATCTGTCCTCAGTGCCGTCTGGCCGGCGAATGAATTTTCAACGTGCTCCCCCCCTCCCTCCCTTTATAGTCCTGGCCCCGGCTATCCCGCGCTGCCATTGGCTGAGAGACTCGCATGGCATCCCGCTCGCACTGACTTTTTGCTTCCTTCATCTCCTCTCTGTCCTCTTCATAGTAAGTTCCCGGAAGTTGATTATAAACCTCTTTTGGTGGCTTACGGGAGTACAGGGCTGGCACCGAGGTATTACTTAGGGGATAATCAGAAGGAGCTCTTCGGGCAGAGAAAGAGAGCGACTTTTGGGGTGGAATAAGAAGTCCATCTTCGCGCTCCGATAATGGAGGCCGCTGATTGGCTGGTGGGCGGGGTGTGGCGTATTTATGTTAAAGACTTTCTTATTGTTGCTCCTGTAAATATATCAATTGAGAAGCCTGAAGGGGTTGAAGACGTATGGATTACGGTACTGTTCCGCAAACTGCCTTCTGTCATTATTGGATGTCTGTACCGTCATCCAAAATCGAATTCACAAAGTTTTGAATATATAGCTGATGTTTTTAATTTTATCCGACTGCGTAATAAGGCTTTTTATGTTCTCGGTGATTTTATGATAATCTTTTAGCCAAACAATGTAAAATTGAAAAAATTATCAATAATGCTAATCTAATCCAATTAATTGACAAACCAACAAGAATTACACCACACTCTGCTACCTTAATTGATATAATTGTAACAAACAATCCTGATTTTAGTACTTCACTGTGACGTAATCCCCTGCTCCATAGCTGACCATGATTTAATTACCCTCACGATAGATTTATATAAACCAAAACGACAACCAACTGTTAAAACACATCGCCAAATGAAAAAGTACTCTCATGATATATTATGTGATTTACTGTTAAGAGAAAAGGACAATCTTGATCAAATCTTTGCAACTGACAATGTTGATAGCCAGACTAATTTATTCACTGAAATTTTTAATAAATGTCTAGATTCATGTGCTCCTATAGTAACCAAAGAGGTAAGGAGGCCCTTTGCCCCATGGATCACTGAGGGTTTACGAACTCTAATGCAGGAAAGGAATAGTGTACAAAATAAACTCAAGATTAATAGATATAATGTAAGCTTACAGGACAAATATAAAACCTTAAAAAAAACTAGTAAAAGTGCAGCTTCACAGAGCTAAGTCAGAATATTATAACAAACAGTTAGAAGAGAGAAGAGGTAATACAAAGGCCACTTGGAAAACTCTGAGAGAATTAGTCCCAAATACTAAAAAGACGAATCATGAGATACATATGAATGATAACGAAAATAATGAACTTAAAGCTCACAAATTTAATAGTTTCTATCCTAATGTTGGTAAGGATACATTTGAAAAATCTCAGCAACATCTTGGAAATATTAGTGACAGACCACGTCTGGAAGATACAGACTTACGTGATAATATAAATCAAGTAAATATGTTTCGACCGGAACCCACAGATAGTGATACCATTATTCTTGTAGTACAACACTTAACATATACTAACTCATACGGTTCTGATGGCATTCCATTACATTTCCCAAGAGACTCTCTCTCAGTAATCATCACATATTTAACTTGTATAATAAATACTTCAATAGTAACGGGAGTTTTCCCAGAATCATGGAAACATTCTGTTGTCCCTATTTTTAAGTCTGGTAACATACACAAAGCTAGTAATTACCATCCAATAGCTCTGTTACAGATACTTTCTAAGGTACTGGAAAGGATAATCGCATCTCAGCTTGGGAAACATTTAAAAGGTTATCAGCTTCTCAGTAACACCCAACATGGCTTTAGATCTAATTTATCAACTGAAACTGCTCTTTTAACACTATCAAATACATTATATGCAAATATTGATAAAAAAAAAGCATCTTTAGTCTCGCTATGTGACTTATCGAAGGAATTTGATAGTGTGACGTTAACCACTCCGTTAGAACCGCATGGCTTGTCCTACAGTGACTCGCTAGGATCGCCAGGGCAGTGGATGGGGCTACAGTTTATGTATTAGAGTGTGCTTTATTTCATATGAAAGCCCGTGTCATGGGCAGTCCAGAAAGGCTCTTTGTTTTCACCCATGTCAAGGCTTTCTATATTTAATTGTAAAGTATATGTTTTATCATTAACTAGTAAGGATGGGATCTGCGAGGGAGAGAGAGAGTAGAACAGAGTGAGAGGGGCGCACGCAGTGTTTTTGCCCCGCTCGATGACGTCACGGCTGGCTGCCTCGTGGGGGTTGGTTGAGGGAGGTCCTTACCATGTTGCTAGCTTCTTTGCTAGTGGCTAGAGGACTTGTTACCGCTTTACTTTGCGCGGTGAAAACTAGTCCCGGTATATATACAGGTTCCTCGCCACTCTCTCCCTCAGATCTGGTTTCTAGAACGCATCTATCTTATCCCTTGCTACCTGTCCTCCGCTCTGCACCTGAGAATCTTTTCCTCTGCCTACCTCTCTCTTTTTTCATATCTTTCACCACCTTTTATTAAGACTATATCCCCTCTGGTTAACTCTGCAAAATCAGCTTCATGCTGGCCAGTTGTATTGTGCATTAAGGTCTGATATAACCCATGTATGTTAGTTGTTAAGATAAGTTGATCACGAAGCATTGGTTGGCATTTATATTGTTTAAGTACTGCTTCCTATAATTATTAGTGTTCTGCTGGATTAGATAATGCTAGACTAGGGGTCTGATATTATAAGGTATTGTTTCCTATGAGTGCTGGCTTTAGGAAAAAGCTGCACGACATACCTGAGAACTGGAGTTGATTGAGTAAATTCTAGTCTGTGTGCCATTGAGAGTAGAGCATGCACGAATGAGGGCTTTTTGCCTATACCATTCTGCACTGTTCTAAGCTCGTTGTTTGTCTTTGAGGTACGCCAGGAGAACGCTTAATACTTCGGTATTAAGGTTTCTCAAGAGAGCTACCCTTCCCTATAACGTAATATTTGACGCACAGACTTGAGATTTACACTAGGCTATGCGGCATGCCATGCGCACCAGTATCTCGTATCATTGACTCTAGCTAGACTTTATCAATCATAGTAGACATTAAGTATATTAAACCAAGTACTCTTTTTATGCATACCCATTTATGATTGCACAAGCATTTCGCAGCCTAGTTTGATGTATGGAGACACAAACGACTTAGGCTCTTTTTGTTGATAGGAATACTGCATTGTCGTGGCGATTATTATTGTTGTAGCGTTTAGGATATTCTTGGCCCCGACTGCATTATATATTCTGCCTTTTTGTGTGCATAGCCTGCACGAGCATTGTTCCGCTGCCTGCCTTTGTGGGTTCCATTTCCGATACGAACATCTTTATAGCATCTAACATTTAAAGAAGATTCCTTGTTAGTGTTGAAGGACTTTAGTGCACTTTCTTTCATGCAGGAGTGCCTGACATTTATTGATTAAAGTAACGTAAGCTGTAACTTCTCTTACCACCTTACTTTGCATACCATAACCAAGCACCTTCGGTTATAGGTAGTAATAGGCTGTTTTCACATAACATTAAGCCTAGAGTAGACGCACATTTATTGAGAGTTTGATAGCCTATTATTGCATATAGAACTCTGTTGAGTATTTGTGTTCTTTGTTCACTGGGAATATACATCAGAGGTTGGATCTAGCACTTTCCGTTGTAGCATTTATGCCATTACTAGTCCAATGAATAAGAGCCCTGATATATTTAAACCTCCAGTCGTAACAAATGGCGACCTTACCTAGGATTTGGTGAACCTACATTTATTAGCAGGGAACATTTGTTGTTTTGGGGAATATTTTGCGGGGATCAGCAAGAATAATTTTTTTTTGCAACATAGTATAGCCCTTGAGTATTTCCGAGAATTTTTGTGTGTATATCGAGGTATAAGAGTTTGGGGTGCTTCTTTTCTGAATATTGTGGTGAGAAATTTTTGTGAGCATCATGTCTTATACCGGATCAGAGGAGACTGGAGACACAGTACGTAATGTCGAAACTGAGGAACAGCAGTATGATGATATGGTTAATCAGGTGAACTGTGAGGAGGATGCTAGGATATTTTTGCAATGGCCTGTTACTGCCGAGCGGTTGGAGGGTGTGAATCGGTACGGTCTTCAATGCCTGGCCACAGCTATCGGTCATTCGGTTACTAGCAGCATGACCAGGGATAACTTGATAATGTGTGTACTGGGCAGGGTGACTGGTGAGCGAGATGGGTTGAGTGCTCAGAGTCCTTCGGCCATGCTTCCCCTACACTCGACTCCCAGCCATCCCAGTAGTTTGCCGACCCCGGGTACGCTTCCACAGTTGGGTGGTGACTGGCAGGGTGGGTTGCCCCTGGGGGGACCACCGGTAATTTTAAACATTGTAGCACCTTCACCTCCTCAAGGGTTATCTCCAGAATTATTGTTTCGGCTCGAATTAGCTAAGATCGAAGAGAGAAAGGCTATCAGGGTATCTGAGGAGCAACAAAGGGCATGTGAGCTTCAGCAGCAACAAAGGGCAGGTGAGCAGCAAATAGAGCTAGCAAAAATCCAAGCTGAGTCGACTAGGTACTGTGCCGACAGGGACGTAGAGAAGTCGCGAGTAGAGACAACGGGACAGCGAATTGGGGCTGGTAACCGTGCTCCTGATCAATCTCTCTCGCACTTATTGAAACTGGTTCCGGTGTTTGATGAGAGTGGGGTAACAGAATTTTTCGTACGCTTTGAGAAGAAGTGCCAGGAACACCAGTGGCCAGAGAATAAATGGGCAGCACTTGTATCCTCTAGATTAATAGGCAAGGGTCTTAAAGCCTATGATGCGTTACCTTTGGAGTCATGTATTGTGTATGAGGATCTCAAGGAGGCTGTCCTTAGGGCTTACGAACTGCAACCAGAAACGTACCGTTTGAAGTTCCGGGGTGTAACTAAGGGAAGAGATAGCACCTTTTTGGAACACGCCCGGGACTTGTCCGATGCTATGGGGAACTGGCTCCGATCTGAGAAGGTAACAACGTTTGATGGAGTTAAGCAGTTAATGATGTTGGAGTAGTTCTTTAAGAGCACGGGCGGTGATCTAACTTTGAACTTAAAGGAGAAAAACCCAAGAACTCTAGTCGAAGCAGCAGAAATGGCTGATCGACGGCTGTCGTTGATTCGGGGTTGCGGGTCCTCACAGAAGTACGATGTAAGTGCTAAGGACCGTTATCCTCCCCCTCCCCGTAACAATGACACATTTAAACAGAAGAGCCATGAAACTAAAACTGAATCCAAACCTTACACCACACCGTATGTGAAAAGTCAGAGGTCTTTTACATCACAGTATAAGCCGAAACCGAAATTTATGTGTTTTAGTTGCCACCAGGAGGGTCATAAGGCAAATGAGTGCCCTAGTCGACCTCCTCCGGCAGCCGTGTCTTTTGCTCACGGCATTGGAGTGTTCAAGAGGACATCGGAGTTTGTTAGAGGCATTTCTTCCGAGGTAAATACACTGCCAGTGCAGAAGGATCCGGAAGGCTTATTCCCTGTCCGTGATGCCTTTAGTGACCACAGGGGACTCGGTTGTGTGGAGTGGGGGGGTACAAGACATGAGGTGAGAATTTTGCGTGACACTGGGGCATCGCAAACACTGTTGAGAAATTTCACTGGTAAACCTGTAAATACGGCGCGGGTGGTTGTGGTTCAGGGAGTTAATGCGACAAGGTCATACCCGCTTGTAAGAATGAAGGTGGAAGTTGATGGTGTGACTCGGGACCTGGATGTAGGAATTGTGGAGAAGTTACCTGTTGGGGGCGTTGACCTCCTTCTCGGCAACGACTTTGCAGGACCTACTTCTGAGGCTCCACCCTTGGTCGTTGCCGAGAAGCCGGCCGACGTGAGTAGGGAGGAGCAGGAGTGGGTTGAGAAGTGTCCGGTGCAGCCTATGGCGTGTGTTGTCACCGGAGATCCTGCATACAGGGAGTCACATTCTGGTCAACAATCTTTAGATTAGCGGAGGAAGGGTACCGAGAAGGGGTTGAAAGTTGATGCGGTTGAGAGTTTAGTATCAACGGACCTTCTCGGGGACTCATTATTAGGACCACATTTCGAGTCTGGAGAAGACCCAGTAACTGTTCCTGAAAAGGCAGAGGATGCGCTTAAAAAGACGAAAGAGTTGAAGGAGGACAGTGATGCACAGTCGGGAGATGTAGCAACAAGGTACCCTGACGCGTACCCTATGAGAAATGAGTCGGCGAAGACGGTAGTCCGAAGCTTCCTAGTGTATTTTTCCCGGTATGGTTACCCGCAGGGGATTTAGTCAGTCCAGGGACCCAACTTCACTTCTAGCCTCTTTGTTCAAGCAATGCCGCAGCATGGGATTGTTGGGGTTGTGTCATCTGCGTATCATCCGGAGAGCCAGGGTGTGTTAGAGCGATGGCACTCAGCCTTGAAATCTGTGCTTCGTTGTTGTTGCTTTGAGAGTGGGAAGGATTGGGATCTTGGCCTGCCATGTGTTTTGTTTGCTGTGCGGGAGGTACCTGGGGAGAGTTTGGGACTCAGCCCTAATGAGCTCGTCTTTGGACACCGTGTCAGAGGGCCTCTCCATATGATTGAAGAAGTATGGGAGGGCACAGAAAAACCTTGTTCTATTCTCAAGTGTGTCCTCAACAGTCGATAACGGATGTTGCGCAGTCTGGAGTTGGCTGGCCGTAATTTGACTAGCTCTCAGGCCCTCAGGAAGGACAGGTACGACCTCAAGGTTGAACTCAGGGAGTTTCACGTGGGTCAGGTGTTGATTCTACTGCCCCTTGTAGGTCACCCCTTATCCGCGAAGTACGCTGGTCCTTATAGGGTGGTGGAGGAGCTATCAGACCTGGTTTACTTGGTAGCCACTCCAGACAGACGGAAGCGCAATCAGTTATGTCATGTTAATCCCATGAAGGAGTATGGGAGGCACCCCCCTGAGCCTCTCACTGTGCCTGTGCTGACGTTTAGCAGTCAAGGTGGAGAAGGAGAACGGGACAGTCAAGCTCAGGTGGAGGATAACTGGAAGGATAAGAAGTTCAAATGGGCGCCTGAGTGTGAGAAGGTGTTTAGAGAAGTAAAACACCTGTTGTGCACTCACCCGATCCTCAGGGCCCCTGACTTTAGCCTACCTTTCCAACTAGCAACGGAGGCTAGTGGTGTGGGGGCTGGTGCCGTCCTTGTGGAAAAGGACGATGATGGGCTGGAGCATCCTGTTAGTTTCTGCTCGGAGAAGTACAATTCGGCCCAGGGGAGCTGCTCTGTTGTCGAGGAGGAGCTGCTGGCGGTTGTGCCTGTGCTGGGGCATTTCGAGGTCTATGTTCCAGCCTATGGTCCGGTCGTTGTAGTTTACCCAGATCATCACCCTCTCAAGTTCTTGGACCAGTTTCACAATCGGAATATGAGGCTGACCAGGTGGTCACTAAGGTTACTGGTATATAACCTGGACATATGCCATATTGCCGGTTGTGACAACGTGGTTGCAGATGGTCGTTCAAGGGTATATGATCCTGGGTAGATTGACACACGGGTAGCCTCCTGCTGTAGTTTGAATAGTATTTTGCGCTTGGTGCTTGTTGGCTCGCGGTTGTAGCCCAGCGTA
This sequence comes from Paralithodes platypus, assembly GCA_032716605.1. Lineage (NCBI taxonomy): Eukaryota > Metazoa > Arthropoda > Malacostraca > Decapoda > Lithodidae > Paralithodes > Paralithodes platypus. The sequence continues at coordinate 33,322,527 of CM064582.1, forward strand.
TTGGGTCGTAAAGCAGGAGTTGAGCGTTTGGTATAGAAGAAAAAACTAGGCTTGCCCCTATAGTGCAGCCGAAATAAACAAATTAAAAACATAAAAATCAAATAAAAAACTCTTTCTTTGATAGTTGAATTTTTTCAGTATGTTATAGCAGTAATTCTGAGTTGCACTCCTCTCAGAATGCTGGGCTAGAGAAGCTCGCTCTTGAGGAGCATAACTACATATAATTTAACCTATGGTGTTGGGGAGGGTTATAATTTTGAAGAAGAAAAAATTGTTGAAGAACTGTACCAGATATTATACTGCCGCTGGGTGATGGGAAGTGGAGATATAGCATGGGTTCTAACCATCAGATTTGTGTGAGCCTTGGGGCCTCTGAGAAAAATCTTGGGGGGGTGTGACGTTAACCACTCCGTTAGAACCGCATGGCTTGTCCTACAGTGACTCGCTAGGATCGCCAGGGCAGTGGATGGGGCTACAGTATATGTATTAGAGTGTGCTTTATTTCATATGAAAGCTTGTGTCATGGGCAGTCCAGAAAGGCTCTTTGTTTTCACCCATGTCTAGGCTTTCTATATTTAACCCTTTGGCGCACCTATAGTTTCCAATCAAAGTTTTTCCCACTCCCAAATTATATCTCAGCTCACTCAGAGCCAGTTTTGTGCCCGGCGATAATTTGTTTCTGTGACGTTTTTATCCACCAAAAAATCCTTGTATTTGGATTAATGAGGTACCATCGGCTTCGTTATTGATTGAACTTGAAGATAAGCGAATAAAAACATAGAATAAATACAAAACAACCACATTGGGGCACTCCGAAATAAAAATTGTAAAAACAAAAGTAAATACCTTATGTCCAACTTGCGCTAGCTCAAAATTTTGCCCGCAACATTTTTGATTTGCATACATATATGGAAGCGGAATTTAATGAGGATTCCATTGGTATCTTCAGAATTACTATAAACCAAATAGTTACTGAGATACACGAATAAACGTGAAAGTATCGAAACACAGACTGAGCTGTACTCTGCTCACTTCCCAGCCAGCCGTGAGTAAACGGTTAAACTGAGGGGGTTGCCAATTGTACCCATTGAACTAGACGTAATACTTAATATCTGTGCCAAATATGACGCGCGTCAGACGAAAACTTAATTATTGGCGAATATTTTTAAGTTTAATGACTCTTAACGAGTCATCGTGCGCCTAGGAAAAAAATACCTAATGACTCTGAACGAGTCATCGTGCGCCAAATGGTGCGCCAAAGGGTTAATTGTAAAGTATATGTTTTATCATTAACTAGTAATGATGGGATCTGGGAGAGAGAGAGAGAGTAGAACAGAGTGAGAGGGGCGCGCGCAGTGTTTTTGCCCCGCTCGATGACGTCACGGCTGGCTGCCTCGTGGGGGTTGGTTGAGGGAGGTCCTTACCATGTTGCTAGCTTCTTTGCTAGTGGCTAGAGGACTTGTTACCGCTTTACTTTGCGCGGTGAAAACTAGTCCCGGTATATATACAGGTTCCTCGCCACTCTCTCCCTCAGATCTGGTTTCTAGAACGCATCTATCTTATCCCTTGCTACCTGTCACCCGCCCTGCACCTGAGAATCTTTTCCTCTGCCTACCTCTCTCTTTTTTCATATCTTTCACCACCTTTTATTAAGACTATATCCCCTCTGGTTAACTCTGCAAAATCAGCTAAATGCTGGACTGTTGTATTGTGCGTTAAGGTCTGATATAACCCATGTATGTTAGTTGTTAAGATAAGTTGATCACGAAGCATTGGTTGGCATTTATATTGTTTAAGTACTGCTTCCTATAATTATTAGTGTTCTGCTGGATTAGATAATGCTAGACTAGGGGTCTGATATTATAAGGTATTGTTTCCTATGAGTGCTGGCTTTAGGAAAAAGCTGCATGACATACCTGAGAACTGGAGTTGATTGAGTAAATTCTAGTCTGTGTGCCATTGAGAGTAGAGCATGCACGAATGAGGGCTTTTTGCCTATACCATTCTGCACTGTTCTATGCTCGTTGTTTGTCTTTGAGGTACGCCAGGAGAACGCTTAATACTTCGGTATTAAGGTTTCTCAAGAGAGCTACCCTTCCCTATAATGTAATATTTGATGCACAGACTTGAGATTTGCACTAGGCTATGCAACATGCCATGCGCACCAGTATCTCGTATCATTGACTCTAGCTAGACTTTATCAATCATAGTAGACATTAAGTATATTAAACCAAGTACTCTTTTTATGCATACCCATTTATGATTACACAAGCATTTCGCAGCCTAGTTTGATGTATGGAGACACAAACGACTTAGGCTCTTTTTGTTGATAGGAATACTGCATTGTCGTGGCGATTATTATTGTTGTAGCATTTAGGATATTCTTGGCCCCGACTGCATTATATATTCTGCCTTTTTGTGTGCATAACCTGCACGAGCATTGTTCCGCTGCCTGCCTTTGTGGGTTCCATTTCCGATACGAGCATCTTTATAGCATCTAACATTTAAAGAAGATTCCTTGTTAGTGTTGAAGGACTTTAGTGCACTTTCTTTCATGCAGGAGTGCCTGACATTTATTGATTAAAGTAACGTAAGCTGTAACTTCTCTTACCACCTTACTTTGCATACCATAACCAAGCACCTTCGGTTATAGGTAGTAATAGGCTGTTTTCACATAACATTAAGCCCAGAGTAGATGCACATTTATTGAGAGTTTGATAGCCTATTATTGCATATAGAACTCTGTAGAGTATTTGTGTTCTTTGTTCACTGGGAATATACATCAGAGGTTGGATCTAGCACTTTCCGTTGTAGCATTTATGCCATTACTAGTCCAATGAATAAGAGCCCTGATATATTTAAACCTCCAGTCGTAACAATAGTGTCAGCCATGATACACTAATTAACACCTTATGAGCGGGTGGTGTAGTATATTTCACTGCGCCGCACAGCGTTTTTTTTTTACCATAAATGGGGTTGATTCCGTGCTCTTTTTCATGCATAAACAAGACCCAGAGCGTAATACAAGTATGTATCCCTGAAAAGGCGTCAATTGAGCTTTCCAATGACACCCGAACCATCCTTCTACGATCACTGGTTGTCTTTCAACGATCGTGCAACCGAAGGGCAAAATCGCTAAAATAAGGTAATTTCTTTATATAATTACGTATATAGCGAGGGAGTGAGGGTGGATGTAAGTGGAGTAAATCTCAGTAGGTCCACGGCGGCCGTGGCGAGCGGTCATGAGGTAACCCATGCTCCTCCAGTCACTCGTCTCTCTCTCAGAGCCAATATTGCACCAAAATTGCACTCGGACTTAAGTCGGGCCCCGCCACATAGTCCAAATTTTTCGATACGGACTTAAGTCGGGCCCCGATCTTTAAGGGTTAATAAATGTATCAAGTTAAGAATTGACCCTTTTTGGATCAAAAGTTATTTAGAGAAGAGAACACAATCTGTTCGCATTGGAAATCATATTTCTGAAAAGCTCGAAATCTCATATGGAGTCCCACAGGGATCTGTACTGGGTCCATTATTATTTATATTATATGTAAATGATCTCTCGCACTACATTCCAGATTGTCAAATCATACAGCATGCTGACGATACTCAATTTGTCCACACAGGTAGCATTGAAAATATTGAAAATCTTATTCACAGAAGCGAAGAAACCTTAAACTGTGTACAAACGTATTTTCATATGAATGGTTTAATGTTAACCCTTATTTAGCGGCGAGCAACATAAGTCGAGTTAAATAAAGCTGGACTATGTGGCGGCGCTCGACATAACTCGAGTGGCAATTTCAGCACGTAATGTGGCTGAGAGAGAGAGACAAGTGGTGGCAGGAGACTAGCGAGCGTATGACTGCTCCAGACCACCGCGGCGAACCTACTGACACAAATCTCAGCTCCCTCCTCCCTCTCTCACTCGCTACATACTCAATTATGTACTGAAAGTACCGAATTACATGCTTTTTGCACTCGCGTTGCACGGTTATTGCAAGAAAACTATCCATCATACAAGGATCGTTATGGTGTCATTCGAAAGCTCTGTTTATGCCCTTTCAGGGATAGGTACTTGTTTTACGTTCTGGGTCTTATTTAGGCATGAAAATGATCACGTAAACAGCCCTATTTTGGCTAAAAACACCCCGCTGTGCGGTACACATAAATAAACCGCATAGGCCGCTCGTAAGGTGTTAAACACTAAAAAGACTCAATGTATGTTTATTGGTACCAGAGGACTCTTATCAAGTATACCCTGTGACACTTCCATACAGGTTGATGGCACCCATATTTTACCAAGTAACTCTCTAAAGAATCTGGGTATATATTTTGATAAATATATGCAGTTTGACACACATATTAGTGAAATGAGAAAGAGGATTTTTGGTACCGGTATGTTAATGTACATCAATCGCATTAACCTCTGAAGTGTGCATGGGGGTAATTGGAAACGTCCCCCTGTGCTGACGTATTTGAGGTGTTTCCATCACTAAAATATTCATTGTGCCATTAATAGCATTAATACTTATCCATATGCGCCTATTATGGGTTGATTATAAAGGTATTAACCTGAAACAACAATAAAACGAGTGAAAACAGCGTTTGGATGGTCAAAATCGGAGATATAGCCCGCGAGTTGTATAATGTATGGGTGAGGCAATCTGCTTTCCCGCCAATTTCCCCCAAGGCCACTGAGACACAGTCGATCGATACTCTCTCTCTCTCTCTTGCACTCGCTTGCCATCAGTGATGACAACACCCTGCTTGCAACTCGCTAATGTTAGCACGAAAATATACCTCAGAATAAGGGAATAACAGGGAAAATAGGTGATAACTGAAGGAGAGGAGGAAAGTGGGGAAGGAGGGGAGGTAGAGGACTGAGATTTTGCATGGCCCAGGGGCAAAAAAAAAAAAAAAAAAAAAAAAAAAATTGTTTTCGATGTCAAAAGTTGATTTTTTTTTCTCACTCACTCATAAGAGTCTCCCCACAGTGCGCCGGGGGAACTCTTATGAGTCTCCCCGCAGCTCCCGGGTTAAGGATAATTTAAATAAGTGCTCGAGGATTGCTGTTATACAATCACTGGTCTTGAGCATAATAAATTATGGTATAAAAATATGGGGTACAACAAATTCAACACAGTTACAACGTGTGCAGAAACTACAAAACTTTGACGCAAAGGTGGCACTAGGAGGTGCTAAATATGACCATGTAACACCATATATGAGGGAACTGGAATGGCTTAATATAAAAAATAAATACAAGTTTGATATGGGATTAGCAGTTTATCGTATAATCAATAAAACATTACCTAACTGGCTATTTCAACTGCCTACTGTAAGTGACATATGCACTGTTAATACCAGACAGCAACAACAACTGTATGTTCCTAAATTTAATACATGTTTAGGCACTAGATATCTTCAGGTGGCTGGGCCTAAATTTTGGAACGGTCTTCCACATCACTTAAGGAACGCTAGTTCCATAAACCTTCTTTAGCAAACAACTGAAATTATATCTTTTAAATAATCAACTTAAGTCATAAACACACCTCGGATGTATGTACTTATTTATCTCTGCATATATGTTATTAATTTTAAATTTGACAGTATACCCCCGTATGTATTATATTTTATCTATTTCAATGTGAGCCACTGTACATAATTAAAAGAATAACAATTATATAAATGGAAATAAAGATTCTGATTCTGATTCTGTTGCAGCCGTGAGCTGTCAGAATCAACTGGCCATGCAGGCCAGTAAAAGGGGGCGCAGTGATTGGCGGAGGGCGTTTCTACTTTATCACCCCCTACTGAATTTAGGCGAGCTCCTGATCACCGCAACACTGTTCCCCTAAAATTTATGCCCTCAGGCTGCCACTGCACCAGTCCACTATGCTCACAGAGACATCTATGTAACTGGAGTGCAGGATTCTGATTTCCCACGATAGTTTTGGCTATTAAAACCTCCCCGGGCTGGCTGAGAAACTGTTTGAGAGCTCGAGTGGTATTAATTCTTTGCCCTTGCCCGTCGACTATTGCTACCAGTCGACGGAGTCGGTACTGGGGGTCAGAGAGAAGAGGCATGGTGCCTTGCAACTGACAGGCACGTGCCCCAGGGGTCCTATTTATATCCTCGTCCGGGTACCTGATTGGTGGGCGGCTAATCCTACCACTACGAGTGAGAGTTTTGGTGGGGCCCGTGAACTTGGTCGCTCTCGCGGGAGTCTTCTCCGGAACGTTAAGCAAGGGAGTTCCTTTGGATTCTTTCCCTTTAGCGGTGGGAGAACCATTTACCCGGTTGCCGTCAAAAGATACGCCTCACGGTTCTACCTTGTATCGAGGACACTCTTCCTCACTACTTAAAGTCCTATTTAAATCTCTCGGGGAAACTGAAACTTCGCTGTCTGGGACCGTAGACTTTTCTTCCTCAGTAACCTCATAGAAATCATCTTCCGCACTAGATACGATCTCTTCGCTTCCTAGGTCTCCTTCTGGCTCAACCTCAGGAAGACCCTCTCGTTTTTTTCGACTAAGTGACCACCAGAGTGGAGAATCTTCTAGGTAGTCCCGAGTCGGAGTAGGACCTCTAACGTTGGGTTGAACTGAGGAAGTATCAGGGTCGTCGACCCAGAATTCCGTTTCCTCTTTGCTCCCTTCCTCGCTACTCCACTCGCTCATCTCTGGGGGATAATTACCCTCATATCGTTTGGTATGACGAAAATTAGTAACTGACATGATATCTCCATGATGTAAGTATAACACTTGATAGGGCCCGTTTGTCTCGACAACCCTGAAAGGACCCTCGTATTTCTCCTCCAGTTTACCAGCTCGGGTGGGGTCATGTCTCTTGACCAAAATATACTCCCCTCTGTAATAAGGATTATTTAGAGAAACTTTCTTAAGCTGTTGCTGAGCAATATGATGATGCAGTTGCTGTCGTCGCTCCCCTCGTTCCTTCCAATATTTTCCGGGTTGGAAATACTGAGTGTAGGACCGGGGGTAGGGCAATAATCGTTCTTGAGGCAATTTTGGTATGTTGCCAAAGATAATCTCATAGGGAGAATACCCCGTAGTCCTACAGACCGTGGTATTTATTCCCCAGACAATTTCAGGCAAAAGTTCCGGCCAACCCCGGATGATTTTCTCCCCTTGTGAGCTCAGACTAGCCCGGATGCAGTTGGCTAACACCCTATGATTCCTTTCACAGACAGCATTTCCCTGAGGGTAATACGGGGAGGTGTGCTGTATCTGGTACTCCAAGGTTTCTCCCAAGTGTTGCCAGATCTCATTATTAAATTCTTTTCCCCTGTCACTCAGAATTCCTCCAGGGGTGCCATACACAAACAATATTTTTTCCAGGATAACCTTGGCCACCGTTTCAGCTTTCTTGTTGTTGTTGTTGTTGTTGTTCCCCAAGCTGCCTGGCCGAACAGCCCCAAGGCCCCGAGTAAGGCCAAGGCCATAAACGAGCGGCCCCACAGAACCCTCCCTGCCGACCACAATAAAGCCTGGGTGACCGAAGTCACTCCATGGCGGGGAGCTGAGAGGGTGCGTAAACGCCCGGGAAACCAAAGCCCCACCCAGAGCCCTGTGCCCCTCAGCAATTATGAAGAGAAAGTTGAGGGGCAAAGGAATAATGTGACGCTTTAGCTTCCAATCTTGGTAGATTGGGAGGTCAATCCACGGAAGAGATGCCGTCACTTGAGATCTAGAAAATATATAAGTAAAAGGAACAGTCAGAGTAAGCTATGGGTATGGCAGAGATCGCTCAGGTCTCACTCTGATAGACCAGCCCATCGCCAGCTTTGGGTTCAGCTTTCTTGTCCGGGATAGCGCAAGCAACCGTGTATTTAGAGAAAATGTCGACACAGGTCAAGATGTACCTTTTGTTTGTCTGTCTGGGCAGAGGTCTCATAATATCCACTGATAATTTGGCCCAGGGTGTACCAGCGGTAATATGTCCGGGCAACTGTCTAGGTCCCCTTCCATCTTTGCCCCTCTGGCATCCCAAACAATTTTGAACGACTTCTTTAACAATCTGGTCGGCCCTCTTGGTCCAGTACCTTTCATTGAATTGTTGGAGAACCCTAGACTGTCCCAAATGAGCCCCTCTTCCCTTTTGTCCATGGAGGATTTGGATCATGTGTTTTGCCTCTGAATAATCAAGTACGATCCGATCTTGAGAATTCCACCAGGCTCCCTCCGAAAACTTTACTTTATTACTAGGTCTAGGGTCATGTTTTCCCCTGTGAGGTTCAGTGGGTTGAACGGGTGCTACTGGTAGTAGAGACAAGGCATCGGTATTAGTGTGTAATTTACCGGGTCTATGTCTAACTTCAAAAGAGTACTCTTCCAAAATCCCCTTCCACCTGACAAATAGTCCGTCTTCCGTTTTCATTTTTCGGAGCCATTGTAAGCTATGGTGGTCCGTAATAACTTCAAAGTGGACCCCGGCTAGGTACGGACGGAAATATTGTACAGCCCACACTAGAGCTAGACATCCCTTTTTCGTAACGCTATAATTTTTTTCGCCCTTATTCAGTGTCCGGCTAGCACAGGCCACTATGCTTTCCTTTCCATCTACTTTCTGGCCAGAACGGCTCCGAGCCCTTCATCAGAAGCATCGGTGTATAGTTGAAAGGGCTTGGTGAAATCCGGATGACAAATTATGGGGTTAGAAGTTAATTTTTGCTTCAAGTGATCAAAAGCTACCTGACAACTCTGATCCCAGTCGAACCTCCTCCCTTTTTCTAGTCTCTGAGTCATGGGGCGAGCAATCTTAGAAAAGTTAGGTATGAACCTTCGATAGTAGGAGGCCATTCCCAGAAACGCTCGAATCTCTTTGACAAAGGACGGAGGTGAGATTTCGGCAATAGATCTCACTTTATGTGGGTCCGGTTGAATACCTTTACTGGAAACCACATGCCCTAGATATGCCACCTCACGGGCCCCTAATTGGCATTTTGAAGGTTTCAGTTTAAGTCCTGCCCCCCTGATTCTTTCTAACACTTATTGGTGTCGGTGAATATGTTCTTCCCAACTAGCGGAAAAGATTATGATATCATCTAAGTACGCCAAACAAGTCTTCCAGGTTAATCCCCTCAATACTTCGTCCATGACTCTAGTGAAACTGGCGGGGCCATTGCAAACTCCAAACTGCAAGACAGTAAACTGGTAGAGTTTGCCTTCGCTCATGACAAATGCGGTTTTCTCTTGATCCTCGGACCTAACTGGTACTTGCCAGTATCCACTCTGGAGATCTAGGGTAGAGAACCAGGTCGACCCATTGAGGGATTCTAACGAGTCATCAATACGAGGTAGGGGCGATGTCACCATCAAAGACGCGCAGTCTTTGATGGTGACATCGTTTAATTTTCGATAATCTACACAGAACCGAGTAGACCCATCTTTTTTCTTAACTAGGACTACCGGAGATGACCACGGACTGTATCATTCCACTACTATCCCCTGTTTAATCATGTCCTCAACTTGTTCCTTTTCTTTTTGTCTCATAATAGGGTTTTGTCGTCGGTAGGGTTGTCTAATAGGAGGCCCTTGCGTGTGTATCTCATGGGTGTGTCGGGTTCGAGCCGATCCGTGGTCCCCTTCGTTTTGAGCAAACACATCTCGGTACGTCCAGAGCAATTCATGTAAAGTACTGGCTTGACTGGAGGTAATTTTTTCGGGATCTCAGGTAAGTTCACGGGTCCGTCAGTTCCAACAGAAGTGGGTTGAGCGGGTGTGACTTGTCCTAACAGTTTCCCTTTTTGATAACTAATCGTGTCATCACCAAAATTAGCTAAAACTAGTTTCCTCTGGTCGGCAGTAATGAAGGTGGGAGATATTCTCACCCCATTCTGTGCATCAGGTTCAAAACTCCCGGCAGTCATGCCTGGGTTTGGGTGAATCTCTATAATTTTCCAAGATCTAGGAGGCATAGATAATTTTCCTGTGGTAGCTACTATTTGAGGTTGGAGAGTAGTTTTTGTGTCTTTCGGCCCACACCGAATAGTTGCTCCCAACTGACTCATGAGATCTATCCCCAGATACCCATCGACTCCACTACTAGCTTCTCCCGATAAAACAAAAAAATCGGTGGTGAAGGTAATTCCTTTCCACTGCACTACCGACGCGTTAGTTTTTCCTAGGATTGTCAGTGGTTGACCCCCGGCTCCTGACAACTGAATACTGGTTTGATTTAATGGGCCCATTTCTCGCTGATTTTGTTTTACGAAATTCTCGAGGAGACAACTTCGGTGTGCCCCCGTATCAATCAACATGTTCGCGGCTCTCCCATTTATGACTACAGTTTCACAAAGCGTTTGTCTCTCTAAGATATTGACCTCACTATACTGCCCTTCTATGTGAGGTTTTGCAGAAAATTTTCTCTCTCTTCCGGCATCGTAACTCTTGGCTGGTTTTCTGTCTCCCGGTATTCTACCGGAAGCATTCCTCTCCTGTCCGGATCGGTTCCCCTGGGTAGAGGTCGATTGTTTGGGAGTGCGAGTCTGGGGTTAAATCTAGGGGTTGGGGCTGGTGGACGGTTGGTACAGTTCCTAGCTAGGTGTCCGGTCTGTCTACAAGTGAAGCATCGAATCAGGGCTTTCGGATACCCTTTCTTTGGGTTCTCCTCTTTCCCTTTTTGTTTTTCCTCTTTTACTTCTCTAGCCTCCAGAATCTTTTTAATGACCTCCATCAATTCCTTAGTAGTGTTAACCTCATAAATGATGCAGTGTTTCCTAACTTCTACCGGGCAGGCTTGGATCATGATCTCCCTAATCTCAGTCTCCTGGCTCTCTTGGTTCATATGGCGATACGCTAGTTCACATTCTTAGTGATTTCCCTCCTCAGGGCTCTCACATTTTGGCCATCAAGTTTCAAACTCTTCAGTTTGTCTCTGGCTTTTCTGGTGGAAGTCTCTCGGCCAAATTCTTCGATTAAGGCGCTCCTGACTTCGGCCCACGATACTAATCCTTCCAGACGTACTCTCACATCATTCAGGGCCTTACCTAAGTGTGCCTTTCCATAGGCGATTTTCTTCCCATTTTCCCCTACGTCAAGTAGTGTGAACTGACATTCTAACTGCTCAATCCAAAGCTCTTTTTCTTCCTTCCCCTTCCCATAATCTGAATGGTAACATGCCCGTCATCCTATCTGTTCTGTTAGATAATTATACTCAATCCATATGATTTGTCGAATCCCACCGCTTGCCACCAAAAATGTAGTGTTTAATTCTAAATCAGTTATGCTACTACTACGGGGGATAATTGGACAGTCATTTAGAAGTTCGTATATTTTATTTAACAGACTTCCTAACTACTCTAATAATTGGTTCTTGGCTCGGGCCGAGATGAGTTCAAGACGCAGATTGAATATTACGTTGATTCCTGCTAGGTTGTACTTTGGATCCCTAAAGTTCCCGTTACTCCCTAACTGAATCCCCGCTATTCAGGTATTGACTTAAGTCGGCTTCGATCCTACGACCCGTTATTAGTGATTAATCCTAAATAAATAAATCAAAACCCTGCTGTGTCTTTTATTGAGACCAGGGCCTAATAAATCATTTGATCTTTACCTAACTAAAACAAAAGTGTTATTCTTTCCTCTACTCTTTAGGTTTTCCCACGTTTACTGAGCCTTCTGTATCCTTTCTCAATACCAAGGCTATAACATATATAATCTATTTTCTCAATACATAGAATCTATTTACTCCTTTGACACAACCGTCGTTACTACTCAAGTACCTCCACAATGACATAACATTGTACAAATTACCGAATGAGATTACAAGGTCTCTCTCACATATAATATGGGTTCTGCCACCCAGTTACTTCACAATCTAGGTTGACAATCTTTATCTCAATAACACTATTGGGTTTCATCACCCAGTTATACTTCACAATATAGGTTGACATTATTTTATCTCCATAACACTATTGGGTTCCGTCACCCAGTTACTTCACAATATGGGTTTACAATCTTGATCTCAATTACCCCTTCTGAATTTACCCTCCAGTAACCCTGTTACCAACACGCTAGGTTACCTTTCACCTTAATCAATTATCGTACTAACAAAAGATGAACCGTGCCTCAGACGCATACACGGAATAACTCTTTAAGACTTAATAATAACGCAACTCACATTGGTTCACAGTTTCCTTTTTACACAACTTAATGAATGATTCATATGGACTAGTGTCCTTCCCTAGCTATAGCTAAACTATTAGGCAACTAAACAACTGTTTCCCTCTTTAACCCTCCCGCATCCAGCAACTTAATTATCTAACTTATGGTAAGACATTCTCTAATTTGCCATGAAATATCAGGCTGGGCGAGTTTCGAAGCCTTGTGTTTTTCTGTATTTTCATCCACCAGAATGCTGTTTATTGTGATGTATCATATGTCAATGGAAAGAGGAATATTTATAGTACATGATAAAACAAAACAAAATGTAAATAAATCGAAATATGAAAGTGTAAATGAGTCCGGAATACAATTATTTCCCATGCAATTGTCTTCACACTGTCCTAGCTCTAAATTGTGAGTGATGACCATATATTTTTTTTGCTCAAATAATAGTATTTGTTCTCCTCTTTCCAAATCTGAAAACAGAAATTGTTTATCTTCAATAGTTCTGAAGCAGTGACTGAAAAAAAATATATATATTTTGATTGATATGGTTTATAACATTTTCGATTTATTTCATTGCTACGAAGTGTATGGTTTTAAATTTAGGCTGTATGAATACGGCAAATAATGCTGATGAGTATAAAACAAACTAGATATTCCTAGGACAAATACTTTTTGCGCTATGAATATTTGAAATGAAGAGCCAAAATGCGAATATTTATGCTTCACCCATCTCTGTTCCGGCGATGCTAGCCGGGTTCCGAGCTGTTCCCCACCTCGTGGTTGCGTTATTTGCTCGGATACATATATAACTGTATATATCACCAAAATCGAAAAATTGTGCTCTTTCCAATGGTGAAAACAAAAATAATATAGCATAATTGGTTCGCGAGCTATGCGCAATTGTTTCCATGCAGTGACCGAAAAAAAAAAATATATATGGTTTATAACATTTTCGATTTATTTCGTTGCTACGAAGTGTATGGTTTTAAATTTAAGCTGTATGAATACGGCAAATAATGCTCATGAGTATAAAACAAACTAGAAGTTCCTAGGACAAATACTTTTTGCGCTATGAATATTTGAAATGAAGAGCCAAAATGCGAATATTTATGATTCACCCGTCTCTTTTCCGCCAATGCTAGCCGGGTTCCGAGCTGTTCCCCACCTCGGCATTGGTTTATTTGCTCGGATACGTATATAACTGTTTATATCACCGTCATCGGAAAATTATGCTCTTTCTAATAGTGAAAACAAAAATAATATAGCGTTATTGGTTCGCGAGCTATGCGCAATTGTTTCCATGCATTGTTATTGTTATGTAAATATATGAGAATGTTTATACAGTTGTATATCTTTGCCACAATGTATAACATTTATATAAATATATAAATATAATATATATATATATATATATATATATATATATATATATATATATATATATATATATAGATATATATATATATATATATATATATATATATATAAAATAAATGAAATAAAAATATAAATAAAATGAAATAAATCAAACCAAATAAATAAATATATAAATAGAATAAAAATGTAATAATAATATAAATACTCAATTATGGGCCTTGGGCTTGCTCGGGACCTTGGGGCTGATCCGCTAGACACCCTGGGGAACAGGAATAAAAAACAAAAAAGAACAAATATATATATATATATTATATATATATATATATATATATATATATATATACTGTATATATAAATAAAATAAAAAATATAATAATAATATAAATACTCGATTATGGGCCTCGGGCTTGCTCGGGACCTGGGGGCTGATCCGCTAGACAGCCTGGGGAACAGGAATAATACCAAAAAAAAATATATATATACTGGGTATATACGTATATATATATATATATATATATATATATATATATATATATATATATATATATATATATATATATATTATACTGTATATATAAATAAAATAAATAAAATAAATAAAATAAAAAATATAATAATAATATAAATACTCGATTATGGGCCTTGGGCTTGCTTGGGACCTTGGGGTGATCCGCTAGACAGCCTGGGGAACAGGAATAATAAAGAAAAAAATATAATTATATACCGGGTATATACGTATATATATATATATATATATATATATATATATATATATATATATATATATATATATATATATACTGTATATATAAATAAAATAAATAAAATAAAAATATAATAATAATATAAATACTCGATTATGGGCCTTGGGCTTGCTCAGGACCTTGGGGCTGATCTGCTAGACACCCTGGGGAACAGGAATAACAAAACAAATATATTCGGTATATATATATAAAATAAATAAAATAAACATAAATAAAATGAAATAAATAAAATAAAATAAATAAAAACTAATAAATCAAATATATAAATATTTAAATAAAATACAAAATATAATAATAATATAAATACTCGATTATGGGCCTTGGGCTTGCTCAGGACCTTGGGGCTGTTATATACTGTATATAGGCTATATATAATATATATATATATATAATAATATACTGTAATATAACTAAAATTCCATAGAGTACTTACCATACTTCCTGTAAGCATTCCTGTGACATCTTCGTGATTATAATGTATTTATTTCGTAGGCAGTATTTATTGATAAATATATTTGTCTTTCAAGCAAAAAATAGTGTAAAGTCATCAATGATACCTAGACAAAACTGCATCAATACTCAAGGGGTTAACCAAGATTCACTCTCCTCAGTCACCAAAAGTCACAAGTAACATCTTATATACATATATAGTTCGAATTATTCACTAAACACTTTCACTGGGTAGATGAAATAATCCATAATTGCCTGCCTATAGCAAGGCATGGTGGGCCAGAGGGAGGGAGCCCAGAATTTAAAGAGCCGGGACCCTGCCTCACAGTCTGGGGGCCAGGAAACTACTGACTTTACAGAGGCCCGCACTCCTCAGAGAGGGACGCTATGGGGTTGCTAGATACTTCCTTTTGTAACTTACTGATGCCTAACTTACCAGTCCAAATTGAGTCAAAATCGAGTCATAAACTTATTTTTGGCGAATATTTCTAACTTACAGGTGGCATTATGATGCGATTGCGTCATACGAGCACTCTTGGAGGGGTGGCGTTATGACTCGATCGCGTCCTATAGATGCGGGAGGGTTAACTTACTGGTTGCGTTTCATTTATTAACAAAAGTATTCTTTCCCTCCCCTCTTTACTTTTACTCTTTTAATCTTTAATCTATTTGGCAACTAAACAACTGTTTCCCTCTTTAACTTACTGGTTGCCTCATTTATTAACACAAGTTTTCTTTCCCTCCCCTCTTTACTTTTACTCTTTTAATCTTTAATCTCTCCTATCAGATCCTATATAATAACTCTTTGGCTGGTGCCGCTGCTAACAAAAATAACTAATTAATAACACATCATCATCTTTATATATTCAGGTAAGTCTAATTCTTTTTCCATTAGTCTTGTCCTAGAAGGACACATTAATTTTTATAAGTGATGCCCACCGGGTCAGTTCTGCAGTCTCTCTCTTTCTTTATCTCAACTGGAAATCTTTGCTCTCCCACTACTATCTGTCGTCCTCTTGAATCGCTTGGCTGTAGTGGTATGCAAGCCTGCGATGCGACGACAGGTGGCCAGATACTGACGGTGTATCTGCCTTAGTAGGGAAGAGCTGATGATAGGCCTGGGGTGTGCCTGCTGGAAGAAAAGGCGAGGGCTGGGAGGCTGGAGCCGAATTCCTGTGAGTGCCCAAGTGCGAGAGAGCAAGTAGGTTGCGAGGTCTGTCCCCAGTGCCGTCTGGCCGGCGAATGAATTTGCAACGCGCCCCACCCTCCCTTTATAGTCCTGGCCCCCACTCTCCCGCGCTGCCATTGGCTGAGAGACTCGCATGGCATCCCGCTCGCACTGACTTCTTGCTTCCTTCATCTCCTCTCTCTCCTCTTCATAGTAAGTTCCAGGAAGTTGATTATAAACCTTTTTTGGTGGCTTACGGGAGTACAGGGCTGGCACCGAGGTATTACTTAGGGGATGATCAGAAGGAGCTCTTCGGGCAGAGAAAGAGAGTGACTTTTGGGGTGGAATAAGAAGTCCAGATTCGCGCTCCGATAATGGAGGCCGCTGATTGGCTGGTAGGCGGGGCGTGGCATGTTGCAGCCATGAGCTGTCAGAATCAACTGGCCGTGCAGGCCAGTAAAAGGGGGCGCAGTGGTTGGCGGAGGGCGTTTCTACTTTATATATCATTATTACGTGTCCATATGCTCCTATTTTGCTTTTAATATGAAAATATGAACATTGAAAAGCAATAAAACGAGTGGTAACAGCAATTGGCTGGTAAAAAACACTTATTTTAGCCCTGCGGTCGTAATCTGACCCGGACCGGCGAGAGAGACACACTCTCCCTCTCTCCTATCTCGCATGGCACTGAGAGACAAGGGGAGGTCTGAGACGGGCTAGCTGCTAGAGGGTTGGAGAAAGACTGCCCCATCCTCCACCCTCTCCCTGCCATCCTTGCGCGAAAATACTCGATAAATATCGGGAATATTAGGGAATATAGCAGATAATTGAGGAAGGGGGGAAAAAAGGGGAAGGTGGGGAAGGGGGGGGGGGAAGACACACATGGAGGAGTGGTAGAAAGTAATGGAGATAAATGATGTCACCTAATCACAAATTACTGTTTTGAGTGCCACTGGGGTGTGTTTTAACCCCTTCTGTACTGCTACCGTCTTTTCAACGTAATCTGGCTACAATTAGACAATTTTATTAAGTTTAAAATGGTCCTCCAGTCATTAACTTATAAACTGCGAAGCCATGGTAATTCAAACCCTCCCGCCAAGTGAAGATATTTGGTTCTATTCTGACAAAAATCGTCATATGTAACATACTGTATATATAATTATTACTTATCCATATGCACCAATTTAAGAGCAATAAAAGTAGTGGGAATAGCATTTGGGGGGTGAAGAAGACGTATTATTGTGGTAAGGGGGGGGCGTATATATTCCCTCTACATTCTACAAGCTCTTGATCAATAGTAGTGGGAATAGCATTTGGGGGGTGAAGAAGACGTATTATTGTGGTAAGGGGGGGGCGTATATATTCCCTCTACATTCTACAAGCTCTTGATCAATAGTAGTGGGAATAGCATTTGGGGGGTGAAGAAGACGTATTTTTGTGGTAAGGGGGGGGGGGGGGCGTATATATTCCCTCTACATTTGGGGGGTGAAGAAGACGTATTATTGTGGTAAGGGGGGGGCGTATATATTACTTATCCATATTATTGTGGTAAGAGGGGGGCGTATATATTCCCTCTACATTCTACAAGCTCTTGATCAATAGGGGAGAGCGGTCATGGTTCGGACACTTTTTTTTTTAATATTTGTATAAATTCCGGTTTAAGCAGTAGTATAATCTAGTTGATGTTAAAATGTTGCTTCGTTATTTGGTTCTTTAGCCTAATTATTTCAAACCCTTAGCTCTTTTCAGTTTTGAGCTATCGTTCCCGAAACACAAGTTTCTAAATCGTCCGAACCATCGCTACCAGTGGTGATGGTTCGGTCAGAAGGGTGGGATGGTTCGGTCACGTATATTAATTGGCATAATCTTAAAATTATGTGAGTTGGATTTTGCTAAAAACAAGAATTTATCAATTCAAAGACATTTTATTTTGCTAAAATACAAAATTAAACTTCATAATCGAAATTAAACTCTTCATATTTGTAAACAAATAATATTGAAAACAAACTGGATTATACTTAACCAGAATTATGGATAATGTACTTATCCATAAATCAAATAAACATACAGTACCTTTATTTGTGCAAACAATATTATAGGTATGCATTAGGACTATGTTACTTCAAATAAATTACATAATTGACTTAGTTTATATTATATTGTATTAGCACAGATAAATACATAATAAAATATAAATATATTATTCCCTGATGGATATTAAGAGTTTGTGTTTCACTATGTGTTCATAATATAGATGTTTACAAGAAGTAGTGTTATCAATTTATAAGGTAATTTTTTGGTAATTAGTGGGAAGGATGGTTCGGACTGGTCCGAACCATCACCACCCTCAACTGTTCGAATGATCCCGAATCTATATAGTTAATTGATGGGTACGCTCAACGTTCACACAAGTGACTTCAGCATTTGTTATTTACGGCAATATCTACGGCATACAACATAGATTCACCATAATAATGCATATTTCGCTGGTTGACATATTCATGGAGGTAGAGCTTACGATATAAAGTGAAAATATTACATAGGAAGTGCAAAAAACCATAAAATCGGACCTGCATTAAAAAGTGCAGCTGATGTAAGAACCAAATCACGCGTGATGAAAGTAGACAAACTCTCACAGTTTCACGCAAAATCTCGGGGCCTTAGGTCCGATACGTTTTTCAGGAAATGCACTGTCCGAACCATCCTTCCGTCTGAACCATCACCGCTCTCCCCTACTGATGAGTCTGAGTAGAAGTTCTCTATGTTGCTAGGATATCTAGATGCCTCACCCATGTTAAAGAGACTGGGAGGGGGAATTTCGCGCCAAAAATTACCCGATAAAAGGGGGAATAAGAGGAAAAATAGCTGATAATTGAGGAGGGGTCAAAAGGAGGGGAAGGAGGTGGGGGTTGGGACACATATGTAAGAGTGGTAGCAAGTAATAAAGGGGAATTATCTCACCTAATCACAAATTACTTTGTTTTGAGTGCCACTGGGGTGTTTTCCAAGATTTGTTATGCTCTAGATCTATTGAGGACGGTCGCAGTGCACCAGAAAAAACTTTTATTGAGGCCGGTTACCGTTTTTGGGTTAATAGGCTTCGAACTATTTCACTTTACCCTTTTTGCTACCACAGATCCTTCTTAAACTGCACAAAATCGGCTCAACATAGGTAGAGAAAAATTAGAAATACGTATCCGGTATATAGAAGGGGTTTATGGGATTCTTTATGCTCTGGATCTATTGAGGACCGTCGCAGCGTACCAGTAAAACCTAAATAGAGGACGGTACATGGTACATGTAACCAAACTTTACTGTCATTACTTAGGATCGTATAGTGAATTTGGGTTTTACCCGTAAAGTGTGACAGGCCTCACGGAAGGCATGGTATTTAAACATGTGTAAAAAGAACCTTTCCAATACCATGCCAGTGCTGGGAAATGTCTTAAAATTGTATGACACATAAAAAGTAGTAGTATCTCCCTATACCATATCCTCCCCCCTTTATACCTCACCTACCTTCCCTCCCTCAACTTGACCTATTATTTTGTCCATTATTGCTCAGTCCATGGGTTAATAACAAGACAGTAAAGGAGGTTAAATTATTAGCCTAGGGGGAAGCGTTGCATCATCTCACCTTTGATGTTAATTCACATACTCTATAATGGTCTAAATATATTTTGATGGCCAACGGTGAATATAAATAAACTTAGCTGGTTAGTGTAGCATGTTGATGAATGGCAGGTGCTGGGATGGTGAGGTTACAAAGTGATAAATATGGCCAACATAAGTTGTCAGCTGTTGTTGTTGTTGTTAACCTCTCCGTGGCGCACAGGGGGTTTTCTACAGGGCAAGACTGTGCGCACCTATGATGATTTTGGGACCTATTGCCAATTTCGATAAAAAGTACATCATCGTGTAGGGAATGTTTGCGTGCATCGGCCCATATATATTTGACCCCCCAAAAAATGTCTGGGGGGGGGTGGGGGAACGGTCCGTAGTTGAAAAATGTGGAGCGAATGGCACCGCGCGGCTAGATTGTCATCGAGCGGCGAGATTTCCCTGCCGAATATTCACGCGCCCAGGGGATAGAAGGAGAGGGAGGAGGGGGTGGGTTACCGCATATTACCACGTATATCTCCTTTCTTGAGCCCTTTTAGGCTATGCAGAGTATGTATACGTGTGTAGGCCACCCATATAACAATGAATATGCCTCATAGTGACCAAAAATTGCAATATATAAGGGAATTATAAGATAATTTTTAGGCGGGAATGAAGGTGTGTTGGAGGTTTGGCAGCAATTTATGAGCTGAGAGTGTGGTTTACGCCATAAATATCACGTAAATCTTGTATTTAGAGCACTGTCATGCTATAAATAAAGACGTGTACGTATGTAGGCGTCCCATATAACAAGGAATATACCGCATATAGCCCAATTGATGCGATATTTTCGCAAATTGTGAATGTGTTTCTAGCAGACGGAAGCCTGAAAGGGTGGGTGGGGGTGGCTGGGTAGGAGGGAGGCTAGCAGGGAGGGAGTGAGTGAGTCGTGGAGAGAAGGAAGGCAGGCAGATCTCTAGATAGATAGCCAGCTGTGTGACAATTGTGGAGGCGCCCGAGGCGTATTGATGTCTTGGGATTTTGAACCTTATGTCTACCAGGTGTCTGGTGTTTGTTGCCACCAAGAGTTTTACAATAACATGAGTCAGGAATGGAGAGAGAGAGAGAGAGAGAGAGATAGAAACTGAGATATGCGTATGTCGTACGTATAAATGGACTTCAGAATTGCATTTTTATGCAAGCAGACATTGCATTTTAGACACATGTGAAGTACCACAGAAACATGTAGGCCATTGACTGTAAATAAAGTACTATATTATAGGCCACCAGCGACGGTGGTCAGTAAACAGGCAGATTGCCTTTTGTGATAAAGGGCTAAATATAGAATGGTGTCTCCTTACACTTGCGAAAGGGTAGATTGCCACCAGAGAAATGTTTACTTATTTATTTCCAAGTAATATGCAATCTAAATGTATATTCGAGACCTACTGCAATTATTTGTATGACAGTCATGACTATGTATAATCCAATATACGCGCGTAGGCGAGACATAAGAAAGCTGGTTGAGCAATTTTCGACACCCACACAGTTATTATTCTTTTTTATTTACAATATTATACAATACAAATGTATTTGTGAAGAGTATTTTATCCATTATTGTATTTATACAAATTTTGTTCCCAGACAGAGCTGCTGTTGCTGGTGTAGCTGGGGCATAAAGGAGCGGCAAGGGTCACCGCTTGACCGTGTGAAAATGAGTGGAGTCGCACTGAGAGGGGCAATTTTGCTGAGTGTTTGGGCAATTTTTGACAGAATAAAGTTATATAATTACTAATTCTTGACAGAGACAAACTTTTATAAACCTTGGCATGATATAATTGATAATCCCATCAATTTACAAACGTAAATTGGTGGGATAATTCATTTTTTTTTGTATATTGTCATTTCGATTGTAGACACAAAGTTTTGAGTGATATTTGGTATGAGCTCCTGTGGCATGGTTGGTAAGGTCGCGGACTGGAAAACTCAAAGTGTGGTAGGGTTGTGTGATCGAATCCAGGAGGGCGTTATGGGGAAGGTTTTATATTGTCTAGAAAATTTTTGATAAATTTTTTTTTTTACAAGATCATGCCATTGTATTCAAACAATATGAAATATTCATAGCATATATCATATTGTAAGAATACAATGACATGACCTTGTTTTTTTTTTGTTTTTTTTTATTGTTTTTTTTTATTATCTTAGTAGGTTTGACAGGATTTATTGAAACATATTTATTTTTGTACAATTCATTTGAGGTAAGAAAATAATTATATACACATTACTTTGGCTAATAACAAACATATATATTGATATACTAAAAAAATAAGGCATATTACATGTAAATCTTTGAAACTTATAAACTAAATAATGAAACATACAATTATATAATGTAAAACTTATATCACAGGGACATCTTTGGAACTTATACATTATATAATATATATGTTACATTATGAGGTAGCGTGATCAATTAGGTCAGGTCAGGTAAGGTAGGGCGCGAGTCCAGGACAGGGCGGGGCAGGGGGCGAGTCCAGGGCAGGGCACGGGGCGAGTCCAGGGCAGGGCAGGGCAGGGCGACACTCAATAATTCTTGAAGGTGTGGTAGTCCCTGAAGCAGTCACCCAGGCAGAGTGGAACTTTGCACTCGGCGCACATTGAGGTGACTCTTTTGGTGACATGGGGTTTCCTGACACTGGAGCTGCAGACGGTGCACTGCGCCTGCCTGTGACGAGAGCCAAGCATCTCAGTGTTGATGGGGTAGTGTCTTTCGACACCCAGCTGGATGCGGTCAGGAACGTGATCCCCACGCCATGCCGTACGTCTGTGAGTGGTGGTGCCATACTTCTCCAGGAGTTGGTATGAGACGTTGTAGACGAACTCCCGGAATTTCAGCTTCTGGTTTGGGGCCATATCCTTTTTCACCAACCACAAGTTGTAGGCGTTCAGCATCGTTATATCAACTAGGTGGAGGAAGAGCTTGTGATACCACTTCACAGTCTTCCTCAGACACTCAACGCCTGACAGCTGACAGTCAGACTTGTCCACCATGCGCATGTTCTTAGTGTAGTCCACTACCATGTCGGGCTTGTAGATTGTCTTCCTGGTTCGGTAGTGGATTTTGCCAGAATCCATCTGGGCACCTGTGTGGACGGTGGAAAGCAGGTGGACGTCTCGCTTATCCTTCCACTTCAGGGCTATCACTTTCCCACACTTCTCGAGCTGCTTGTATTTCTGCCCCTTTCGTCGCCTTCTTCGCACATGCCTCTCGCGGTGTTCCTGGGCCAGGTCGTCTTCTGAAGGTGTGTCACTGGAGGAGGCATCTGTGAGAGGAATGACATTACCTGTGAACTTTGGCATAAACTTTCTTGTCTTTCTGACAGTCCCACATGACCCCGTTTGGTTGTCATGAAGAAACTGGCAGAGAGCAGGAGAAGTATACCAGTTGTCAGTGTAGATGATGTGGCCTTTGCCCAGGTAAGGTGCCAACATTTTCCTGACGATGGCACCTGACATGCCCATGGGGTCATTGGCAGCGGCTTTCGGTATGTCAATGTCAGTGCCTGTGTACACGATCATGTCAAGCACTATTCCAGTTTCGCAGTCACACAAAACGAAGAGCTTGATTCCGAACCTATGCCTTTTCAAGGGGATATACTGCTTGAAAACAAGACGTCCTTTGAAGAGCACGAGCGACTCATCAATCACCAAATTGAGGAAGGAGTAAAAGTATTTCCTATACCTCTCCAACAACATGGTGAACACATCCCGAACTTTCCATATCCTGTCAATCCTGTTAGGATTTTCGTTGTCTGCAAAGTGCATAAATTTTAGCAGCAACAAAAATCTGTCACGAGTCATGAACTTATTGAAAGTTGGGGTGGCGATGAGAGGGTCGTGCTTCCAATAGTGTTGCAACACATGCTTCTTGATCAGAGGCATGAGGAACAACAAGGCAAAGAACGTCATAAATTCTTCCACAGTCGTATCCACCCAGCCTCGTATTCTCGCTTTTGGAGAAAGGACGTCCAATCTGCCAAACACCCACCTGTAGTAGGCGTTTGTTTGGGCAACGATGTACGTCATTACCTCCATGACGAAAAAAGCGAGGAAGAAGTCGCTTTCGTTCGCTTGATCGTCACAGGGCCAGTCGTCAGTTGTTCCTGACGTCCCAGGATTGAACTGGGGCACGTCAGGTACAAAATTGACCCCGTCAGACCAATCGAACGAAGGCAGCTCAGGGATCGGAATGTCGTCTGCGTCTGCTTCATCGTCTGAAATATCGCTTCCATGGTCGCGATACAGCACTTCATCATCATCACCCTCCTCTTCACTTGACAGACGATGCCCTTCCTCATTTTCGTCACCGACGTCGGACTCACTCCCACTGTCCACTCCCAAATCCACCCACCCTTGGTCCCGTGCTAGGGCTTCGTCGTCGAAACCTGGGCTGCCAATGTCCTGCGAATCACCATCAAACAGCAGGGCAGCATACTTTGATGGTGTCAGAGTTTTCCGGGTCACTTTTGCACGTGCGGGAGTCTTATGGACAGGGACAGCAGAGGCGGCGGCAGGGGCAGCAGTGGTGCGTGGCCTTGATGGCAAGATGATGGTGGTGCCTGTCGCCCTTCTCTCTGTTCCTTGGGCAGGGGCGGCATGGGCGGCAGGGGCAGCAGGGGCAACAGGGGCAGCAGGGCCGGCAGGGACACCAGGGCCAGCAGGGTCAGCAGTCGCTTTCCCTCTCCCTTTCCCCTTCCCCTTCCCTGTTCCTTGGGCAGGGGCGGCAGGGGCAGCAGGGGCAACAGGGGCAGCAGGGCCGGCAGGGACACCAGGGCCAGCAGGGTCAGCAGTCGCTTTCCCTCTCCCTTTCCCCTTCCCCTTCCCTGTTCCTTGGGCAGGGGCGGCAGGGGCAGCAGGGGCGGCAGGGGCAACAGGGGCAGCAGGGCCGGCAGGGACACCAGGGCCAGCAGGGCCAGCAGTCGCTTTCCCTCTCCCTTTCCCCTTCCCCTTCCCTGATTCCTTGGGCAGGGGCGGGAGGGGTGGCAGGGGCAGCAGGGGCAGCAGGGGCGGCAGGGGCGGCAGGGGCAGCCGGGCCAGGGGCGGCTGGTGGTGGTGGTGGTGGTGGTAGGGGCACTGTGGCTGGCGTACGGGTTCTCTTCCCTACGCCCGTGCCTTTAATTTTTCCTGCCCCCGCAGGTTCTGCAGCCCTAGGGCGGCCTCCTGCGTCGCTGGTACCGGTGGCAGGGGTGGCAGGGGTGGCAGTGGTGGTGGTAGTGGTTGTTGCAGTGGCCTGGGACGTGGTGGCAGTGTCCCGAAAGACCAATGACCTCTGTGCCATTGCCCTGCTTGCACGTGTTTTTCGTGCTTTGGGTGCTGGTGCTTCGTCCTCCGAGCTGTAGGGCGTGTCGTACTGGTAGCTAGGGTCTTTAGCAGCCACCCTCTGCCTTCCACGGCGGCTAACACCACCAGAAGTAGGGCTGGTTGTGTCATCAGGGAGCGAGCGTGAGGGACGTGTGGGCTCCATGACTAGTGCGTGGTTACTGGCGCGGTGGTGCTTGCACGAGTGCGGGGCGAGCGTTTGGCGGGGTGGTGTCGAGAGTTGACATGTAGTATTATACCCACACCAATTTTCAGCCGCCTGGCTATAAACGCGCGGTTTTGGTACGCGTTCAAAAGCTCTGCTCTTAAGAGTCTCCCCGCAGTCCGCCGGGGGAACTCTTATGAGTCTCCCAGCAGCTCCCGGGTTAAGGAGTGGCACCCTTAATAGAGAAGGTGTTTTGGACGTCAACTTGGTAA
Organism: Paralithodes platypus; assembly: GCA_032716605.1. Taxonomy (NCBI): domain Eukaryota; kingdom Metazoa; phylum Arthropoda; class Malacostraca; order Decapoda; family Lithodidae; genus Paralithodes; species Paralithodes platypus. The sequence goes on from CM064582.1 coordinate 33,347,820, forward strand.
ATAAATGAAGTTAGACATGCACAATCATTCTTGATCCCGTTAACTCCTTCTCATCCTCCCCCACTCACTTGCCCTGCAATCCGAACTACTCTGTCTGTGTGTGGTGTCTGATAATAATTTGTGGAGTTTTCTGGGTTTAGAGATATTATTCACATACATCACACACAGACGGAGTAGTTCGGATTGCAGGGCAAGTGAGTGGGGGAGGATGAGAAGGGGTAGGTGGTGTGGGGATAGGTGATGGTTGAGGGCCTAGCTATGGTGTGTGAGGGAGTCCTGGGGGACTCAGAGGAGTCGGGTTGCTTGAACCCCTCGTCCCCCATGGCCCTCTTGCGCACTGCGGTCCCCTTCATAGTGTGGTGCTTTGAGGTCCTCTTCCTGCACTGACCAGTCCCCAGCCCTGAATGGCACAGGCACAGCCTACACCCTCTTTGCCCTGATGTATGAGTCAGGGTCCCTGGGCTCCCCAGAAGAGTTTGGGTACATTTCCTCCTCCACTCATCCCCTATAGGTTAGGGTTGTCTATGGTGTTAGGCGGTCCCCCTGTAATAGGGGTGTCTCTGGTGATAGCTGTCCCCCTGGTATCTGAAAGGGGTGTTTCCGGGTGGATGGGACTCGATAGCCTTGGCGGGCAACCTATCTAGGGGAAAAACCCTACACAAATTACCGATGGGCGACACGCTAATCGGTGCCACTTACAGGTGGCGATTTTTATAACATACAACAACAACAACAACTGCGGGCTGTTATATAAAAGTATGGTCATCACTGCGGCACTTGTCATATGACAATTGCCGAGTTTCTGCCTGAGCAAGGCCTGGGAGGCAGGCGAGTGAGTATAAGCAGCACGGAACAGCCTCATCCATAGCCACTGGGCAATAACTAGTGGCAGTGGAAGACAGCTCCAACTCCCTTACAGATTCGGGGATAGCTAAAACAGCCGAAACTCGCTATTTTTTCCAGATTTAGCGTCGTCTGTATCGACTTAGCGTCACCTGTGCAATATTGTTGCACGGTAACCAGTGGTCGTACAGATATGATTCAGATGTCATTGGAAAGGTGTATTCCTCTGCTTTCAGAGATATATAATTGAAATACGTTCTAGCTCTTGTTTATACAAGAAAATGTGCAGGGAATGAAAGATACTTTTAGTCCAAAACCCCCGTATGGCACAGTTGTGACCAAACAATTGTCATATGAGAAGTGCCGCAGTCATTGCGTTAAACGTCCTCCATATTACCTTAACCTCTGAAGTGCGCATGGGGGGTATGAGACACCACACTCCTGCGCTGACGTATTTGAGCTGTTCCCATCACTAACATCGTTATTTTACCATAAATAGCATTAATACTTATCCATATGTGCCTATTATTGGTTGATTATAAAGGTATTAACCTGTTGCAACAATAAAACAAGTGGAAACAGCGTTTGGATGGTCAAAATCGGCGATACAGGCTGGCAGTTACATAATGTATGGCCGAGGCAACCTCACTTCCCACCACTTTTCTCCACCTCTGGAGAGAGACTGTTGATCGATACTCTCTCTCTCTCTCTCTTGCACTCGCTTGCTAACAGTGATGACAATGCCCTGCTTGCAACTCGCTAATGTTAGCATGAAAATATACCACAGAATAAGGGAATAACAGGGAAAATAGGTGATAACTGAAGGAGGGGAGGAAAGTGGGGAAGGAGGGGAGGTGGAGGAGTGATATTTGGCATGGCCCAGGGGCAATAAAAAAAATAAAAAAATAAAAACAAAAGATTTTTTTTTTGGGGGGGGGGGTGTTTTAACCCTTCCTGCCCGGTTGTCATTTTAAAATGACACCACAAAATAAGGGCAGGTGCCCGGGTGTCCTTTCAGGAATTTTAAGCTTGAAAGCCTATTCAGCTTGGTCTGAACGCCGTGCATCCGACGTATGTAAACAAAGCCGATTGTTGCGTCACCGCACCTCCGAAAACAAGAAGGAGAAGACTCGTTTGTTATTGTATGTCTGTATGTCGTTGTTTGAGTAGTGAAAAGATCGTCGTATTGCTAACATCGCCTGAAAATGCTCTCCACTGAAATTGTCATCACAACTGAACCAGTTGACTTAGAGAGCTCTACTCAACGCCAGTCTACAGATTGGAAACCGCTCTACATTTATAGATGCGTGGGAAATTTCTAGCAGTTAAAATAACAAAAATACGGTAGCCTAGGCCTAGACGTTTTTCGGCCAGATCGCCCGGGTAGCCCACCCTGTCCTTTGGAGATACAGCCCGGGCCAGGAGGATTAAATGGATTTTTTTTCTCCCTGACTCTTAAGAGTCTTCCCGCAGTTCCCGAGTTAAGGGGACCGACCGGTTATTTACTAACTTCCAGGCCTTACTTCCAATGTAAATGCAATTTGGAACAGGTGTATGTGACCATAAAACTAGGTCAAAAACTGTTTTTTTTTTTTTATTTTTTTTTTTTTGCTTTTTTCTTACAATTTAGGTAACAAAAGGTTGCAAATTATAGCACTACTACGACCCATTCTACTCCTACATAAATCCCTATAGCACGTGCTGTATGTGATCAAACAACTCACAATAGGTGTGTCTGTAATTGCTATAAAGAAAATTGTATATATTTTGTGTCTTTTTGGATTTAGGTGATTATGAATTAAGGTGAAATTATTTTGTAGAATTTTACGACTGTGACAACATGCTGCAACCAAACAAAGTTGGCTAGAGTAAATTGGCTTTATAGGACTTGTAGTGTTTTTAACCCTTCTTTAGTGGCGCGCATCATATGTCGAGTGAAAGAAATTTGGACTATGTGGCGGCTCACAACATAAGTCGTGTGGCATTTTCAGCACATAATGTTGCTGAGAGAGAGAGACAAGTGGTGGCAGGAGAGTAGCGAGCGTATGACTGCTCCAGACCACCGCGGTGGACCAACTGACATGAATCCCACCCTCCTCCACCCTCTCACACTCGCTACACAGTGAATTGTTTAGGAAAAGTACCGAATTACATGTTTTTTGCACTCGTGTTGCGCGATTGTTGCAAGAGAACTAGCGGTCATACAAGGATCGTTGGGCGTCATTGGAAAGCTCTGTTTAAGCCCTTTCAGGGATAGATACTTGTTTTAAGCTCTGGGTCTTATTTAGGCATGAATATGATCACGTAAACAGCTCTATTTTGGGTAAAAACACCCCGCTGGTGGCTACATAATATTATTTACCGCCTAGGCCGCTCGTTAGGTGTTAATTACCTTTCCAATGGCATATACACCATTCCTATAGGTCCAATAAACATTTTAGAGTAACATCCGAAAGTGCGACAATATAGGTTCTGAGAAAAACATGTGAAAGTCTAAGGTAATTAGGTGAACAGTTTTATTTTATTTTTTTTTAGTTTTACAATATTTCACACAGGAACACGGCAAAGTAGAAGATAAAGCGTATGGGAGGTTGTAGAGTAGCTTACGCACTTTCCATTTATATAGGTATGCTCCTCGTACGACCAGTAGTTACTGAGCATGTTAATTTCAAAGTTCGTTATATAACATTTTTAAAATTACAGGAAAAGTTTGGAAAAAAAAAACACAATTTCCAATGGGTTTTCACTAATAACATTTCACTGGCTTATGAAGCCAGTGAAATGTTATTAGTGAAGCCACCCTCCTCCACCCTCTCACACTCGCTACACAGTGAATTGTTTAGGAAAAGTACCGAATTACATGTTTTTTGCACTCGTGTTGCGCGATTGTTGCAAGAGAACTAGCGGTCATACAAGGATCGTTGGGGTGTCATTGGAAAGCTCTGTTTATGCCCTTTCAGGGATAGATACTTGTTTTAAGCTCTGGGTCTTATTTAGGCATGAATATGATCACGTAAACAGCTCTATTTTGGGTAAAAACACCCCGCTGGTGGCTACATAATATTATTTACCGCCTAGGCCGCTCGTTAGGTGTTAATTACCTTTCCAATGGCATATAGACCATTCCTATAGGTCCAATAAACATTTTAGAGTAACATCCGAAAGTGCGACAATATAGGTTCTGAGAAAAACATGTGAAAGTCTAAGGTAATTAGGTGAACAGTTTTATTTTATTTTTTTTAGTTTTACAATATTTCACACAGGAACATGGCAAAGTAGAAGATAAAGCGTATGGGAGGTTGTAGAGTAGCTTACGCACTTTCCATTTATATAGGTATGCTCCTCGTACGACCAGTAGTTACTGAGCATGTTAATTTCAAAGTTCGTTATATAACATTTTTAAAATTACAGGAAAAGTTTGGAAAAAAAAAACACAATTTCCAATGGGTTTTCACTAATAACATTTCACTGGCTTATGAAGGGATGTTGACTCTTGTTGAGTAAACACCTATTGGTATTTTCAGGATTTCGAGTTTTTTAAGCCTAAATTAACCGGTCGGTCCCCTTAACCCTTTCACGCACAAGACGCCATTTGAGCCTATTCTGGGATACTTTAACCCTTAATTAGCGGCTCACCACATAAGTCGAGTTAAATAAAGCTGGACTATGTGGCGGCGCTCGACATAGGTCGAGTGGCAATTTCAGCACGTAATGTTGCTGAGAGAGAGAGACAAGTGGTGGCAGGAGACTAGCGAGCGTATGACTGCTCTAGACCACCGCGGCGAACCTACTGACACGAATCTCAGCTCCCTCCTCCCTCTCTCACTCGCTACATACTGAATTATATGGGGAAAGTACCGAATTACATGCTTTTTGCACTCGCGTTGCACGGTTATTGCAAGAAAACTAGCCATCATAAAAGGATCGTTATGGTGTCATTCGAAAGCTCTGTTTATGCCCTTTCAGGGATAGGTACTTGTTTTACGGTCTGGGTCTTATTTAGGCATGAAAATGATCACGTAAACAGCCCTATTTTGGCTAAAAACACCCCGCTGGGCGGTACATATAAATAAACCGCATAGGCCGCTCGTAAGGTGTTAAAGCCTTTGTGACCATCAGGGGTGCTCAGAAACCTTTAATTTATTTACTTCAACCTCTGCAGTTGTCTTTGAGTTAGTTGTGGGCAGAAAACAAATTTTGGAGTGGTAATTATAAGATTGAGAGAACTCTATTTCTGATTGCTAATCGGCAATCCTGGCGTCCATACGTGCGTGAAAGGGTTAATTACTATGTCAAATGGTACTTAATAATATTAATGGAACACTATATTCTTGAATGAACTCTATGTACACCATATATCTTAGTTACCCTATATATAATACTTACTTTAAATACATACCTAATTAACTCATTACATGATACATGTGTATACAGAAATATTGAATCCTTTATTTAACCAATCTCAACGTAAATTAGAAGGGTCTCTATTGTAAGGTGGAGGAAATGGGGTTACATTTGGTAGAAGTTCCCCTTTATAAATACTGCCACCATCCTGGGATTAACCCGGGATTAATTAGATAACTCAAATAATGCTTAAAAGCAGGTAACTGAAACTTGAGAATAATTCATAATAGTTTAATGAAAGATATCTAAGACTATTCAGAAGTACACTAATATATTGATTGTATAAGTATTCATAATAGTAAGATTAATTCAAGTATGATACATAGTCTGGTTATCACACACACGGGTTGTCACCCTGACCCCTGGTATCAGCTGTGGGGCTCTCCGTCGTCTCTCCTTCAACCCCCTTCGCTACCGCATATAAGCATACGGATCACACCCATTATATGACGTAAACCCACTCATTACCTTCTACGTGTACAATGTCCAGCAATCCTGGTACCTGTCAATAATGACGTATTCGGGTGTGGTTTCACCCAGTGACACGCCCTAGGTAAACTTCCATAGAAAGATCTTCCATAGTAACCAGGCCATGATGTGAGTTGAGTGGTATGCTGACCAGGTATATTACGTCTGCACGAACTCCAGATTTTAGGCGCCATACCAATCGGCTCCATCATGTAGAGTCGATGTAAAAAATACTATGTTTAATAATACAAGTAGTTATATTAAGGTTATTATAGTGAGATATACTTTAAATATGTACTCTAGTGTTTAAGTAATTCACGGAGTAATAGTTGGATATATTGGAGTACCTAACACGCCCCCCTTAAAAATAAGATATAATTTCTTCCACTGAAATTACTCCCAAACAAATATAATAGAAAGTTATTATAGTATTAAGAATACATTTTCTTGTTTTGTGATTTTTTTTTGTAAGATTTTTGAAGTTTGTAAACCCAATATGTAAAAGGAATTTAAAATTAAGAAGAATCTGGAAGAAAAATATTTACATAATGAAAAATATAAAGAGATTATATATATATAAGTGTACACAGATCTCAAACAACAAAGACATAATAGCAAATCGAACATAATTGAAGCAATGTAGAGAAAGTTCATCATCCTTTCGATAGGATCCACCAATTACCACACCACTTAATCAATGTCTTTGATCGAAATTTTATCCAGTCATTAGTTGTTCTGAAATATGAACACAATAAATTGTAGGTTATAGTCCAAGTTAACTTTTAAATTAAAATTGATAACTCGTGTTTCAAGAGTTATAATACTAGATTTCAACATTGATAACACTGTGACGAATTTGTAGATGTAGAGTGCAACTAATATTCAATATAGATAAACACTACGTTGGAGCTTATACTAAGGAAAAGAAAGAGATAGGAAATACCTTTGAAATCTGGTTTTCAACATGGAATAATAAGGAAAGAAAATTAAACCAATCAGATAATATGCAATAACAAATTAAATGTGCAAAATAGTTATATACACAATACAAATTACATAGAATATATACAAGAAATTGCTGAAAATAGAAAACCTGAAAAAGAACAATTCCAATATACAAATAAAATGTATGCAAAGTAAGTTAAACACGGAATCGTACCAACAAAAATGCCACAGGTCTGTTTACAGGCCTCTACTGCCTTACACATAATGAAAACAATTTATGGTCTAACATTTTGAATAATCTCAATCCTTGTCAACCTACCCTCAATGTTCTTGGAAATTACAAGGAAAATGATAATGAAAATAAGCACGACAAGACCAGGGAACAGTGGCATAGGGTAGATGTACGTAGGGCGAACGAAATGCATGAATGACAACATATCCATGGATGTGTTAATCAGCTCCAAAGTTTCAATCTCACACAAAATTATCTTGGGAAATGAAAAGTTGTTTGTAATGTTTACTTCAGACGGAATGCTAGCAAACAGAATATCCTGTTCTGTGAACGAAAGCATGTGAGTGAATGATGGATAAAGAGTAAGATGTGACGAAACCAACAGACACGAGTCCCTTACATAAACTTGGCCAATACATGATTTATGAAAGGGTGCACGGTCCGGGCAAGTAACAAGTAGTTCTGAAGCATTCACAAAATAAAGAAAATTATTATTAATTACGCGAACATGAAAAAATGGGTGAAATTGAACCGGAGTGAAATTACAGTTATCCAGGATATCGGCATTGCAAATAATAGCTTGAACGCATTTGTTATACTTCATTGGCAGTAAAGGAATGGCAGACGCTGGGCAAATAGTAAACAAGCCGAGAGCCGTGTGACACAACGCATGAACAGTGTAAGGTGGAGGAACTCAGTAACGAATAGTAATCATCTGTATACTACCCTTTCGAAACTAGCAAATTCTCGGAAGGAAAATTAATAGTGAGCAAGGAATTATGATTTGTTTAACGGAATAGGTATAATTTCAGACCAAGACAAAAATCAGATGCAAAAGGGATCAAAAATAAGAAATTTACCGTGACTTACACACATCTCGAGAAAACGGTAATAAGACTTAAATTCTGAGGGACCCACTAAAGAAACCAAATCAAATTCCCTATTTGCCAATCTCAGTAAATCGAATAAGACAGCCAAGGAAAGTAAGTCAGATGTCACAAGACCATTCTCCGCGTGAATTAAAGCATGCATAGCCTATAACTTTCAAAATTCTTCCCCAAAATAGTAGATATAATATCCCGGTATCCATAATACCAAGACACGCCCTACAATCCTTCCTACGACACCAATCTGAGGAACCGAAAAAAAAAAAAACTAAAATTTTACATGTAAAATGAATCCAAATTAATTCCCAAATTATCAACCTACCATTGAGCAACAAAATTACTTTCCTCTTTAACAAAAGCAACATTACTCGATCTTAAATTATATTTATGAGCACCCTTTGTCTCTTTAGGCCGCTTACGTCCCTTAACATTCCTCGGACTCATCGGTTTGTGGTCAACAGAAATATCTTCATAACCAGGTAAATTGCGTATAACACGTTTCAAATGATTCACATGAGCCCCTTTTTCAACGCCCTTTTTCTAAGTGTTTTATAACAGTACTATTCTTGTCGACCGAAATTACGCGGTAAGGACCCTCGAAAACAGGTTGTAATTTATCTTTGGCGTAAAATTCCCTCAAATAAGCAAGATCCCCTACAACAATATTAACATCCCTCTTACGTTTATTCGCTACGTCCATCATGTCTTCCTTTCATTTCGAAAGAGAACTGCGTAAAGTCTTATAAATAGATCGAAAATGATTCAAGTGATACAACACGTAATCATCGCAGTTATAAACACGAGAATTAGACTGAACTAACGAATTATGAGGAAGTCTCATATCTCTACCAAAAACAATAAAATAAGGCGAATCCGCAATTGAGGAATTTATCGAACAATTCAGTGTTGATTCTGCAAAATGTAAAACTGAATCCAAAGTACTCGTATCACGATCTAATAATAAGCCGCGAAGCGCACGGATAAAAGATTGATTAGCGCGCTCCGGCAAGCCATTAGACTGGGGTGAATGAGGACAAACAGTAACATGATCTATATTATATTCATCGCATAGTTTCGTCATATTAGAATTACAAAATTCCGTACCATTATCAGTTATAATTGTATTAGGACAACCAAATTTACACACGACGTCCTCTAAAAACCTATTAGCGACCGATTTCGCCTCTTTATCCTGCAACACTGATAACACGACATACCGTGAAAAGTGACAAATAGTGAGCATAATGTAATAATTGACGGAGTCAGTCAGTGGAAGTTTCAATAAATCTATAGCCACCACATCGAAAGGATACGCCGGAATCGGATATTCCCTGATTTTCACTTCCGGGCTCAGCTTAGGCTTAATAGTGGTGCAAGTAGAACAACAGTCAATATATCTATCTATATCCTTTTTTATCGTCCGCCAATAATAATTTCTCTGGGCTTGTGTCAAACATCGAAGTTTCCCCGGATGCCCAATTGTATCATGTCCATGTAAAATAGGTAATAAAGTACAAATTTGCGAATCTGGAATGACGAGTTGCAAAATTACCCTGTCATTTAAATCCCTCTTTCTGTACAAACACCCTTCATGCATTACAAAATTAGAATAATCAAAACCTGCTAAGTCAGGGTGACCAAGAACATTGTCGCTGAAATCACCCGATTCTAAAGCAAGAATTACTTTACCCCAAAAATTATCTTTACACTGATCTAACGCAATACTTTTACTGCTCAACAAAGCGTTAACCGACACTAGACCAACAGGATTCCTTGATAACGCATCGGCAACTGTGTTGAGCTTGCCATCAACGTACAATAATGCAGGATTGTACGATGCTAATGTTAACTTCCACCTGGCACGTCTACCCGTGAGAAGTTTATCATCAAACAATTTAATTAGAGGCTTATTAGAGGCAGTTACATCATAACCATATATTACCTCACGAAAAATATTTAACGCCCAAATTAGCGCTGAACCTTCTAAATCGGTAACACAATAATTCTGTTCTGCAGGTTTTAAAGAACGGCTAGCGAATCCTAACGGCCGTAAGAGATTTCTATCGTCATACTGCATAAGAACAGCCCCGAACCCAGTATATGATGCATCAGAATTAATATAGAAAGGTTTCTTAAAATCAGGGAAAGCGAGGGTCGGTCGAGATGTTAAGCTCGCCTTTAATTCAGCAAAAGAACCCTCTTGTTCAACTCCCCACAAAAATTCTGCGTCCTTCTTGAGTAAAATATATAGAGGCTTGCGATACTAGCGTAGTTTCTTATAAATGCCCTATAATATCCTGATAGGCCCCAAAATTGCCTTAACTGTTTTACATTAGTGGGCGTAGGAAATTTAGTGATAGAATTTGTTAATTGAGAAGTGGTATTTACCCCGTCCGGAGTTAATTCATGCCCCAAAAATGACAGTTTATTTTTAAAGAATTCACATTTACTGATTTTAATTTTTAATCCTGCCTCATTTAATTTAGAAAGTATATTTCTCAGTGCGACAAGATGTTCCTCTACCGTTCTAGAAAAAATTATAATATCGTCTATATATACATAAACATTGTGACCGATCAATCCTGCCAATACATTATTCATTAATCTCTGAAAAATCGCTGGTAAATTTTTAAGGCCCATGGGTAGACGTTTGTATCGAAAGTACCGGAGGGAGAATTAAATGCTGTATATTGCCTTGATTCCGGTGATAACCCAATTTGATGAAACCCACTAGAAAGATCGAGGGTCGAGAATACTTTGTTATCTGTTCCCAAACTAGCAAGAATTTCCGGTATCGCCGGCATGTGAAAATGATCGGTCTCCGTAATGGTATTAAGTTTTCTAAAGTCTACCACGACTCTAAACTTCCCTTTTGCCTTCTTCGGGACTAAGAAAAGAGGTGATCGCCAAAGTGACGTCGATGGTTGAATTACGTCCTGAGAAAGTAAATCTGAAACATGTTTATCAGTCAATTCCCGTTGACTGTGCGATAAGCGATACATAAGCAGGTAAACGGGCTTCTGATCCTTGTCACTCAACACAATTTTATGGTCTATAACGTCAGTAAACACCATAGCGTCCCCTTTCAAATGTACGGACTCATTAAATTCTCTCAATAACGCCTTAAGGGGACCGACCGGTTAATTTAGGCTTAAAAAACTCGAAATCCTGAAAATACCAATAGGTGTTTACTCAACAAGAATCAACATCCCTTCATAAGCCAGTGAAATGTTATTAGTGAAAACCCATTGGAAATAGTTTTTTTTTATGTTTTCCAAACTTTTCCTGTAATTCTAAAAACGTTATATAGCAAACTTTGAAATTAACATGCTCAGTAACTACTGGTCATACGAGGAGCATACCTATATAAATCGAAAGAGCGTAAGCTACTCTACAACCTCCCATACGCTTTATCTTCTACTTTGCCATGTTCCTGCGTAAAATATTGTAAATCTAAAAAACAACAGTAAAAATGTTCATCTAATTACCTTAGACTTTCACCTGTTTTTCTCAGAACCTATATTGTCGCACTTTCGGATGTTATTCTACAGTTATTATTGGACCTATAGGAATGGTGTATATACCATTGGAAAGGTAATTAAAAACACTACAAGGCCTGTAAAGCCAATTTACTCTAGTAATTTAATTTTTTTCACAATATGTAGTCAAAATTGTAATTTTCTATAAATATATTTGCCTGAATCCGTAATCACCTAAATCGAACAAATACACAAAATATATAAAACATTTTTTATAGCAACTACAGATACACCTTTTGTGAGTTGTTTGATCACATAAAACATGTGCTATGGGGATTTCTGTAGGAGTTTATCATTTTCTGCAGTGCTATGGTTTTAATTTTTTTTTTTTTACCTAAATTGCAAGAACAAAGCAAAAAAAAAAAAAAAAATAACAATTTGTTTGATCTAGTTTTATGGTCATATACACCTGTGCCAAATTTCATTTAAATTGAAAGCAAGACCTGGAAGTTTGTAATTAACCGGTCGGTCCCCTTAAGCTAAGAAGTGCGCATGGGGGTAATTAGAAACGTCTGCCTGTGCTGACGTATTTGAGCTGTTTCCATCACTAAAATATTCATTTTACCATAAATAGCATTAACCCGGGAGCTGCGGGGAGACTCTTAAGAGTTCCCCCGGCGCACTGCGGGGAGACTCTTAAGAGTCAGAGAAAAAAAAAATCAACTTTTGACATCGAAAAAAAAAAAAAAAATTTTTTTATTTTTTTATTTATTTTTTTTTTTTTGGCCCCTGGGCCATGCAAAATCTCAGTCCTCTACCTCCCCTCCTTCCCCACTTTCCTCCTCTCCTTCAGTTATCACCTATTTTCCCTGTTATTCCCTTATTCTGAGGTATATTTTCGTGCTAACATTAGAAATCCGATTGGAGGGTGTGGTCATCACTGATAGCAAGCGAGTGCAAGAGAGAGAGAGAGAGTATCGATCGACTGTGTCTCAGTGGCCTTGGGGGAAATTGGCGGGAAAGCAGATTGCCTCACCCATACATTATACAACTCGCGGGCTATATCTCCGATTTTGACCATCCAAACGCTGTTTTCACTCGTTTTATTGTTGTTTCAGGTTAATACCTTTATAATCAACCCATAATAGGCGCATATGGATAAGTATTAATGCTATTAATGGCACAATGAATATTTTAATGACGGAAACACCTCAAATACGTCAGCACAGGGGGACGTTTCCAATTACCCCCATGCGCACTTCAGAGGTTAATACTTATCCATACGCGCCTATTATGGGTTGATTATAAAGGTATTAACCTGAAACAACAATAAAACGAGTGAAAACAGCGTTTGGATGGTCAAAATTGGAGATACAGGCCGCTAGTTATATAATGTATGGGTGAGGCAACCTGCTTTCCCGCCAATTTCCCCCAAGGCCACTGAGACACAGTCGATCGATACTCTCTCTCTCTCTCTTGCACTCGCTTGCTATCAGTGATGACAATGCCCTGCTTGCAACTCGCTAATGTTAGCACGTAAATATACCTCAGAATAAGGGAATAACAGGGAAAATAGGTGATAACTGAAGGAGGGGAGGAAAGTGGGGAAGGAGGGGAGGTAGAGGAGTGATATTTTGCATGGCCCAGGGGCAAAAAAAAAAAAAAAAAAAAAAAATATATATATATATATATATATATATATATATATATATATATACTGTATATTTTGTTTTCGATGTTTAACCCTTTATTAGCGGCTCACCACTTAAGTCGTATTTAATAAAGCTGGACTATGTGGCGGCGCTCGACATAACTCGAGTGGCAATTTCAGCACGTAATGTGGCTGAGAGAGAGAGACAAGTGGTGGCAGGAGACTAGCGAGCGTATGACTGCTCCAGACCACCGCGGCGAACCTACTGACACAAATCTCAGCTCCCTCCTCCCTCTCTCACTCGCTACATACTCAATTATGTACCGAAAGTACCGAATTACCTGCTTTTTGCACTCGCGTTGCACGGTTATTGCAAGAAAACTATCCATCATACAAGGATCGTTATGGTGTCATTCGAAAGCTCTGTTTATGCCCTTTCAGGGATAGATACTTGTTTTACGTTCTGGGTCTTATTTAGGCATGAAAATGATCACGTAAACAGCCCTATTTTGGCTAAAAACACCCCGCTGGGCGGTACACATAAATAAACCGCATAGGCCGCTCGTAAGGTGTTAAAGTTGATTTTTTTTTTCTCTGACTCTTAAGAGTCTTCCCGCAGTCCGCCGGGGGAACTCTTAAGAGTCTCCCGGCAGTTCCCGGGTTAAGCGGACCCAGAGCCTCAGGAAAGTCGTTACCTTGTAAATCCTCGTAAATCTTACGCATTCTATCATTCATACCAGGAGAGTTCCCTGTGCGCACTGATGCCACGGGAAGAGAATTAATTTCTTCAAATTTACAAGGTACACAGGAAGCATTACATAACTTTGTATCCGCATTTAATTTCATTAAGCCATTTGTGGCATTAAAAATGAGTTTGGAAAACATTGGTGTCATTCAGCTCATGTAACGCTTGAGCGAACGTAATACCCTTGATCACTGAGGAATCGGGTAATAATATAATAGAATTTACTGTACTCTTAAGATTGTTCGCATAAACTATAGGTTTGACTCCTGCAAGGAGATAAAGAAAACCTAGTATTTAGTAGTGGCCCCGTAATCATTGACGATTATGCCTATTACATAAGGCTACCTCTTCAAACGCCCATAAGCGCAGTTTGAAACTACCGCCGCAGAGCTCAGAGGAACCTTCATCATAAGCACACACTAAATCACTCATGGTTCGTCTTTATGATTGGGTTCTCACTACGAAAAAACTTCGTAACAAATACAAAATAAAAATAAAATAAGAATAACTATTCATAAGCTTTCCATATTCCGTGGATGTACTTTTGTGGATTCTTGGACCAGACGCTGGCTAGCGCATCTATCCACCTTCACTGACATATCAAGTATACCAAAATCCTTAATACATCAGCGAATGGGAAGGGGATGGTCGGGAGGGCCCCAGTCGTCAATGATTACGGGGCCACTACTAAATATTAGGTTTTCTTTATCTCCTTGCAGGAGTCAAACCTATAATTTATTAGTGGCCCCTCCATCATTGACGATTATGCCTGATATCTAAGACTGGAGGGGGACATTCGTAATCATATCATAACCATTGCAAATAGAAAAGGCAGATAATCAAACAACCACATAGTATTCTTACTTTGTAAAACTGTATAATTATTTATGTATAAACTGTATACAACATATAGAAAGGGGTACAAGCAGGAGCGTGCTTAAAGAAGCCTGCTTGAGGAAAAAGGTAACTATGAGAATCTGTTCACAGATATGAAAGTTAAAGGCACCCCACTTAAAGTAAGTGGTGAAAAATAAAACTTTTATGTTTACATGTGCACATATAAACCCCATTATTCTAATGTGTATATTCCTTAAAATTAGACACAAAAATAGAATAAATTCTTGTACTATCGCAGATGTACGTACTAAAATGCTACTCGTAGTTGCAACTACCGAGAACTCTGAAAATTAAATTGCTTCAACAGTGTATCCCACTGAAAGAAACCATTGTTGTACTACTGTACCTCAACATTTCCCGTAGGCACTACTACAGAGACATTTTAATCACAACACTTATACATTGTATCACAGCTCGTATACTTTGTACATATCTTCCGGCGGGGTCTAGGGTGTCTTATATTTGTTAGTAGTCTTGGAAAATCCAACGTCAAGGCTATTAACCTAATTGCAATGACGACTTGTCTATTTTGACTGCTATGTCGTCATTCCAACTGCGGTTAAAAAGAAAACGTCTAGTCTACTCCTTATCTTGCTCTAGGAGACGTTGTACATTAACCAAAACTACCACCGAAGGTGAAAAAAGCATAGAAGAGAAGAAAAAGGGGTTTAACTTAGTTACCGCTTAAGGCTCATCCTGTGTTCCATCATGTGCAGATCCCTGTCGAACGTGCGCATGAGCGATCCTCTCTTGTCATAATTTCTTCACGCGCTCCATTGAATGAGGCCGTTTTTGTTGTGCTCCTTCAATTCACCCTGTTTTAGGTTCGTTTCGGCTTATCTGGCCTTCTTTTTTGTTAGACAGATGTTACGTGATCTAGGGCACACGTAAATGGGCTCCTA
Organism: Paralithodes platypus; assembly: GCA_032716605.1. Lineage (NCBI taxonomy): Eukaryota > Metazoa > Arthropoda > Malacostraca > Decapoda > Lithodidae > Paralithodes > Paralithodes platypus. Next base: position 33,363,273 of record CM064582.1, read on the forward strand.
AGTGTGTATAATGGAGACGCGTGTGGAAATAGCCTACCGAAGGTACGGGGGCGCCTGGCGTTCCTCGTATATGTTTTTCATTCTTTCTCTTTTCATATTCTTTTTTCCTGTTAGTCTGGGCATAGTTTAGCTTTTAGCTTATTTTAGCCTAGCTGGTTTTCTCATTCAGGAATTGCTATGCCCCTATGAGTTTTCAATTTTTCATAGCCTAAGGTGTACCGTTGGTAAACAATCTGAGATTTCGTTGGTGGCGGTGCTGTTTGTAGAGTTTGTGTCGGCCGCATTATTAGCGTTATTCCCGAGTCCCCCCTTTCGAGCCTTCACTGTGTCTCAAGGGCCTGGGCGACAGGTGGTTCGTGATAATCCAGGGGTACCCCACGGGGGCCCCTCGCTCACACCACAGGGTTTTTCGCCCCTGACACATTCTCTGCTCACGGCTAGGCCACCCTTTTTCTCGCCAGTTTCATTTACTGGTTTTTGTTTTCTCTTCCTGTTTCACCTCCATCCTTTCATGGTCTTTTTTGCCCAATCCAGGGGTACCCCACGGGGGCCCCTGTTTGTGCGAAACCACCCTCCCTGCCACTTCTCCTCATGGGCTTTGCTCTATCTCTGTGGGTTGGGTGGTTCCTGGGGGATGTGCCTCCTCTCCCCTGGTGTGTCTTCCTTGCCTCTCCCTTTACCGGTTAAGTTAGGATAAATTCAAGAAAGACACTGCTCAGCTTGATGGCCATCATCGCTTGGAGTTCATAAGGAGATGACGCTTTTTTTGGCCTTTTTTGGTATTCCCTAGACGCTCCTCTCGCTTTTTCGGCGCCGGACCATCTCGGCCGGTCCCGCAAATTTGCGGGAGCTAAATTCGGTCCTCTGGGCCATTTCGGCTCCCCGCAAATTTGCGGAGATCGCTGGGGGGTCCCTCAACGATGCGGGAGGGTTGTGTCGGTACGGTTATGCCTCCATTGGCCCGCAAATTTGCGGTAATAGTTGGCTTTCCCTGTTGACCTTTTTTATGTCATCTGGTTGCCTGAAACTATCTTGGTGTGTGCACTTTACTGGTGTTATAGGCCCTGCATGTAAGATGTTGAGTGGTGGTTAACACTTTCTCCATCTTTGCAGGTTCTGCTAGTGCTCTTCCGCCTCAGCCGCCCTCCTCACCTACCTCTGTGCTCCCGGTTTAGGGTGAGTACGGATACCTGTTTGCATGTGTGTTCCTGTTTCCCCATGCTCCTTCCCTGGTTCTTATTGGACATTCTCTCCACTTACTCCTTCGACGTGCTGATTATGGTGTGTGTTCTTCCAGTGCAGGTTGGCTGCCTTGCTTTCGCCGTGGTTGTCGCTCCCCGTGCTTGGAGAGCCACAACGTCCTGCTTGCGCCACTCGCACTGTGTGTCCTCTACGGCCTCCCTCCCTGCTCTGTGTGGCCCGTGTCTGGCCCTGGTGGCTGTGGTGCACCATAGCCCTGGTTCCTCAGCGGCGGAAGTGGCCTCTGCTTCCCTTCAGTCGGTGTGGGTTATAGTCTCCCGCCCCATTAGGGCTGTGGGCCACCGTTCCCCGCCCTTTGTTGCCGGCCGGATCCGTGTCGCCCTGGGTATCCCTGACCCGACTGACGGCCGTTCACCTGGCACTCTCCCTGCTCAGGCCCTCTCCCCTGGGTCCCGCAGCCGGTCGTCACATCGTCGGGGGGATCCCCAGCTCCGTCCACGCTCTTGCTCGCCTCGTCGCCCGTCCTCTACTGCTCCTCGTCATCCTCCTGATCGCCTTGACGTCGCCCATCGCCCTCGTCATGGTTCTCGCCCTGAGGCCGGGATTAGCGGCTCTGCCCCTGTGCGCCCTCCCCTGGCCTCTACGGATAGGGGCTCTCCTCCCTTCCGCCCGCTTCCCCAGCCCAGACGACTTCCTCTTACGTTGTCCTTGTTCATGCTGTCGCTGGCCCTCTGCTCCCTCCTCCTACACTGTCCAGGAGGGTCCGCCAGGCTGTAGTTGCTTCCCCTACTTCACCTGCTTCAGTGCCTATTCTTCCTTCACGGTCTCGTGCCACGGTGGAGGTCCCTCCCTCCTCCGCCTCGGTGTCGGGCCGCCCTGTTCTCTCAGCCCCGGGGATCCTTGCTCTGTTTCCCCCCGCGGCTCCTTCTGACCTCCTTTCACCCGGCCAGCCTTCCCACTCCCGTCGTCCTGCTCCTCCTCCTTCTTCTCTCCCTGACCTTCACTTCCCGTCTCGCCAGGGGGGTTCCCCTCCTCTTGGCTCGGTGGGGTTTAGCGAGGTTTCGGGGTCCCCTTCTCAGGGGCTGCCGTGTCGCTGGAAGTGGGGGATGGTGCTGTTTCCCCCTCGGGCGTTCGTGGTTGGGGCCTAGTCCCTCAGCGGCGACACAACCGTGGTCGCTCGCCTTCCTTGGGCCGCGCCTCTGCTGGTTCGTATCGTGGATCTCGCTCCCGCTCGCGCTCACCCCTGCGGGCCGACCATTCTCGGGGGGGGGGGGGGGGGGTCGCCTCTCTCGGATCGATTGTCGGCTATGCAGGGGTGGCTTGTGTCACGCATCGACGGGCGCTTGGAGTCGATGCAAGACTCCCTCTTATCGCGCTTCTTGGCGGTGACACACCCTCAGCGCCTCACCCTACCTACCCCTGCTACGGTCCCCCTCCCTTCTGCAGGCCTACGCTCTGGTCAGACTTCAGCCGCCGGGTCATCCTTCAGGATGTTCAGTCCCTGGCTGTGTTGACGGGACTGTCCTCCTATGGGACGGGTTTGTGCGACGACGGTACGCCTGGCTTCGCCATCTTCCTCGATCGCCCTCTCCCATTGAGGGCCTGGTTTGCTGAGGCCTTCGACTTCGCCGGCCGTTCCGTCGCCGGCTCTCCTTCAGTCCCTCCCCCGGAGTCATCACTGCTTTTGCCGCCTCTTGTGTCTGTCGGCGGGTTGGATGGCGCGTTCTGGTCCTGGTTCAGCGCACCCGTTCTTGAACTTTGTTCTATTGCTTCACCGTTCTTCACTCCCCCAGTTCAGTCCTCTGTCGTCAGGGTTTTTCCCTTGCGGCGGTGGGTGCCGGACTTCTTCTCTTGTCTTTTGGTTCCCTCCAGACTTCTGTTCACCACCTGCGGCTTCTCGCGGCGTCTGCTCCAGGCGTTCTTCGCGAGGGTTTGGGCCGCGTTCGGCGGATTCCCCTTCGGCTCGCGGTGTCTTTGGTTTCCGAGCTGCAGGCGGCTTTGTGCGTGGCTACTCGGCACCGCCGGACGATACGGTCCTCGTTCTGCCGGACAGCCCCCTTGGATGTTCGTCAGGGTTTGTTGTCCTCTACGCTCTCTCTGTCGGGGCGTTTTTGCGCGGGATGCTTGGGGCCGCTACGCTTCTCTATCGGCGGGCCCTGCTTCCGACACGCAACGATGCGCTGTGTCGTTGCGGACCCTGCTTCCGATGCGCGACGTCGCGCGGTGTCGCGAGCGGAGTCTTCTCAGTCCCGTCCTTCTGCCGGTCCTCTTCGGGGTGCTGCTGCAAGTGCTGCCGCCCTGCACGGGCGCAGGACAGGGTCGTTACAGGCCAGTGCGTCAGTTCCGCCTCGCCCTTCTGTTCTTGCCCACTTTTTCCTCCCCGCCGTTCGGGGCTGGCCGGCCTTCCACTTCCGGCCGCCCTTCGCCGGGGTAAGCCCCGCGACGGCCAGGGGTTGGGGTGGCCCGCCATTTTCGATGAGGTTGGGGGGGGGGTCGAGGAGGTCCACGTGGCGCTCATGTCCCGCACGGCCCGTACCGGGGGTACCTCCACGTCCAAACACTGTGTAGGTTCTCTTGGTCGGTCTCCTTGTTCTCCTTCTTGCCTGGCCGCCCGGGTCGCTCCCCTCCTCTTGGGAGCTTGCACGGGTTGTTTTCGCCCTTGCGCCCCTCGGTGGTCGCGAGGGCCGTTGGGGGCGGCGGATTGCGTGGAGGGGTCTAACCTGGAGGTGGACGTCCAGATCCCCACTCCGCTCTTGTCACCGACGCCGGCCCATCTCTTCAGCGGTGGCCCTCGTGTTCACTTCCATGCGCGCGCAGGGTATCGTCGAGGGAGTTGACCGCCGGTCACCCGGTTTTCCTCTCCCGTGTCTTTCTGGTGCCGAAGTCGAACTGCGACGCGATGCGCCCGGTGGTGGCTCTGTCGGCCCTCCCAGGGCGCATCGTGCACACACGGTTTCGGGTGCTGCCGGTACCCCAGGTACGCCTGGCCCTGCGCCCTCTGTCGTGGGTAGTGTCGCTGGCCCTCCGGGATGCGTCTTGGCTCGTTCCTCTCCATCCTCGATTCTGGCGATTCTAGGCCGTTCGGACTTCCGACCGTGTGTTCCTGTTCGCCGGCCTTCCCGTCGGTCTCCACATCGCGCCGCGGATCTTTTCCGCGCTGGTGGGACAGGCTCTGGGTCCTCTCCTCAGGAGCGGGCTCCAGCTCCTGTTTTCCTTGGCTGTTTGGTTGATTGTTTCTGCAGCCCTCGGACTGTGCGTACGCGACGCCCTCACCGTCGTTCGCCCCGTCGCACGGTTAGGGTTCCCCATCGATGTTCCCAAGTCACGCTTGACCCCGTCGCGTGTCGTGCCATGGGTCGGTCTCGCATGGGTTTTGTCTGGCGCTACGGTGACCCAGGGTCTGCCGGACGCGGTGCACCTTCGGCGGAAGGTCTTCACCGTGTTGCACTCGGTCTCCCTCCCGGGGTGGCTCTGGGACTCGTTAGTGGGTTCGCTGCATTGGGCCGCTCTGCCCATTCCCTTAGGGAGCCTCAGGCTATGCCGCCTCCTCCTCATGGGCACCGAGGTGTTTCCATTGGCCCCTATGTATCGGCTCCTGCCGCTCCCGCGTACCGTTCGCAGACGCTTCGGTCACTGGGTTGCTCGGGGCGCGCTCTCTGCGGCTGTGCCCTGGACCGCCCCCCCGCCGACGGTCTTGGTAGACACAGATACGTCGAGCGAGGTTGGGTGAGGTTCCCAATCAAACCTGGGACGTCCACTTCCCGGCAGATGGGTGGGTCTCCCTCCACTTACCCGTCTCTACCGTCGGACTGTTGGTTCCTTTGTTCTTCCTGCGGGACCACGCGCTGGGCCTTCGGGGAAAGTCGGTGGCCTTCGGGTTGGACACTCAGACAGCTGTCCACTGTTTCCTAATGCGGGGGTCCTCCAGGTCATTGACTCTATTGGGGGTCTCGGTGGAGTTGTTCTTCCTCGCGGACCGAACCCCTTCTCCTTGAATGCCTTCTCCCTGCCCAGGCCTGCCACCCTGTGGGCGGCCGCCCTGTCGAGAGGGCAGGGCGTTCTTGTAGAATTGGCGATGCAACGGACTGTGTTCGCTGACCTCGCGGCTTCCTGAGGTGTTCCGGAGGTCGCCTTGTTCGCATCGGGGGTGCCGCGCCAGTTGCCTCTGGTCCTCTCCCTCCGGCCTCGCACTCCGGGGGGGGTCCAGACGCTTTCATGGTAGAGTGGAACAGGTGGCGGTCGATATACATCTTTCCGCCACCAGACGCACTGTTGATGTGCCCAGTCCTCGCGGGGCTGCGGCTATACCGCGGCTGCATCTGGATCCTCGCGCCTCTGTTGCCGGCACGGGCTTGGTACGCCCGGTTGTCGCGGTGGTGCCCGAGTCCGGTCCCTCTCCCTGTCTCCGACTTCCACTTGAGCTAGGTTGGGGACCTGCGGACCTCGTTGGCCTTCGCATCGTGCATGTTCATGAGGCACGGTGGCTCCCGGTCCCCGGCCGGGCCCTGCCTGACTTCCTGAAGCGTTCCTGGCCGTCTTCTCCTTGGGGGACTTATGGGTCTCGCTGGAGGTCTTTTACTAGGTGGCTACAGGACACTCGCCTGACAGTTGGCTCTCCTTCCCTCGTCCTACACTCCTTGTTTCACCTCTTCCGTACACGTCACTTTCATGTCGACGCTATACGTACCCACTTGTCTGCCGTCCGGGGGGTCTTTGGGTCCGTCGCTGGGCTGGTCGTTCCGCTGCAGGAGCTGGATTCCTTCATGACGGCTGCCTTCCGGGATCGACCGCCTCCGCGCCAGGTACCTCCACAGTGGGATCTGGGGCGGGCTCTGGTCCTTCTGGCTTCACCCACGTATACACGGGCCGCTACGCCGGTTCCGTTGCTCGGGCGTACACTCTTCCTTGTCGCTCTGGCCACTGGGGATCGGGTTCTGCACTAGCGGCATTGTCACGGCCCCGGGACTGCGTGCGGTTCTCCCCGTCCTTGCATGGCGGCTCGTTCGCCTCCTCCCCTCCTTTTGTTGTCACGCATGGGAGGGAGACCCACGTTTTCCAGCCTTTCCCCATCCAGGCTTTACGGCGTGGGCATCCTCGCCATGTGTTGTGCCCGGTGTTAGCCTTGCACTCCTCTGTTGCGTCTGTGGCGCCGCCTTCGGGTACTGCTGTGTGGGTGTCTCCTCGGACAGGTGGGAGGCTCTCGCAGGTGCAGATGGGCCGCCACATTTGTCGGACCGTTCGTGCCCGTCACCTTGTTTGTAGGGGTTCTGCGCACGATGTCCGATCCTTTGCTGCCTCCTTCCGGTTCCTGCCACGTCGATCCTTACCTGCCATCGCCTCAGCGGTTTTGTGGTCTTCTATCAATTCCTTCATCTCCTCCTACCTCTCCGTGTCCAGTGTTCGACCCCCTCGGCCGGTGATTGCTCTCGGGGGTCGTGTTTCCTGGTGCTCTGGCGAAGATCCCTGGTCTTCCCCCCTTGTCCCTCGTTCTTTTCCTTTGTTTTATTTGACAAAGGGGGGGGGGGGGCGGGGAGTACGGGTTTGCAACACTGGATTGCAAGTTTGGGATTATGTATTGTTACAGTACATAAGTGTTTTTACCACATTGAAAATTGTGTTTTGTTATTGTGTTCAGTGTTTTTGTTGGTTTTGGAAGAAAAGGGATTTTGGGTACAGTACCTTTTTGGTTGAAGACAAGTCTATGTTTTTGCATTACTATGAATGTCGGGCATGTGTTAAAACTGTTCTTTTTAGCTACTCCTCAGTTTTTCACTCTTTTATTAAACTCTCTTGTTTAAATTGTGTCTTTGTCATTCATAATTTTGCTTTATGCATTGTTTTTTTTGGTATGTTGGGCTTGGATGTCCTCCTCCTATTTGTTATGCAGCCTTGATGTTGGATTTGCCAAGACTACTAACAAATTGGGAGGTTTGACGTACCTCCCAACCTACCAAATAGGAAAACCTACTATTTGGTAGTAGTCTTGGAAAATCCAACGTACATAATACCCTCCCTCATGCCGGACCCCTGCCCATCCGCGTTCTTCTGCTGACGTGAGATGTGATGACAAGAGAGGGTCGCTCATGCGCACGTTCGACAGGGATCTGCACATGACGGAACACGGGATGGGCCTTAAGCGGTAACTAAGGTAAATCCCTTTTTCTTCTCTTCTATACTTTTTTCACCTTCGGTGGTAGTTTTGGTTAATGTACAACGTCTCCTAGAGCAAGATAAGGAGTAGACTCTAGACGTTTTCTTTTTAACCGTGGTTGGAATGACGACATAGCAGTCAAAATAGACAAGTCGTCATTGCAATTAGGTTAATAGCCTTGACGTTGGATTTTCCAAGACTACTACCAAATAGTAGGTTTTCCTATTTGGTAGGTACGTCAAACCTCCCAGTTTCACTGACTGCACCCCCCCCCCCCCCCCTCTTTCTTAACCTAAACAATTAGTGACTTAGAGACCCATCTAGACCCTTTGCCGTAACGCTATACATGGCATTGACGGTTTGTCTAGTGCTACCGACAGGTATCGAGTCAAAAAAGTATGATTTGAAGCCCATAGTTGAGTAGTAGCTATGTCTTCAACAGAAAAATTATTTAGAAAACGTAAAGATACTGCCCATTTGCGTAAATCGTGGGCCCTACCCACTACGCCGGGATTACTCTCTTTAATGACTTCTACTAGCAGAGAAGCCATTTTACGTTTCATTAATCTTTTACCCGTACTCGATACCCATAAAGCACCTTGCTGGTTAAGAGGTGCCACTCTCATATATTTGGTTAAAGCTTGTACAGGACACAAATTATGGTGCACTTTGCCCCGTTTCAATGCCGGCACCGTGAACTCTGAGAAAACATGTTCACTGTGTTCATTCTTGGCGATGAACCCTGGGGAAGGAGCAATATGAATGCAATAATTATTTTAGTCTACCAAATCTTATGCAATTAGGGGTGTTGCTCATCGCCGCCAGCTCAGACACCCTGTTACCAGTTGCCAAAGCCATAAGGAACACAGCCTTTTTTAATAGTAATTCAAAATCTGCCGTATTCTGATACAGACGGGAATGAAGCAAAGATAACGCTTTGTCAAGAGACCAGGTAGGCATGAGCTGACGGGGAGGTGGGCGTAGTTTGAAGCATGCTCTCATGAAACCTGTTTCTTCCGCTTGTGGTATGGTTAGACCTGTAAGGTCAAAGAATGGCACCCTGATAGCTGTTAAGTGATTTTTTAGATTCACTACAGATAGACGTTTCTGTTCAAACAAATAGTTTACATAATTAAAAAACTAATGCCACCGAAGGTACTGTCTGTTCTGTTCTAACTATCCAAGAATTAAAGGACTGCCAATGAGATTGATATTGCCTCTTGGTAGATTGTGTGTACTGATTTATAAATTTATCTGCCACGTTTCTACCATACGGCGTTAGCCACTTGGCGTCCTGAATGTCCACAATGCAAAAGTCAGCGAGGTCTGTAGGTTGCCAATCGTGTCTAAGTGGAAATACCCGACCGGGAGCGACACCGGGTTCGGGCACCACATTCTCAATTGCTGGTACCACAACTGCGCCGGCCACAGGGGCGCGATTAACGAGACTACGCCTCGATAATCCTGTAGTTTGTTGACTACGTGGCACATTAGAGAAGCGTCTGGTGGCGGAAACAGATAAATGGAACTCCACCTGTTCCAATCCGTCACCAATGCGTCGGGCCCCCCCGCCGGCGTTAATGTCCGGCGTGTGAGGTACCGAGGGAGTTTGTGATTCTCCTCTGACGCAAACAGATCCACTTGTGGACGGTAAGGCTCTGCAATCATTTGATTGAAAATGTTTTGCTTGAGTGCCCACTCTACTGTTGTGCTCTGTCTCCGAGACAGCGCGTATGCTACGCCTGGGAGATATGATGCATGAAGATGAATGTGCAGCTCGTTGGCTAGCACAAAAATCTTTTCTGACACGTCTAGCAACTTCCGAGACCTCGTTGACCCTTGTTTCTGAATGCAGTGAACTGCATTGAGAAGTCCATCCTGAAGGCCACGGACTTTCCCCGTAAAGTAGAGCCGTGAACCTGAAGGAAATACAAGGGGACTAGTAACTCTTTTACATTTATGTGAGAGGTTTCTGAAGGGGACCAAAGCCCTTGACCCTGATGCCCGAGGTTTGACTGAAAGCCCCAACCTATCGTCCCTGACACATCCGTGTCCACCCATACCGTCGGCGGAGGAGAGGTCCATGACATGACTGAGTGCAACATTTCCCTCTTCGCCCAGACCGCTAGTAAGCTGTGTATTAATGTTGGGATAGGCCATAATTTTCCCGCCGGTAAGAGTGGGAAATATTTGTTGCCCTCCAAGATTAAACGTTTGACTTTCAACCGGCCCAACTTTACAGTTAGTTGAACCCAGTTGAGAGAACCGACTAGAGATTCCCAGAGTCTCCGTGTCGTAGTCAGACTGTGGAGAAACATAAACATTTTCTTGCGATATCTGTTTTGATTGTCCACACTCTGACTCAGAGTTAGAGATGCTGTGTCCCAGACCAGCCCTATCCACTGAATTACTCGTGAGGGAACAAGGTTTGACTTTACCAAGTTGACCTTGAATCCTAGAGATTTGACATGGTTTAATGTAATGTTGACATGAGTGTTGCATAACTTTTCTGTCTCTGCCACCACCAGCCAGTCGTCCAGATACCACAAGATCCTGATCCCTTGTTCTAAAATGGGCATCAGGGCTTGCCGGACTAATTTTGTGAAGATGTGCGGCGCTAGGTTCAACCCAAACGGCATCCTTTGAAAGACATAATTCTGATGCATTATTCTTAAAGCCAGAAATTTTTGAAATCTCTTGTTTACCGGGACATGTCAATACGCGTCTGTCAGGTCTAATGAACACATCCATCCTCCCGGCGGAAGTGTTAGCCTGATTTGATTCACTGTCAGCATCCTGAAGGACACGTTGTGAATGTGGAGATTCAAATAAGACAGGTCTACGACCGGTCTCATTTGAATACTGTCCCTTTTGGGTACTAGAAAGAGTTTGGACGTAAACACCGGGTAAGTCGGGGGGACGGGGATAATGACACCCTTGGTAATCATCTCCTGAACTAGTGACTCCACCTCTAAAGAAACATGATTGGCCGTTGTCGGCTGACGTAAGCGAGGTCGCCGGAGCCACTGCCAAGTGATGCCTTTGCATACCACAGTCCTCGCCCATGTTCTTAACACCTTACGAGCGGCCTATGCGGTTTATTTATGTGTACCGCACAGCGGGGTGTTTTTAGCCAAAATAGGGCTGTTTACGTGATCATTTTCATGCCTAAATAAGACCCAGAACGTAAAACAAGTACCTATCCCTGAAAGGGCATAAACAGAGCTTTCGAATGACACCATAACGATCCTTGTATGATGGATAGTTTTCTTGCAATAACCGTGCAACGCGAGTGCAAAAAGCAGATAATTCGGTACTTTCAGTACATAATTGAGTATGTAGCGAGTGAGAGAGGGAGGAGGGAGCTGAGATTTGTGTCAGTAGGTTCGCCGCGGTGGTCTGGAGCAGTCATACGCTCGCTAGTCTCCTGCCACCACTTGTCTCTCTCTCTCAGCCACATTACGTGCTGAAATTGCCACTCGAGTTATGTCGAGCGCCGCCACATAGTCCAGCTTTATTTAACTCGACTTATGTTGCTCGCCGCTAATTAAGGGTTAAAGGCTATGCCTGATGACACGCCCGGAAGGACCCAGTTAGCAGACTGGGGTTCGCCGGCTGGACTGCTCTCGTTTCCAACACGCCTTTGAATGGCGCCGAGAGTGAGAGAGACCTTAGTTTTTTGCAAGTGGAGGTGTACCCTTGGACAACTGGCCGGGTTTGGCTGGAGGCAGACCCTGACCTGGTCGTTGGTGAAACTTGTGGCCTTTACCTGAGAAGCTACCCTGTTTATACCTGAACTGAGCCTGACCCTGGGTGGAAGGGGATTTTGGCTGATGAAAAGGCTTAGACCCACTAGCTTGAACTTTCAAAACTGGTTTGGGTTTAGGGAAAGTGAAGGTAGGTTTCTTAGGTTGTGAGGCACTTTGTTTGAATGCTTGTGCTATATTGAAATCAGTCTTCCAAACTGCTGGTGAAATCAAAGAAGCAGTTAGAACTGGAGACAGAACTACTTGGCTTGCAATACGGCCAGGAAGTTTCTTCACTAAGAACATCTGCAGATACTGCCTTGCTCGAACCGCCTCTAATAAGGCCGTCCGAATATCTCCTAAAGACTGTATGGAAGTCTGGAGAAGCAAGCGCCGGGCAAGCTCAATGGCTTTCTTGACTTCCGCGGCTTCTATTGCCTGAGAAGAGCGTAACAGAGACTTTGTTATTCGCTGGGTAACAACATATTGCGAAAAGTCTAAACGCTTTTTCTCTTAAACTAAACTCGCGGTCTAGGTGAGCCGAGGAAGGCGTGCTAAAAGGATCTTTTAATTCGCACAAATTGATTTTAGGGGCAGCCAAGAAATCAAACAAAGCAGAGGGGACTCCGCCGGCACTATAAACCGGAAGAGAGAACCAAGAATGGTGTTCTTGAGGGATTTGGTGGGAAGATTTTGATGTGAAAGTAGTGGCAACATTTTGAGCCTCTGTTTCCCATTCCACCCAAGGTCCCGTACCCAACTGCCCCACCTGCAAAACTGGATTAGAGGCTGAGTCTGTGATCGGAAACATATCCAACTCCGGCGTCAAAGCAGAAAGTGCCTTGACGTCGTTAAAGCCGTCATTTTTAGTCCAGTCAGAAAAAAGCTTTGAAGCTGAGGCAGGGGGTAGGGCTGGTGTTGATGCATACACAAAAAAGTCATGGTTATAATTACTTGGAATGGCCTTAATATGAACATCCAAAACATTTCCTTGACTATCCAAAGCTCTGAGTTTTCTAGACTTATTACCTTGGATTACCCACTCATGTGGTACAGGGAGCTCCCCCGAAATAGTAGCTTGTGTTGCCTCTGGCTTAGTTGGTAACATTGCTACCCATGACTCATCAGGCCCATATAAAAGAGGCATAGCTCCTTTTTTGACTGGCGCCTCGTCTAAAGGAGGGGGAGTTATGTCTGATATGACTCGCACATTGGAAGTAGTGAGAGCTGCTGTGCCTGGCACATTGGAACTTGGATCTGACACAAGAGGGGGGTTAGGTATTTTAGCTAAAGCAATGGATGAAGCCAGAGGTCGCACATTCGTCGACGTCGCGGGATGTCCCATACCAACTGTAGGAGTTTCCGGCGCAGGGCCAAAGAACCTATTAAGTGCATTCAATAGTAATCCATCAATCTCTTCTGCTGTTACATAACTAGCCGATGACGAACTCCGTGGAGATTCGACAGTACCCTGAGAGTCGTCTAGAAGTTGACTGGACTCTTGAACCTCCATCTCTGAGACCAGAGATCGTTGTTCTTCATCCGTTAAGTCTGGCCTATCATGAGAAGATCCCGCCGAAGCCGGGACCTCCACATGCTGCCATGTTAAATCTGGGATAGAAGATGGTACATCGGCATCCCGGTGGACGTCAGCCAGTACTTGAGTCACAAAAGGGTGTGTTCTGTCCTGCCAGGACTGTGAGTAACGCCATACCCCTTGGCTGTGGTTGTCACTCGTTTGCGAGCTAGGAATACTCTCTGATTGAGAGCCCTCACCCGAGCCCCCTAGAGGTTTATAGTTTCTGTAAGACACTTCTAAATCTGAGGCTGACACACGTGACCTAGTAGAAAAAGCCTGAATATCAGGTAATGAAATGTCCGCCGGGGCATCCTCCACCACATTCTCTGACTCCACCCCCGACCTGTCAGATTGGACGTTAGATTTGGTGGGGGTAGAGGTGGAAAGCGGGGTACCAGGCTCCGACGACCGTCGTGAGTCCTTTCGCGCCGGAGGATCCCTTTTGGATGATTTATGACTTTTACTTGACTTATGCTTAGTACTAGTACTGTCTTTAGATCCCCCACTAGCTTCCTTTTTCTTCTTTTTGGAAGGGGAAGCAGAGTGGCCCGAATCTGTCACCTGCTGCCTCAGTGGCGACCGTGAAGTGGACCTCGTCGCCGTTGCCAAAGGTGACGGTGAGCGAGGCCTCTTAGACTTGCTGGGGGAGGGTGTGGCAACTTGTTCCCGCCCAGTCTCTGAGGTCTTACGTGCACGTATCTTATACTGAGGGGGGTTATGTTTAATGATAAAAAGCTCCTATAGCTCAAGGTTATCACATTGCAATGCTTTATGTGCTACATTCGTTGAGTAAGTAGCGAGAAGTTGTTTCACTTCTTGTAAAGCCACCGCCGCAGTATTATCCTTCTGACTTAGAACTTTAACACTTAGGAGGTGACAAATAGTGCAATTCTTTGTCACCCATATCCCCCGTGACCGATCTAGGCATTTAACACATTTAATACAGAGCTTGTGAGCAAAAATAGGGATACCTGAGCATAACGGTGTTGAACATAAAGCAATGAGAGGTTCAAGTGCCGCCATGATAGAGACTGGGGGAAATCTACCCCGCCCCCGGGAACTACCTGGTCATCTGGTGCAACGCCGGTACTCCGCCCTGGAAAGAGAAATTTCCAGGAATTAATGCTCATAAGGTTACCCCAAAATGGTACAAAACATGTGCCTTAAAACCGCCGGTCAACGAACCGTAGCACTCCACCACTACTGTTCGTTTTCCTTTAGTTTCATATTAAAAATTTCAGCATATCTTTACATGTCCAAAATATTTAAGCATATCTTCTGAATTCTCATAAAGATGAAGCATATCTGTATAAAGATTTCAGCATATCTTTACCTGTCCAAAAGATTTAAGCATATCTTCTGAATCCTCCTAAAGATAAAGCATATCTTTACTAAAGAGGAAGGCTTTCAAGTATTCCTTTACACTTGAAACACTAGTAAGATTCCGGCAACTTTTTATCCCATAAAACGTCTAAGCCTATCTTACTCTCTAATCCGGCTTCTCCCCGAAGCCCTCATAGATCGCCGTAATGAAGGCCGTGATACCCTATTGTATCAAACAATTGTTTGGCAATTTATCACAAATTGCAAATCCGGTAATATAACCACCCGAAGGTACAACCGCCGGGTTTTATATGTAATGACAAACCAATTGTACCTGCCCCAAACCTCTTTGTAAAAAGGTCGCCGGGAGTGAAAGACCAAACAAAACCAACAGCATTGTTTCAATGACTTTGAAAAGCCGAGAAAACCATATCCAACAGGTGTCAGCATGATCACCTAGATAACTGTGTCGAGCCCACCTCGCCGTGAATAAAACAGGAAGCCTGATCACAGGCTCGACCACAGAAAACGCAGTTTCTGATGAGCCCTCAAGCTACCCAACTCGCCGGGGTAACTTACCTATTTTAACCAACCTGATTAAAAACTCGGTAAAAACTCGCCGGAGTAACTAACCTATTTTAACCAACCAGATTAAAACTCGGTAAACAAAACGGCTTCCTCGGAGCAATCGAGAAAAACCGCCGGAAAGGCAACCCACACCAAACAGAACGCAGTCTGATAAACATAATCAGACCCCCAGTCCGAAGCTCCTGGATCAGCCAATCACAACTAATCCAGGACACACATGACACATGAATACATTTTTATTATAATAAACAATGAAAACACTTGCATATGTGAAAAACTATGAGTGGCTTGCTAGGCCTGGTGAAAACGGAAAAACAATTAATGACGTCGAAACACCATCGAAAAGCACTCCTCCCACCAAAACTGGAACAGCCGCCACATCAAAATCGTAGAAAACACCCGGATAAGGGAAAACACTGACTCGGGACCCAGAAAGAACTTCACTAAGTGAAGAAAAATACACCAGGAACCTCAGTACAAATAACATAGGCTACTCCATCAGAAAGATAGCAAGAAGCCCGACATCGCGTAGTTACAGCCTCCTAACCAGCTAGGCCAAAAGATGGCTAAACACGAAAAAAGTTTGAGAGCGTCCTCAACTCGGCCACGAGGGTCCGTCCGAAATAGACGCCCCAACAAAACGACCCAAAATACACTTGTTCTGCGAGAAAAACCACCCATGACACCCCTGCTAGCTAATCCTAACCTTACTCAAGACATCCCAGAGTATGGAAGCATACATTCCATTCTCTTTCTCTCAGACTAATGCTAAAAAATCTTGGTTTACTCACGCTTGTTCTACTGCTGTCCGCAATAAGGAGGAAGCATTCAAACGGTACCGACGCCTTAAAACTCAAGACTCTCATTCTTCATATGTTTCTGCCCGGAATCAAGCCAAATCTGTTCTTCGACTTGCCAAACACTCTTTCATCAATAATAAATGCACTGAACTATCCAACTCTAGCTCTTCCCAAGCTTTCTGGCATCTAGCCAAAAACCTCTCCAACAATTTCTCTTCCTCGTCTTTCCCTCCCCTTTCCCACTCTGATGGCACAACCATCACTTCTTCCTCTGACAAAGCTAAACTCTTCGCTCAAACTTTTGCTAGAAACTCCACCTTGGATGATTCCGGTGCTATTCCTCCCTCTCCGCCCTCCTCTCTCTTACTTATGCCTAATATCCTAATCTCTTCTAAAGATGTACTTTCTACCCTCTCTGGGCTTAACACTAATAAGGCGTACGGTCCGGACGGTGTTCCTCCTGTTGTTCTCGAAAACTGTGCTTCCGTGCTGACTCCCTGCCTAGGCAAACTCTTTCGTCTCTGTCTATCCTCTAACGTCTTCCCTTCATGCTGGAAGTTTGCTCACATTCAACCTGTCCCAAAGAAGGGTGACCGCTCTCAACCCTCCAACTATCGTCCAATTGCTCTTATCTCTTGTCTTTCTAAAGTTTTTGAACCTATTCTTACTTCCAAATTTCTTAAGCATTTCTCTTCTCATAATCTGCTCTCAGATCGCCAGTATGGCTTCCTTAAGGGTCGCTCTACTGGTGATCTTCTTTCATATCTTACTAACTCTTGGTCATCCTCCTTCCGGGACTTCGGTGAGACTTTTTCTATTGCACTAGACATATCGAAAGCCTTCGATAGAGTCTAGCATAAATCTTTAATTTCTAAATTACCCTCCTTCGGTTTCTATCCCTCCATCTGTGCCTTTGTCTCTAATTTCCTTTCCGGCCGTTCCATAGCCGCGGTTGTGGACGGCCATTGTTCACTTCCTCACCCTATAAACTCCGGTGTTCCTCAGGGCTCTGTCCTATCTCCTATTCTCTTTCTAATTTTTATAAATGATCTCCTTAACTGTACCTTAATTCCCATCCATTCATACGCAGACGACTCAACCTTACACTACTCCATTAGTTTTTCAGAACGCCCCAGCCAGCAATCCCTCAACGACAAACGTAATGAAGCCATAGAACTCTTAAATTCTGATCTAAATACTATTTCCAATTGGGGCAGAGAAAACCTTGTTAACTTTAATGCTTCCAAAACCCAATTTCTCCATCTATCTACCCGTCAGGATCTCCCAGCGGACTATCCCTTATTCTTCAACAATACAAAAATCAACCCTTCATCTTCTCTCAATATTCTTGGTGTCTCTTTTTCTTCTGCTCTCATTTGGAAGGACCATATTACCAGTCTTGCTAAGGCAGCCTCCCAGAAGCTGGGTGTGCTCAACCGCCTTAGGGGGTTCTTTTCCCCTGCACAGCTTCTTGCTCTGTACAGGGGCATAGTGCGCCCTTGTATTGAGTATTGTTCACATGTGTGGGGAGGTTCCTCTCACACCGCTCTCCTAGACAAAGTTGAAAGGAAGGCCTTTCGTATCATTAACTCCCGTCCACTCACCAACTCTCTGCAATCTCTCTCTCCGCCGCAATGTTGCATCTCTCTCGCTACTATAATAATCAGTGTTCCTCAGAGCTATCCCAGTGCATACCACCTCCTTTACGTAGGGCACGTGGTACCCGTCTTGCAACTCAATCCCACCCCTACTCTGTGCAACTCTCCAACCCAAGAGTGAAACATTACTCTCAAACTTTCTTCTACTCAACAGCTGAGCTCTGGAACTCTCTCCCAGAATCAGTCTTTCCCTCTTCCTATGACTTAAATTGCTTCAAACTCCGTGTGTCTAGGCATTTTGGTTCGAACGTCCCTTGATTTTGGCCCTGTCACTCTTTCAACTATGGGGGAGGCACTCGCTATAGGCAGTTATGCCTTTTGCCTCCCTCAATCACATAGAAAAAAAAAAAAAAAAAAAAAAAAATGAGAAAAAACTCACTAGGGACGCAAGAATGCGGAATCAAAGCGGAGCACTGTGGGGGACACGTCCGGGTGGGTTGAACGCAGAGCAAGGCAGGTGGATAGATGCGCTAGCCAGCGTCTGGTCCAAGAATCCACAAAAGTACATCCACGGAATATGGAAAGCTTATGAATAGTTATTCTTATTTTATTTTTATTTTTTATTTGTTACAAAGTTTTTTCGTAGTGAGAACCCAATCATAAAGACGAACCATGAGTGATTTAGCGTGTGCTTATGATGAAGGTTCCTCTGAGCTCTGCAGCGGTAGTTTCAAACTCCGGTTATGGGCGTTTGAAGAGGTAGCTTATGTAATAGGCATAATCGTCAATGATGGAGGGGCCACTAATAAATATTAACAACCTTAGCAGAATGTGGTTCAATAATAGTATTACAGTGAATGAGAATATCAGAATCCCCCATAGATTGTTCTAAATAATCATGCAGTGTAATCTCGACGGCGGGAAGAGCGGAGGTGATCCCGTGGCACCGCCTCCGATCTCCCGACCAGATGTACGACGTTTCGCCCGAAAGGTTTTACCACTCTCCACAACGCCCTTTTGTACACCCCTTGATACAAATTGTAATTTTTCTGGGAAGCTAGGTGACGCCTCAATGAAAGTACTGTACCATCAATAGATACACCATTCATCTTTAGACTCAAAATAAATTTACGTACCCTCATAGTTTTAAAACCCAATAGAAGGTCCGAAGAGATGTTTAAACCCTGAACAACGTACACTTTCTCCGTCATTAAATCCAAGTCCTCATGCAATGCTAACGGTAAGTATGTAACCCCCAATATTGAAATATTATCCCCTGAAACACTCTGAAGATTAACATCGGGGAATTCAAGTTTAAACGAATCAACATGATTCAATTTGTTAAATACATAGCTAGACATTAGGTTCACAGGAGAACCCGTATTAATTAAAACACTTATATCTGTATTATTTACACATGACTTCAAAATTAACAAGTCAGGTGAATGCATAAGGGCATTTATCATTAACGTAGGACATTCCGGAGTTTGTGTACATTGATGTTTTACGTTACGTTTGCTTGGGAGCGATCGTAAGCTTCCCCCGATCTAGGGTGACTGGCTTTCCAATCGTCCAAATCTACCTTCACTTCCGGGCAAGTTCCGGTCCGATGATCATTACACTTGCATCTACGACAGAAAGGTTGCTTACCTGCCGTATATTCATATACTGTAGCTCCTTGGCCTTGATGTTACAACGAGGAACAATGTGACCCCGTACACCACAATAAAAAACACATAACATCTCTGTGTTGGCCATTCGCGGCACCAGTCATGATAGCGGGTCTGTGCGTAGTCTGCGGACCACACCCTTGGGCCTGATAGCGAGGGTACTGATAATTCCATGTCTTGGAGCTATAACTCTGGTTATTAATAATAATAATAATAATAATAATAATAATAATAATAGGTTTATTTAATATCATTTTTACAATTGCAACCATAGAGTTGAAAATATACAGTGAGTAAAACATACATACAAAGTGTCATTACACATAAAATACACACAAAATACAAATATTAAGAACAATTTGCCAGAATAATGATCATGTATTGGCAAAATATAATATCATTTCAAAATACTGACTACCTACTTCCTTAAGTAATTGTTTATATACCTGGTCATCTGTGGAATGGCACTGTTTTGGTGTCTCTTGGTGTTACATTTTTCTTCAACTAGAAAGTTTCTTGCTTGTAATTTGTGTGTGTAAGTGTTGGTGCTGTCCGGTGGAAGTATATGTCTATGCTGTTTATCGTGCAACAACTTAAGGCTGTCTTCTTCAAACTTCTTTCTTCGTCTCTCTTCCAATGATTCCAAATTTAATAACTCCAAAGCAGACTCGTAATTTATATAACTAGGTCCTAATGAAATTCTACAGAATCTTTTTTGTATTCTCTCAATAGAATTTACTTCTGCGTGTGTGAGTGACGAACACCAAACCGTCGATGCATATTCAAGTACAGGCCTAATATAAGAACAATAATAATTCTTTAAATCAGACAAATTAGCCTTAAAAAGTTTCAATTTACTAACTGCAAAAATTTGTTTACTTGCACGCGAGACAATATACTTGGTGTTCGCCTTCCACTGAAGGTTACTCGAAATAATAACACCCAACAGCTTCATCTCATTAACAAATGGAACAGATTCATTACCTAAACTAACAGCATTTACATTTGTCTTAATTTTCTGAAAGTCCACTAACATTAATTTCGACTTACTTCCATTTATTTTCATGTTGTTCTCGTTAGACCAATGATCGATCTTATTGGCTTGCTCCTGACATTTTGGTATATGTGTACTGTTATATGCACAAGCAAAAGTAATGTCATCCACGAATTTACACTGAACATCTTCATCCAAACCGGCACTATTTATATGATTATTAAAAATACGAGGTCCCAGTACGGTACCCTGCGGAACACCACATGTAGTGGTGTGCTCCTCAGAGGTAGCACCACTATAATGTACAACCTGACAACGAGATGTAAGGAAAGAAGACATCCAAGGAACTAGTTCAGGTCTCATGCCATTATGAAGTAAATGTCTCATTGCTATTGTGTTGTCTACTCGGTCAAATGCTTTTGAAAAATCAATGCTAAGCACAGCTACACATTCTCCCCTAATGTCAGTCGCTTTATAAAGAAAATTCATTAAGTACAATAAATAATGGGTGGTAGAAGTATTTTTCCGATTACCAAACTGATATGGATCAAGGTTTACCTGTGTGTCATCACGCACCCAAGATGCAACAAACTTCTCGGCAATACGTGCAAAAATATATTTTATAGTCACTGGTCGAAGATCATTACAAGTTTCGGGTTTGGGAATCTTGGGCAAGGGAGTGATGAAGCCACGTTTCCAAAGGGGAGGTACGATCCCTGAACTAAATGACGAATTTATGATGCTAGCAATAGGAGAAGCAAACTCATATGCAAATGATTTGATAATACGAAGTGGGGGATCAAAGGGGGTTACAGATTTGTTTACATTTATCTCACAGTTTTTCATATACTTGGTAGGGCTCAACAGAAGGTAAAGGTGGTAAATTATCCACAGGCTCAGGTAATCTTGACTGGTCTAAGGGGGGTAGACTTTGGCAGATTGTTGAAAAATGATCATTTATGGTATTTGCAGCTTGGTTAGGGTCTTTGTCAATAAGAAAATGAAATTTATGCTGTGAGTTGTCTCCAGTTACCTTACTAATTACTCTGTACCATTCACTTGGCTTTGTTGTACGCAAATCTGACACGTTTGACTTGAAATACTGTTGTTTAGCTTTCTTTATTTCCCGAATTGCTTTATTCCTATAATGTCTAAATAAAACCATGTTAGCACTGTTAAAATTACTTTAACGTAGAGATAAAATTTCTTTCACATAGGGGTAATCCAAGGATGATCGTTATACTGAATTAAAACTTGTTTCGTGGGGAAGTAATGGTCAATTAAAATATTTACCGAACTAAGAAAGTTATTTAGCTTATTTATGACGCACTGTTCATGGTACACTTCTACCCATGGGTAGTTATTAATATGTTGGCCGAACGCAATGACACTTGACTGCTTGATGGGACGAACGGTGACCAGCTTGGAGTGATGACAAGGTGGAAATGTTGAAATAGGTTGCCATAACACAGTGAGGTGCTGGGTACGGCCAAGGGGTGCTAAACGTTGAGGTGATTTGTAGTGCTGGCTAAGGTCAGTGAAGATTAGGTCTAGGATATTATTTTGATGTGTTGGAAAGTTTACAATTTGCTGAAGATGAGTGTTGTCGATGATGTCTTCAATGTTTAAATCGTTGAAATCGCCACAAATAACAAATTTGCATCCATTATAAAGGGATCGTAATTCATCTGCGAAAGTAACGATATGATCGATGAGGTCTTAATGGAGAGGTGATCTTGGAGGATAGTATATGCACCCTACAATAATGCAGGACACCTCCCTAGGTAGACGTTTGGGCCGGCACCACACCCATAATGTCTCCAACTGAACATCATGTGGTGGAAAGAGGCGGCGGGATTGAATATCTTCTCGAACAAATATTCCCACCCCACCACCACGTTGTCGCTGTCGAGTTTGTAGGTACACTTCATAGTTCGGGATAGTAAAAGATTCTTCTGACACTTGCCAAACTTCACTAATACAGGCTATATCAACATTATTATCCTTCATTCTGACCTAGCTGTGCGGGTTTATGGGATTTGGGAAAAGAACTGTTAGAGGAGAACTGCTGGGGATTTCTATGTGGTTGGGGATTCTTATTAGTTTGATGCTGTTTAGGGAGATTCTGTTTAGGCCCAGGTTGAGCTGGGGAAACAGGTAGGGAATTCCTAACGGCAGCACACGAGAACTGAATTTGCTCGGTGGTTATTGGGAGGTTTGACGTACCTCCCAACCTACCAAATAGGAAAACCTACTATTTGGTAGTAGTCTTGGAAAATCCAACGTCAAGGCTATTAACCTAATTGCAAGGACGACTTGTCTATTTTGACTGCTATGTCGTCATTCCAACCGCGGTTAAAAAGAAAACGTCTAGAGTCTACTCCTTATCTTGCTCTAGGAGACGTTGTACATTAACCAAAACTACCACCGAAGGTGAAAAAAGCATAGAAGAGAAGAAAAAGGGGTTTACCTTAGTTACCGCTTAAGGCCCATCCTGTGTTCCGTCATGTGCAGATCCCTGTCGAACGTGCGCATGAGCGACCCTCTCTTGTTATCACATCTCACGTCAGCAGAAGAACGCGGATGGGCAGGGGTCCGGCGTGAGGGAGGGTATTATGTACGTTGGATTTTCCAAGACTACTACCAAATAGTAGGTTTTCCTATTTGGTAGGTTGGGAGGTACGTCAAACCTCCCAATTTGTTAGTAGTCTTGGCAAATCCAACGTCAAGGCTGCATAACAAATAGGAGGAGGACATCCAAGCCCAACCTACCAAAAAAACCAATGCATAAAACAAAATTACGAATGACAAAGACACAATGTAAACAAGAGAGTTTAATAAAAGAGTGAAAAACTGAGGAGTAGCTAAAAAGAACAGTTTTAACACATGCCCGTCATTCATAGTAATGCAAAAACATAGACTTGTCTGAAACCAAAAAGGTACTGGACCCAAAATCCCTTTTCTTCAAAAACCAACAAAAACACTGAACACAAGAACAAAACACAATTTTCAATGTGGCAAAAACACTTATGTACTGGAACAATACATAATCCCAAACTTGCAATCCAGTGTTGCAAACCCCTACACCCCCCCCCCCCCTTTGTCAAATAAAACAAAGGAAAAGAACGAGGGACAAGGTGGGAAGACCAGGGATCGTCGCCAGAGCACCAGGAAACACGACCCCCGAGAGCAATCACCGGCCGAGGGGGTCGAACACTGGACACGGAGAGGTAGGAGGAGATGAAGGAATTGATAGAAGACCACAAAACCGCTGAGGCGATGGCAGGGAAGGATCGACGTGGCAGGAACCGGAAGGAGGCAGCAAAGGATCTGACATCGTGCGCAGAACCCCTACAAACAGGGTGACGGGCACGAACGGTCCGACAAACGTGGCGGCCCATCTGCACCTGCGAGAGCCTCCCACCTGTCCGAGGAGACACCCACACAGCAGTACCCGAAGGCGGCGCCACAGACGCAACAGAGGAGTGCAAGGCTGACACCGGGCACAACACATGGCGAGGATGCCCACGCCGTAAAGCCTGGACGGCGAAAGGCTGGAAAACGGGGGCCTCCCTCCCATGCGTGGTAACAAAAGGAGGGGAGGAGGCGAACGAGACGCCATGCAAGGACGGGGAGAATCGCACGCAGTCCCGGGGCCGTGACAATGCCGCTAGTGCAGACACCCGATCCCCAGTGGCCAGAGCGACAAGGAAGAGTGGACGCCCGAGCAACGGAACCGGCGTAGCGGCCCTTGTATACGTGGGGGAAGCCAGAAGGACCAGAGCCCGCCCCAGATCCCACTGCGGAGGGACCTGGCGCGGAGGCGGTCGATCCCGGAAGGCAGCCGTCAGGAAGGAATCCAGCTCCCGTGGCGGAACGACCAGCCCAGCGACGGACCCAAAGAACCCCCCGGACGGCAGACAAGTGGGTACGTATAGCGTCGACTGGAAAGCGACGTGTACGGAAGAGGTGAAACAAGGAGCGGAGGACGAGGGAAGGAGAGCCAACTGGCAGGCGAGTGGCCTGTAGCCACCTAGTAAAAAACCTCCAGCGGGACCCGTAAGGCCCCCAAGGAGAAGACGGCCAGGAACGCTGCAGGAAGACAGTCAGGGCCCGGCCGGGGACCGGGAGCCACCGTGCCTCATGAACAAGCACGATGCGAAGGCCAAAGAGGTCCGCAGGACCCCAACCTAGCCCAAGTGGAAGCCGGAGACAGGGAGAGGGACCGGACCCGGGCACCACCGCGGCAACCGGGCGGACCAAGTCCGTGCCGGCCACAGAGGTGCGAGGAGCCAGACGCAGCCGTGGTACAGCCGCAGCTTCGCGAAGACTGGGCACATCAACAGCGCGTCTGGTGGCGGAAAGATGGATATCGACCGCCACCCGTACCAGGCGACCATGAAAGCGTCCGGACCCCCCCCGGAGCGCGAGGCCGGAGGGAGAGGTCCAGAGGCAACTGGCGCGGCACCCCCGATGCGAACAAGGCGACCTCCGGAACACCTCAGGAAGCCGCGAGGTCGGCGAACACAGTCCGTTTCAACGCCCATTCTACAAGAACGCCCTGCCCTCTCGACAGGGCGGCCGCCCAAAGGGTGGCAGGCCCGGGCAGGGAGGAGGCATGCAAGGAGAAGGGGTGTCGGTCCGCGAGGAAGAACAACTCCACCGAGACCCCTAATAGAGTCAACGACCTGGAGGACCCCCGCATAAGGAAACAGGGGACAGCTTGTCTGAGTGTCCAACCCGAAGGCCACCGACTCACCCCGAAGGGCCAGCGCGTGGTCCCGCAGGAAGAACAAAGGAACCAACAATCCGAGGGCATAGACAGGTAAGAGGAGGGAGACCCACCCATCTGCCGGGAAGTGGACGTCCCAGGTTCGATTGGGAACCTCACCCAACCTCGCTCGACGTATCTGTGGTTATCCAGACCGTCGGCGGGGGGGTCGGTCCAGGGCACAGCCGCAGAGAGCGAGCCCCGAGCAACCCAGCGACCGAAGCGTCGGCGAACGGTACGCGGGAGCGGCAGGAGCCGATCCATAGGGGCAACGGAAACACCGCGGTGCCCATGAGGAGGAGGCGGCGTAGCCAGAGGCTCCCTAAGGGAAGGGGCAGAGCGGCCCAATGCAGCGAACCCACGAACGAGTCCCAGAGCCACCCCGGGAGGGAGACCGAGTGCAACACGGCGATGACCGTCCACCGAAGGTGCACCGCGGCCGGCAGACCCCGGGCCACCGTAGCGGTGGACAAAACCCATGCGAGACCGACCCATGGCACGACACGCGACGGGGTCAAGCGTGACTTGGGAACATCGAAGGGGAACCCTAACCGTGCGATGTCGCGAACGACTGTGAGGGCGTCGCCAATGCACAGGCCGAGGGCGTCGGAAACTACCAACCAAACGGCCAAGGAAAACAGGAGCTGGAGCCCGCTCCTGAGGAGAGGACCCAGAGCCTGCCCCATCAGTGCGGAGAAGATCTGCGGCGCGATGTGGAGACCGAAGGGAAGGCCGTCGAACAGGAACACACGATCGGAAGTCCGAACGGCCAAGAATCGCTGGAAGCGAGGATGGAGAGGAACGAGCCAAGACACATCCTGGAGGGCCAGCGACACTACCCACGACAGAGGGCACAGGGCCAGGCGTACCAGGGGTACCGGCAGCATCCGAAACCGTGTGTGCACGATGTGCCCGTTGAGGGCCAACAGATCCACCACCGGTCGCATCGCGTCGCAGGTCTGCGACGGAACCAGAAAGACACGGGAGAGGAAAACCGGGTGACCGGCGGCCAACTCCCTCGACGCTACCCAGCTCGGGCATGGAAGTGAACACGAGGGCCACCTCTGAAGAGATGGGCCGTTGTCGGTGACAAGAGCGGAGTGGGGGTCTGGACGTCCACCTCCAGGTGAGACCCCTCCGCGCAACCCGCCGCCCCCAACGTCCCTCGCGGCTACCGAGGGGCGCAAGGGCGAAAACAACCCGAGGGAGCACCCGAGAGGAGGGGAGCGACCCGGTACGCCCAGGCGAGAAGGAGAACAAGGAGGCCGACCCAGAGAACTACACATTGTGTTGACGTGGAGGTACCCCCGGTACGGGCCGTGCGGGCATGAGCGCCACGTTGACCTCCTCTACCCCCGCCCCCCCCAACCTCGTCGAAAAGGGCGGGCCACCCCAACCCAAGGCCGGCGCGGGGCTGACCCCTTTGAAAGGCGGCCGGAAGTGGAAGGCCGGCCAGCCCCGACACAGAGGGGATGAAAGGGGCAAGAACAGAAGTGCGAGGCGGAACCGAAGCACTGGCCAGCAACGTCCCAGTCCTGCGCGCGTGCAAGGCGGCAGCACTTGCAGCAGCACCCCGAAGAGGACCGGCAGAAGGACGGGACTGAGAAGACCCCGCGCGCGGCACAGCGCGTCGGTGCGTGACGTAAGCAGGGTCCGTAACGACACAGCACGGCGTCGTGTGGCGGAAGCAGGGGCCGCCGACAGAGAAGCGGAGCATTCCCAAGCATCCTGCGTAAAAAACCCCGACGGATATAGCGCAGAGTACAACAAACCCTGACGAATAACCAAGGGGGCCGGCCGGCAGAACGAAGACCGTACCGTCGTGCGGTGCCGAGTTGCCGCGCACAAAACCGCCTTCAGCTCGGGAACCAAAGACACCGCGAGCCGAAGGTGGACCCGCTGAACGCGGTCCAAACCCTCGCGAAGATCGCCTGGCGCAGACGCCTCGAAAAGCCGCAGGTGGTGAACAGACGTCTGGAGGGAACCTAAAGACAAGACAATAAGTCCGTCACCCTCCGTCGCAAGGGAAAAACCTTGGCGACAGAGGGCTGATCCGGGTGAGAGAAGAACGGGGTAGCAATAGAACAAAGTTCAAGAACGGGCGCGCTCATCCAGGACCAGAACGCGCCGTCCAACCCGCCGACAGACACAAGAGGAGGCAAAATCAGGGACGACTCCGGGGGAGGGACGGAAGGAGAGCCGTCGACGGATCGGTGTGTGAAGTCAAAGGCCTCAGCAAACCAGGCCTCCAATGGGAGAGGGTGACCGAGCATGATGGCTAAGCCAGGCGTACCGGCGTCGCACAAACCTGTCCCATAGGAGGACAGACCCGTCAACACAGCCAGGGACTGAACAGCCGGAAGGATGTCAGGGCGGCTGAAGTCTGACCAGAGCGTAGGCCCGCAGAAGGGAGGGGGATCGTAGCAGGGGTAGGTAGGGTGAGGTGCTGAGGGTGAGGCACCGCCAAGAAGGGCGAGGAGAGGGAGTCTTCCATCGACTCCAAGCGCCCGTCGAAGCGTGACACAACCCAGCCCTGCATAGCCGACAATTGATCCGAGAGAGGCTACCCCCCCCCCCCCCCAGATTGGTCGGCCCGCAGGGGCGAGCGTGAGCGGGAGCGAGACCCACGACACGAACCAGCAGCGTCGCGGCCCAAGGAAGGCGAGCGACGACGGTTGTGTCGCCGTTGAGGGACTCGTCCCCGATCACGAACGGCCGAGGGGGAAACAGCACCATTCCCCTCTTCCAGCGACACATCAGCTCCTGAGAAAGGGGACCCCGAAACCTCGCGAAACCCCACCGAGGCAAGAGGAGGGGTACCCCCCTGGCGAGACGGTAAGTGAAGGTCAGGAAGAGAAGAATGAGGAGGAGCAGGACGACGGGAGTGGGAAGGCTGGCCGGGTGAAAGGAGGCCAGGAGCCGCGGGGGGAAACAGAGCAAGGATCCCCGGGGCTGAGATAACAGGGCGGCCCGACACCGAGGCGGAGGAGGGAGGGACCACCACCGTGGGACGAGACCGTGAAGGAAGAATAGGCACTGAAGCAGGTGAAGTAGGAGAAGCAACGACATCCAGGCGGACCCTCCTGGACAGCGTAGGAGGAGGGAGCAGAGGGCCAGCTACAGCATGAACAACCGCGCGCGGAGAGGACAACGTAAGAGGAAGTCGTCTGGGCTGGGGAAGTGGGCGGAAGGGAGTAGAGCCCCTATCCACAGAGGCCAGGGGAGGGCGCACAGGGGCAGAGCCGCTAACCCCGGCCTCAGGGCGAGAGCCATGACGAGGGCGATGGGCGGCGTCAAGGCGATCAGGAGGACGACGAGGCGAGCGAGAGCGTGGACGGAGCCGGGGAACCCCCCGACGATGGGACGACCGGCTGCGGGACCCAGGGGAGAGGGCCCGAGCAGGGAGAGGGCCAGGTAAATGACCGTCAGTCGGGTCAGGGATACCCAGGGCGACGCGGATCCGGTCGGCAACAAAGGCCGGGGAACGGTGGCCCACAGTCCTAATGTGGCGGGAGACCATCGTCCACACCGACGGAAGGGAAGCAGGAGGCCACAGCCGCCGCCGAGGAACCAGGGCCATGGAGCAGCACAACCACCAGGGCCAGACACGTGCCACACAGAGCAGGGAGGTAGGCCGTAGAGGACACACAGAGCGAGTGGCGCAAGCAGGACTTGTGGCTCTCCAAGCACGGGGAGCGACAACCAAGGCGAAAGCAAGGCAGCCTACCTGCACTAGAAGAACACACACCATAATCAGCACGTCGAAGGAGTAAGTGGAGAGAATGTCCAAGAAGAACCAGGGAAGGAGCATGGGGAAACAGGAACACACATGCAAACAGGTATCCGTACTCACCCTAAACTGGGAGCACAGAGGTAGGTGAGGAGGGCGGCCGAGGCGGAAGAGCACTAGCAGAACCTGCAAAGATGGAGAAAGTGTTAACCACCACTCAACATCTTACATGCAGGGCCTATAACACCAGTAAAGTGCATACACCAATATAGTATCAGGCAACAAGATGACATAACAAAAGTCAATAGTGAAAGCCAACTATTACCGCAAATTTGCGGGCCAATGGAGGCATAACCGTACCGACACCATCCTCCTGCAATTTCGCGGGACCCCCCCAACGATCTCCGCAAATTTGCGGGGAACCGAAATGTCCCAGAGGACCGAATCGAGCACCCCGCAAATTTGCGGGACCGGCCGAGATGGTCCGGCGCCGAAAAAGCGAGAGGAGCGTCTAGGAAATACCAAAAGAGGCCCAGAAAAAAGCGTCATCTCCTTATGAACTCCAAGCGACGATGGCCATCAAGCTGAGCAGTGTCTTCCTTGATAATATCCTGACTCAACCGGTCAAGGGAGAGGCAAGGAAGACACACCAGGGGAGAGGAGGCACATCCCCTAGGAACCACCCAACCCACAGAGATAGAGCAAAGCCCATGAGGAGAAGTGGCAGGAAGGGTGGTTTGGCACAAACAGGGGCCCCCGTAGGGTACCCCAGGATTGGGCAAAAGGGTATGAAAGGATGGAGGTGAAAACAGTAAGGGAACACAAAAACCAGTAAATGAAACTGGCGAGAAAAAGGGTGGCCTAGCCGTGAGGAGAGAATGTGTCAGGAGCGAAAAACCCTGTGGTGTGAGGGAGGGGCCCCCGTGGGGTACCCCAGGATATCACGAACCACCAAGCGCCCAGGCCCTTGAGACACAGTGAAGGCTCGAAAGGGGGGACTCGGGAATAACGCTAATAATGCGGCCGACACAAACCCTACAAACAGCACCGCCACCACGAAATCTCAGATCGTGAACCAACTGTACACCTAGGCTATGAAAATATGAAAACTCATAGGGGCATAGCAAATCCTGAATGAGAAACAAGCTAGGCTAAAATAAGCTAAAAGCTAAACTATGCCCAGACTAACAGGAAAAAAGAATATGAAAAGAGAAAGGAATGAAAAACACACACGAGGAACGCCAGGCGCCCCCGTACCTTCGGTAGCTATTTCCACACGCGTCTCCATTAAACACACTGAGGAGCCCATTTACGTGTGCCCTAGATCACGTAACATCTGTCTAACAAAAAAGAAGGCCAGATAAGCCGAAACGAACCTAAACAGGGTGAATTAAAGGAGCACAACAAAAGTGACTGCATTCAATGGAGCGCGTGAAAAAATGATAACAAGAGAGGGTCGCTCATGCGCACGTTCGACAGGGATCTGCACATGACGGAACACAGGATGGGCCTTAAGCGGTAACTAAGGTAAACCCCTTTTTCTTCTCTTCTATGCTTTTTTCACCTTCGGTGGTAGTTTTGGTTAATGTACAACGTCTCCTAGAGCAAGATAAGGAGTAGACTCTAGACGTTTTCTTTTTAACCGCGGTTGGAATGACGACATAGCAGTCAAAATAGACAAGTCGTCCTTGCAATTAGGTTAATAGCCTTGACGTTGGATTTGCCAAGACTACTAACAAATACCGCTAGTATCACAAGACTTCCCAAGTTCCTTTGAGAATTTATTGAGACATCGTTGGAGGGAACTCGATACGTCGTGCGATCGGTTTCACGGTGTCTGATAAGGCACTAACCAACATAACATACCCCAGTAACTTGCTCAGCTGTCTATTGTTATCTTACTGTTCTCAAACCAGGAGTGACGAACTAGATCATGCGACATACAATTCGCGAACTGTGAACACTGCGCCAATAATGTATCTACCGACAGATTTTTCTTTTGCTTCAATAGCTGATCGGCGAAATCATGGAATTTCTCAAATTCCCCCTTAGCTGACGATCCAAACTTCTCTAGGAATTCTAGCCTGAACTCATCGTAAGTCTTAGCATTTATGAGGTCATCGCAAGCCAAAAGGTACCCAGCTGGAGTATTCCCCTCGTCAATTTTCGAGCAAAAAATTTCAATTTTGGCCTTCTCCTGAGTAATACCCTTTGCTGCAATGTCCGTCTCTACATCATCCAAAACTGAAAAAAAATATTTCTGTGTTCTTCCAACCCAGTGAAATGTTTGACGGCCTGACCATGGGTCACACTTAAATGAAAAGCCTGGGGTTCGTTACCCGACATAATGACGTTATTTTCGGGAGGTGTGGGAATTACTATACTAGGCAATGGTTCCAAATAGGTGGGGGTCGTATCTCGGAAAGTTCCGCTTCTTAACACACTTTGATTAGCATTTTCATACTGATGGGGAACTCCTGAAATACCTGGATTGTCCTGAGATTCAACTTCCGAATATTTATGTTCTGACCCGCTCCAATCGTCATCCGAAAAATCGTCTTCGCTATTCTCAGTAATATCAGATAATTCGGGATCAACTGGATTGATAGCGGGAACCTTAGGCCTTTATCTAAACAGACGTTTTAATGACGTGGAATTTTCAACTTGATAAACATATATTATATAAAATCCTCCCATTTATATATAATAAATAATTCCTGTAAAAAACACCGCACAACAAATCCTGAATCTAAATACACCCTATTTTGCACAAATTAATTAATTAATTAAAAGACAGTGATAAAAAAAGGAATTACACAATTGAATGAATGTATTGAATTAAGATTGGTATAATTTTATGGATAGAAAGATGCACTTAAGGCCTCCAGTAACACGTTACCTCTTCAATGTCATGCCTGGCTGTTTTGTATATCCTCACTCACACAAAGGCAAGATACAACTGCCTTGCAGTGCCTCTGTGGTTGGCTAAGCTGAAGAGAATTGTTGTGACTTAGCGGTGGTGGAGCTTGGCTGTTTTCACTGCCGGCGACGTCCAGAATTCGGCCTCAAACCACTGTCACTCAAACTCCTCCTATGTATATCCAATTACACCATACGTCGGTACCATGTCCATGAAGACTCCTCCTCCGTCAGACAAAGTTGAGGATTCCCTGCTTCCGCCGCTAGAATATTTTGGCGAAATTGCGACCAGCTCCGAAGTTGTGTAGGAGCGTTGCGGGCAACGAGGGAAACTTGCCAGATGTACAAGTGTTTCAGATCGCCATGTGTGAATTATATATATTTATACAGACTCCAGTGACTTGAATTAAATACTTATAGTAGCTTTAGCGGTCAATTAATCGACACGTGAGTGTAGCCTCTGTTGTAAAAAGGACCACTCGCTTGCACACAATGTAAGGTGGAGGAAATGGGGTTACATTTGGTAGAAGTTCCCTTTATAAATACTGCCACCATCCTGGGATTAACCCGGGATTAATTAGATAACTCAAAATAATACTTAAAAGCAGGTAACTGAAACTTGAGAATAATTCATAATAGTTTAATGAAAGATATCTAAGACTTATTCAGAAGTACACTAATATATTGATTATATAAGTATTCGTAATAGTAAGATTAATTCAAGTATGATATATAGTCTGGTTATCACACACACGGGCTGTCACCCTGACCCCTGGTATCAGCTGTGGGGCTCTCCATCGTCTCTCCTTCAACCCCCTTCGCTACCGCATATAAGCATACGGGTCACGCCCATTATATGACGTAAACCCACTCATTACCTTCTACGTGTACAAAGTCCACCAATCCTGGTACCTGTCAATAATGACGTATTCGGGTGTGGTTTCACCCAGTGACACGCCCTAGATAAACTTCCATAGAAAGATCTTCCATAGTAACCAGGCCATGATGTGAGTTGAGTGGTATGCTGACCAGGTATATTACGTCTGCACAAACTCCAGATTTTAGGCGCCATACCAATCGGCTCCATCATGTACAGTTGATGTAAAAAATACCCTGTTTAATAATATGAGTAGTTATATTAACCCGTTGAGCCCCGGCTAGTTATAATATTTTGTTCACCCCTGTCCCAAGCCATTTTCACTTCTTTTTTTTGTTTGCTAAAATGGAAGACAAGGATGAGAAATGAAAAAAAAAAATAAAAAATAAATCACCTCGGACATTTTTTTTTGGGGGGGAGCCTCAACAAAATTGGTTGAGCCAAAATGGAAGAGAATGGTGAGAAATGAAGAAAAAAATAAAAACAAACTCATTTCGGTCATTTGGGGGGCGGGGGGGGGGGTTCGAAAGTTCGTCTCCCCCGCATGACCACCCGCCCGGGAGCACTAGGGTAAAAACTGAGTATGGCATTGTACGGCATACATCCTAAGGAGTGTCTCACATAAATCTCAAGCCTCTAGCTCCCATACGACCGGAGTAATGAAGGTTCAAAGTGGCGGTGAACTAAGGGTGTAAATTATCCCCACTAAGCCCCCCACCACCAGCCGCGCGGCTGTCTCGGCCCGCTCACACCTACTGGCCCGGCTCCCACACACACTACGGTACCTCCCCCTCCTATTCTCCCGCCATTTCCTACCTTACGAGCCACGTAAGTGTTTTTTATATGTCGGACGCACGTGATGCGTCGCTGGGAGTTGGTGATCAAACACTGCCGACGCATCACGTGCGACGCTGGGTCTCACTGGGTTAAGGATATTATAGTCAGATATACTTTAAATATGTACTCTAGAGTTTAAGTAATTCACAGAGTAATAGTTGGATATATTGGAGTACCTAACACTATCGTGGATACTTGTAAGGCACGATATAACAATCACGAATAAAAGTATATCTTAATATACAGTATGGTATACAATAATCTGTAGTGGACTGGGAATGAACCCTTTGAGGACTATGCCGCAATTTTGCAGTTTAGGCTAATTCTGGTTATTATTAAATGATTTTATAGAGCTTAACAACAATCTGTGGGGACCAAAAGGGTAAAGATTATTTCAATTAACCCTCTGACTGCCATATACCCGATACTCATCCTACTCCCATTAAAATTGTCTCATAATAGCCAGAAACAGAATAGAAATGCGTAATTTAATATTGAAAGGGTTAATTGAGCAGGACCGTATAATAAAGAATTCCAAGAGCATTAAAAATATATATATAAAATTCAAATAAGTTTACAGTAATATGATTTACATACAATAAATTAGTACATTTATGACAATGACTTTAACATATAGGGTGGGGCTTTGGTTTCCCGTGTGTTTCCTCACCCTCCTCTTGGAGTGGTAAGCAGGGAAGGTTTTGCGGGGGCACTCGTTTATGGCCTTGGCCTTGCTCAGGACCTTGGGGCTGTTCGGCCAGACAGCCTTGGGAACAGCAACAACAACAACATAATAGTATTACAGATTTATACTTAATGCATTGTTTAATTGTAATCAAAACATTTAATTTTCTCCAACTAATTATTAGTCAGAAATGGGACAACTAAATTACTTGACTACATGACTACAGCTCAATATTGAATTTTACATCAAAGAAGTAATCTGCAACCAAAACTATTGTCAAAAACACTTCCGCCTATGGGATGGGGGTAAAATAGTCCCTCAGCATCCTACTGTTTGTCATAGGTTAATAAATGGGGTTGGTTGGTGCGGCATGCAGCCCTTCCTTCTTAAAAGAAATAATCAAAACAAATTGAACTAATTGTCTTGGCAAGTGGACAAGAGCGGGCCAGAAAGACCCATTTAACTCCCTCAGACATATTATGTTCCAGTATGTCCGAGGAGGCGGGAGCCCCAGGATCATTGCCACTGCCTCGCACTACACTCACAACACTGCGGCCGTTAGAATTATCGCAGGAGGCTGAGGTTGCCACCAACGGTTTTATGGTATGGTAACTTATCGGACTTACTGAGCTCATATGACGCAAAATCGCGTCATAAACTTATTGGAGAGGTATAGAGATAAGTCCATATGACGCAATCGCGTCATATGAGTTTTTGGTGGACTTATTCATATGACGCGATCGCGTCATATATGTTGCAAGGAGTTAATAAGTCCCTAAATATATGGACAAGGGTTGAAAAAAGCCTTCTGAGCATGGAGGAGATTCATTTGTGGCCACCCCCTTGAGGATCAAGGCATCTGGCAATAGCTAGGCAGATTAAGAACAAACACAGCATTTATTTGTGATGTGGCTTGCCAGTTGATGCTTCAGTGATTCACAATGAGTTCACTTAAATGGCTTTCTTGCTGAATGTGATTGTCAAGGTGATTCTTCTGTGAGTAACAATCATGACTGATCACATTTGAGTTTTTTTTACTCTCAAATGCATTAATAACTGTTTGGATAGCTTATTTTTGTGTGAGAAACATTTATCACTGCTCACGCTTGAATGGTTTTACTCTGAATGAATTAGTAAATGCTTGGCGAGTCTACCCTTCCTTGAAAAACTTTTATCACAATGATCACACATGAATGGTTTTACTCCTGAATGTACTAGTAAATGTGTGGTGAGATTACTCTTCCGTGAGAAATCTTTACCACAATGATCACACTTGAATGGTTTTACCCCTGAATGTACTAGTAAATGTGTGGTGAGGCGACTCTTATATGAGAAATCTTTACCACAATGATCACACTTGAATGGTTTTACCCCTGAATGTACTAGTAAATGTGTGATGAGTTTACAATTTTTAGAGAATCCTTTACCACACTGATCACACTTGAATGGTTTTACCTCTGAATGTACTAGTGAATGTGTGGTGAGATGACCTTTCCGTGAGAAACATCTATCACAATGATCACACTTAAATGGTTTTACTCCTGAATGTAATAGTAAATGTCTAATGAGGTCACCCTTATGTGAGAAATCTTTACTACAATTATTACACTTGAATGGTTTTACTCCTGAATGTACTAGTAAATGTGTGGTGAGGTGATCCGTCCGTGAGAAATCTTTACCACAATGATCACACTTGAATGGTTTTACTCCTGAATGTACTAGTAAATGTTTGGTGAGATTACCCTTATGCGAGAAATGTTTATCACATTGATCACACTTGAATGGTTTTACTCCTAAATGTATTAGTAAATGCGTGGCGAGGTTGGACTTCCGTGAGAAATCTTCACCACAATTATCACACTTGAATGGTTTTACTCCTGAATGTATTAGTAAATGTGTAGTGAGGCTACTCTTCCGTGTGAAAACTTCATCACAATGATCACACTTGAATGGTTTTACTCCTGAATGTACTAGTAAATGTGTGGTGAGGTGATCCGTCCGTGAGAAATCTTTACCACAATGATCACACTTGAATGGTTTTACTCCTGAATGTACTAGTAAATGTTTGGTGAGATTACCCTTATACGAGAAATATTTATCACAATGATCACACTTGAATGGTTTTACTCCTGAATGTATTAGTAAATGTGTGGCGAGGTTGGACTTCCGTGAGAAATCTTCACCACAATGATCACACTTGAATGGTTTTACTCCTGAATGTATTAGTAAATGTGTAGTGAGGCTACTCTTCCGTGAGAAATCTTCATCACAATGATCACACTTGAATGGTTTTACCTCTGAATGTACTAGTAAATGTCTGGTGAGGTCAAACTTCCATGAGAAACCTTTACCACAGACCTTACACTGATGTTTCTTGTCTTTTCGCTTCACGGTTCCTGTGTCATGGATTAATTTTTCATAATCGCCATTAGAATTCTCACTTGAATTATTTTCCAAACTTTCATCTTCAGAGTATATGGGTTTAATTTGATCAATCTTCTCTTTTCCACTCTCCAACACTTCCCCAGTTCCTTCAAACTCTAATGCTTCCTCTTTGTACTCAATTTCATTGGTTCCATCAAAGTCCAACCCTTCCTCTTTGTACTCAATTTCATTGGTTCCTTCAAAGTCCAACCCTTCCTCTTCACATTGTGTTGTCTCTTCACTCTCTAACTTCACAAGTGAACCTTCCTCCAAAATCTCCATCATAACTCTTCTGGACAGTAATTGTTTATTTACAGAGTTATTGTATGGTAGCTAACATGAATTTTATACTATTTAACAACTATTCAAAGCCTAAGATCCAATATTAAGATGTGATCATACTAAAAACAGCTATTATCGACCAATCGATAAATACATTATGTTGCTTCTTCTGATGAGTGACTTCATTGGTGAACCTGGAACAAGAACTGTCATTAGTATACAAGTCACCATCATTGTATTAAATATGTATAGGCTATTTTAACTATTGTTAGGAGAGTGTAGCCAGGCAGTGTTGTTGTTAATTGTACTAATATATCAACATAATGCAAGATTCATTTGATTTTGATTGTATATTATTCAAATACACATTTTCAAAATATAATTATCCATTAAATATTTATAACTATATACAATAGACCCTCGGTTAGCGAACAGGTTCGGTTCCGAAAAGACCGTAAGCAGACCGAAATTACATTGCACGAAAAGACAGCTTATTGGGATTAATTAGTTTGGTTCTAGGACCCCAATTTTTTCCCCTATCCACTTATATTACCCACCTTTTTGCTCAAACCGAATCAATATATGAGTATTTTATGTTACATTGCATGTAGTTATAACTACATCTGCAATATTACATACAACTGGCTAATAA
Organism: Paralithodes platypus; assembly: GCA_032716605.1. Classification (NCBI taxonomy): domain Eukaryota; kingdom Metazoa; phylum Arthropoda; class Malacostraca; order Decapoda; family Lithodidae; genus Paralithodes; species Paralithodes platypus. Next base: position 33,400,099 of record CM064582.1, read on the forward strand.
AACACATAAGTACCGGTAACACACAAACCGAGTCATTCATGGGATCGTAAGGGAAGCAGCAGGAGTGTTGTCAATTTTGCTACTTTTCCGCTAGACCTAATTTTATATTTTTATCTAGCGGCAAATATTTACATCTACCGACACAAATTCTGGTGATATTCTGTAGATTCAAGACAGATTTGATTGATATTCTAGAGGCTTGCATTATTCTGAAGATTTTCGGCACAAATTTACTATCTAGCGGCCTTCTAGCGACATTTGAGAATGGATCTAGCGGATTATTTTGTTTTGATTTGGTAACCCTGAGCTTTGCTGTCGTCTGCTACCGATGTCGGCATTCACTATCTGGCCATTTTTGTCTAAACAGGCAGACAAACGTTATTTCGGTGTGTTCCAAGGTTGCTTTACCCCAGCAAGTGCGGCAAGACTTATATAAGGCCTACCGGTGGGCTGCGGGAACCCTTATATAATCCAAGGCCTAAAAAAAAAAACATTTAAATCAGCCAAGTATCAATTTTTTTGTTTTTTAACCCGTTGAGACCCAGCGTCGCACGTGTTGCGTCGGCAGTCTTTGATCACCAACTCCCAGCGACGCATCACGTGCGTCCGACATATAAAAAACACTTACGTGGCTCGTAAGGTAGGAAATGGCGGGAGAATAGGAGGGGGAGGTACCGTAGTGTGTGTGGGAGCCGGGCCAGTAAGTGTGAGCGGGCCGAGACAGCCGCGCGGCTGGTGGTGGTGGGCTTAGTGGGGATAGTTTACACCCCTAGTTCACCGCCACTTTGAACCTTCATTACTCCGGTCGTATGGGAGCTAGAGGCTTGAGATTTATGTGAGATACTCCTTAGGATGTATGCCGTACAATGTCATACTCAGTTTTTAACCTAGTGCTCCCGGGCGGGTGGTCATGCGGGGGAGACGAACTATTGAAACCCCCCCCCGCCCCCCAAATGACCGAAATGACTTTTTTTTTATTGTTGTCTTCATTTCTCACCATTCTCTTCCATTTTGGCTCAACAAATTTTTTTGAGGCTCCCCCCCCCCCACAACCCCCCACCGGCCGCCCCCCCCCAAAAAAAAAATGGCAGAGGTGATTTTTTTTTTTTTTTTTTCATTTCTCATCCTTGTCTTCCATTTTAGCAAACAAAACAAATAAGTGAAAATGGCTTGGGACTGGGGTGAACAAAATATTATAACTAGCCGGGGCTCAACGGGTTAATTGCCCCTAGCCCATGCGAAATATCACTCCTCCACATCCCCTCCTTCCACCCCCCCCCCCTTCAATTATCACCTATTATCTTTTTCTTAGGTATATTTTCATGCTAACAATAGCGAGTTGCTAGCAGGCTGTGCTCATATGTGTTACCAAGAGAGAGAGAGAAAGTATCGATCGACAGTCTCTCTCCAGACGTGTGGAGGAGCGGGAGGCTGGCTCACACTCGATGATTACAACTCCTGGCCTCTGTTGCCGATTTTGACCAGCCAAACGCTGTTTCCACTTGTTTTAATGCTGTAACAGGTTAATATCTTCATAATCAACGTAAAATAGGCGCATATGGATAAGTATTAATGATATTTAGGGTACGATGACGATTTGAGTGAAGAAAACAGCCTAAATACCTCCGCACAGGGAGGGGTGGCCACTACCCCACCTGCGCACTTAAGAGGTTAATGAATACAATTTAAAGCCATGATAAGAGTTCTAGATTGGCCATTAAATTTGCAGATTACGAAAACAAAAATACAAATCCCAGAACACACTTGTAAACAAAACAACAGTTAGGCTAGTCCTAGGTTAGGCTAACTAATTTTAGTCTTTTGAAATAACGAGGTGATGATGCCATACGCATTAATGTAAATGACAAACTTATGATAAAATATGAGATTAACAATGAAATGGGTAGATCTAGGAAAAAGTAATGAACCACGAAGCCACTGTGGATAGTGAGAGCGGGCGAAAAATTTAAAATAAGAACATAAGAAAATGGGAGTCTGCAAAAAGCCGATTGGCCCACACAAGGCAGATCCCTGTCACACCCAACCCCAATTACATAAGAACATAAGGTCATAAGATCGCGGGAAACTGCATATGGCCATGCGGCCTACATGAAGCAGCTCCCATTCACACCCAGCCCATATCACTCATATGGGAATCCAACTTATGCTTAAAGCTTTCAACTGTTTCTGGGTTTCTGGGTTTCAGATCATTACTAAGGAGCACCCCTAGATCCTTCTCACACTCTGAGTAGCGAAATGACATGAGGTTAGGCTAACCAATTGAAGTATTTTTCGCCACCACAAATTAATGCTGCTATAGCATATACATGACAAACTTATGGAAAAGGATTCAATAATAGCATTTAAATCAGCAGTTTTTATGTGTTATTCAATTAAATTTGTTCATGGTAAAATGGGGAAATCCACTGTGTACGAAAATCACTTGAGTGCATGAAACGACTTTGTAAACAACATGTGGAGTCTATCATAGTTTTGAACTAATAACAATTTTTAACACTTAACCCGGGAGCTGCGGGGAGACTCTTAAGAGTTCCCCCGGCGCACTGCGGGGAGACTCTTAAGAGTCAGAGAAAACAAAAATCAACTTTTGACATCGAAAAAAAAAAAAAATTTATATTTTTTTTTTTTTATTTATTTTTTTTTTTGGCCCCTGGGCCATGCAAAATCTCAGTCCTCTACCTCCCCTCCTTCCCCACTTTCCTCCTCTCCTTCAGTTATCACCTATTTTCCCTGTTATTCCCTTATTCTGAGGTATATTTTCGTGCTAACATTAGAAATCCGATTGGAGGGTGTGGTCATCACTGATAGCAAGCGAGTGCAAGAGAGAGAGAGAGAGTATCGATCGACTGTGTCTCAGTGGCCTTGGGGGAAATTGGCGGGAAAGCAGATTGCCTCACCCATACATTATACAACTCGCGGGCTATATCTCCGATTTTGACCATCCAAACGCTGTTTTCACTCGTTTTATTGTTGTTTCAGGTTAATACCTTTATAATCAACCCATAATAGGTGCATATGGATAAGTATTAATGCTATTAATGGCACAATGAATATTTTAGTGACGGAAACACCTCAAATACGTCAGCACAGGGGGACGTTTCCAATTACCCCCATGCGCACTTCAGAGGTTAAAGAGCGGGGCCCGACTTAAGTCCGTATCTAAAAAGCAGCAAGTTAGGAGCATTATTAACCCGGTGAGACCCAGCGTCGCACGTGTTGCGTCGGCAGTCTTTGATCACCAACTCCCAGCGACGCATCACGTGCGTCCGACATATAAAAAACACTTACGTGGCTCGTAAGGTAGGAAATGGCGGGAGAATAGGAGGGGGAGGTACCGTAGTGTGTGTGGGAGCCGGGCCAGTAGTTGTGAGCGGGCCGAGACAGCCGCGCGGCAGGTGGTGGTGGGCTTAGTGGGGATAGTTTACACCCCTAGTTCACCGCCACTTTGAACCTTCATTACTCCGGTCGTATGGGAGCTAGAGGCTTGAGATTTATGTGAGATACTCCTTAGGATGTATGCCGTACAATGCCATACTCAGTTTTTACCCTAGTGCTCCCGGGCGGGTGGTCATGCGGGTGAGACGAACAATTGAAACACCCCCCCCCCCGCCCCCCAAATGACCGAAATGAGTTGTTTTTATTTTTGTCTTCATTTCTCACCATTCTCTTCCATTTTGTCTCAACAAATTTTTTTGAGGCTCCCCCCCCCCCAAAAAAAATGTCAGAGGTGATTTTTTTTTTTTTTTTTTCATTTCTCATCTTTGTCTTCCATTTTAGCAAACAAAAAAAATAAGTGAAAATGGCTTGGGACTGGGGTGAACAAAATATTATAACTAGCCGGGGCTCAACGGGTTAAGGCTTTCAAAGGGTTAAAATCGAGTGCAAATGGCCGGGAGCGCAGCAGGCCACACGGCCGACACCCAGGGCTAACCGCCGCCCACTGACTCACTGACTCTCTGTTCTCGAGAGGCCGGCGGTGTAGCCAGTAGTGAGCGTAGCTGGAAAAAATATGCCGCTATACGCTAAACTCCCATGTTAGTGGTAGCACTGCATGAAAACGACGAGTGCTACGTAGCTCGTTCTGGTCTCATTTTGAAGCTTGTAGCGCCTAGTTTTTTGCTGAATACATTTCTTTTCATGCAGATACTTGATTGATCATTCAGGAGGGCCTGAATATGCCCAAAATAGCCCAAAACCCCACACTAGACGAGAGTTAAGGAGTGCCCTCACTAGAAGTTGAGTTGTTTGAGTGTTAAGAAGGTTTGGGGCTAGGCAAGCCTTCGGTATAAAGTTCGTTAAAGTGATCTATGGTATGTTAAGTGAGCAAATGGTAGTAAGTTGTGATCTTTGTACAAACAAAATTTCGCTGAATGGAAGTTCGCAAGTCGGGGGTCAACTGTACTTAAATTGAATAGCAATTTAATGCCATTAGATGCATAGTATGGGCACTGGTCAAGAAAAAAGTATCCTTCTTTGTTTGCTAGCTTACTCTTCCACAACTCAGAAGTACAGTATTTGTTAGTAGTCTTGGCAAATCCAACGTCAAGGCTATTAATCTAATTGCAATGACGACTTGTCTATTTTGACTGCTATGTCGTCATTCCAACCGAGGTTAAAAAGAAAACGTCTAGAGTCTACTCCTTATCTTGCTCTAGGAGACGTTGTACATTAACCAAAACTACCACCGAAGGTGAAAAAAACATAGAAGAGAAGAAAAAGGGGTTTACCTTAGTTACCGCTCAAGGCCCATCCCGTGTTCCGTCATGCGCAGATCCCTGTCGAACGTGCGCATGAGCGACCCTCTCTTGTCATCATTTTTTCACGCGTCGCCATTGTTGAGTCCGCTTTTGTTGTGCTCCTTCAATTCACCCTGTTTTAGGTTCGTTTCGGCTTTTCTGGCCTTCTTTTTGTTAGACAGATGTTACGTGATCTAGGGCACACGTAAATGGGCTCCTCAGTGTGTTTAATGGAGACGCGTGTGGAAATAGCTACCGAAGGTACGGGGGCGCCTGGCGTTCCTCGTGTATGTTTTTCATTTCTTTCTCTTTTCATATTCTTTTTTCCTGTTAGTCTGGGCATAGTTTAGCTTTTAGCTTATTTTAGCCTAGCTTGTTTCTCATTCAGGACTTGCTATGCCCCTATGAGTTTTCATTTTTTCATAGCCTAGGTGTACAGTTGGTAAACAATCTGAGATTTCGTGGTGGCGGTGCTGTTTGTAGGGTTTGTGTCGGCCGCATTATTAGCGTTATTCCCGAGTCCCCCCTTTCGAGCCTTCACTGTGTCTCAAGGGCCTGGGCGCTTGGTGGTTCGTGATATCCAGGGGTACCCCACGGGGGCCCCTCCCTCACACCACAGGGTTTTTCGCCCCTGACACATTCTCTCCTCACGGCTAGGCCACCCTTTTTCTCGCCAGTTTCATTTACTGGATTTTGTTTTCCCTTCCTGTTTTCACCTCCATCCTTTCATAGCCTTTTGCCCAATCCTGGGGTACCCCACGGGGGCCCCTGTTTGTGCCAAACCACCCTCCCTGCCACTTCTCCTCATGGGCTTTGCTCTATCTCTGTGGGTTGGGTGGTTCCTGGTGGATGTGCCTCCTCTCCCCTGGTGTGTCTTCCTTGCCTCTCCCTTGACCGGTTGAGTCAGGATATTATCAAGGAAGACACTGCTCAGCTTGATGGCCATCGTCGCTTGGAGTTCATAAGGAGATGACGCTTTTTTATGGGCCTTTTTTGGTTTTCCCTAGACGCTCCTCTCGCTTTTTCGGCGCCGGACCATCTCGGCCGGTCCCGCAAATTTGCGGAGTGCTCGATTCGGTCCTCTGGGACGTTTCGGCTCCCCGCAAATTTGCGGAGATCGCTGGGGGGTCCCGCGGAGATGCGGGAGGGTTGTGTCGGTACGGTTATGCCTCCATTGGCCCGCAACTTTGCGGTTATAGTTGGCTTTCACTGTTGACCTTTTTTATGTCATATTGTTGCCTGATACTATATTGGTGTATGCACTTTTCTGGTGTTATGGACCCTGCATGTAAGGTGTTGAGTGGTGGTTACACTTTCTCCATCTTTGCAGGTTCTGCTTGTGCTCTTCCACCTCGCCCGCCCTCCTCACCTCCCTCGGTGCTCCCGGTTTAGAGTGAGTACGAATTCCAGTTTGCATGTGTGTTCCTGTTTACCCATGCTCATTCCCTGGTTTTTATTGGACATTATCTTCACTTACTCCATCAACGTGCTGCTTATGGTGTGTGTTCTTCCATTGCAGGTGGGATGCCTTGCTTTCGCCAGGGCTGTGGCTCCCCGTGCTTGGAATGCCACAGGTCCTGCTTACGCCACTCTCAATGTGTGTCCTCTACGGCCTACCTCCCTGCTCTGTGTGGCCCGTGTATGTACCTGGTGGATGTGGTGGACCATCACCCTGGTTCCTCTGACGCGGCGGTGGCCTCTGCCTCCCTTCAGTCTGTGTGGGCGGTGGTCTCCCACCACATTAGGACTGTGGGCCACCGTTCCCCGGCCTTTGTTGACGACCGGATCCGCGTCGCCCTGGGCATCCCTGACCCGTCTGGAGGCCGTTTACCTGGCCCTCTCCCTGCTCGGGCCCTCCTCCCTGAGTCCCGTGGTCGGTCGTCACATCGTCGGGAGGATCCCCAGCTCCGTCCACGCTCTCGCTCTCCTCGTCGCCCGTCCTCTACTGCCCCTCATCGTCCTCCTGATCGCCTTGACTCCGCCCGTCGCCCTCGTCATGGTTATCGCCCTGAGGCCGGGGTTAGCGTCTCTGCCCCTGTACGCCCTCCCCTGGCCTCTCCGGATAGGGGCTCTACTACCTTCCGCCTGCTTCCCCTGCACAAAAGACGTCCTCTTCATTTGTCCTCTATGCGCGCGGATGTTTATGCTGTAGCTGGCCCTCTGCTCCCTCCTCCTACTCTGTCCAGGGGGGTCCGCCAGGATGTAGTTGCTTCTCCTCCTACTTCTCCTGCTTCGGTGCCTCTTCTTCCTTCACGGTCTCGTCCCAAGGTGGAGGTCCCTCCCTCCTCCGCCTCGGTGTCGGGCCGCCCTGTTCTCTCAGCCCCGGGGATCCTTGCTCTGTTTCCCCCCGCGGCTCCTTCTGACCTCCTTTCACCCGGCCAGCCTTCCCACTCCCGTCATCCTGCTCCTCTTCCTTCTATCCCTGATCTTCAATTACCGGCTCCCAGAGGGGGTACCCCGCCGCTTGACTCGGTGGAGTATAGCGAGATTTCGGGGTCCTCTTTCTCGGGGGCTGACGTGTCGCTGGAAGAGGGGGATGGTGATGTTTCCCCCTCGGGCGTTAGTGATCGGGGACGATACCCTCAGGGGCGCCACGGCCGTCGTCGCTCGCCTTCTTTGGGCCGCGACACTGCTGTTTCGTGTCATGGGTCTCGCTCTCGCTCACGCTCGCCCCTGCGGGCCGAACTATCTTCGGGGGGGTCGCCTCTCTCGGATCGATTTTCGGCTATGCAGGGGTGGGTTGTGTCACACTTCGACGCGCGCTTGGAGGCGATGCAAGATTCCCTCTTATCGCGCTTCTTGGCGGTGACACAACCTCAGCGCCTCACCCAACCCACCCCTGCTTTGGTCCCCCTCCCCTCTGCGGTGGACCACATTCCTTCTCGCCCTGCTTCTCCGCCTGCCCGGTCGTCGGCTAGTACTGCTCCTGCCCTGGCTCAGGTGGTTGCCCCTGCTGTCTCCCATGCGGGGGTTCTCCGTCTGCTAGGGCAGGGTCCGCGCTTGCCCCCCATCCAGAAGGCGAAGGTCCCATCGCGGACTATGCCGCTCCTCTATGGCTCCTTGGCTGTTTGGAAGGGGGTGCAGGCCTCCCACCCGGAGCGTGCTACCGACTTCCCGTCAGGTGAGAGGGCCCTACCTTCGGACTGGTCGGTACAAATTAATGATAAGATGCAGTTCAGGGCGATCAGGGTGGATGGTCAGGTGGCTGACGTGGAGGTGCGGGCTTACCCGACGAGGACTGACCTTCAGTACTTTTCGGTGAAGCCCAGGCCCCCGACTGCTCCTCGGACTAAGCTCTGGTCAGACTTCAGCCGCCAGGACATCCCTCAGGATGTTCAGTCCCTGGCTGTGTTGACGGGACTGTCCTCCTATGGGACGGGTTTGTGCGACGACGGTAAGCCTGGCTTAGCCGTCGTGCTCGATAATCCTCTCCCATTGGAGGCCTGGTTTGCTGAGGCCTTAGAATTCGCCAACCGTTCCGTCGACAGATCTGTTTCAGTCCCTCCCCCGGAGTCGTCACTGCTTTTGCCTCCTCTTGTATCTGTCGGCGGATTGGATGGCAAGTTCTGGTCCTGGATCAGCGCGCCCAAACTTGAAATTTGTGCTATTGCTAACCCGTTCTTCTCCCACCCCGATAAGTCCTCTGTCGACAGGGATTTTACCTTGCGGCAGAGGGTGGCGAACTTATTGTCTTGTCTTTTAGGTTCCCTCCAGACGTCTGTTCACCACCTGAGGCTTATCGAGGCGACTGCACCTGGCGATCTTCGCGAGGGTTTGGACCACGTTCAGCGGATCCACCTTCAGCTCGCGGTGTCTTTGGTTCCCGAGCTGAAGGCGGTTTTGTGCGAGGCAACTCGACAACGCCAGACGGTAAGGTCCTCGTTCTGCCGGAAGGCCCCCTTGGATATTCGTCAGGGTTTGTTGTACTCTGAGCTATATACATCGGGGCTTTTTGTGCAGGATGCTTGGGAACGCTACGCTTCTCTGTCAGCGGACCCTGCTTACGACACGCAAAGACGCGCTGTGTCGCGACCAGGGTCTTCGCAGTCCCGTCCTTCTGCCGGTCCTCTTCGGGGTGCTGCCGCCAATGCTGCCGCCAAGAAAGGGCGCAGGAAAGGGAAGTTGCCGGCCAAAGCGTCGGTTCCGCCTCGCACTTCTGCTCCTGCTCCCTTTCATCCCCGCCGAGAAGGGGCTGGCCAGCCTTCCACTTCCGGCCGCACTTCGACGGGGTCAGACGCACGACGGACAGGGGATGGGGTGACCCGCCCTTTTCGGCGAGGTGGGGGGGTAGAGGTGGTCAACGTGGCTCTTATGACCGCAGGGACCGTACCGGGGGACCCTCCACGTCAAAAAATTTGTAGGTTCTCCAGGTCGGTCTCCTCCTTGTTCTCCTCGCCTCGCAGAAAGGGTCGCTCACCTCATCTCGGGGGCTCCCACAGGTTGTTTTCGCCCTTGCGCCCCTCGGTGGCCGCGAGGGACGTGGGGGCGGAAGATTGCACGGAGGGGTCTAACCTGGAGATGGAAGTCCAGACCCCCACTCAGCTCTTGTCAACGAAGCCGGCCTGTCTCTTCGGAGGTGGCCGACGTGATTACATCCATGCACGAGCAGGGAATCGTCAAGGAGGTGAAAGCCGGTCAACCGGTTTTCCTCTCCCGTGTCTTTCTGGTACCAAAGAAGGACTGCGACGCGATGCGACCGGTGGTGGATCTGTCGGCCCTCAACGGGCGCATCGTGAACACACGGTTTCGGATGCTGACGGTGCACCAGGTACGACTGGCCCTGCGACCTCTGTCGTGGGTAGTGTCGCTGGACCTCAAGGATGCGTATTGGCACGTTCCTATCCATCCTCGTTTCCAGCGATTCTTGGCCGTTCAAACTTCCGATCGTGTGTTCATGTTCGACAGACTTCCCTTCAGTCTCAACATCGCGCCGCGGATCTTCTCGAAACTGGTGAAGCAGGCTCTGGATCCTCTCCTCAGGAGCGGCCTCCAGATCCTGTTTTACTTGGACGACTGGTTGATAGTTTCAGACACCCTAGAACAGTGCGTCCACGACACCCTCACAGTAGTTCGACACATCACAGTTAGGGTTCAAAGTCAATATTCCCAAGTCACGCCTGACCCCGTCGCGTGTCGTGACGTGGGTAGGTCTCGAATGGGATCTGTCCAACGCTACGGTAACCCAGAGTCAGCCAAACGCGGTGAAACTTCGCAGGAAGGTCTTCGCCGTGTTGCACTCGGTCTCCCTCACGAGGAGGATCTGGGACTCGTTAGTGGGTTCACTGAATTGGGCTGCTCTGACCATTCCCTTAGGGAGGCTCAGGCTGCGCCGCCTAATACTCATGGGCAACAAGGTGCTGGCCCTTCGGGGCCGGTCGGTGACCTTCAGGATGGACAATCAGACAGCTGTCCACTGTATCCAAAAGCAGGGGTCCTCCAGGTCTTTGACTCTGTTGGGGATCTCCGAGAAGTTGTTCTTCCTCGCGAACCGACACAACATCTCCCTGCACGCCTCCTACCTGCCCAGGACTGCCAACCTATGGGCGGACGCCCTGTCGAGAGGACAGGGCGTTCTTGTAGAATGGGCAATGAAACAGACTGTATTCGACGACCTCGCGGCTTCCTGGGGTGTTCCGGAGGTCGACTTGTTCGCATCGAAGGAGACGCGCAAGTTACCTCGGTACCTATCCCTCCGGACTCGTACTCCGGAGGGGGGTCCGGACGCTTTCATGGAAGACTGGAGCAGGTGGCAGTCGATATACATATTTCCGCCACCAGACGCACTGTTGATGTGCAAAGTCCTCGCGAGGCTGCGGCTGTACCGCGGCAGAGTCTGGCTCATAGCTCCTCTGTGGCCGGCCCAGGCTTGGTACTCCCAGTTGAAGCGGTGGTGCCCGAGTCCGAGACCTACGGACCTCGTTGGCCTTCGCATCGTGGATGTTCGTGAGGCGCGGTGGCTCCCAGTCCACGGACGGGACCTGACTGACTTCCTGAAGCGTTCATGGACGTCTTCGACTTGGGGGACTTACGAGTCCCACTGGAGGTCTTTTACTAGGTGGATACAGGACACTCGCCAGACTGTTAGCTCTCCTTCCCTCGTCCTACACTACTTGTTTCACCTCTTCCGTACACGTCGCTTTCAAGTCAACACTATACGTAACCACTTGTCTGCCATCCGGGAGGTCTTTGAGTCCGTCACTGGGCTGGTCGTTCCGCCGAAGGAGCTGGATTCCTTCATGAAGGCTGCCTTCAGGGAGCGACCGCCTCCGCGCCAGATCCCTCCTCAGTGGGATCTGGGGCGTGCTCTGGACCTTCTGGCTTCACACACATATACACGGGACACTACACCGGTTCAGTTGCTGGAGCGTACACTCCTCCTTGTCGCTCTGGCCACTGGGGATAGGGTGTCTGAAATAGCTGCCATGTCGCGGTCCCAGGAATGCATGCGATTCTCCCCGTCCTTGAATGTCGTCACGTTAGCCCCCTCCCCTCATTTTGTTGCCAAGAATGAGAGAGAGACCCACGTTTTCAAGCCTTTCACCATCCAGGCTTTAAAGCGTGGGCATACTCACCATGTGTTGTGCAGGCCTTGCACTCCTATGTTGAGTCTGTGGCTCCGACTTCGGGTACTGCTGTGTGGGTGTCTCCTCGGACTGGTGGGAGGCTCTCGAAGGTACAGATAGGACGCCACATTTGTTGGGTCATTCGTGCCAGTAACCCTGCTTGTCGGGGTTCTGCGCACGATGTGCGGTCCTTTGCTGCCTCCTTACGGTTCCTGCAGAGTCGTTCGTTGCCTGACGTCGCCTCGGCGGGTTTGTGGTCTTCTGTCCATACTTTCGTCTCCTCCTACCTCTCCATGTCCATTGTTAGACCCCCTCGGCCTGTGATAGCTCTCGGGAGTCGTGTTTCCTAGGGCTCTAGCGAAGTTGCCTGGTCTTCCCCCCTTGTCACTCTTTCTTTTACTTTGTTTTCTTTGGAAAAGGGGGGGGGGGGGGGAGTACGGGTTTGCAACACTGGATTGCAAGTTTGGGATTATGTTATATGTATACAGTACATAAGTGTTTTTGCCAAATTGAAAATTGTGTTTTATTTTTGTGTTCCATGTTTTTGTTCGTTTTGGAAGAAAAGGGATTTTGTGTACAGTACTTTTTGGTTTAAGACAAGTCTCTGGTTTTGCATTACTATGAATGATGGGCACGTGTTAAAACTGCTCTTTTTAGCTACTCCTCAGTGTTTCACTCTTTTATTAAACTCTCTTGTTTAAATTGTGTTTCTTTGTCATTCATAATTTTGTCTTATGCATTGTTTTTTTTGGTATGTTGGGCTTGGATGTCCTCCTCCTATTTGTTATGCAGCCTTGACGTTGGATTTGCCAAGACTACTAACAAATTGGGAGGTTTGACGTACCTCCCAACCTACCAAATAGGAAAACCTACTATTTGGTAGTAGTCTTGGAAAATCCAACATACATAATACCCTCCCTCACGCCGGAACCCTGCCCATCCGCGTTCTTCTGCTGACGTGAGATGTGATGACAAGAGAGGGTCGCTCATGCGCACGTTCGACAGGGATCTGCGCATGACGGAACACGGGATGGGCCTTGAGCGGTAACTAAGGTAAACCCCTTTTTCTTCTCTTCTATGTTTTTTTCACCTTCGGTGGTAGTTTTGGTTAATGTACAACGTCTCCTAGAGCAAGATAAGGAGTAGACTCTAGACGTTTTCTTTTTAACCGCGGTTGGAATGACGACATAGCAGTCAAAATAGACAAGTCGTCATTGCAATTAGGTTAATAGCCTTGACGTTGGATTTTCCCAGACTACTACCAAATAGGGAATAGAATATGCCCCACGTGCCTTCTGCGTGTCGTAAGAGGCGACTAAAGAGGTTGGGTCGGTGGGCTTGCGACCCCCACCCGGAAAAAATATCTAAGCAAAAAAAAACGAACGAACAGCCTCGGATGCGGACGGAACCAACGTTGACGAACCACGACCGACTAAGGACATGCCTTCGGACATTCTGAGAATGGCTACGTGGAATGTTAGTGGCATGAATGATGGCACAAAAGAGAGAGAGGTTCTGGAAGTGTTAGTGAATGCCAGGCTGGATGTATGTGGAATGACAGAGACCAAATGGAAAGGTTCAGATGTGAGAGAGTGGAGTGTGGAATGGGTGTGTGTGCTGGAGTGAGTGAAGGAACAGCGAGAGAAGGTGCATGTTTGTTTGTAAGTAGCAAATGGAAGGAATGTGTAAGAGAGTATGGGTCTGTGGGCTCAAGGATTGTGTGGGTGAGAATGAAAGTAGGAATACAAACGTGGGTGATTGTATGCGTGTATGCCCCGACAGAGGATATACTTGAAAGAAAGAAAGAGGAGTTCTGGATGAATGTGGAGGCGTGCCTGGAGAAGTTTGACAAGAACGAAAGAATATTTCTGATTGGGGATATGAATGGTAAGGTGGGTGATAGGAAAGTTGAGGGAGTGGTGGGAGGGTGGGGGGTACCATCAGAGGTGAATGGGAATGGTAGTGCACTTGTGGACGTATGTGTGGGGAGGAGGCTGTGGATAGCCAACACCTTCTTCCGACACAGAATGATCCACAGGTACACGTGGAAACGGATGTTGACGATGAAGGATAAGACAGTGGTGGAACGAAAGTCATTGATTGATTATGTATGTGTGGATGAACGAATGAAGAAATCTGTGATGGATGCTAGGGTGTATAGGGGTATTGGAGGGGGTCTGTCTGATCATTATGTAGTGGTAGCTAAGGTTAGGATACAAAAGAAGTGGGTGAGGAGAGCGGGAGGGAGGCGAGAGGAGGGTGGAATGGTGAGGAGGGTGGAGAGGTTGCAGGAGGAGGAAGTCAGGGAGGAGTACAGGAGAGCAGTGGAAAGACGACTAGGTGGGTTCGACCTGGAAGTTATGGAGGAAGTGGAGGAGATGAGCAAGGTGTTTAAGGATGAGATCTGTGCAGCATGTGAGGAGGTGTGTGGAGTGAGGAGAAGAGGGAGGGGAGTGAAAGGTACAGCATGGTGGACAGAAGAGGTAAGAATAGCTGTGGAAGAAAAGAAGAAAGCATATAGAGAGTGGTTGGGTAGTAGAGGGAATGAAGATTCCGAGAGACAGAAACGAGCGAGGTACGTGGAGAGTAAGAGGGTGGTGAAGAGAGTAGTGAAGGAAAGTAAGAGAAGAGTAGATGAGGAATTTGGAAGGAATCTGAGTGTAAAATGGAGGGAGAGTAAGAAACTGTTCTGGAAAGAAGTCAAGAAAGTTAGGGAAGGTAGCAAGGGAAACAGTAAGGGTGTGAAAGATAAGAATGGGATAATGCTAGCCGAGAAGCAAGAGAGAGTCGAAAGATGGAGGGAGTACTTCAGTGAGTTGCTAAATGAAAGGAATGAAGAGCCAGCAAACATAGCTGGATATGGTATGGGAGGGAGAAGAAGAGAAGTAGTGGAGGAGGAGGTGGGGATCAGGAGGTCAGAAGTGTGGGAAGCCATGAAAAGAGTGAAGTTGGGGAAAGCACCAGGAACAGATGGAGTGTGTGGGGAAATGTTGAGGTATGGTGGTGAGATAGTGATAGAATGGGTATGGAAAATGTGCAAACTAGCATGGGAGAAGGGGAGTGCACCCGATGACTGGAAGACTGGCATAATAGTCCCCCTATATAAGGGCAAAGGGGAAAGAGGAGTGTGTGGTAACCACCGAGGAATATGTCTTCTAAGCGTAGTAGGGAAGGTATACAGTAGGGTAGTGATTGAGAGAGTGAGAGTGAGAACGGAGAAATGGATAGGCGACGAGCAGGGAGGTTTTAGGAAGGGAAGAGGATGTGTAGATCAGATTTTTACCCTGAATTGTGTTGTGGAGAAGTATCTGGAGAAGAAACAAAAGGTGTATGTTGCCTTTATGGACTTGGAGAAGGCCTATGACAGAGTGGATAGAGAAGGTTTGTGGAAAGTACTTAGAATATACGGAGTAGAGGGCAAGTTGCTGAAAGCAGTGAAGAGCATGTATGAGGGTGCAAAGGCGGCAGTACGTGTGGAGAGTGAGCAGAGCGAGTTCTTTGACCTGAATGTTGGTTTGAAACAGGGGTGTGTGATGTCCCCGTGGTTGTTTACTGTATATATGGATGGAGTTATGAAAGAAATACTATCAAGAGCAGTGGATGTTGGTGTATCGCTGAAAAGGGAGGGAATTGAGTGGAAGCTACCTATACTGCTGTTTGCGGATGATACAGTTCTGATGAGTGATAATGAATGGGAGTTGCAGGGTCTGGTAAATGAGTTTGGAACAGTGTGCGAAAAACGGAATTTGAAGGTAAATACGGGGAAGAGCAAGGTTATGGTCTTCGAAAGGGGTGAAGTCACAGAGTGTGAGGTGAAGCTGAACGGTCAGGCTATGGAGATCGTCAACTCTTTTAAGTATCTGGGCAGTGTGTTGAGTAAAGATGGGACTATGGATGAAGAGGTGCGGGAGAGGGTACAACAGGGGAAGAGGGTTGTAGGAACGCTAAAAGCAGTAACAAGAAATAGGGTGGTCAGTATGGAAGTGAAGAAGTCCTTGCATGACAGTGTGGTAATCCCGACACTGACTTACGGAAGCGAAGCATGGACGTTGGTTGAGAGACTCAGACCAAGAGTGAGAGCAGTGGAAATGAATTACTTAAGGAGTGCGTGCGGAGTTACATGGAGGGATAGACAGACTAATGAGGAAGTAAGAAGGAGGTGTGGTGTGGAGGTAGATGTGCTGGAAAGTGTGAAAAGGAACAACTTGAGATGGTTCGGCCATATGGAACGTATGGAAAGCGAGAGAATGACTAAGAGGGTGTACAAGAGCGAGGTGGAGGGACAGAGGGGGAGAGGTAGACCGAATATGAGGTGGAAGGATGGAGTGAGGAACTACATGAACGAAGGCGGTGCTGGTTGGGGGGAGGGGCGTCGACTGACTGGGGACAGAGGTGCATGGGGGCGGTTCGTTCGTGGCCACCCCTTCGGGGATCACGGCGTCAGGCAATAGATAGATAGATAGACTACCAAATAGTAGGTTTTCCTATTTGGTAGGTTGGGAGGTACGTCAAACCTCCCAATATGTTCATGTATACTTAGTCACTTCATATTTTGTTGTCCCTTTATCTTTTTGTATTGCCCCTCCTCTGTTATATTTGTCCCTCCACTTGTCCCTATGGACGTATGTGTGGGGAGGAGGCTGTGGATAGCCAACACTTTCCAACACAGAATGATACACAGGTACACTCACGCATACTAAAAGTTGCTCAGGGGTGGGTCCTTCCTTCCCCTACTCCATCCTGGGCAGGTGGAAGGGGGGAGTCGTGACCAAGTCAACCCCCACCTTCCACTCCCAAACTATCCCCAACTCCCCCACTTTCCTTCTCTAGCTGTCAGTTTGTGATTAGCGACGATTGTTTTTATGTATTACAAATTATTGTTAAACCATCATTACACATGCTTACAATGGCCAACATTTCAACAAATATTAGGAATTTATTAATACAATAATTATACTCTATAATTGTATTATCAAAATGAGTTTCTATACACAACGTGGGTTACAAGAATCTTGGCGGTATTGGTATCTCTCTCTCTCTCTCTCTCTCATAACACACAGACTACGAGGTCAGTTCATTCAAGTTTTAAATTTTTTTAATGGGTTTGATGTGTATCATAGCAAAATGTTTAGCCTCATTATGAATACAATACGCAACAATGGCTGGTAATTATAATTGAAAAGGTTCAACACTAGTATATGTGGAAACTGTTTCTCATTTATAATCTGTTCTACCTGGACCAAACTTTCATTAGAATTTGTAACTATTTCCTCAGTTGAACAGTTCAAGAAGACAGTAGATAATATTTTGCACACTCTGTAAGGAGTGGTCCTATACTCAAACCTTACTAAAAATTAACACCAAGTTTGATAGTAATTTGTATCGAAATCTACATTTAATTGATTGACAAAAAGTGCATAGGCCAAATAGAATGAAATGCAGGCCGTTTATAGTATGTTTCGTATTGAATAAATGAGAGTAACTGATTGAAATGATTAACAAAACGAACAATAACAGCCACAACACAATTCCAGCCAATTTTTGCCTTTAGTCTTTTCCTTTTATGATATAAAAACCCGACTTTATAGGTACAGTGGTCCCTCTCATTTAGTGAATTCATTAGTCTAGCCAAACTATCGCCAAAAGTGAATTTCGCCAAACGCGAATAGTACTTTAAATGGGAAAATTATCCATTAGTCTTTGACGTGGCCCGAGTTCACCCTTTTGGGCCTTTTCAAACCGCCCGCCATGCGCATCGTCGATCGCCGACACACTCGGCGCCGTCTTCTTACTCTGTTTTTGCTAGAAGACATAGGCCTAGCCTATATATCTCCACAAAGAATTGACCTAACCTAGGTTAGATGTATATCAGGCAGCAGAATTCATTGTTATCTTGTGAATAGTCTTATTGATAAGGAATAACCACATAACCTTAGCAACAAGTTGCTAAGTCACTAGCTAGCCAGACCAAGAAATGGTCTAACCTAGCTTAGATATATATCAGGAGGCATAAATCACTTTTACCTTGTGAATGGTGAAGACTAGAATTTTCTATACCAACTGCTTTTCGATTGAGCAAAATAATGAAATTGGTTTTGGATCCGTGGTCACTTCTTTGATTAATTATATTCATCGATTGGGCCCCTGAGTCAGCTGATGCGCGCATGTGTGTTTGTGTGTCGCAGACTGTTCGGCACAATAACCAAAGCAAAACACAAGAGATATGAGGTTCACAAATCGGTTTGGTCAAGATTACTCTGTTAATATACGTTTATGAAATATACCTGGGATATTCTCGCTATCCAAGCAGCTCACTTAGGGTTTTGTGAGTAGGCCTAAGCCTATCTATAGCCTAGCCTCGGCCTAAGAGTAACTCTCAATACGGCGCTCTACTGTAGCCTACATGAAACATTAACAGCACAATAGATAATAGATAACAGATTTTATTTACCATGAATTATTTAGAGTTAGGCCTGGTGAGACTAGCTTGTGGGCGGCGCATTCTGGGCCGACGTCATTCCGTGACGTCAGCATTCTCGCCAAAAGTGCATTTGAAGCGCCAAATTCGGATTCTGGTACCATATCCAACCTATCGCCAATACTGTGTTTCGCCAAGCTGAAATCCGCTAAATGCGAGGGACCACTGTAATTTGAGAACCTAAGAGTAGATCGTAGAGGGCACGTTGATGTGTATTGCAATAATGGTTATAATAAAATCCTGAAACTGTATGAGATTAATTACGGTATTATTATATTGAAATCACATTTAGTCTTTATCGTAGAAAGTAGTGCAATGAGAGAGAGAGAGAGAGAGAGAGAGAGAGAGAGAGAGAGAGAGAGAGAGAGAGAGAGAGAGAGAGAGAGAGAAGGGAGGAGAGAGAGGGTGGGTGGAGAGGAGAGACAGAGGAGAGGGAAAGAGAGAGAGAGAGAGAGAGAGGGAGAGAGAGAGAGAGAGAGAGAGAGAGAGAGAGAGAGAGAGAGAGAGAGAGAGAGAGAGAGAGAGAGAGAGAGAGAAAGTGGGTGGGTGGGAGAGAGAGAGAGAGAAGCACAAAGCCCCTACAGCCAAGATTCGTGTAACCCACGTTGTGTATAGAAACTCATTTTGAGAATACAATTATACAGTATATTATATTACTAAATTCCTAATATTTTTTTAAATGTTGGCCATTGTAAGCATGTGCAATGATGGTTTAACAATAATTTGTAATACATGAGAACAATCGTCACTAATCACAAACTGACAGCTAGAGAAGGAAAGTGGGGGGGTTGGGGATAGTTTGGGGGTGGAAGGTGGGGGTAGACTTGGACACGACTCCCCCCCTTCCACCTGCCCAGAGTGGAGTAGGGGAAGGAAGGACCCACCCCTGAGCAACTTTTAGTACGTGTGAGTGTACACATGGAAAGTGGAGTGGAGGAGGGAGAGAGAGAGGCAGTGGAACGAAAGGCACCGATTGATTATATGTGTGGATGAATGAATGAAGAGTTCTGTGCTAGATGCTAGGGTATAGGGGTATGTGGGGGGGGTTTGTCTGATCATTATGTAGTAGCTAAAATTAAGATATAGAAGAAGTGGGTGAAGAGAGCTAGAGGGAAGTGGGAGGGAGATGGAGTGGTGAAGAGGTTACAAGAGGAGGAAATCAGGGAAGAGTTCAAGAGAGCAGTAGAAAGACGACTAGGTAGGTTTGACTTGAAGGGTATGGCGGAAGTGAGCAAAGTGTTTAACTTGAGAAGTGCGATAGGCCTCACGGAAGCATGACCATAAAATAAACCTTCAAAAACACCTCAGGGGCTCTCAAAACAAAGGAATATGTCATTAGGTGAGATAATTCACCTCAAATACTTCTTACCACTCATCCTCATGTGTCTCAACCCCCCCCCCTTCCCCCCTCCCCAATTACCGGCTATTTTTCATCAAATTTCCCTCATTTATCGGTTATTTTCGGCGAGAATTGATCTCACACGGTTTTGTACACACCAGTGACTCACTTAGAGACTTTATATAACTCTGAGACCTCTCCCGCGGCGGTCAGTGTGTTGCGAGACGTTGCTAGGGGAGGATGTGTCTCTCTCAGCCTGCGACCCCCAACATACAACCGGGCAACGAAAATATAAATTTTTCACCACCCAAATGTTTTTTTATGCAGAAACTCCAATTATGTTTGTTGTTACATAGCTTACATAGAATCTGAGCAGGTTTCTTATACGCACCCTCTTTCTATTCTTTAGTCCCCACTGCCATGCTTACGTTCCCCTCTTCTCCACATTCTCACTCCCTCCCGACACATACATTCTCCCTTTGTTCAACTGTAGATTATTGATTTCCTTACTGAACTGAGTTTTGAACTCCCCCAGCTCAAATGATCGTACCTTGTCAAGTATTGCCATAGGAAGCTTCTTACGCAAGATAACAACTATCATTTCCTGCGTGGTAAGCCCTAGGGTGTCTAGCGATCGAGTATGGCACTCCATATTTGCCATGAAGTATGTCAACTCCTCAACCTTATACTGTGGTTCTGCGAGCCTTAACAAGGCAACGACATGGGCCATCTTCAACTGCTCTTTATCCCCGTATGTGGACTCTAATAAGTGTACTGCCTCAAGATAACTACCACCCACTACTGCAAAACCCTCCATCAAATGTAAGGCCTCTCCTTCCATTTGTCCCTTCAGATAGTGAAACTTGCGGACATTATCCAAAGAGGATTCATGAACCGTAGATCGAAATACGTCCCAAAAAGCTAACCACTCAGTCAACTTGCCCCCAAATGTCGGAAGATTGAGCTTTGGGAGGTGTAAAGTATGTTTTGGGTCAGCCCTTCTATGGGCCTCATTATCGCCTCCCTTCTTACTTGCGACAGCACGCTGTAATATGTACTTCACTCTAAAGACAGGTTCGTCATAGAGGGCGCGATTATCACACTCTGTAACTATCTCTTCCTCCTCTATCATGTCAGCCACAACCACCTCACTCAGAGCCGTAATACGACCGTGGGTAGCTTGGACGTTTACTAATCTAGCCTCCAATTCCTCTAGTTCAGCAGTAGTGATGAAAGTGTTGACGTCCACAATTAGCCTATTTAACCCTTTGGCGCACGATGACTCGTTCAGAGTCATTAGGTATTTTTTTCCTAGGCGCACGATGACTCGTTAAGAGTCATTAAACTTAAAAATATTCGCCCAAAATTAAGTTTTCGTCTGCCGCACGTCATATTTGGCATAGATATTAAGTATTGCATCTAGTTCAATGGGTACAATTGGCAACTCCCTCAGTTTAACCGTTTACTCACGGCTGGCTGGGAAAGGAGCAGAGTACAGCTCAGTCTGTGTTTCGATACTTTCACGTTTATTCGTGTATCTCAGTAACTATTTGGTTTATAGTAATTCTGAAGTTACCAGTGGAATCCTCATTAAATTCCGCTTCCATATATGTATGCAAATCAAAAATGGTGCGGGCAAAATTTTGAGCTAGCGCGAGTTGGAGATAAGGTATTTACTTTTTTTTTTACAATTCTTATTTCGGAGTCCCCCAATGTGGTTGTTTTGTATTTATTCTATGTTTTTATTCGCTTATCTTCAGGTTCAATCAATAACGAAGCCGATGGTACCTCATTAATCCAAATACAAGGATTTTTTGGTGGATAAAAACGTCACAGAAACAAACTATCGCCGGGCACAAAACTGGCTCTGAGTGAGCTGAGATATACTTTGGGAGTGGGAAAAACTTTGATTGGAAACTATAGGTGCGCCAAAGGGTTAATACTCCCCGAAGTTCCGCCCTTTGATTTTTAGGGGCCTTGATCAGCACCCCACTAGACGGTGTCTCTTTATTGTCTTTATTCATTTTGCATGTGAGCCTATAGGCTATGTATCTAAATGTTAAGTTACAAAAACAACGGCCAAATAATAGTCTAATTAAGAGACGCCGACCGGCGGACTTCTATGTTATGGAGAAAAAATAGTACACTAAATAGCAATACCTACTAATGGATCATATTGAAAAAGAAAAAATGTTAGGTCAGGTCATATGTCACAGGAAGTCTGAAACGGAAAAGAAAATTATTGGGGAAAGATGATGGGTGGGATGCAGGACTTAGGCAGGTGCAACGATACAACACCGGCGTCCCTCTCTAGCCAACGCTTCGTTAGCCCTACAATCTTATCATACAGGACTTGATTGGTGTCTAAATCGAGGTGGACACCATCCTGGTCGAGGTCCCGGATGCTGAGAGTGAGTGATACAAAGCGGTGCCTCGTCTCTACTAACCGACACCTCAGGGCGCGGTTAACAGAGTTTTTAATGGCTTGGTACTCCGCCGCTGACAACCCTCAGACTCTCGTCCGGCTCTCAATTGCCACAATCCTACAGCATTCCCCGGACTCACGCTCCAAATCCAGCGCCACCTCTTTGATAGCGTCAGCTAACTCGCGGGGTACTGTACCGGGGCGTATATCATTGCCGCCCAAAAACAAAAAAATCATATGCGGCCTAAACCGAACCACCTGCCCCCACTGTGGGGAGGCTCTCAGGGTGTCAACGGTTGCTCCCGGTACCCCGAAGTAGGACAGCTTGAATGTCCTATCCCCCTCCGACGCCCGATACGACTCAGTTCCTCCGTCGGCTGCCCTTAGCCTAGTGGCATATGAATGCCCTACTATGGCTATTCGCTGAGGTACCGCCACCCGAGGTACAGGAAGATAGCCAAGCCCAACCCCTCCGGGGTCCTTGCTCCTGCATCCTTGGGCTAATCCCTTGCTCATTGCCTAAGAAAATCCCCTACTGGTAGCTAAATCCCGGGTTTGGGCACCAATGTGGTAAACTATCAATGGAAGTTAAATATTACTAAGCTATAATGAATCAAATAAATCAATTTGTTAGTAGTCTTGGCAAATCCAACGTCAAGGCTATTAACCTAATTGCAATGACGACTTGTCTATTTTGACTGCTATGTCGTCATTCCAACCGCGGTTAAAAAGAAAACGTCTAGAGTCTACTCCTTATCTTGCTCTAGGAGACGTTGTACATTATCCAAAACTACCACCGAAGGTGAAAAAAGCATAGAAGAGAAGAAAAAGGGGTTTACCTTAGTTACCGCTTAAGGCCCATCCCATGTTCCGTCATGTGCAGATCCCTGTCGAACGTGCGCATGAGCGACCCTCTCTTGTCATCATTTTTTCACGCGCTCCATTGAATGAAGTCGCTTTTGTTGTGCTCCTTTAATTCACCCTGTTTAGGTTCGTTTCGGCTTATCTGGCCTTCTTTTTTGTTAGACAGATGTTACGTGATCTAGGGCACACGTAAATGGGCTCCTCAGTGTGTATAATGGAGACGCATGTGGAAATAGCCTACCGAAGGTACAGGGGCGCCTGGCGTTCCTCGTATATGTTTTTCATTCTTTCTCTTTTCATATTCTTTTTTCCTGTTAGTCTGGGCATAGTTTAGCTTTTAGCTTAATTTAGCCTAGCTCGTTTTCTCATTCAGGAATTGCTATGCTCCTATGAGTTTTCATTTTTTCATAGCCTAGGTGTACCGCTGGTAAACAATCTGAGATTTCGTTGGTGGCGGTGCTGTTTGTAGAGTTTGTGTCGGCCGCATTATTAGCGTTATTACCGAGTCCCCCCCTTTCAAGTCCTTCACTGTGTCTCAAGGGCCTGGGCGACAGGTGGTTCGTGATACTCCAAGGGTACCCCACGGGGGCCCCTCTTTCACACCACAGGGTTTTTCGCCCCTGACACATTCTCTGCTCACGGCTAGGCCACCCTTTTTCTCACCAGTTTCATTTACTGGTTTTTGTTTTCTCTTCCTGTTTTACCTCCATCCTTTCATAGTCTTTTGCCCAATCCAGGGGTACCTCACGGGGGCTCCTGTTTGTGCGAAACCACCCTCCCTGCCACTTCTCCTCATGGGCTTTGCTCTATCTCTGTGGGTTGGGTGGTTCCTGGGGGATGTGCCTCCTCTCCCCTGGTGGGTCTTCCTTGCCTCTCCCTTTACCGGTTGAGTCAAGATAAATTCAAGGAAGACACTGCTCAGCTTGATGGCCATCATTTCTTGGAGTTCATAAGGAGATGACGCATTTTTTGTGGCCTTTTTTGGTATTCCCTAGACGCTCCTCTCGCTTTTTTCGGCGCCGGACCATCTCGGCCGGTCCCGCAAATTTGCGGGAGCTCGATTCGGTCCTCTGGGACGTTTCGGCTCCCCGCAAATTTGCGGAGATCGTTGGGGGGTCCCACAAAATTGCGGGAGGGTGGTGTCGGTACGGTTATGCCTCCATTGGCACGCAAATTTGTGGTAATAGTTGGCTTTCACTATTGACTTTTTTTATGTCATCTTGTTGCCTGATACTATATTGGTGTATGCACTTTACTGGTGTTATAGGCCCTGCATGTAAGATGTTGAGTGGTGGTTAACACTTTCTCCATCTTTGCAGGTTCTGCTAGTGCTCTTCCGCCTCAGCCGCCCTCCTCACCTACCTCTGTGCTCCCAGTTTAGGGTGAGTATACGGATACCTGTTTGCATGTGTGTTCCTGTTTCCCCATGCTCCTTCCCTGGTTCTTCTTGGACATTCTCTCCACTTACTCCTTCGACGTGCTGATTATGGTGTGTGTTCTTCTAGTGCAGGTAGGCTGCTTTGCTTTCGCCTTGGTTGTCGCTCCCCGTGCCTGGAGAGCCACAAGTCCTGCTTGTGCCACTCGCTCTGTGTGTCCTCTACGGCCTACCTCCCTGCTCTGTGTGGCACGTGTCTGGCCCTGGTGGTTGTGTTGCTCCATGGCCCTGGTTCCTCGGCGGCGGCTGTGGCCTCTGCTTCCCTTCCGTCGGTGTGGACGATGGTCTCCCGCCACATTAGGACTGTGGGCCACCGTTCCCCGGCCTTTGTTGCCGACCGGATCCGCGTCGCCCTGGGTATCCCTGACCCGACTGAAGGCCGTTCACCTGGCCCTCTCCCTGCTCGGGCCCTCTCCCCTGGGTCCCGCAGCCGGTCGTCCCATCGTCGGGGGGTTCCCCAGCTCCGTCCACGCTCTCGCTCGCCTCGTCGTCCGTCCTCTACTGCCCCTCGTCGCCCTCCTGATCGCCTTGACGACGCCCATCGCCCTCGTCATGGTTCTCGCCCTGAGGCCGGGGTTAGCGACTCTGCCCCTGTGCGCCCTCCCCTGGCCTCTACGGATAGGGGCTCTACTCCCTTCCGCCCGCTTCCCCAGCCCAGACGACTTCCTCTTACGTTGTCCTCTCCGCGCGCGGTTGTTCATGCTGTAGCTGGCCCTCTGCTCCCTCCTCCTACACTGTCCGGGAGGGTCCGCCTGGATGTCGTTGCTTTTCCTACTTCACCTGCTTCAGTGCCTATTCTTCCTTCACGGTCTCGTCTCGCGGTGGAGGTCCCTCCCTCCTCCGCCTCGGTGTCGGGCCGCCCTGTTATCTCAGCCACGGGGATCCTTGCTCTGTTTCCCCCCGCGGCTCCTTCTGGCCTCCTTCCAGCTCCAGCCAGCCTTCCCACTCCCGTCGTCCTGCTCCTCCTCATTCTTCTCTTCCTGACCTTCACTTACCGTCTCGCCAGGGGGGTACCCCTCCTCTTGCCTCGGTGGGGTTTCGCGAGGTTTCGGGGTCCCCTTTCTCAGGAGCTGACGTGTCGCTGGAAGAGGAGGATGGTGCTGTTTCCCCCTCGGCCGTTCGTGATCGGGGACGAGTCCCTCAACGGCGACACAACCGTCGTCGCTCGCCTTCCTTGGGCCGCGACGCTGCTGGTTCGTGTCGTGGGTCTCGCTCCCGCTCACGCTCGCCCCTGCGGGCCGAATCTGGGGGGGGGGGGTCGCCTCTCTCGGATCGATTGTCGGCTATGCAGGGCTGGGTTGTGTCACGCTTCGACGGGCGCTTGGAGTCGATGGAAGACTCCCTCTTCTCGCGCTTCGTGGCGGTGACTCGCCCTCAGCGCCTCACCCTACCTACCCCTGCTACGGTCCCCCTCCCTTCTGCAGGCCTACGCTCTGGTCAGACTTCAGCCACCCTGACATCCTTCCGGCTGTTCAGTCCCTGGCTGTGTTGACGGGTCTGTCCTCCTATGGGACAGGTTTGTGCGACGCCGGTACGCCTGGCTTAGCCATCATGCTCGGTCACCCTCTCCCATTGGAGGCCTGGTTTGCTGAGGCCTTCGACTTCACACGTCGATCCGTCGACGGCTCTCCTTCAGTCCCTCTCCCGGAGTCATCACTGATTTTGCCTCCTCTTGTGTCTGTCGGCGGGTTGGACGGCGCGTTCTGGTCCTGGATGAGCTCGCCCGTTCTTGAACTTTGTTCTATTGCTACCCCGTTCTTCTCTCACCCGGATCATCCCTCTGTCGCCAAGGTTTTTCCCTTGCGACAGAGGGTGACGGACTTATTGTCTTGTCTTTAGGTTCCCTCCGGACGTCTGTTCACCACCTGCGGCTTTTCGAGGCGTCTGCGCCAGGCGATCTTCGCGAGGGTTTGGACCGCGTTCAGCGGGTCCACCTTCGGCTCGCGGTGTCTTTGGTTCCCGAGCTGAAGGCGGTTTTGTGCGCGGCAACTCGGCGACGCCCGACGGTACGGTCCTCGTTCTGCCGGCCGGCCCCCTTGGATATTCGTCAGGGTTTGTTGTACTCTGCGCTATATACGTTGTTTTTTTTTATGCAGGACGCTTGGGAATGCTACGCTTCTCTGTCGGCGGCCCCTGATTCCGACACGCGACGACGCGCTGTGTCGTTGCGGACCCTGCTTATGTCACGCACCGACGCGCTGTGTCGCGCGCGGGGTCTTCTCAGTCCCGTCCTTCTGCCGGTCCTCTTCGGGGTGCTGCTGCAAGTGTTGCCGCCTTGCACGGGCGCAGGACTGGGACGTTGCAGGCCAGTGCGTCAGTTCCGCCTCGCACTTCTGATCTTGCCCCTTTCATCCCCGTCGTGTCGGAGCTGGCCGGCCTTCCACTTCCGGCCGCCCTTCGACGGGGTCAGCCCCGCGCCGGCCTGGGGTTGGGGTGGCCCGCCCTTTTCGACGAGGTTGGGGGGGGGGGGGGTAGAGGAGGTCAACGTGGCGCTCATGCCCACACGGCCCGTACCGGGGGTACCTCCACGTCAACACAATGTGTAGTTCTCTGGGTCGGCCTCCTTGTTCTCCTTCTCGCCTGGCCGACCGGGTCGCTCCCCTCCTCTCGGGTGCTCCCTCGGGTTGTTTTCGCCCTTGCGCCCCTCGGTAGCCGCGAGGGACGTTGGGGGCGGCGGGTTGCGCGGAGGGGTCTCACCTGGAGGTGGACGTCCAGACCCCCACTCCGCTCTTGTCACCGACGCCGGCCCATCTCTTCAGAGGTGGCCCACGTGTTCACTTCCATGCCCGAGCTGGGTAGCGTCGAGGGAGTTGACCGCAGGTCACCCGGTTTTCCTCTCCCGTGTCTTTCTGGTACCGTCGACGAACTGCGACGCGATGCGACCGGTGGTGGATCTGTCGGCCCTCATTGGGCACATCGTGCACACACGGTTTCGGATGCTGCCGGTACCCCTGGTACGCCTGGCCCTGTGCCCTCTGTCGTGGGTAGTGTCGCTGGCCCTCCAGGATGCGTCTTGGCTCGTTCCTCTCCATCCTCGCTTCCAGCGATTCTTGGCCGTTCGGACTTCCGATCGTGTGTTCCTGTTCGACGGCCTTCCCTTCGGTCTCCACATTGCGCCGCGGATCTTCTCCGCACTGGTGGGGCAGGCTCTGGGTCCTCTCCTCAGGAGCGGGCACCAGATCCTATTTCCCTTGGCCGATTGGTTGGTAGTTTCCGAAGCCCTAGGACTGTGCATTGGCGACGCCCTCACAGTCGTTCGCAACATCGCACGGTTAGGGTTCCCCTTCGATGTTCCCAAGTCACGCTTGACCCCGTCGCGTGTCGTGCCATGGGTCGGTCTCGCATGGGTTTTGTCCGGCGCTACGGTGACCCGGGGTCTGCCGGCCGCGGTGCACCTTCGGTGGAAGGTCTTCGCCGTGTTGCACTCGGTCTCCCTCCCGGGGTGGCTCTGGGACTCGTTCGTGGGTTCGCTGCATTGGGCCGCTCTGCCCCTTCCCTTAGGGAGCCTCTGGCTACTCCGCCTCCTCCTCATGGGCACCGCGGTGTTTCCGTTGCCCATATGGATCGGCTCCTGCGGCTCCCGCGTACCGTTCGCAGACGCTTCGGTCGCTGGGTTGCTCAGGGCTCGCTCTCTGCGGCTGTGCCCTGGACCGCCCCCCCGCCAACGGTCTGGGTAGCCACAGATACGTCGAGCGAGGTTGGGTGAGGTTCCCGATCGAACCTGGGACGTCCACTTCCCGGCAGATGGGTGGGTCTCCCTCCACTTACCCGTCTATGCCCTCGGACTGTTGGTTCCTTTGTTCTTCCTGCGGGACCACGCGCTGGCCCTTCGGGGTCAGTCGGTGGCCTTCGGGTTGGACACTCAGACAAGCTGTCCCCTGTTTCCTTATGCGGGGGTCCTCCAGGTCGTTGACTCTATTGGGGGTCTCGGTGGAGTTGTTCTTCCTCACGGACCGACACCCCTTCTCCTTCCTCCTCCCTGCCCGGGCCTGCCACCCTGTGGGTGGCCGCCCTGTCGAGAGGGCAGGGCGTTCTTGTAGAATGGGCGATGACACGGACTGTGTTCGCTGACCTCGCGGCTTCCTGAGGTGTTCCGGAGGTCGCCTTGTTCGCATCGGGGGTGCCGCGCCAGTTGCTTTTGGACCTCTCCCTCCGGCCTCGCGCTCGGGGGGGGGGGGGGGGGGGGGGGTCCGTACGCTTTCATGGTAGCCTGGTACAGGTGGCGGTCGATATACATCTTTCCGCCACCAGACGCGCTGTTGATGTGCCCAGTCCTCGCGAGGCTGCGGCTGTACCATGGCTGCGTCTGGCTCCTCGCGCCTCTGTGGCCGGCACGGGCTTGGTCCGCCCGGTTGCCGCGGTGGTGCCCGAGTCCGGTCCCTCTACCTGTCTCCGGCTTCCACTTGGGCTAGGTTGGGGACCTGCGGACCTCGTTGGCCTTCGCATCGTGCTTGTTCATGAGGCACGGTGGCTCCCGGTCCCCGGCCGGGCCCTGACTAACTTCCTGCAGCGTTCCTGGCCGTCTTCTCCTTGGGGGACTTACGGGTCCCGCTGCAGGTCTTTTACTAGGTGGCTACAGGCCACTCGCCTGCCAGTTGGCTCTCCTTCCCTCGTCCTACGCTCCTTGTTTCACCTCTTCCGTACACGTCACTTTCAAGTCGACGCTATACGTACCCACTTGTCTGCCGTCCGGGAGGTCTTTGGGTCCGTCGCTGGGCTGGTCGTTCCGCCACAGGAGCTGGATTCCTTCCTGACAGCTGCCTTCCGGGATCGACCGCCTCCGCGCCAGGTCCCTCCGCAGTGGGATCTGGGGCGGGCTCTGGTCCTTCTGGCTTCATCCACGTATACAAGGGCCGCTACGCCGGTTCCGTTGCTCGGGCGTACACTCTTCCTTGTCGCTCTGGCCACTGGGGTTCGGGTGTCTGCACTAGCGGCATTGTCGTGGCCCCGGGACTGCGTGCGGTTCTCCCCGTCCTTGCATGGCGTCTCGTTCGCCTCCTCCCCTCCTTTTGTTACCACGCATGGGAGGGAGGCCCCCGCTTTCCAGCCTTTCGCCGTCCAGGCTGTACGGCGTGGGCATCCTCGCCATGTGTTGTGCCCGGTGTCAGCCTTGCACTCCTCTGTTGCGTCTGTGGCGCCGCCTTCGGGTACTGCTGTGTGGGTGTCTCCTCGGACAGGTGGGAGGCTCTCGCAGGTGCAGATGGGCCGCCACGTTTGTCGGACCGTTCGTGCCCGTCACCCTGTTTGTAGGGGTTCTGCGCACGATGTCAGATCCTTTGCTGCCTCCTTCCGGTTCCTGCCACGTCGATCCTTACCTGCCATCGCCTCAGCGGTTTTGTGGGTCTTCTATCAATTCCTTCATCCTCCTACCTCTCCGTGTCCAGTGTTCGACCCCCTCGGCCGGTGATTGCTCTCGGGGGTCGTGTTTCCTGGTGCTCTGGCGAAGATCCCTGGTCTTACCCCCTTGTCCCTCGTTCTTTTCCTTCGTTTTATTTGACAAAGGGGGGGGGGGGTGTACGGGTTTGCAACACTGGATTGCAAGTTTGGGATTATGTATTGTTCCAGTACATAAGTGTTTTTGCCACATTGAAAATTGTGTTTTGTTCTTGTGTTCAGTGTTTTTGTTGGTTTTTGAAGAAAAGGGATTTTGGGTACAGTAACTTTTTGGTTTCAGACAAGTCTATGTTTTTGCATTACTATGAATGACGGGCATGTGTTAAAACTGTTCTTTTTAGCTACTCCTCAGTTTTTCACTCTTTTATTAAACTCTCTTGTTTCAATTGTGTCTTTGTCATTCATAATTTTGTTTTATGCATTGTTTTTTTTGGTAGGTTGGGTTTGGATGTCCTCCTCCTATTTGTTATGCAGCCTTGACGTTGGATTTGCCAAGACTACTAACAAATTGGGAGGTTTGACGTACCTCCCAACCTACCAAATAGGAAAACCTACTATTTGGTAGTAGTCTTGGAAAATCCAACGTACATAATACCCTCCCTCACGCCGGACCCCTGCCCATCCGCGTTCTTCTGCTGACGTGAGATGTGATGACAAGAGAGGGTCGCTCATGCGCACGTTCAACAGGGATCTGCACATGACGGAACACGGGATGGGCCTTAAGCGGTAACTAAGGTAAACCCCTTTTTCTTCTCTTCTATGCTTTTTTCACCTTCGGTGGTAGTTTTGGTTAATGTACAACGTCTCCTAGAGCAAGATAAGAAGTAGACTCTAGACGTTTTCTTTTTAACCGCGGTTGGAATGACGACATAGCAGTCAAAATAGACAAGTCGTCATTGCAATTAGGTTAATAGCCTTGACGTTGGATTTTCCAAGACTACTACCAAATAGTAGGTTTTCCTATTTGGTAGGTTGGGAGGTACGTCAAACCTCCCAATCTAAATGAAAACTACTCCATATCTAAATTGAATTCAATCTGAAACAAGCTAATTTATATCCAAAGGTCTCACATAATAAATTTATATATAGGGTAAGGTTATAAGGGTTAATATTAGCCAGGAATCAACTCACCAATAGTTCCACGTGGCAATGAGGCAAGGGAGAACGTTTTACCCAATATGGCGGTGGACAATGGGGAACGAGACTTTGGTCCCGAGGCACGAGTCAAGTTAAAGAAAGAATAAATGATTACATGGGAATGGACATGAATATTATGCTTATCTGTCAGTCAGTCATGGCGTCGATGAGAGTGTCGTGATGGTGTAGCTGTGTGTATTGCTGTATGTGTATTGTGATTAGAGGCACAAAAGCACGATCAACTGAGGGCGGAAATTTAGATGTTAACTGGTTGGTGTTCGTGAAGGCTCTGGTGTTCCTCGAAGGCACACCTTGCTGCCTTGGCAAAACGCCAGGAGCCCAAATTATCGTACCGCATCTAGGTTGCTCTATACGATAAATTATATTAATATATACGATAAATTCATATATACTACATAAGACCATAGCAATATTGCTCAATAGCATATTAGGCCTTTTATAACTTAACTTATTTACAATCTTATAATATACGATCTACTCGTCCTACGTCATGCTGTAGGAGCGATCATGACGTCACAGAGACACACGAGATCACAAAAGAGTCATAGCCTATCGTATTTACGATAACTTTTATTATTTTGCTCAATCAAAAAGCAGTTGGTATAGAATATTCTAATCTTCACCAATTGCAAGATAAAAGTGATTTATGCTTCCTGATATATATCTAAGCTAGGTTAGACCATTTACCTGGATACTGATGTGATCGACGATTACGCAGGGTTACAAGATGGCATGCCGCGATTTTTGGTACACAAATGGCAATCAGTAACTTTGTAATAGCAGTATTGTTTTAATGAATAGAAATGGCAAAAGGGGGCCTCATTACTTACAACAGGATGAATTGTGATGATAGATGATTAATGCATGGGTGGAATGCCACGGTAAGATTATGACTAACGTGGTAATGGAATGCAATAGTGAACATTAGGGAGAAGCACTGTTGCTTGTGTGGGTTTTGGAAATCGACACCTGAGTGTGTATAGTTACAGTAGAGAGTTTTAGTCTTCACTATTCACAAGATAACAATGAGTTCTGCTGCCTGATACACATATAACCTAGGTTAGGTCATTTCTTTGTGGAGATATATAGGCTAGGCCGATGTCTTCTAGCAAAAACAGAGTAAGCAGAGGACGCCGAGTGTGTCGGCGATTGACGATGCGCATGGCGGGCGGTTTGAATTAATTTTCGCCGCATTTTCTCTGATTTTATTTCTAATTAATGCCTGGCCGATTGGTGCCGTTGTTTTGAGTGTGCCATGGGAGTAAACGCTGTAGTAGAATAAAAGGACCCCTGCCGAAGGATGAGTCAGAAATCAAGAAATTTGAGTGCGTAGTGTGCAAGCGCGAACTTGTATTAAATGATGATCCTGTGGCTGTGAATTTTGGAAATGAGTCATTGGAGCTGGTGGACAACTTTTGTTACCTAGGAGATACCATCTCTGCCAGTGGTGGGGCCGAGGCTGCCACTGTCGCTAGAATTAGATGTGGCTGGGGGACGTTCAGAGAACTGCTGCCAATTCTGACCATGAAAAGAATGCTTCTCCCCCTGAAGGGAAAGGTGTATGTCTCATGTGTTAGAAGTGCAATGATGTATGCCTCAGAAACATGGGCTGTTAAAGTAGAGGATGTCAACAGAATGGAACGTAATGAGATGAGAATGGTGAGATGGATGTGTGGGGCCAAACTGCAGGATAGAATAAC
This sequence comes from Paralithodes platypus, assembly GCA_032716605.1. Lineage (NCBI taxonomy): Eukaryota > Metazoa > Arthropoda > Malacostraca > Decapoda > Lithodidae > Paralithodes > Paralithodes platypus. The sequence goes on from CM064582.1 coordinate 33,432,212, forward strand.
TAATTATGAGGAGATGCTTAGGTATAAAGAGTATTAGCGAGGAGATGCGTAAAAGTAGACTGGGATGGTATGGGCATGTGGAGAGAATGGATGAACAAAATTGGGTGAAAAGATGAAGGTCTGTGATTGTGGTTGGAGCTGCCTGCACCAATGGGTGGACCAAGGAAGACCTGGGATCGGACTATACGTGCCGATCTCGAATAAAAAACTTGACAAGTGAAGCAGCCCTTAACAGGGTTGCCTGGAATGCCGCCATTAGAACAAGAAACTAAAACTGCACGTATGTGTGAAGGACTCAGTTTTAACATTTGATGTATGTATGTATGTAGACAGCACAACTTATCATGCTAATGCTACCACAGAAAGTGTAACACGCAGTCAGACAGTCAATAGCCAATACTTCATTCCCGTTAAATAGGTAGGGAGGATTAACAAGGGACAGTAGAAAGGGAACAATGAAGACAGGGAGAGAATGAATATAATAAACACCTGCCAAACGCAAGCACACTAACATTCAGAACACAGCATCCATTCACCAGGCCTCAATATCATTGGCTTCATCTCAGATGATATACACTTCCACAACAAAGTCTCTTCACAATATCGGGGATGATGACCTTCCAGGTTTGTCAATTAACCCACTGAGCACCAGCTAAATTGGATGCAAGAGAATGACTAAGAAAGTGTATGAGAATGAAGTGGAAATATAGATAGGTAGAGGTAATCCGAGAGAGAGGTGGAAAGATGGAGTTAAGAAGTATATTCGTGAAAGCGGTGCTTGATGGGAGGAGGGGTGTCAACTGACTGGGGACAGAGGTGCATTGGGGCGATTCGTTCGTGGAAACCCCTTCGGGGATCACAGCGTCCGGCATTAGATAGATAGATAGATAGATCATGTAATGAGTGGAGGATTTGTATTACCGTACCTTACTCTGCTATACCTAACCTAACAGTGTTCAAAGTGGGGGTGCTAACTAATCTGGCTGGCATGTTCTGTCATTACCATAACCAAACTTAGCCTTTGCAGGGGTAAGGGAAAATACCCGATAATTGAGGAAAGGGAGAAATGGGGGGATTCGGGGAAGGAGGTGAAGGGGGGGGGGACACATGTGGAGGAGTGATAGTAGGTACTGGAGGGGAATTATCTCACCTAATCACATATATATTGCTTTGTTATAAGTGCAAGTGGTGTGTTTTGAAAGGGTATTTTTATGCGTTGGCTCTCAAGAGGACGCTCGTCATCCAAAAGTAAAACCTCTTGAGAGGATGCTCGCCGCTCTTGGGTTAACGAGTGAATATGGATAAAAACACATTGTCCACACCTTTAATAATACATAAATACAGAAACTCGAGCCAAGTTTTGTACTTACCAAATATGATAAAGATATAAAATACGCTGTTCTGAATGCCGAATAAACGGCGTTCTACTGTATTGGGATGGAATTTGTGCTGTAGCTAGTTTCAGTGCATTACCACAGCACACCGAAATGCCAAAAAAATATCCTCATTGTTCCCTGATTAAATACCATTTAACCTCTCGGCTGCGCATGGGGGGTATGAGACACCACACGCCTGAGCACACGTATTTGAGCTGTTCCCATCATTAACATCGTTATTTTACCATAAATATTGTTAATACTTATTCATATGCGCCTATTTTACCATTAATATGAAGATATTAACCAGTTACAACAATAAAACAAGTGGAAACAGTGTTTGGCTGGTCAAAATTGCGAAATGAAAGCGAGAGTGTATGTGAGTGAGTGTGAGCCAACCTTCCACTCACGAAGCTTTGAGACACACTGGAGGTACCTCTCAATTCTCTTCCTGACTTCTCCCCTAATTCCCACACTTGGTAACACTGATGACAACGCCCTGCTAGCAACTCGCTAATGTTAGCACGAAAATAGACCACAGAATAAGGGAATAACAGGGAAAATAGGTGATAATTGAAGGAGGGGGGGGGGGAAAGTGGGGAAGGAGGGGATGTGGAGGAGTGATATTTGGCATGGCCCAGGGGCAAAAAAAAAAAAAAAAAAAATTCAAGTTTTTTTGGGGTGTTTTAAATAGATTTTTTTAGGCCCAGGATCTTAAGAGTCTTCCCGCAGTCGCCCGGAGAAACTCTTAAGAGTCTTCCCGCAGCTCATGGGTTAATGAATATTCCCATAGGGTAAGACGGGGTAATTTCGCCGCAACACTAATAATTTTCATTCAAACGCCAATATCTCCGAAAATATTGCATGGATTCGGCTGCAGCTTGGCTTAGGTTGTAGAGCGTGTTTGGTTTAGGTTGTAGAGCTAGTTTGTTTAGGTTGTAGAGCTAGTTTGGCTTAGGTTGTGTTGCAGTTTGGCGAGGCCTGGCGCGTCTGACGGTATGGTCGGGTGTTTGTGGGTGAGTGTGCCCACTGTGGTGGTGTGTGTGACACAGTGTTGGCAGTCGCCATCAGCTGCTGCCTGGTACTTTGCACTAGCACCCTACACGTCGCACCCACACTCGCACTAAATATGTCCACACCCGCACTAGACATGTCCACATCCACATTACACGTCCACACCCGCACTAGACACGTCCATACCCGCACTAGACACAGTGGTGCCTAGGCCTACACGTCTGAAACACCTGCATCTCTGTTCAGTTGTGTGTGTGTGTGTGTGTGTGTGCATGCGACGTTTTTCTATTGGCATGCTTAGTGGCAATTTGGGTTTGTGCATGTTTTCATTGGTTTTACCTGTGCGCTATTGTTTGGCCTGGCCATTAATCATATAATTTTATCTAGTTTAATAGCAAGGGGATGCGTAAAACAGGTCGCGGCGAAATTACCCCGCCCGACGGGATAATTTCGCCGCGAGTAACTTTAAAAAAAAAAATCGGCGGCATGGCCCAAAAATTATGTATTTTTTGTTTTGTCTTCTATAGCAGATAGGCTGAATGTATAGATACAAAAATAAAAATTTTGAAATTCCATTTGTGTCAGTTTCTATTCATCAAAAACCACGATTTTCGGCGAAATTACCTCCGTCTTACCCTACACAAAATATGCTATAGGGGGGCAATGCCTAGTGAGTTGATTGCTCAATAGGTGGCGTTCTGAGAGTGAGGGTCTGAGTCTGAGGGACGAGACGGTGAAGCAGCTTCAGATATGGAGTTGCTTCGAGCCGTGACTGGGTGCTTCACATGTCTCACTCCCTAGACTAGAAGAAGACCTCACAGTGTTCAGCGGTTGAATGTACAGGCTCTCAGCCTATGCCCAAGAGGGAGTAGTTGGGATATAGAAAAAAACAAAAAAACAAAACACTATACCTGTATATACTTTAAACTACCCAAAATATCGTAGGCCAATTGATGAACCCAAAAGTAAGCAAATCACACGAAATTGAGTCAACATTTGGCTCGCATTCTCGTATGTTTCAAGGGGGCATAATTAGGAATCCGGATGGATCCACGATGGTTTGAAGGAAGCTCTGCCAAGTCTGCCACCCCTCACCCCCACAGGAGTCAGGACTTATTGTAATCATCATATATGTTGCCAGAAGGGGGCATTAGCAAGACTGATATGATAATCCTGAGCGAGAGTTGGTATGAACGGACCTCCGGGGCCACCCGGGTAGTCAACAAACCTGGGAGATGAAAACATGAAGTGGCGATGTATCACAGACTTTACTCTTACAGGCGCCTCTAACACAAAGTATTATGCACATATTGGTAAGTAATGGATTAGTGTCAAGGATGTATATTGTTGTTTCACGGGTAGGAGCACCGGAAATTGTGTTCACGGCAAAAATATGAAGGTGATAAATCGGCGCAAGGATATAGCATTTGGGCGTACCGCCCGCCTTGTTTACACTACGCGGATGCTCGGGATCATGTTACCGTCTATTTTGACTGCCTTGGGATACAATAATAGGTTGAGGCCTCACCCCCCAATGACTAATTGTCATTATATATTGCCAGCATGGGGCAAATAACGGAACAAATAGCAGTCAAAATAGACATGAACTTAACCACAAGCGATCAACCTATGTAACCATGACGACTGTACGTCCGGATACTAAATCCTTCCCTAAATCGGCACCAACAGTTCTAGACTATTACGACTGGCCCTTGGGCTTGGCTAACCTGGAGATTTAGGGATTTACTCTTATTTTATATGGGTAATTTTGAAATTACCGCGTTCCTACTTTGATGAAATATTGGTCAATATAAGGGAGCCGGACCACAGCTACTTTCAAGGATTTATTTTTTGGATTTGTTATATATATGGTTTATAAGCTTTCTATAATCAAATTTGTTCATGGAAATTAATATTTACCCATTATCCAAGAATCTAAAAATACGGCCCGCGATAGTGGGAAGGGCAATAAAAATAGGGAAATTGACGGGTAAAACGCTTATAACGCCATAATAAGCATTGGTAAATAAAAGTTGGCTCAGGTTTTTGTCATTTTTTAGACCCATAAAACCTAACTTTTCTAAAATCAGAGCCAACTTTTGACAAATGTTGGCTCGGATTTAGCACTTTTTCAGAATAAAAATACACAGTAATCTTAATAAAAGTTGGTTCGGGTTTTGTAATTTTGTAGACCCATAAAACCTGACTTTTCGAAAATCCGAGCCAACTTTTGACGAAAGTTGACCCGGATTTAACACTTTTTCAGAATAAAAATACACAGTACAGCTATTTTCAAGGGTTTTTGTTTTGGATTTGTTATTTTTATGGTTTATAAGCTTTCTATAATTAAATATTTCATGGAAATTAGTATTTACCCATTATCCAAGAATCTAAAAACACGGCCCCAGATAGTGGGAAGGGCTACGAGGAATAGAGAAATTGAGGGGTTAAAAGCTTATAAAGTTGGCTCGAGTTTCTTTATTTTTGAGGCCCATAAAACCTGATTTTTTGAAAACCCGAGGCAACTTTTGACGAAAGTTGGCTCGGATTTCACTAGATGGAGTGGGTCATAGCCTATGTTATAAAAATAGTCAACTCTGAGGATACATTAGCCTAACCTAACAACCTTACCTAACCTATCCAATGGGCGGGTGCCCATCCCCGAAAGGGGTTGAAATAGGGGAGCTATCCCCCCGCCAAAGGCGGCTTTCTAGGGCCTTTCCTAGCTGATGCTGAGAGGATTGGGTTCTAGTCATGTGGTGATGGGCTGGTCTATCAGAGTGAGAGCTGAGCAATCTCTGCCATACCCATAGCTTACTCTGACTTTTCCTTTAACTTATATATTTTCTAGATCTCAAGTGACGGCGTCTCTTCCGTGGATTGACCTCCCAATCTACCAAGATTGGAAGCCAAAGCGTCACATTTTTCCCTTGCCCCTCAACTTTCTCTTCATAATTGCTGAGGAGCACAGGGCCCTGGGTGGGGCTTTGGTTTCCCGGGCGTTTCTGCACCCTCCTCAGCCCCCCGCCATGGAGTGGCTTCGGTCACCCAGGCTTTATTGTGGTCGGCGGGGAGGGTTCTGTGGGGGCACTCGGTTATGGCCTTGGAATTGCTCGGGGCCTTGGGGCTGTTCAGCCAGGCAGCTTGGGGAACAAAAACAACAACAACAACAACCTATCCAAGTATTATGGGTGGGGGCTGCCGCCCCCAAATCCCCGCTAGTTGGGTAAAACTGCCAATGGTAGAAATCCAGTTGGGGTGGAGTGAGTAATAGCCTATGTTATAAAAATTGATTCAACTTTGAGAAGACATTAGCCTAACCTAACAACCTTACCTAACTAATTCTAGTATTATGAGTGGGGGCTGCCGCACCCACACCCCCGCTGGTTGGGTAACAGTGCAAAAAATACAGTATTATGGGACACCTTACTCCAGCAACGAGTGGCAACGAGAGGGCCGAGAGGTTCACAATAACATGAGTGCGGCGGCGGACGTAAGTTAAAATAAGAAACCATCGTATTTATTACCCATTAATTTCCGGAAATTTAAACCTATGCAAAAACATCTTAATCTTTATGTTACTTTGCCATCACCCATTAAGATTGAACTGCTAGCAGTGGTGGGGCTTGTAAATATTGTCCCTCATGTTATTACAGTAGGGGGCAAAAATAACTAACCTTAATGGGAAGATGAGGTACCAGGTTAAGGGTCGTCAGAGGGGTGAGGTGAATGAGGCTCTGGTGCGTCACAGGGCTGAGGGACATCAAACGGTTCAGGGTTGTCGACTTCTTCCTTGGAGCAGTAGTAATCTGAGTTGTCCAAGTCGGGGTCTTCAGGGTCGTGAGGCAGATGAGGTGGAGAAGGACGGGCTGTCTGTGATTGTGGCTTGTACAAAGAAGCGGCTTGGAGAAGAAAATGGTGGAAAGCACTATCACCATAACTTTTCAGGAATAAGTACCTGTATATGTACTGGTTTAACCCACAGAACCCTAGCGACTCGGCATTTGTTTTGGCAATGTATGTAACGCTAAACCCCAGTGCCGCATACGTTGCATCCGCTACTTAAACCTCATTTACTCAGCTCCTATGGTAGGAAATGGCTTGAGAATGGTATGGGATATTCCTAACGGTATTGCCGAACACTGGCGGTACCCGGCAACCGCTTAGGCAGGCCGCGCGGGTAGCGCCGGGCGGACTAGTGGCGCCAGTTTACCCACTTACTTCACCGCGACTTTCGACCTTATTTACTCCTGTCGTATGGTAGCTAGAGGCTTGAGATTTGTGCGAGATACGCTTTAGGATGTTGGCATTACTTGACCATACACGGCAACCCCCTAAGTCCTGCCGGGTGGGTGGTGATGTGCGGGAGGAGGGGGAAAACACTGTACCAGCTTATCTCCCCACGACTTTCGACCTTATTTACTCTTGTCCTATGGTAGCTATAGGCTTGATATTGGTATGGGATATTCCTTAGGATGTAGGCAATGCTTGGCAACCCCCAAATCTAGGTTTTTTGGGACAGGGGACGCACGTGACAAAGGACAGTTAGTTTACCCATACATATCGCGAGTGCAACACCATGTCGGATTTACCACGCCGTTACCCACACAGGGGAATATCCCTTGATGATGCCATGGCCATACTTGATGAAAGTGATGTGCCTGATAGTGACACTGGATCGTCAGATAACGATTCAGAGGAAGAATATCGTCCCAGTTTGGCCGAGATACAGGACATACATGAGGAGGAACCCTTTGTCCCCATCTCTCTTCGCCTCGCTATGTTAGAACAAAGGGAGGAGAGTGGGTATCGCTCCCCCATTGCTCCCCATGACATAGTGGACTCCCCAGCAAGTGGGGAAGAGGATGATGGGGAGGATGAGGCAGATGACCCAGACCTCATGGCCTTCCTCAACATTCCACTTGCTCATCGTAGGGCTGAGAAGAGAAGAGCTGAAGATGAGAGGGGTCAAGGTCCGACACCACACGTGCCTCGCCGTGGTCCTCCCCCGCGTTTGCCATCACCACCACCCCGCATTGCCTCTCCACTAAAAGCGCCAACCCCTAACACTTTCTATGGGTTGCGCAGAGGTGCAGCCATCTTAGCAGAGCAGCCATTGACTTCTTCAGAAGAAACAGATGAGGATATGCCTGCCCTAGAATCATCTCCACGCCACCTTGCATGCCGCCTGTTTCCCTTATCAGCCCGGGATGACTCAGCGCATTCTCCGCCCCCACCATCACCCCCCGGCCCACTACCCTACTCACCTGTACCTTCTCCTCAGCCTGGGACCTCCCACGGACACGACACTCAGACACCATCACCGCCTGCGTTGCCACAACGCCCTACCAGCCAACGTGGGCGTGGACGTGGCCGTGGCCGAAGGGGTTCTAAAGTGACCCTAGTACGACGCCCCACCCCTGGCGGTGCGAGAGCAAGGTCTGAGTCGGCTCGACCAAGGCCGAGGTTGAGGTCAGGGTCAGGGGCAAGAGGCAGGGCAAGGCCCTCCCGCCGCCCTGATGGTGACTCCTCTCCTGACGACTTTGGCGACGAAGGTGCCGATCAACCCGACATGAAGAATTGGGTGGATGGAGCAAACTTTGTGCCCACCGACTACAACTTTGTGGGCGATGGGATTGCCGGCCCTACGCTCCCAAACCAAGGGAGCCAGACCACGAGACTTGACACCTTCCTGCAGTTTTTTACTGCAAATCTCGTGGCTCTAATTGTTGACCAGACCAACTGGTACAATTATTATTTTATGACTGGGAAAGAGCAGCTAAAATACTCAGCAAGGCTGTCATGGACCACACTAAATGTCCCAGAGTTTCACACATTCTTGGGCATTGTCATCTTGATGGGGGTCACAAAGAAATCCTCCATAAAAAAGTAATGGTCCTGGGATCCCCTCATCCGAACCCCTATTTTTGGCCAAATAATGAGCAGAAATGGATTCTCGGCCATAATGGGGAACCTTAATTTCATTGACAGCCTGGCAAGCCACACCACAAATCAGACTCAACCAAGAGCAATGAAGGACCCCATGGAGAGGATAAGACCCATCTTCGAGTACCTGAAAGTGAAGTTTGCTGCCGCCTTCAATCCCCATCAGAAGCTGATTATTGATGAGAGTTTGCTGCTGTGGAGGGAAAATATTAGCATCCGGCAGTACATACCTAGCAAACGACATCTATATGGCCTGAAGACCTTCGTGATGTGTGACTGTCAAACCGGTTATATCCAGGACATAATTCTGTATATGGGCAGGAAAACAGAATTGGTGGATAGGAGGACATACAGCATTTCTGGGGCCGTCGTCATCACCATGATGGAGGGCTACTTGGACAGGGGCCACATACTGTACCTGGACAACTGGTACACCAGCCCCTCCCTTGCCAAGTTCCTGCATAGTCGCACTACAGGCGTCTGTGGCACCGTCAGGAGGAATCGGACCTTCATGCCCGAACTACCACCCAGGCGGGAAAAGAGCTCCATCATATACAAGCAGGCTAACAATGTCCTCATGTTGTCCTGAATGGATAACCGGGATGTGAACGTCCTCACAACAGTCCACCGTCCCATCTTCCAAGACAGCAGACGTCGTGACAGAACAACAGGTGAATTCATCAAGAAACCTTTGGCCATCTGTGATTATAACATCAACATGCGGCTGGTGGACAAATCAGATGCTGTCATCTCATCAGTCGAGTGTGCGAGGAAGACGATGAGGTGGTATAAGAAGTTATTCTTCCACCTCCTCGATATCACCCTCTATAACAGCCACATACTCCACGCAACAGTCACCGGCAAGCAGGAAACGATGGAGAACTTCTGCATCGAGTTGTCCAGGGAGATGTTGAGGGAAAACATGACTGCTCCCCATGCCCAGCAACCCCCCACACATCGACAGCCAGCAGCAGAAAGGATTGCCAGGCTGACAGAACGCCACTTCCCTGAATATGTGCCGCCCACAGAAAACAATGACAAACCCCGAAGACGGTGTCATGCGTGCCGGAACACGACACAGAGGGACCCTGTGAGAGCAGACACCAGGTATTTGTGCCGAGAATGTGGTGTGGCACTGTGTTTCCCGGACTGCTTCAGGGAGTATCACACCCTTGAGCATTTCTAAAAGAGTGTGTTCAAAGACTGCGATAAAAGACGCCATGAAATGTGAAGTGTGTGTACAAAAACTAAGTGTAAATAATAAATATATACAAAGTGGCGAACACAATATGTAAGTGATAGTGACACTTAAATATACGTAAAACAGTGACGGACACCAATAAGTGTCAATATAGCATATTTCTAAGTCAAAAGTGCCTAAAACAATGTGTGAAACCCATATTATAACTATAAAACATACGATCAAGAATAAACAGGGCGAGTGAGAGAGAAAGACAATGAAAGGGAAAGTGGTGGTGGCGCGTGTCGATCAGCTGGGTGTGTGTACGTGTGTGCGTTCTGTTATGGTCTGAGACCATGATGGCCGCCAGTCTCCATGGCAACGAGGACGCGCGCGGGTCTTGCCACTCGTGAGCACTTATAAAACTTATATCTAAGCACTTATCACACTGTTACTTCACTTATAATGACATTATGTGATACATGTTGGTAATATATGAACTATGAAGGCACACATGATGCTCGGGTGGTGTAAATAACCGTCACCCGAAAACTGGACGCATCGTACACCTACCATGCTGCCGCGCTCAGCTGCCTCTAGCCGGGCGGGAAGTTTGAAGGCCGCCCGGCATAAGCTGATGACTGAGGGTGCCCCCCCCCCACCATATGACCCCCAAATGATCGAGGTGAGTGTTTTTTTTTTTTTTTATTCTTAATTTCTCACCTATTTAACCCTCCAGCCCCGGCTATGTATTATATATATATTCCTCGAAACCCGGGTGTTTTGGCCGAAAAACGTCTAGGCTAGGCTACCGTATATTCGTTAATCAGACTGCTTCCCGCATTCCCGCGCATCCCCAAGCGTAGCTGTGTTATTTACCTGTAGAATGGCATTAAGTAGAGCTCTCTAAGTCAACTGGTTGAGCTGTGATGATGATTTCATCATCTAGAAATTATATCAAAAGCTTAGCCCAGTTATTAATCTTTAACATAGGTGCAAGTATGAGTATAGTGCAATACCCTTCCCTCCCCCATTAAGGAAGGACAGGACAGGAGAAGGACAAGAGACAGAAGGAACCCCGCAGGTAGACCCCGAGGGAACCTGCAGGCCCAACGCACTACAAGGACGCCCCGGTCTGTCGGTGGACAACGACAGAGAGGAGGCGAGGTGGTGGGGGAAGACCAAAGCCCTCTGTCGGCAAAGTCCGGGCGAGAAAAATCAAGTAAAACCTGAATGGAGCAGCGTACGAACGGACAGCATGAGCCGTGCCCTGAACGTACGGGTTACTGGCCCGAAGAACCCAACACAGGCGACGTCCCACAGCACGGCAATCAAGCCTCCTATCGGACGTAGGCGCCACCCGTAATGTCAACCCCGACACTGGCCTGGCCGAGTACACATACGTATGTGATATCCCTACATCATCGCCGATTCAGATTAATAATTCAGATGTTCTAAGCAATATCACCGTTACAGAGAGAGAAGTATTGAATTGTTTAGATAAACTCAAGGTAAATACAACGCCTGGACCTGATACAATCTCGCCTAGAGTTCTAAAGGAAGCTAAGGATGAGCTCTCCAAACCACTGACATTACTATTCCATAAATCCTTGCAGTCTGGAACTATGCCCGATCAGTGGAAGCTAGCCAACGTAACACCGATATTAAAAAAAGGCAGCAAATCCCTACCCAGTAACTATCGTCCAATTAGCTTAACCTCAGTTGTATGTAAAATGCTAGAAACGGTCATACGAGACAGACTCGTAAATCACTTAGAGGAAAATAACATACTTAACCCTCCAGCCCCGGCTATGTATTATATATATTCCTCGAAACCCGGGTGTTTTGGCCGAAAAACGTCTAGGCTAGGCTACCGTATATTCGTTAATCAGACTGCTTCCCGCATTCCCGCGCATCCCCAAGCGTAGCTGTGTTATTTACCTGTAGAATGGCATTAAGTAGAGCTCTCTAAGTCAACTGGTTGAGCTGTGATGATGATTTCATTGGAGATAACTTTATGGCCAAAACAGCCACTTTACACCACTTTTCGATACTTAACAACAACATACAGGCACACACGAACAAGCGACGCTCTCCTTCTTGTGGCCGGAGATGCGGGGCGACGGTCCACCCGGCTGTTGTTTACATGCGTCGGACCGACGCCTCGCACACGAAGCTCACAGGCTTTCAACCACTGGGCGTTCAAGATACCATCCGGGTACCTGTTATATGCTTTTTTATGGGCGTTCAAGAGCCCTTCCGTGGTGAGAGGGTTAAGCTATTTAAGAAATACAAAAAAAAATGACAAATCAGCTGGTCTCTCGATGTACATTTATTCAAAATTAGCTGGGGTTCAGTGGGTTAAACAGTTTTTCCACAACCCAGGCCTCTTAATATATTGCTTGATGTCCAACCACAACCTCTCAATGTTCTGAGTGTCAATGTCTTTGTTGAGAGGGTTAACAAAGTTTAGAGAGTGGTTAATTGTACCATGTTTAAACCTCGAACTTCGGGCCCTTTAAATATTCCCGCCAAGCCCGAACCCGGCGATTTCTTCAAATTCTCAGGATTTTGCTGCGCTTTTTTATACACAAAAAAATTGTCTAATCTAGCTTATATATACAGTACAGGTATATATATATATCCAGTGGCAGCTGTCGTTGTTTTCTTGCTTTTGGTGAAAACTAGAAGTCTCTAGACCAAGTGGTTCAGTTTTTATGATGAAAATAATTAGGTCAGTAAACTGGACAAAAGGCTAGAATTCAGTGTTTACTCCCGACTTTCATCATTTACCGATACTCATATCTCTGCAAATAAATGGCCTAACCAAGTTTTTATGCATAGGTATCTACCACAGGTAGATATCATCGTTGCTGTGCGATGGGGGAAGACTAGAACACTCTACATTGTGTAGTTATTGTGAGAGGTGAGAAATAAGACGGCGAGTTAGGCGGGAATTCTGAGCTTTGTCTGAATGCGGCGCCGCCGCTCTACCAACCGCGGCTACGGTCTGTATATATTCGTTCAACAATTTATTATTGATTATGGATTATATATTTTGTAATAATATTGACTATATTGATCATTGATTATTGATTACCGATATATTTCACCACTGTGACCATTCCTAAGTCGCTGTCATCTGCTTTCATGCATGGCTTGGGACTCAGGTTCAGAAGGTACAAGCTTTCGTAAGACTTGCTTACAAGCAGGAGTCACATGACTGGCTGGTTGTGTGTTCTTGTTGTTGGTTATACGGACCACCCGCCAAGACAACAAAACTTTCTCTAGTTCAGTTTTAATTGGTTTTAAACCTTAGAATAACCTGTAGGTGCTTCAGAGGCCATCCAGGTCTCACAGTGGCAATAGCTAATGGCCTCCTGAGCGGCCATCTGAGCCTGAAGGGTTAAACCCCTCAGCCTGAAGAGTGCTGTACGCCCTCCACTCGTCACTATAAAACAATAGAGCCAGGTAGGATATACTTGTGGATGTATGGAAACAAAATGTCCTTGCTACGTGGCTTTGATTGTAACTCCTCATCAATAAGTGGGATGATACATTTTTTCTTGGAAATTCTTTTGATCCCACCAAACATCAACACTTGCTTCACTTCCCTCCTGTCTTCGTGGTGTAATGCATTAGTGTGTTGATTTTCGGTGTGAGCATCCTAGGTTCGAATCCCCGGACTGCCACATGTGTTTTATTATGTTCCCTCCACCAACCGACTTTACTCCTAAACTCAATTAATGAAATCAACAAATACATGTGGCAGTCCAGGGATTCGAACCTAGGATGCTCACATCGAAATTCAGTGCATTTATCCATTGCGCTACGAAGACAGTTAAAGAATGGTGGACAAGCCTACGATTTATTATGCAGTTTTGAATCCTACATATCAATCTAAGCATGTACACGCTTTCCAACTGCGCTATCATAGGCTATGGATAGATGAATGGAAGGAGTAATTAATGGGGCCTTAACCCTAAGGAAGGCCTCTCTATAAACTACCCCTGAACCTGAAAGAATTATTATGTTCCCTCCACCAACCGACTTTACTCCTAAACTCAATAAATGAAATCAACAAATACATGTGGCAGTCCAGGGATTCAAACCTAGGATTCTCACACCGAAATTCAGTGCATTTATCCATTGCGTTACGAAGACAGTTAAAGAATGGTGGACAAGCCTAAGATTTATTGTGCAGTTTCGAATCCTGCATATCAATCTAAGCATGTACACAATTTTCAACTGCGCTATCATAGGCTATGAATAGATGAATGGAAGGAGTAATTAATGGGGCCTTAACCCTAAGGAAGGCCTCTCTATAAACTACCCCTGAACCTGAATGAATTATTATGTTCCCTCCACCAACCGACTTTACTCCTAAACTCAATTAATTTGTAAATTTCATTAATCGAGTTTAGGAGTAAAGTTGGTTGGTGGAGATAACAATAATTATATTTCAGGCGCACAATGAGAGTTTCGTCTATCTCGACCACTATGTCCTGACCGCCAATAGGTGATTGTCGCTCAAGCCAGGATTCTGACACTTCACAACAACAACAAAATCGCCAGTCGGTACTGGTTGGTAGGGTAATGGAGAGGTTTTTCATAGATTGGCGATGTTTGAAGTCTTTTTCCAGCCAGTACACAATAAACCCTAGGATTTTCTATGCTGGGATTTTAGCATTTTCCAGAAAGGTCCCCTTAAAGTGCGCTGTGCTAAATCCACACCACTTTCTTTTCTTCGTCTTCGGGGGGAATATGTTCCTTGGCACCTCTACACCCAGCGACGTTCCTCTGTTTTATATATATAGCATTCACCTTGACACTTTGGGCACTTGACTGAGACAGCGAGGCAACCATGGGCAGTAAAACTGTCTGGGCCTAATGGGAATGGATGTAGTTTCCGGGCGTACGGCCATCGCGTTTACATAGGGCGATCGCCGCGGTTAACTTCGCGTCTATTTTGACGGCGATGTTTTGCCCCCTGCTGGCAATATATATGATAATGACAATATGTCATGGGGGGGTGAGGGGTGAAGGGGGGGGGCAAAGCTCCCCTTAACATATTATTGTATCCAAAGGCAGTCAAAATAGATGGGAACATGATTGTAACGGTCTGTTTCTTCTATGACTTATGTTACACATATACACACATCGGTATTAATTAAACTCCCAATACTCTCTCTTCTTGTCCGTTTATTGATGTCCTTATAGTTACTTCTGTTTACAACAATAGCTACAACACACACACACACACCCTTACGACTAGACCTGTAATGCGTAGGTCTACCGTCGGCTGAGGCTGGGGTAAGACTGTTGGATGAGGGGTGCCTTAGGGCGCTCCAAGCAGCTCTGAGATTCAAACGCGCTAACACGCACATGACTGTACACACACGCTCACGTGTGCGTACGTATACATAGGCCTAGCTGGACAGAGGGGGGGTCTGTCTGCGGTTTACTGGTCCAAGGAGGGGAAAGAGGATTTCTACTCAAAGTTCCCTCTCACTCTTAACCTAATCTCAGAGACTTCCAGTTTCTAATCTCCATAAATCCACTATTACAATGCTCGATCACGCTACTCCAGGCGTCTCGGCTGGTATGAGGTGCAAGGCAACTTAGGTGAAGCATAGAATTCAATGCAACAAGTAAAGTATATCATCCCTGAGGAAATATCACATATAAAGATAAATATGAAAAATGGGATAAACATGAAAAATTGGCCAAAATTCATACTTAAAAATAGACATAAGAAATAAATATATACATTTGAAACACTGCAACGACTTGCATAGTTTGTGTTAAAAAGTATTCCACACAGTTCGTCGAGGTCACTGGATAATGTTTTTGAATGAAATCACTTCACAGGAAGTCACAAAAGTTTGTTCAGTATAATTATTTATTTTTCAATTTTTTTTTTTTTTTTTTTTATATATTTTTTTATTGTGATATAAGTGACAATTTAATGAATTTTCTTAATAAAAACACCCAAACAAATGTCCATAATTGGGGTACTTGAACTTATTTTTTTTTTTTTTTTATAAAATTTGAGGTATCGTCCAGTGGATTCTTGACATGGCGATGATCACCGGAAGCTTGAAGTGTTGTCCTGGCAGGTATAGGGTTCCTGGCAGGGTCCACAGCGGTGTCACCAGCTCTGGCACACCTTTCTCATATACAAATAACTAACAAAGAGACCAATGATTATAATGGGAACATAATTAGCAGAAACTCCTGATATAATTATGAGATCAGTAACTAGTTCATTTTATCCTTTAACAAGGAAAGTAAATTGAGGATAATGCTCATGAAAACAATTAACAAACAGAGTACAGTCCACCAAGGGACACATAAACATTGAAGGTTACTGTATTGGACACAAATTAGCATGAAGTCCAGTTATCTCTCTTAAGTATAAATAATGTCTAGGACATGTACTTTCAACAGAGGTTTTCACTTGTGAGTACAAGTAGCATGTTGTTTATATCCAAACACGGAACAAGAAAGATAAAATAACTCTTTCCAAACACATGCATTAAATGATACTTGGTCAATACAGTACTGTAAAGAAAAGTAATATTTCTTAAAACGGTAAGTTTGACTTTCAATGTAAGTCTACAGATATCAGCAGTATTGTACCATCGGGCCTGACACAACATGTCAATAAGTAAGGAAGGAACTGTATGAGTGCAAAGATCAAAATTCAATTATGTTTAGTAACAAAACAATATTCCGAAGAAAGGTACACGTGATCCTCCGAGAGGGCAGTGCCTCATAATCCGGGGGCACTCGTAGGTCAAACAATTATCCAAGAATATCGAGGAAAATTATAATGACTTTAAGCTCATTACAGAATATCAGTTATTACAGACTCCTCAAAATCACAAATATTACCTATCCATACCACTACTAGACTCCCAGAACAATCTATACCATGCCCAGTCGCTTAGGAATTGAGAACAATACAGAGCAAAATCATGGAAAGTCCAGTGCAATAAACTCCTGTGCCAATGCAGAAGTGAAAAATTATTAATATTATTATGATTACTTTTGTTTTTGTTTTTTTATTAAAATTACTATATACATATGGAAAACTAATTAACTATAAAATGAGTTAACATTAATATCTAAATTCATAAAGATAGTATCTACATGTTTATGGAACTCGCATCCATCACTTACTCTACTGTGGAAAGTGTTACGATTTACAAAACGGGTGTGATTGTGTGACCTCAACTTTGATCTGTAGTTATCATTATTTCTATCCCTTTGCCTTGTGACATTCTCCTGAACAACTTCTAGTACATCAGGATTGGCATCGGAGCCATCAGAATCATTCACAGGTACAAATCTACTTAACTTTTTTAAGTGATCAACATGACACTCCCGTACTAGCTTAGTATAAATATGCCTTATCTCAAATTTATTACCTATTGTTTTTCTAACTACTCTGTATGGCCCTTTGAACTTGTTATCTAATTTCGACGATCTTTCAAAAAGCTTAACCATTACAATGTCGCTAGGGTTTATGGATATACGGCATGCAGACTTATGTTGTCTCTTGACCAATTCTGCATTTGATTGGGCTAACTTCTCATGAATCCCTTGATAAATGTTCTGATATTGCTGTAGTCTCACTGCAACAAAATGATCAACATTGTAACAAGGCTTAGGTCTTGAATGAAGTAGCTCACAAGGCAATTTCTTGTCTACTCCAAAGACAATAAAATGGGGGGTTTCCCCTGTAGAACTATTAATTGCAGAATTGAGACATGCCTGTACCTGAGGTATCCATAAATCCCAACTCATACTTTCAGGCAAAACCAAGTGTCTCGGACATTCTAAAATCTTCCTATTCTGTCTCTCTACAAGGCTACTCGAGGCCGGATGTCGAACATGTGTATTTACTTTATTGACCCTCAATATTTCACAGAGTTTAGGTTGTTGCTGTTGTTCCCTAAGCTGCCTGGCCGAACAGCCCCGAGTCTCTGAGAAAGGTCATGGCCACGATCGGGCTTTCCCACAGAGCTCTCATTGAGTGTAGATTGTGTTGTTGGCGTAAGTGGTTGTGTGAAATGCAGTCTTCTATGATGTGTTTAATGGTATGGGGTGCTGTGTTACATCCCGGGCAGGCGTCGACAACGGAGTCATCCAGTCTCTTCTGATAGCTCAGGAGAGCTGGATGGTGTCCGCATCTCAGCCTGGCCAGGTGGACTCTGTCCTCGCGAGGAAGGGAGGATTCGGAAGGATGGATTTCGGGAGGTCGTGCATGCAGCTGCGTGTTGTCTGTGAGTGAGTGGATGGATCGGTGAGAGATATGAGTATGGATGTGCTTCTGGAAGTTGGTTTGGGGTGGGCAGGGAGGGAGAGAGGACAATAATTGTGTGTGATACCGTGTGCTGGGTGTTGTTTTGATATTTCTTGGTGTCTGTGGGTGTGTTGCCATGTAGTTTAGTTGTTGTTGTTGTTGTTGTTGTTCCCCAAGCTGCCTGGCCGAACAGCCCCAAGGCCCTGAGCAAGGCCAAGGCCATAACCGAGCGCCCCCACAGAACCCTCCCCGCCAACCACAATAAAGCCTGGGTGACCGAAGCCACTCCATGGCGGGGAGCTGAGGAGGGTGCGGAAATGCCCGGGAAACCAAAGCCCCACCCAGGGCCCTGTGTCCCTCAGCAATTATGAAGAGAAAGTTCAGGGGCAAGGGAATAATGTGACGCTTTGGCTTCCAATCTTGGTAGATTGGGAGGTCAATCCACGTTAGAGATGCCGTCACTTGAGATCTAGAAAATATATAAGTAAAAGGAACAGTCAGAGTAAGCTATGGGTATGGCAGAGATTGCTCAGTTCTCACTCTGATAGACCAGCCCATCACCACATGACTAGAACCCAATCCTCTCAGCATCAGCTAGGAAAGGCCCTAGAAAGCCGCCTTTGGCGGGGGGATAGCTCCCCTATTTCAACCCTTTTCGGGGTTGGGCACCCGCCGTAGTTTAGTGGGTGGTCTTGGTTCGTGGAGGCTGCTGTCAGGAATTGAGTGCCTCTCATGTCCAGATGGTCTTTGACTTTGAGGATTTTGGTTTCTTGATGTAGGTGATCTGTGGGTGAAGTAGCTGTGCAGCCTGTAATGATCTTCAGGGCTTTGTTTTGAATAGTCTGTAAGGTCTTACGATGTGTTTCAGCTAGGTTAGAAGCCCAGGCTGGGCTTGCGTATTCCATCACTGATCTTATGTATTGTTTATATACTGTGGTGGTAGTTTCTTTGTTGTGTCCAAATTTTGCGTGAGCAAGTGACCTGAGGGCGTTAAGTCTGGGTGTCAGTTTCTTTTTAATGTTTGTGGTGTGCTGTTTGAATGTCATATGAGTATCATATGTTACTCCTAGGATTTTGGGTGTGTGCGTATGTGTTAGGGGTGTGTTGTTTATGGTGAGTTGAGGGATGTATTCGTGTTCTCCTGTCCAACTTGTGAGCAGAGTTGCGGTGGATTTGGCTGGGGCTAGATTAAGTCTGTTTGTAGTGCACCAGCCATGTAATGTGTTGAGATAAGGTTGAAGGAGATCTGTTGCTCTTTTTGGGTCATGGTGTGTGCATGTGAGTGTTATGTCATCTGCATAGGAGGCTAAGTTTATTTGGGGCGTATTGGGTGTAGTTATATTGTGCATGTACAGATTGAAGAGTGCGGGCGATAGGACGGATCCTTGTGGGACTCCGTTTGGAAAGTTTCTGATTTTAGATGACTGACCGGCAAAAGATACGTGTGCACATCTGCCTGCTAGGAAGTTGGCCAGCCACCTTTTTGTGTTGTTGTGCATGTTTGTGTTGTAGATTTTGTTTGTTAGGTTGTGGCGGGGGATGGCATCGAAGGATTTACTAATGTCGAGTCTGGCTAATAGTGATCTGTGTGGTGGTCTAGCTGAGTTGATGCCGTCGAAAGCTCTTTGTGTAAGGTCTGTGAGAAGAGTGTTTGTGGAGTGCAGTGGCCTAAAGCCATGTTGTGTTGGAGCTAGGGGTAGGTCAGGTGTAATTAGTTGTAATACTAGGCGTTCCATGACTTTGGAGGGGGAGCAAAGGAGTGTGATGGGGCGGTGCGAGGAGGGTAGCGTGGGGTCTTTGTTGGGTTTGGGGAATGTGATGATGATACCATGCTTCCAAATGTCTGGTATTGTGTTGTGTGAATAGCTGTAGTTTGATATGTTAGTGAGTGCTTGTATGCCTTGTGGTCCCAGGTGTCTGAGGTGTATCTTGCTTATGTTGTCTAGGCCACAGGCGGGTGAGTGCTTGAGATTGTTGATGATATGCTTTGTCTGGTGATTGGTGAAGGGTGTATAGTCAGGGTCTGTGGGAAATTGTCTCTTACGTCGGATGACACGTCGGTCGTCTTTGTGAGGTTTTAGGTGGCTGACATGTGAAAAGTGATTGATGAGAGTGTTTGCTTGTTGTTTACATGAAGGAGTAGAGTCTGTTGTTGTGATTGCAGCATGTGATTGTGTTGTGTTGCTGTTGGAAAGTGTGATGCTGTTTAGTGTTTTGTAGAGTTTTTGGGGTTTGTTTTGTGATCAAGTGTTTGTAGGAAGTTATTCCAATTTAATTTTTGTTGTTCTTGTATTTTGTTGTTAGTTTGGGTGTTGAGTGCTTGAATTTGTTGTGTGATGTCTTGTGTGTGGGGTGCTGGGGAGTGTTTCAGTATGTCGCGTTGTCTGATGAGGTTTTGAATTTCTGGTGTGAAGTTGGGGTTGTGTCTTTTTCTGTTACCTCTTGGAATGTGTTTCTTGTCAGCGTTTTGGATAGTTTTATTGAGTATGTGTACAGCATTGTTGATGTTAGTGATGGGTGTACTGTTTAGAGTTGTGAAGTGTTGTTCTGTCTCATTTGTGAATGCTTCCCAGTTAGCTCTTTTATAATTGGTGTATGTGTGTTTGTGGCTAGCTGGGGTGAGTCTGGTTTTGGTGGTGATAATGATCGGGAGGTGGTCAGAGCCTAAGGTTCTGACCACCCTCCAGGATGTTGTGGGGGCGAGTTCTGGGGAGCAAAAGGTGATGTCTGGAGATGATGGGTTATAGAGGGCTTGGTGAGGAATATGGGTATGTTGATGGATGTCGTTAAGGATGATGAGGTTATCGGTTTGGTTTTGTAGTACCAGCCCTCTGTCTGTGTCGGGGTTGTCGACAAACCAGGCCGACGTCTTGGCGTTGAAGTCACCACCCAGGATGATGTGTGGGGTGTGTGGGGTGTTTGTGATGTGTTGTAAGTGTGGTCTGTATTCATTTGGTACTGTAGGGGATGTTTGGGGAGGGATGTATGTGTTTATGATGGTTATGTTGGAGTTGTTGCCAGTGCGTATTTTAATTGACTGTATTTCTGTTGTGTTATCATTTGGGGGGAGGAGGGATTTGGTTTGTACACTGGTTATTGTGTATGATATTTCTTTGTGTACCAGGGTGATGAGTCCACCGCCCCCGCCGACAGCCCGGTCTTGTCTGATGGTGGTGAAATTATGAAATGTGGGTGTTTTTTGTGTTGTGCGGTGTTTTGTTTCTTGTAAGATGGCAATGTGTATGTTGTGTTGTTTGATGAAGTGTGAGAGTTCGTGTTTCTTTGTGTTGATGCCATCTATGTTTAGTTGAAGAATGTTAATGTTATGTGCACGATGTATGTTGGGTGCTGCTGCACGAGGATGGGGTGGGGGTGGGGGGGGGTGGGGGTGAGGGAGGGGTTGGGATGGTGGGGGTGGGGATTGGGGAGCAGGAGATGGGGGTTGGAATGGATTAGGATGGGGTGTGGTGTGTTGAGTTGAGGATGTGGATGGTATGGGAAGGTTAGGTGGGTTAGGGAGGAGAGGTGGACGGGTTTTAGGGGGGGGGGAGTGGATGATATGGGAAGGTTAGGTGGGTTGGGGAGGAGAGGTGGATGGGTTTTAGGTGAGGGATTTGAATGGGAGAGGGAGGGGCATGAGGAACAGGTCCAGGTGTTTGTATAGTGTTTCTTGGAGGCAAGTGTTGTGCAGGTGAAGTGGGTCCAGTTCCCGCATGAATTGCAGAGAACTGAACCCTTAGTATGGCGACTCGAAGTGATGGGTTTTGAGCAAGTTGGACATATGTATGTGTACGTGGATCCTGGGTTGCTCTCAATGTCTCCGGCTAGAAGAAGTCTTCGAGAAATGACAGCCAGAGAGTCATTTCTCGGTGTAGGAAAAACTGTGTGATGTGTGTGTGTGGTGTGAGAGGTGTGGAAATTCCCGGCGCGACCGAAGCCGCTCCAAGGACGCGTGCCCCCAGGGAGGGGGCAGGGGATGGTTGTGACGGTTTGGCTCCCGAAACTGCTCCCCGCGGCCGGCATCCGGTTTTCCTCCACTGGTCGTTGATTTTGTCTTCGGCCGTGGAGGGTCGGCAGCCATCCGCGGTTGGCAGCCTCGGGAGGTGGCCCCACGGCGTAGACGCCGCCACATCAGGACAGAGTTTAGGTAATATAGAGTTGTTGAATTCAGTTCCGTTATCAGTAAGCACAACCTGTGGAGTCGTGAAAGGACATATTACATGATTCAAGAATGTAGACGCAACTGTCTCGGCAGTCTTATTAGGAATCGGTCTTAAAACACAAAATCTAGAAAAAGAATCAATTGCTACAAATAGGTACTTATTACCGGCTTCAGTCATGGGTAATTCCATTAAATCTACAAAAACTTGACTCCAAGGTTCGTCATGAATGGGGTACGAAAGAATAGGGCAAGGTTGTGAAGTATGGCCTTTCACTCTTGCACAAGACTCGCAATTCGCAACATATCGAAAAATATCCTCCTTCATCCTGGGCCAGTAGTAATTTAGTTGGGCCTGTCTAAAACTCCTAATTCGACCAGGATGCGAGGTATGGGGTGAATCGTGTATCAGTTTCATTACATCCTTGACACTTGTGCAAAGTATAATGATCTGATGCACTGGCCTGGAAGGCATTGATTTAGAATTGAAATGAGCTACTCTATGCAAAAGGCCATCCTGCAAAATTAAGTCTTTCAGTTTAACGGGTGTGGTAGGTGGTTTTCCTTTCTTCCCTGACTTCAACCAAGTTTTAAACAGTCCCCTAACAGGATCCTCGTCCTGACTCGCGATGACATCGGCCATGTCAACTGTGGCAAGGTTTACAGAGAAGACTGGGACATTACGTGAAAGTGCATCAGCAACTACGTTTTTCTTACCCGCAATATGCTCAAATGTGGGAGAATACTCCTGAATGCTAAGGAACCACCTAGCAAGACATCCCTTTAATTCTTTATTCTTAACCCCTATGTGTCGGCATGCTAAGGAACCACCTAGCAAGACGTCCCTTTAATTCTTTATTCTTAACCCCTATGTGTCGGCACGCAACATAAGTCGAGTATAATAAATCTGGACTATCTGGCGGCGCGCGACATAGGTCGTGTGGCAATTTCAGCACGTAATGTTGCTGAGAGAGAGAGAGACAAAGGAGTACAAAGGAAATCAAGCAACAACAGGTCTAGTGACCCTTCTAGGTTGCTTTGTCCTCCAAAACACTGAGGATCAAGTGTCCAAACAGTGGTTTAGAGTGGGTAAGGGAACATTGGAAAGGGAACTACTGCCCTGCCACTAATGTGGCAGGACTAGGAAGTTAGTAGGGGACATATGGGTTAGTAACTGAGGGGAGGATAAAGTTATTCATTTACAAACGCAGTCAGTCGCGGGTTTGATGCGAGATATTTGTCTAGGCGGAATTTAAATGAATCAACGGTGCTGCAGTCTATAACGTCTCGGGGAAGCCCATTCCACAAGTTGACAACTCGATTGAAGAAGAAATTCTTAGATTCGTGCGAGTTAAAAGATTTACCAATAATTTTGCAACCGTTTCCCCGCGTGTAATTAGATTGGTCGATAGTGAAGTACTTACTACAGTTCATATTGACAAGTGGTGGCAGGAGAGTAGTGAGCGTATGACTGCTCCAGACCACCGCGGCGAACCTACTGACACGAATCCCACCTCCTCCCTCCTTCTCTCACTCGCTACATACTGAATTGTATGGGGAAAGTACCGAATTACATGCTTTTTGCACTCGCGTTGCGCGGTTGTTGCAAGAAAACTAGCCGTCATAAAAGGATCGTTATGGTGTCATTGGAAAGCTCTGTTTATGCCCTTTCAGGGATAGATACTTGTTTTACGCTCTGGGTCTTATTTAGGCATGAAAATGATCACGTAAACAGCCCTATTTTGGCTAAAAACACCCCGCTGGGCGGTACATATAAATAAACCGCTAGCCCGCTAATAAGGTGTTAAACAAGTTGACTACTGCCGTGTTATCGGAATAGACATGAACATTGTAACCCAAAATTATCTCTCTGAAATGTTTAAGAGCCCACACTACAGCTAAACAATCTCTCTCGGCAGTGTCATAATTTTGCAATGCAGAATTAAGTTTTCTAGAAGCGTACGCAATACCATTTCTCTTCCCATCAATTTGCTGCATCAGGACTGCTCCTATCCCAGTTAGCGACGAATCCGTGAGGAGCTCAAAATCATGACTGTAGTTAGGGAAAGCCAAAACAGGGGCTCTAATTAAATGGTCTTTAACCCTTTCTCTGTGGGGTGTTTACTATTTAGGGCATATTCAGGCACTCCTGAATGATAAATCAAGCATCTGCATTAAATGAACTGTATTCTGCCGAAAACTAGGCGAAAATAGCTTCAAAATGAGACCAGAACGGGCCTCGTATGTGGCCTGGTTCACCCGCAGTGGTGCCATAGAAATGCGGGAAACCCGCTATTTGTTAGCACTCGCTCGCTTGGCAACACTGTTGTGAGAGGCAGTGAGAGACCCGCGCGAGACACAGTCTACCTCAGTGGGCTGCTGGCTGCTCTGAGGATCGGAGGTGGGCCCCTCATGCTCCCGCCCACTGACACTAAATTTTTACGGTTTTTACAGGCTTTTAAAGCCTGGAAATTGCTGTAAATTGCCAAAACATTTCAGAACGTCACCCGCAGCAAAAGGGTTAAGCATATCGAATGCAACTTGATGATCTGCTGTCCATGCAAACTTGGAATCTTTCTTTAATAAATCCGTGAGGGGCGCAGGTTTTTCCGAGAATTTCCAAACAAACCGTCTATAATAACCCGCCAATCCTATAACTGAATGGACTTGATCAGCATTAGTCGGTGTAGGGAATAACTTTACCACTTGTATTTATCATCAGAGGTACTTATTCCTCTTTCATCAACAACATGACCCAAGAACAAAATTTTCTTTTTAAGGAAATGACACTTTGTTAGCTTAACCCTCGGGGCCCGGGCAGGCTCTCCAATGGACGGAGCTCGTATCCGGGCGATCTGGCCGAATATCAACAAAAGTAAACTAAGGCTAATCTCGCTTAATATATTACCTACATTAATCAAACATATATAGAAATGGGCGTCTTACCTTGCCTCGTATAATGGCGTTGAGTAGAGCTCTCTAGCTCAACTGGTTCCGGAGTGATGGTGATGGAAGTGGAGGTAACTTTTGCCCGTATTTACCTCGGCGCGTCCGAACACTCAACCGCGGCCCCGGCTACGACGCCCAGTTGCACTCGTCGCTCCACCCGCAATTATGCCGGGAAGTGATTTTATAGTGTTTTATAGTTTATTATGTCATTTATTATAGTTATTATGTTATTTTCACTCAATAAAGTTATTTACATGAAGTTATTTGTGTCTCTGTCACTTATTACTTAGTTTTATTATTATTATTATGATTATAGTGTCACTTTCACTGGACTTTGATAATTGATAGTGTCATTTTCACTGTTATGTATTGTTAGGTAAGCTAATAACATATATAGTGTCACTTTCACTCATATTGTTATGAAGGCACTTATTATTACTTGTGTGTGTCTCTTTCACTTATACTTAGTTGTATTATTATTATACTGTCACTTTCACTGGACTAGGCTTCTTGATAGTGTCTTTTTCACTTATTTATTGTTAAAAATATATATTTTAGTGTCACTTTCACTTGTTCATATTGTTATTGAAGGCACTTATTATTACTTATATGTGTCCTTTTCACTTATACTTAGTTATATTAGTATTCTTAGCCTAAAGTTGAGTGTCACTTTCACTGGTGTCACTTCCACTTCAAAAGTTTGTTAGAGTGTGGAAGTCGTTGAAGCAGGTGCCAGCACACAGTCCAACTTGACACTCGAGGCATTCCCAAGTGGTTTTTGTGACTTTGCGGGGTCTGCGAGTTGTGTGGCTGCACACATGGCACCTCTTCTGCACTCTGGACTTACTATGAGGACCCTGGAAAGGAAGGGCGTTGGGCTGGTGCTTCCTGAAAAAGTCAGCACACCCCGTTCTGTCCAGCTGGCCTGGTCCTTGTAGTGGCCTCCCTGGTGTAACCGCATGTTTAGCCAGGAGCTCAAGTAGCACCTGCTTGTGGAACTTCCGCAGGCACTTGTACTTCTTGGCTCCTGGAGTCCTCAGACAGTAGATGTTGTAGGCATTGAGGACCGACATATCTACCGTATGCAGGATAAACTTCTTGTACCACCTGCAAGATGTTCGCAGGCAGTCGATGAAGCCCATCTGCATGTCGGACTTGTCAACGAGGCGCATGTTTAGGTTGTAATCAAGGACAGCAGCTGGTTTCCGGACGGGGTTCTTGGTTCTTCGGTCCACCTTCCCTGTGGCGACCATCTCGGCCTTGTGGCATGTGCTGAGGCGGTTGACCTTGCGCTGGTCATGCCAGTGGATGGAAAGGATGGGGCCACTCTTCTTGTGGAAGATGTCCGCCTTCTTCGTCTTGGTTGGGTAGCCTGGCATGTCCTTCCTCTTGCCCTTGACTGTGCCGACAGTTCCGGTCTTGCGGTCATGGAGGTACTTGGAGGTACAGTCTTGCTAAGGCAGCCTCCCAGAAGCTGGGTGTGCTCAACCGCCTTAGGGAGTTCTTTTCCCCTGCACAGCTTCTTGCTCTGTACAGGGGCATAGTGCGCCCTTGTATTGAGTATTGTTCACATGTGTGGGGAGGTTCCTCTCACACCGCTCTCCTAGACAAAGTTGAAAGGAAGGCCTTTCGTATCATTAACTCCCGTCCACTCACCAACTCTCTGCAATCTCTCTCTCTCCGCCGCAATGTTGCATCTCTCTCGCTATTCTATCGCTACTATAATAATCAGTGTTCCTCAGAGCTATCCCAGTGCATACCACCTCCTTTACGTAGGGCACGTGGTACCCGTCTTGCAACTCAATCCCACCCCTCTGTGCAACTCTCCAACCCAAGATGAAACGTTACTCTCAAACTTTCTTCTACTCAACAGCTGAGCTCTGGAACTCTCTCCCAGAATCAGTCTTTCCCTCTTCCTATGACTTAAATTGCTTCAAACTCCGTGTGTCCGGGCATTTTGGCTCGAACGTCCCTTGATTTTGGCCCTGTCATTCTTTCAACTATGGGGGAGGCACTCGCTATAGGCAGTTATGCCTTTTGCCTCCCTCAATCACATAGAAAAAAAAAAAAAAAAAAAAAAAAAAACTTGGTCAGGAGAGGCGACGTGTAGTAATTATCTGTGTAGAGGATGTGGTTTTGATTGAAGTGCCTTTCCATCATCTTCTTCACTACAGCGCCACTAAAACCAATGAGGGGGTCAGTCACAATTTCTCCACCCTTGCCGCTGTACACCACAAAGTCCAGCACATACCCCGTCAAACAGTCGCAGAGGACGAAGAGCTTGATGCCGAAGCGGTGTCTCTTGGACGGGATATACTGTCCGAAGTTCAGCCTACCACGGAACAGGACCAGAGACTCGTCGAGGCACATCTTCTGGAAAGGAATCAGGTAGGTGGTGAACCGATGACGTATCATGTCATACAGCTTCCTGATCTTCCATAATGAGTCGGGAAGGTGGACTGCCATGATGTTTGTCAGGTGGAGATAGGAGAGGATGTCGAAGTACCTGTCCCTGCACATGTACTTGCCAAATGCTGGAGTGATCCAGTAGTCTGCCAGAGCGTGCTTCCTGATATGTGTCATCAGCATTGTGAGTGCCAAGAAAACATATAGTTCTGCCACAGTGACAGCTCTCCATGCCACCATCTTGGCACCCTGGTCTTCCTCCCAAGAAAGTTGGCACAGATCTCATGATGGTTGTTGGTCTCCTTGACGAAGTATTGCATGACTTCATCGTCATAGAAGCCACAGAAGAGTTCACTGGGGGTAGCATCTGGGCCACAGGGAAATGTTGGTGACACCCCGGAACCCATCTGTACCTCGTCAAAGGCAGGACAATCTGGCTCAAAATCAGCCCCATCTGTCCACACAAACAGGTCTGATGCTGATGCTCGTGCAGGTGCAGCAGGCACATACCCTGGACGCCCTGGCACACGCCCTTGGCCACGCGGACGCCCACGCCCACGCCCAGGGGCAGCGGCGTCGGCAGACTGACCACGTCCACGACTTCGCCCTCTCACTCGTCTTGCCGGGACTTCCTCCTGTTCCTCTTCCTCTTCCTCCTCAGGCGACGTCAGATCATCTGGGGTAATGTTGGGGTCGTCAGCATCCTCTTCAGGAGACAATTCTGGTTCAGAAGTGACCGGGCGTCGGGGGCGCGGGAGGCTGCGGGAGCTTCAACAATGGGAGCCTCGGCCTCGGGAGTTGGGCTCCTTTTGCGGCGAGCCGAGGGCTTCTCAGCATCAAATAATGCTCTGCGATGTGTTGAGGGCTGTGGCACATCACCAATACCACTTGAAGAGGCCCTTTGGTCATCGTGAAGGAGAGATGAAGCCGAGGGCTGTGGTTGACCCACGCGGCGTCCCGGGTCAAGGCGTCGTGACAAAGGAATGCGGGTGGTTGCTAGTCCAGGGTCGGCGTCACTATCACTCTCTTCAGCTTCCCTTGCCTTTTCTGCGGCTGCCCTGCGTGCTTTTTTAGCTGCACTTTTCACCAGCGACTGTTTATAAAAATATTTCCCCACTTTCAAGGGCGTACGGGCAGGCAAAGGGGAAGGTCCTGGGGTAGGGCTATGGCTAGGCCTAGGCCTAGCCCTAGGCTGACCTACCAAAGATGGTGAGGGGGTAGGCCTAGCTTCTAGCACACTTGGAAGTTCAATAGTACCTTCCTGAAACACTTCCACATCAGGATCATCACTACTGTCTCCCCCCTCAAACAAATCCACATTATCGTCTTCTCCAAAGCCAACGAAATCGTCTTCTTCACTTGCACTAATAAATGTTTCTTTGTCCACCAAGCTTTCACCACTGCTCTCTTCAATATCAAAGAGTTCTCGCTGAATGGCGCTATCACTCAACAAACGCTTCACTTTCTTTCGTTAAGCTTTCTTCTCTGTTGCTACAGGCGTCGAAGTTGCTAGTGGGGTACCAGTGGGGCGCGCGGGAGGTTGCACCGAATCGGACACGTCGGAATTCATTTTTCCTATATTGCTCGCTATGGCGGCCACGTACGAACTGATAACGCTAGTAGTTGAGGCTTGGTGGCGCTGCGATCGCCCTTGCAAAATAAAATTTGGCCGCGCGAATTTTGAAGCACGCTTTCAAGCACAAACCTTTTAAAAGGACACCCGGGCTCCTGCCCTTCTTTCGTGGTGTCCTTTTAAAAGGACACCCGGGCTGGAAGGGTTAAGCTTCAGACCCCCAGCTTGTAGCCTAGTGACGACTTGTGTTAATTTACGGAAGTGGTCATCAAGCGTTTTACTCGCAATGATGATGTCATCTAAGTAGACAAAAACAGAAGTACCTATAATGCCATTAAAAACTGAATTAACAAGTCGTGTGAAGGTTGGAGGACTATTTCTAAGTCCCATGGCCATACGCTTATAGTGATAATGACCATTAGGAGTGCTGAAAGCAGTAAGCTCCTGACTGTCTTTCACTAACGGTACTTGCAAAAAGACACTTAGAAGATCTATCGTAGAAAATATCGTATTGCCTTCTCCAATGTTCTGCAGAATAGCCTGCAGCACGGGGATAGGCTGTCGGTCCGGTATTGTCATTTCATTCAATTTTCTAAAGTCAATTACGGGCCTCCATGATCCATCTTTCTTTGCAACTAGAAACATCGGATAATTCCACGGAGAAATTTACTCTTCAATAACATCTTGGGCTATCATCTCAGTAATATACTTGTCCACCTCCGCTCTCTGCTTATGAGGAAGACGATATGCAGGAATATATTTCGGTTTCGCGCCTGGCTCTAACCGTATCTCATGCTCAATTAAATCTGTTTTACCCAAGGGATCATCTGGCAAAGCAACAATGTTATTGTAGCGACTCAGAAATTCTACAAGATTACCGCGATAATTATCATAATCTACCGGGTTGAGGTGCGCATCCAAATCTCTCTCTCTCTCTCTCAACATTTTCATGCACTGTGGTTTGAAACACAAGCCCACGAAACTCATGATTACCCTCACCAGACGTCTCAACTACCTTAACCGGGTGGGGGTAAGTTAAGAAATCCAGTAAGTGAAATCCTTCATCTAGTGGAATAGAGTAGCCTTTCTTATTAAACACAAACATTTCTACAGTCTTTCTATTTACGGTGTATAAGGCGGACTCAACATCAAGGTTCTGTGCACGAGAACTTTCAGGTAAAGCCATCACAACCGTTTCATGAGGAACATTCTTTAGTTTCACTGAGACTTTTGATATTGTATTGCCTGGCAATATTGTCGACTTTATTACCGAACCATTCCGTATCACACTGTCTGCAAGCAAAATAGAAACGTCCTTGTTGTTCATAAATCTACACTGAGGAATTATCCCTGTAGATAAAGCCTTAGACCGCTCGGCAACGCTATTACCGCTACCATTAACCTCATCGTTTCTCGTATCATACAGCATTTGCACTACTCTAGGGACCATGTACGGCTCACCAAGAAAACGCAAAAAATTGCTCTTGTAAAAGACACCCCAGCGACTAGGGTCTATCAGAAACTTGTGCTCTCTCATGGTCTCTAAACCCAAAAGTAAGTTATCATTCAAATCCGGAGCATGAGACAATACTTGACAAGGTATTAAGACCGGAGAAATGTGTCTGTGAAACTTAATCTTTAAATGGATGACACCTACAGGCTTCATCTTTGAGCCCGTCACTCCAGTGATGACTACGTTAGAGGGTATAAATGCTTCTCGTAAGGCTGTTGCAAACGGACGTATTTCAGTAAAGTGGGCAAATTGATCAAATTCACACTCGCACCAGTGTCAAATAAAACATTAAGAGGTTTACCTTGTAACCGCGCCTCAATCAATGGGCCTTGCTCGATACAATTGATAGTAACTACCTTAGGGACTGGATTTACGTTAACTTCATAATCAGGTACCTCTTCGATGGATCTTGCCTCTGCTACTATGTTCGGTATTCTGGGAGGGGGCCTAAATCTTCCCCCGAAGGATCAGAGTAGACTGCTCTAGCATAGGAAGGTTGCCTACCTGTCTCTACACTATTCCCTGTCTGTTGGCTCTGATAGCCCTGAGCTGGCTGTGAGTGTGTACGTTGGCTACTCGTATTTGGTTGGCTTTGACAGCCCTGGAATCCCTGCTGGCTTGGATATCTCTGCGTGGCATTTACATTCCCTGCACTAGATCTACATTCCCCATAGCTGTGTGAGTTGGTCTTGTGAGTTGGACAATATGAAGTGTTCCTACATGTGAATTGTCTGTGTCCTGAACTGCCACAATTAAAACATATTACCTGAGCATATGTTCCTGGATAATCATTCACATTCTGTGGACGGTTGTAAACCCTTGTTTGAGCATTCCTTGCCTGCTGTCCAGTGAAAGCTGGCTGTCTGGCATAAACCCTTGAGGGCTGCGTGTTAGGTCTAGTGGCTGTCACCCCCTTGTGAGGGACCCGACTGACCTTGGGCAGACCCCCGTTGTCTACCTGTGGCAACATTGCTCTGAGTCTGAGCAACGTTAGTATTACCGTTAGCATTACTAGGACCTGAGCTGCGTGAGAAGCCTCCACTCTTGCCCGGAGAGTTAGATGCCGCCCTAAGCACAGGTAGACTGGATTGTGCAGGTGGTGTGTATTTAGTACCCTTCTTCTCAACTTTGCGACACTTCAACAGAAGCTCTCCTAACTCCTGCTGAGGCTTAATCTTCTTATACTCTAAGTGTTTGCGGGTAGCAGGATTAACTTGTTGTAGGTACACTGACATGACTATAATTTTGCCTACATGCCTGAGTTTGACCTTACCGTTTTCTGCCCAACTGTCGGCAACTAACATGGGGCCTAAATTCTCTGCCGCCCTGTCTAACCTAGCTGTCAAGGATTCAAGGTCCTCATTAACCTCCCGTTTAATCTGTGCTAGTTTCCCCGCTACACCGATAGCTGTATTATCCGAAATATCCTTAAAGTACTTCCTGAACATCTGCACGTAATCAGCATAGTCTGTAATGAATTGCAGATGTGTGAGAGCCATAATTGACCTAGCTGAACCCTCATCAGAATTAATTTGACCTCTGAAGAAATTAATCTTATCTACATCATTCACTATTTTACGGTTAGCTATTTCCCCATTAAGGACATAGATAAACTGATCTAATGACAAGGGGTCAGTGGGGTCTCCTGAAAATTTGGGAAGCTTGACCATATGGGTCCGAAGGTCGTAACTGGTAGGAATTTGAGAATATGGAGTCTGAGCGAAGGGTGTAGGGGTAAACATTGTCACGGGTGGTGCGCTGGGAACTATAAAGGCACTTTGGGGCACATGGGCACCTTCGGGCACTTGACTAGTTGAGGGCGCCGAGGCATTTGTCTTGGCTTGAGACATGCATTGGGAGACACATTCCGCTATCATGCCCATAAAAGACGGATTATTGGCAAAATGTTCTGGGGGAGAAGTGATACTAGGGGAATTATCTTGCAGCACCTCCTGTGGCCTTCCATTAGCAGGGTTAGGAGTGCAATTTGTCTTGTCGGCACGGTCGATCGGCCTGTCAGGTTCGACTGCTACTGCTGGAGATTGATTGTCTCCAACTAAAGAAGCTGTAGGTCTATTAATTACCGAGTCGCCCATGTTGTCTTGAAAGACTTCGCGAAATTTATGACTTCTAGTAAAATAGTCATACATGATTCACTAAGAAAACATGTTCCGCGTTTGAAAGGACACAACAAACTTATACTCACTAGGATTTCCACTGTTGAAATCCTTGCAGGAGACGATGTGTAACCTCTGGCAGACAGAGAAGGGCTGTCCAGGGATACAGCCGTCTGCTACCGGAAGCAAAAGTCCTCTCTTGTCAGTGTTGGTCTCCAGGTAGAGGTATTTGCCTACCTTCAACCTGAGAAATCGGGATATATAAGTTGCTATCCCCAGTTATATATATCAATACCCTATAAATCACCAATAATCAAACTGAATCCAATCGCTGTATGTCTCTGACAAAAATGCTATATCACCTTAATTCACAACAATATTGCAATGTTAATCACATGAATAAATTAAAATCTTAAATCACAATAATTATGCAATTCAAACCTTCAAACACTGGTGTAATATAAAAATAAATAAGTGACCCCTGAAATTATATTAGGTATAGAAAACGGATACAATCACCCAGAATTCTAGAAAATGCAATGTCAATAACAAAATATGAAATTATTATATTTTGATGACTTCAAAAAATATTGTTAGATAAGAGGTATTTCCTAACTTTAAAAACAAAATCAATTCAACAATTAATGTTACACTTTAAAATTGTTAAGTTACAAGAATTAGGCTAAGTCAAAAGGTATCTCTAAATAAAATTTAAATTTTATCTTTATGCAGGATTGAATAAAATAAACCTCTTACTCACTATTAGTGTACTAACTTCAGGCAAAACATATACCAAAAATTGGATTTATACGATACTTCCATAAGATCGCGTTCCACACATCAGCTGACTAGTTGTCCTAGGTCCTCTCGCCGCCAGGTCCACTTGCCCAGGCCGCGTCATTTCCGTACAGGTCCATGCGCCCTTCACATCAGCTGGCCCGCTCGCTCTCCCCAGCCGCGCTACACAATGGCGCGACCACGTTGGCAGGAAGCTCCCAGTAGACGGCGCTGCACCCACGCTCGCCACCTAACTCGTTCCCGCCTTCATCCCTCGTTGATTCAGTGTTGATTTCTCGTTGCTTCTGCCTCCAACTCGTTGATTCAGTGTTGATTTGTGTATATACTGCTCCCGTCGTACTTCTCTCCTCCACGTTGATCAAATATTCCTTGAAGATGCTGCTACAGGCTTCTCTCCACCGTCGTCACGTTGGCGGAATTCTCCTTGCGTACAGCTCTCTTTACAATGTCATTGCGGGCGGCTGTGTGTGTGTGCTTGTGTGTTGCTTCGACGTGATAGCGTAGTCCGTGCTGGTGTATCTCGCTGAGTCTTGATAGAGGGAATAGTTTATACCAGTATAATTACCGATGTGTAACAAGGCACGATTTGTAAATCGTATCCCACATGCTGCCACCATTTGTAACGGTCTGTTTCTTCTATGACTTATGTTACACATATACACACATCGGTATTAGTTAAACTCCCAATTTGATGGCAAGCGTCCGCTGCCGCTCCGCGTAGTGTAAATAAGGCTGGCGGTACGCCCGAATTCTACATTCTACCCGCCTAATGCAGGGTCATTCTTTTCAAACACTGAGCTGAGAATTCGGAGAGGTTCGTCTCTACAACCTTGACAGATGCCGGCCATGCTGATAGTGACGCAAGAAAGTGGAGACCCCGGATGGGAAAATTGGGAAAATCTGATTGGCTGACAGTGATGACGTGATACAACAATGAGCTGTTATTGGCTGCTTTGTTCCAGACGGGCCTAGAGAGTAGTTCTTTTTTCAAGAACTTACGAAAGAGATAGATTGAGGGCAGGCACTGTCACGTAATATTGACTGGAATAGAGTAGCGGTGGCTGACGTAGGTGAACCGATTGCCATGGTTTACAAAATAAGTAGAGGGGTCGGGGGCAGGACTTATTAAAATGTTCATCTATGTAGCCAGCAGGGGGTAAAAACCTCAATTTATTAGTGGCCCCTCCATCATTGACGATATGCCTATTATATAATAGCCCTCTTCAAACCCCTTGCGTTAGCTCGTTTGAACTTACCGCCACAGGGAGAAGCCAACATCATAAGTGTATGCCAATTCTCTTATGGAATCGTCTTTATGATTGGGTACTCACTACGAAAAAAGTTTGTAAAAAGTAAAAGAGAAAACTTAACCTAAGAGATGCTATAATAAAGCTTCCCAACATTTGCGGATGTCTTTCCCGTGGATTTCTTATCCGAGACGCTGATCTGCCTCGGCGTCATACTCCCTTCTGCTCCCTGTGGTCGCGCGGTGCAGACGTGTCTCCCACCCTTTCTTCATTCGGCATTCGTTCATCTCTTAGTGAGTCTTTTGCTCATTTGTATTTATCCGAGATGTTCTAGAATAGGTTTAGACGAGGTAGGACGGGCGTCCACATTGCCGCGTTCACAGGAAGTGTGTTCGAATAGGGTACGAGTGTTAGGCGACCATGCGGCTCCCATTGAGCTCGCACGCCCTTATGTTTAACCCTTCTCGCACGGGCTCGCCCTCCTAAGGACGTTGTTGAGATATGGGCGATATGGCCGAAAAACTTATTTAATAGGCTACCCATATCTTTGGTATTTTAACCGCTAGAATATTCACACGCATCTCTAAACGTACTGCGGTTTCCAATCTGTAGACTGGCGTTAAGTAGAGCTCTCTAAGTCAACTGGTTCAGTTGTGATGATGATTTCCGTGGAGAAAGTTTTGAGATGATGTTAGCAATATGACACACTTTTCAACACTAAATCTGTCTTAGCGGACCACACAACAACAAAGCTCCGACGTCTGCTTGCTTTCGGAGGTGCGCGCGTCGCCTCCGACCAGCTGTGTTTACATACGTCGGACGCGAGGCTTTCAAAACAAGCTTAATAGGCTTTCAAGCTTACGGATTTCAAGGGGTCCCCCGGGCTCCTGCCCAGCTGCCGCAGTGTCATTTTAAAATGCTGCCCGGGCGGGAAGGGTTAATCTTTCTTTTTCAGTGGTTAGCTTTGCCTTTTTAGTTATCTAGGAGGCTGTGTGTTCTGCAAAGCTGTGCTACTTTGCTCAATCCTTATGATGGAGTAGCCTGTGTTATTTTATAGCATGAGTTCTAGTTAAAGAGTTGTCCCACGTGGTGGGGAACTTTCTAGAGTCTGATTCTGCTTTTTCCCCTTGGATTCGGGGCGACGGGTGCTGGTGGGATGCTGTTCGTCGAGGGAGATAAGGTACCGTGTGTCGCTGTGCAATGTTAGGTACCGTGTGTCGATGTGCAGTTTTGCCCTAAGCCTCGTGGCTAGCCTCAGTTAGGGGTCAGGGGCGGACTGGCCCGCCGGGAAACCGAGAAAATTCCCGGTGGGCCCCCAGAGTAACTTCCCAGTGAGCCCCTGTGAAGACCTTTTTTTTTTTTTTTTTTTTTTTTTAAGGGATGAGGTCACGAGGAACGGATTTTTTTAACCTGTCATAGACCTATTTTACTGTTAGGCGATCAGAACAGAGGGATTATTTCAGCTAATCTGAATATAATAGGCCTAGTCTAATCTAATTATAATAGCATGAACTTAATTATATAGGCCCATCATATTCATAGCCTATGTTATAATGTTACTGTATATCATTATATGCTATATTTAGTATTATAAACTAAGCAATAGTATATGCATGTTACATGTAGATAACAGATGCCAAGTACCTGTAATTACTTTTGTTTACAAATTAACACACCTAGGCTAATAAGTGGTAATTTTCAAGAAGAGGCTCGCATCGTTAATAGGCTACTGGTTATTTTCATCCAAAACTTTCAGAACACACACACACACACACACACATTTCCTCCAATTTTATAGAAATTCTTATTATGGGAGTAAGTAAATTCAAAGGTGTGGTTTGGAAGGGTGGGAGAGGGGGGAATACCCTATTGCTTGGGAAAGGGTGAGGTTTGGGAACTATATATATATATTTATATATATTTGTGTATTGTTACAATTAGGGTAAGACGGGGTAATTTCGCTGAAAATCGCGTACTTTAACGAAAAACTGCCACAAATGGAATTTTTAAATTTTTATTTTTTTATCAATACATTCAGCCTTTCTGCTATTGATGCCCATAAAACGAACAAAAAAATATAATGTTTTGGTCATGCTGCCGAATTTTTGAAAAAAGTCACTCTCGCGGCGAAATTACCTCGCTCGGCGGGGTAATTTTGCAGCGACCTATTTTACGCATCATCTAGCTAATAAACTAGATAACATTATATGATTAATGGCCAGACAAAACACTAGCGCGCAGGTAAAAGCAATGAAAACATTCACAAACCCAAACTGACACTAAACATGCCAATAGAAAAACACACAACTGAACAGGGCGGGCAGAGATGCAGGTGTGTCACACGTGTAGGCCTAGGCGCCACTGTGTCTAGTGCGGGTGTGGAGTTGTGGACATGTAGTGCGGGTGTGGACGTGTCTAGTGCGGTTGTGGACGTATTTATTAGGCCTACCTGTGTGGAAGTATTTAGTGCGGGTGTGGACATGTCTCGTGTGGGTGCGGCGTGTAGGTTGCTAGTACAAAGTACCAGGCAGCAGCTAACGGCTACTGCCAACACTGTGTCACACGCAAACATACAAACAAACAAACACACATACAAACCACCCACAAACACCCCCACACACACCTGACCATACTGTCAGGCGCGCCGCTAGCCCCGGCTCCAGGCCCCACGAATGTGCAACAAAACCTAAGCCAAACTAGATCTACAACCTAAGCCAAACTAGCTATACAACCTAAACCAAACTTGTTCTACAAGCTAAACCAAAACTGCTCTACAACCTAAGCCAAATTGCAGCCAAATCCATGCAATAGTTTCGGAGATATCGGCGTTTGAATGCAAATTATTAGCGCCGCGGCGAAATTACCCCACGGCGAAATTACGTCTTACCCTACCTCAATTTAGTAGTAGTCTCTACGTTTCCAACGTAGGGCTTATAAGTTCAGCCGCTGGTACAGCGGGCCGATTTATCGGTACTACATGTGAGTCCAATATCTTCTAGAGTAGCACCTAAAATCTCTACTAGGTACGTTGTACGCACTTCGAGACTACTATTGTGAACAGAAAACGAAAAAGGTAGGGTAGAAAAAAAAATATATATTGTTGCCCACTAAATCTAGCTTCCCTCTGGACATATGCGCGAACTCAACATACCTCCTTTCTGACAGGTATCTTCATCAGTTACTGCACACCCTCGGTTCGAACAACAGCGAATTATTGCTCTTGGGTTTTTGTTTTTCCACACCCTTCGCTTCTTTAGGTGAGTTGTGAGCCTTCTCAGGGCTTTTGAAGTTTTGGAAGGAGGATTCCGTGATGTAGACATGCTTTTATGGGCAAACTTCGGGTACCGGTAGTTTGGGAGGGTGTGCGGGTTCTGGAGACTTAATATTGTTGTGATGTTGTTGTGGGGGCGCATATTGGTTCGACAATTGCTTTGCGATTGTTGGGGGAATAAGCCTACCTCACTTTTTCGTTTTTGTGGGTTAATTTTCACTTTTGTTCTTATGTAACGTCACTTTTGTGGATTACAGGCATTTTTGCTTTATTCACCAGGTTTAATGCTCATTTGGGGTAATTTTGCACTGCCTTTTATGTTGTATTTTTGGTGAATAGGGTGCGCTTTTGGCGTTTCAAGTATTCTTGAGTCCCTGTCACCACTCAGTATTTTCCATCCTCTATGGTACATTACTGCATCATTTGTGTATTAATTCCTATCTTGCCCATCTGTATTTTCTACTGTCTGAATAATTCGCATTGTGACTTCAAAACAATTGTCACAGAAATGTAGGTTTTTCCCTATATCCTTGAAGGCTGTATTAATTGGTGATAGGCCTAGACACGTCCAATGAAACGTTAGTTTGCATATCTGGCATATCGTACCCTTATTCATGTGTATATCATGCCTACATGTGCAAATGTTTCTGGATGCCATTTTTGTTGTCATTGTTTTCTTCCGACTTTATTTCTCGACACTGAACGTGGGGGGAGGGAGAGGGAGGGGGCGGCACTGCCAACTCTCATCTATTGTATTATATGATCGGTCACTCAAACTATTATACTTTTTCATTTGTTCATCTATATTTTTTCGAAAGCATATAATATGGGTGGCTCTTTTTGTAGGCCAATTTTGCGTCAGGAGGGCTGGGAGCCTGGGACTAGTTTCTATGGCTCTGCGTTTGAAATTTCAGCCCGACACCATCCTGTGTGTCGTGTGTGTGAGGGAGATGCCTGGCACCCGCGTCGATGTCAAACGCGAATTTTAGCTTAGATTATTATTTGTTTACACTTTTATCACTCTTTCTCCTTTACAGAGCGGGAACTTACGTCTTATGGTCATTTGTAGTATGATACTACTGGATATTTCACTTAAATATACGCTCCTAGGAATAGCGCATATTTCTGACTATCGACGTCTGTGGCAGCTTTCAAGTCAGATTTCCAAGGGCAGGACCTCACTTGGGTCGCCCGATACCTGCCTTGTAAAAGAAAAGTTACACTTCACTAAAACAGGCATTTTTATCCACTTTCACGGTCTTAATTTAACTTTCGTTGCACTCGATCTATTCACTATGCCGAAATACACACCTTTACAAGGAATTGTCTATTTATATCCATACCAGTATGAGCCGTGGGAAAATGTGTTTTCCGGAGGAGCACGGGAATTCCCCCCACACGACACAACACATCTCAATCAAACTTTTCATTTATTTATAACCTAACTTGTTGGTTTCTGGTATATACTGGGTCGTTTTCATTTTAGAATTACACTAGTTTAACCCTTTCGCTGCGGGTGACGTTCTGGAACGTCCTGGCAAGTTACAGCAATTTCCAGGCTTTAAAAGCCTGTAAAAAACGTAAAAATTGAGTGTCAGTGGGCGGGAGCGTGAGGGGCCCACCTCCGACCCTCAGAGCACCGAGCGGCTCACTGATGTTGACTGTGTCTCGGGCGGGTCTCTCTCTGTCTCTCTCAACAGTGTAGCCAAGCGAGCGAGTGTTACATAATAGCGGGTTTCCCGCGCTTCACTGGCACCACTGCGGGTGAACCAGACAACGTACAGGGCCCGTTCTGGTCTCATTTTGAAGCTATTTTCGCCTAGTTTTCAGCAGAATACACTTCATTTAACCTCTCGGCTGCGCATGGGGGGTATGAGACACCTGCCTGTGCGCACCTATTTGAGCTGTTTCCATCACTAAAATATTTATTTTACCATAAATAGCATTAATACTTCTCCATATGTGCCTATTATAGGTTGATTATAAAGGTATTAACCTGTTACAACAATAAAACAAGTGGAAACAGCGTTTGGATGGTCAAAATCGGCGATACAGGCCGGGAGTTACATAATGTATGGCTGAGGCAACCGCATTTCCCGCCACTTTTCCCCAAGTCTGGAGAGACACTGTCGATCGATACTCTCTCTCTCTCTCTCTTGAACTCGCTTGCTAACAGTGATGACAATGCCCTGCTTGCAACTCGCTAATGTTAGCACGAAAATATACCACAGAATAAGGGAATAACAGGGAAAATAGGTGATAACTGAAGGAGGGGAGGAAAGTGGGGAAGGAGGAGTGATATTTGGCATGGCCCAGGGGCAATTTTTTTTTTTTTTTCTTTTTTTTTCGGTGTTTTAAATTGATTTTTTTCCCCCTGACTCAAGAGTCTTCCCGCAGTCCGCCGGGGAACTCTTAAGAGTCTTCCCGCAGTTCCCGGGTTAATGCAGATGCTTGATTTATCATTCAGGAGTGCCTGAATATGCCCTAAATAGTCCAAACATAGCCTCAGCCAATGGGTTAAGATAATACAAAACTTAATTGAACCAATTCTTAATAACACAAAACATGAAATATGAAGGAAAACTAAGGAATTGAAAAAGAATCAATGCTAAAATTGATTTGGAGTCATTGCTACAACTTTCTCCTAATCCCTTGTTGGTCTTAGCATTGAAATAGAGGATGACAAAATACTGCAAATACGGTGAAACATGAATAAAATAGATATCCACTCATTCAAGGTGGCCGCCTGTCTAGTTTCCAGCCAAGTAAAATGTAAAAAATATTTTAATTTCCGGTGATAATGACATTGACATTTATAGAAATGATGTTGTCTGATGATATTTTAACCACTTTTGTTTCTAATGCCATGGAATGGAAAAGAATATTATCCTTTTTCTTTTCTATGTGAGGGAGACAAAAGGCAGAACTTCCTATATCGAGTGCCTCCCTCAGAGTTGAAAGAGTGACAGGGCCAAAATCAAGGGACGTTCGAGCCAAAATGCATGGACACATGGAGTTTGAAGCAATTTAAGTCATAGGAAGAGGGAAAGACTGATAATGGGAGAGAGTTCCAGATCTCAGCAGTTGAATAGTATAACGTTTCAATCTTGGATTGGAGAGTTGCACAGAGTAGGGGTGGGATTGTGTTGCAAGACGGGTACTACGTACCCTGGTGGTATACACTGGGAAAGCTCTGCGGGACATAATTGATATTTGTGGTAGCGATAAAATAGCGAGAGAGATAGATTGCATAGAGTTGGTGAGTGGACGGGAGTTAATGATACGAAAGGCTTTCCTGTCTACTTTGTCTAGGATTGAGGTGTGAGAGGATCCTCCCCACATATGTGAACAATACTCGATACAAGGACGCACTGTGCCCCTGTACAGAGCAAGAAGCTATGCAGGGGTAAAGAACCCCTTGAGCACACCCAGCTTCTGGGAGGCGCCTTAGCAAGACTGGTAATATGGTCCCTCCAAGTGAGAGCAGAAGAAAAAGAGACACCAAGAATATTGAGAGAAGATGAAGGATTGATTTTTGTGTTGTTGAAGTGTAAGGGATAGTCCTCTGGGAGTTCCGGACGGGTAGTAAGATGAAGAAAATGGGTTTTGGAAGCATTAAAGGCAACAAGGTTTTCTCTGCCCATATTGGAAATAGTAGATAGATCAGAAGATAAGTGTTGCATGGCTTCATTACGTTTGTTTTTGAGGGATTGCTGGCTGGGGTGTTCAGGAAAACTAATTGAGTAGTGTAAGGTAGAGTCGCCTGCGTATGAATGGATGGGACTGGAGGTACAGTTGACATCATTTATGAAAATTAGAAAGAGAATGGGAGATAAGACAGAGCCCTGAAGAACACTGAAGTTGATAGGATGAGGAAGTGAGTAATGGCCATCCACAACCGCAGCTATGGAACGGCCGGAAAGGAAATTAGATACAAAGGCACAGATGGAGGGATAGAAACTGAAGAAAGGTAGTTTAGAAATTAAAGGCTTGTGTCGGACTTTATTGAAGGCCTTCGATATGTCTAGTGCAATAGAAAAGACCTCATTGAAGTCCCAAAAGGAGGATGACGAAGAGTTAGTATGATATGAAAGAAGATCACCAGTAGAGCGACCCTTAACCCGGCAGCTGCTGGGAGACTCTTAAGAGGTCTTACTGGGCGACTGCGCGAAGACTCTCAAGATCCTAGGCCTAAAAACAACCATTTAAATCACCCCAGTAGCAGTTGAAATGTTTTTTTGTTTTTTTCCCCCTCGGCCATGCTACATATCACTCCTCCACATCCCCTCCTTTCTCCCCCCCCCCCCCTCCCTCCTTCAATTATCATCTATTTTCCCTGTTATTCCCTTATTCTTCGGTATATTTTTGTGCTAACATTAGCGAGTTGTTAGCAGGGCGTGGTCATCTGTGTGTTTAAGCATGGGAAATAGCGGGAGATACAGAGAGAGGTCGCAGGTCTCTCCAGGCTTCGAGAGGGGAGGATGTAGAGCAGGCTGGCTCACACTTGATGAATGAAACTCTCGCTTTCATTTCGCGATTTTGACCATCCAAACACTTTTTCCACTTGTTTTATTGTTGTAACATATTACTATCTTCATATTAAACATAAAATAGGCGCATATGGATAAGTATTAATGATATTTATGGTAAAATAACGATTTTAGTGAAGGAAACAGTGTCAATACCTCCGCACCACGGCATGGTGGACTACCTAGGCTGCTCATCTGCCGAGTTAAGGAAGTCATACTGGCGATCTGAGAGTAGAATTTAGTAGTAGCCTCGCAGTATTCAACGTAGAGCTATATACTATTGTATAATTCCGCTCCGCTCTGGGAGCGGGTATTATCGTAACCACTTAGCGCGATTAAACGATAACATCTAGAGTAGCACCTACTTTCTCTACTAGGGACGTTGTACACACTTTGAGGCCACTAGTTACAGAAAAAACGAAAATATGGGTGAGAAGAGAAAGTTGAAGAATTTTGCCCATCCACCATCTAGGCTCCTTACGACGTCTCGTGTGCCTCCCGTGTAACCCGACCGGGTTTATAGGATTATCTTTTTCGCGCTACCCTCCATGTCAACATGAAGTTTTCTGTGTCCCATATTTCGTGCCTTCCATTCCTGTCCCCTTCCCTTTTGGTGAGTCGTGGGCCTTATTTAAGGCACCTGTGATTCTAGACAGATGATCCGTGATGCAGGCACGCTAAAAATGGGCATGTGTTTAATTGGAGTATTGCGTGAGAATGGTGGTCACTAGTTTGAAGCGGGCGGTCGCCTTCCCCCTCTGGCGGCGACCGGTGTAACTAGGCCTTCGTCAATTTCGTTCACTAATTAGTCTTGCAGTGGCTTTAGTTTTTGTATTGCTAGGTTTTCTATTTAATTAGGGCTTCTTGTCACTGCATTAGCTTTTGCTAATAATTTCGCGAAGTGGTGTCTCACTATCCGAGTTTCCTAGGCTAGGCTACCTTGATGTGCCTCCTCATAGGGTTTCCTTCCCTATTGAGGTCATTTCCTGGCCAACAAAGGTCTGGTGCTGGAGCCCTGGTTACCTCCGTTAGTGGGTCGCTATTCCGATTGTTGGCGTGGCCTAGTGTGCGTGGCCTAGCCTTAGTCGAAGGGGGGCTGTTGCTAACTTTTCACACTGTTACCAGATCAGTCCGGCATATCATGCACGGCTCCTGAAAATCTAGGGACTGTGAAACCATCATCTGGGTACTTTTTGAATTGGCAACAGTGTCAGCGTTCCTCATCTGGTTCGTCTGACGTATACCCCAGGATCCCCGCATAATATGCGGTCTTAAGTGTTCCTCAGATTGTTTGGCCGCTCCCTGCTGGTCACTGCCGTCCGACATACTGGTCGTGCTAACAATACCTGCAAAACCCTGTTACACAGACGCTCCCACGTCTGCTGTGCTTGCACGATGCTTTTCACCGGCGTGCCTGAGGCCTAAACTATGGACCGCTCCACAACCCCCGCTCCGCTCTGGGAGCGGGGAATCTCGCTCCCAGAGCGGAGCGGGATGCTTTTACTGCCTACATACCAGAGGTATGGGCGGGTGCCCAACCCCGAAAGGGGTTGAAATAGGGGAGCTATTCCCCCGCCAAAGGCGGCTTTCTAGGGCCTTTCCTAGCTGATGCTGAGAGGATTGGGTTCTAGTCATGTGGTGATGGGCTGGTCTATCAGAGTGAGAACTGAGCGATCTCTGCCATACCCATATCTTAGTCTGACTGTTCCTTTTACTTATGTATTTTCTAGATCTCAAGTGACGGCGTCTCTTCCGTGGATTGACCTCCCAATCTACCAAGATTGGAAGCCAAAGCGTCACATTTTTCCTTTGCCCCTCAACAGGGCACAGGGCCCTGGGTGGGTCTTTGGTTTCCCGGGCGTTTCCGCTCCCTCCTCAGCTCCCCGCCATGAAGTGGCTTCGGTCACCCAGGCTTTATTGTGGTCGGCAGGGAGGGTTCTGTGGGGGCGCTCGGTTATGGCCTTGCTCGGGGCCTTGGGGCTGTTCGGCCAGGCAGCTTGGGGAACAACAACAACATACCAGAGGCTAGTTGGCTGGGTGTTCACGCTCTTCTGTTTTTTCACACAGGCTGTGGCCCGCTCCAATCGTGGACGTTTCCTCCCGGTGCGCAGACATTACCGCCCGCCCGCCGGTACCTTCCCGCCCTGGGAGCGGACCTTCCCGCCCAAAGACCGGAAATTTCCCGCTGTGGGAGCGGACTTGTGACATCACTGCAGCTTCATTTCTACACTTCCTCATCGGTGCCAAAGGCATTCAGGTATTATTCCCTTCTTTTTTGGGGGGAAATGCAATACTTTCATGGGAAGTGAAACTGACTTTTGGTCTACCCTGACCTGGTGTGTGGGGTTTCACTGAAACTTTTTGTAGGTTCACCTGTGTACTCCTCGGCCTTCCATATTGGTGGGGCCTTTTTGCTTACCTTCCATTAGGGGGGAGGGGGGGATATCTCCTTCAC
This sequence comes from Paralithodes platypus, assembly GCA_032716605.1. NCBI lineage: Eukaryota > Metazoa > Arthropoda > Malacostraca > Decapoda > Lithodidae > Paralithodes > Paralithodes platypus. Next base: position 33,477,056 of record CM064582.1, read on the forward strand.
TGGGAAGGTGCTCCAGTCTCATGGTCTAGATTGCGCTGTGTGGCGATTTTCTCTCCTTGTGCCTGTAGTTTTTCAGGGGGGATACCTAGGGGTTTTGTGCATGCTCAACTTGCTTGCTATGATTACTTCCTCATATCTGTGTGTCATTCATTGAGTACATGCCTGGGATAATGCCCATGCCGGCCTCTCCCCTATGACGGGGCCTTATTCTTCCCTTGCATAGCAAGGGGGGATACATCCTTCAACGGATGATTAACCTGGCTCATGGTCTAGTCTGTCCTGGTGCTTGGGTTTTCACTGACACATTTTGTGGGTTCTCCTGTGTTCCTACCGGGTCCTACCCTATGGTGGGGCGTCATTCTTCCCTTGACTTGTCGGGTGGTTTACTCCTTCCACGGATGTTTTACCTGGCTCGTGGTCTAGTCTGACCTGGTGCTTGGGGTTTCCCTGTAACTTTTTGTGGATTCCCCTGTGTTCCTACCGGGTCCTACCCTGTGGTGAGGCATTCTTCTTCCCTTCAATTGAAGGGGGGGGGGGGGGGGTTCAATCCTTCGCAGGTTGGTGCTCCGGGCTCAAGGTCTAGTTTGCACTTAGGTGCGCCTTTCTGTCCTTGTGCCTGTGATTTGTTATAGGGATCCTTATGGGTTTTCTGCATACTAACCTGCCTACTATGCTTCGTTCCTAGGCTCTATGTGTCATTACTTGTGAACATCTTGGTGTTCCTGCCAGACCCTACCCTAAGGTGAGGTTCTTTCTGTAACATGAGGAATGTTGCATCCACGTTACCTGCTACCAGAGGGTTTGCTATAACCCTTGTCCATGTGGTCCTTCCCTCTGTGCTACGTGGAGGGGCGTTTCCCACCTCGTACGGCCCTCCCTGCATGGGACCCCTCGCTTCCGGGACACCCTTGTGAGGGTCCTGTTGCGCCTCCCAGAGATGTCGCCAGCTGGGCGCCAGGCCGCCCTGTCTAGGGTGCCTTTGTCTGCTCTTTCGGCGGTGTCTGCGGACTCTGGGAAACAAAGGGGGGGGGGGGGAATGCGTCACAAGTCTAATTCAACCTCACCTCATCGTCAACAATCCCTCTCTCCTGCTCGGCCTGCTCTCTTTACCGTTCCTAACAAGGGTCATATGCTCTTCATGGCAGAGAGGCGTGCACCCACTAGTCCCACCTTGACTACTGTAGTGCCGCCTGTGTTCTCTCCATCACGTCGTCCGACTCATGCCCTAGTCGGGGAGCTTGTGGATGGGCAGGCCTTGATACTTCGTCGCCCTTCATCTCCTGCTGCACCGGTGGTCCTTCCTTCTCCTCCGTCTCGAGCTGCTGCGCTGTTTCAGACTGTGCCCCCTCCTGTGCCTATGTCACATGCGACGCCAATTTCGCCTCCCTATGAGTTGTCTTGAGAGGAGGAGGGAGGGGCTGCACTCGTGGACTCTCCACGGGAGTCTCTCGCCTGCACGCCTTCCTCACACCCGACGGTTGGCCGCCGTGGACGTATTGGGTCCGTCTCGCCATCTCCCTCGGTTTCTCCGAGCATGCCTACCTGGAGGTTGGTAATAGCCGCCCTGCTTGGAGTGCAGGCGGCGGCGTCGACGTCGTTCCAGGGGTCAAACACGGGATAGCTCTCCTCCTTCCGCGAGGCTTTGGAACGTCTCCCCGCAGCTATGGTGCGACCATCTCCTGTGGCTCAAGTTTCGCTTGTGGTGAATCCTGTCCCTCACTCGGAGGGGCACCTACCGGCGGCGCCCGCTGTTCCTGTGGCTGCTGCTCCGCATGCTCCTTTTCCCCCTGCCCCTTCTCCGGCAGTTGCGACATCTCTTGTCATTCTGCCTGGGTGCAGGTTGGGGTTGGGGGGCCGGACCGTCTCCGTTCCTTCCTTGGGGCGGTATGAGATCCATACACGAAGGTATCCTTCCCTGTCCTGGTTCGACATTGCTATGGTCGGCCTCCTCTCGGCAGGTTATCCATCTCGATACCCCCGCTCTGTCAGCCATCGTTGGGCTCCCTCTAATCAAGAGGGCCCGGGATCAGCGGGGAGCCCTAGTTTGGGAGCTCCCCCATCTTGTGGCTGGTCCTTGAGGTGGAGTGGCTGGCAGCGGGTGTGGTCTTTGATATGCGTTTTGAGTAAGGTTCTCGTCTTCTTCCACTTTTGGACCAACCTTCTTGTTGGGACTGGTCCGACCGTCCACCGAGGTTCCTGCCAAGTACTGATCTTGGTCTCTTGTCCCTACGGTTTCTTTTGATGGGATATCTGCTCCCTTCTTCGCGTCCCCGGAGACGGGTGCCCTCGTGCGCGATCACAGGCTTTGTCAACGCACTGCTCACCTGCTCTCTGCCCTCTTGGTGTTGCTTCAGTTGGCTCGGCTTCTTCTTCGACTGTCTGATACCCAGCCTCCTGGGGTTCTGCGGCAGGGTTGAGAGCACATACGGCGTGCCCGCCTCCTTGCGGCTGCGGAGCATGTTTGTGCGCCTGAGACATGGGGAGTCGAGGCCATCTTCAGTTGCTTCCTCCCTCAGTCGGGGTGGGGGGGGCGGCTGGGCCGTCTCTCCGATCATCGCGCCCCGCCTCGTCCTTCCTGCTACTGCGTATAGTGGCTTCCTCTCGGCGGTTCGTCCAGAGAACGGAGTATTCTCAGCGGGCGCCGGATACTCGTCATCCGTTTCGGACTGGTGACATGCATCGGGGGAGAGGTGGTCATGGGGGTCGATCCCTCCACGACAAGTCTGGGGGGCACTCCGCGTCTCCCAACGCGTCATGCTACTGGGTCCATCCCCTCTCCCCTCTCCCGTTCGATGGTGGATTCGGTGGCGGGCCTTACACACGGCCCTCCCACCGGTTTCTTCCGTCACCACTCTCGGCCCTGGCCGCGCCGGTCATGGGCTTGTCGGGTTGTGCTGCGAGGTTTGTCTTGGAGGTGGCGGTCACGACCTTTCCTCAGGCGTGCTCCCCGACATCGACCAGTGTCTCAAGGCGTTGCCGGAGTGGTTCGGTCTATCCACGGGGATGGGATGATTCGCATGGTCACGTCTCTGCTGCGTGTCTTCCTCTCGTTTGTCTTTCTCGTCCCCGAGAGGGCCTGCGATGCGATGTGACCGATGGTAGATCTGTCCTGCTTCAACCAACTAATCGTGTATCCGCCCGATTTCGGGTGCTCACCATCGGTCACGTGCGACTGACGCTCCTGCCCGGTTCTTGGGTAATGGCCCTGGGGCTCAAGGACGCTTCTTGGCATGTGACTCTGGCTCCTCATTTCCGGGGTTCTCTGGCGCTCCAGTCGCACGAGCGGGTGTTCACATTCGCAATCTTGCCGTTCGCCCTCCATATCGCTCCGCGGGTCTTTGCGACTCTTCCCACAGGCTCTGCCTCCTCTGCTCCGTCAGGGGTTTCGGATCCTCTTTCACTTGGACGATTTGCTCATCGCCGCAGCCTCTCCGACACATTGTGTACAGAACACACTACTGGTCTTCCGACTTCTCACTTGTGTGGAATCGTAATACACGTTCCCAAGTCGTGCCTCACGCCGTCGCCAATAGTGGCGGGGGTAGGCCTGGACTGGGTCGTAACGGGCACGACTGTCCGATTGAGTCCAGTGGATGCGGCGCACCCTTTGCAGGATGCTTTTTTTTTTTTTTTTTTTTTTTTTTTTTTAAGAGACAATGAACGGAGGAAGGAAAAACACAGATAAAACAAAAAGGTCCATGTGCCTAAAGGCATCCTCCATTCATAAAATGTTTACAGCAACTGGATTTAAACATTTGTGGATTGTAAGTTTGTGGAAAGCAATTCGAGGGAAGTGAATTCCAAAGAGTAGTAGCTCTGGGGATAAATGAATTCTGATAAGCAGAAGTTCTGCATTGTGGAGGAGAAAGTGTAAATTCATGGGCGCTCTCAGCTGCCCTAGTTCTACGGGGAAAGATGTGGAGAGGCGGCACAATTGAAGCAAGTTCCTCGGAACAATTGCTGTGAAAATATCTGTAGAATAATGCAAGGGATGCAACGTTTCTTCGTATGGATAATGTAGGAAGGTCCTGTGTGATTGCAGGGTTATTGATTAATCTAATAGCTTTATTTTGAATTTTGTCTAAATGCCTCAATGCAACCACTCCACTTCCACCCCACAGAGGTTAACAGTAATCCATCTGAGAACGCACATGACTTTTATATATCACGGCCAACTGCTCGTCAGTGAAGAATTCTCGAACTCTGTACAGGAGTCCCAGTTTTTTAGAGGCATTCTTAGCAATGTTTCTAACATAATGTGTCCAGCTCAAGTTAGTAGTTAATGTTACACCGAGAATGTCAATACTAGGGGAAGTGGGAATATTTACATCATTAAAAAATATATGGGAGTCAGTGAGATTCTGTCGGTTAGAAAATTGAATGTACTTGGTTTTCTGTGCATTAAAGGAAACTAGATTCTTTTGTCCCCATCCATTAATTCTAGAAAGGTCCTGGTTCAGAGAAATTGCAGTGTTTATTTTTGAATTTATAAGATCGGGTTGGGTGAAAGAATTGGTAAATGTGAAGGAACTGTGGAGTGTTGAGTCATCTGCGTAGGAATGTATTGGATTATGAGTGGTAGATATGAGATCATTGATATGAATGAGGAACAGAATTGGGGCCAAAACTGATCCCTGGGGATGCCGCGTTGCACTCGATCTCGTTTACCCGGACGGTCTGGGTATCGCTCTTCGAGTCACTTTTTTGGGCGTCTCTGATCATTCCCCTATAGTGGTTCCTGCTGCAACGCCTCATACAGTTAAGCACCAGCTCTTTCCTCTGGCCTCCCAATCGGCTTAGTCCGGTTCCGCGCTCGCTTCGTTTGTGTTTCACACACTGGGTCGCTCGGGGCATACTGACAGCGGTTGTGCCCTGGTCCGCTCCGCCACCGACCATCTGGGTAGTTCCGTTGCGTCAGGTGTGGTGGGGTGAAGCTACCAATCCAACATGGGTCGCCCGGATAGGGGCAGATGGCCGGGTCTTGCCCTTCCTATTCATTGTCTTGGGTCTATTGGTCCCGTTGTTCTTCCTGGGGGATCCCGAACGGATCCACCCTGACAGGTCGGTAGCCATCAGGGTAGCTGTTCTGACGGTGGTTCCCTGTCTTCAGGGGCAGGGCTCCTCCAGGTACGCCGTTCTCCAGGCCCTGGCGGAAATGCTCTTTTTCTCGAACCAGCATTCACAGCTTCGCCCTGCTTGCGACTTCCCTGCTCGGGACTGCCATTCTTTGAGCGGATGCTTTGTCGCAGGGACGATTCACCTTACTGGATGGTCTTTCATACGTTACGTATTCGGCGACCAGGCAGCCTCCTGGGGCTGTCCACTGGTGGACTTCTTCAACTTGCTCGTGCCGACCTAGTTGTCTGTCTTCCTGAACCGCTGGACTCACCCCTCAGCGGGGTTGATGGGGGGGATGGACACGTTCAGCGAAGACTGGAACAGGTGGCAGTCCTACGTATTTCCGCCAGCTGCCGCAATTTTGATGTGCACGGTCCTCCACTGGTTGCGAGGGTGCCATGGCAGGGTTTGGTTGTTCGCGCCCTTATGGCCGGCGCAGACCTGGTCCTCTCACCTATGGCGATGGTACCCGTGTCCCGTTCCCCTGTCGGTTCCGACTTCCACTGGGGACCAATTGGGGTCATGGGGTTCTCGTTAGCTTTCGCTTCGCGGACAGTTGGTGTGGCAATGTAGCTACCACAGTTTGGGATGCTCTGGCCACACTGGTTTCTTCTGCTTGGACTGCAACGACGTGGACGACTTAAGTGTCTCACTGGGGCTATTTTCCTACATGGATTCCTGACCGTGCCCACACTGTTCCGTCGGTCGCGTTGGTGTTTTAATACCGTCGCTTTTCCTCCTGTCAGCCATACGGAAACCTTTTCGGGCCTTGACGGGGTTGGCCGTCCCTCGGCGTAGGCTGCACTTTTTCTTGGATGCCTGTTTTCGGCTTCAGCCGCCCCCGCACCTGATTCTGCCTCGGTGGTCTCTGGCGGCAGCTCTACAAGCTCCTCCCTACGCCCGTTTCCACTAACTACCCGACGCCTGAGCACTTACTTGAAACGTCATTGTTTCTTATGGCGTTCGCTATGGGGGAGAGAATCTCGGAGCTGGCTACCTTGTCTGGGACCCTGCCTTCCTTGCCTTTTCTCCTGTCCTCAGGGCGGTCATTTTGACCCTGTCTGTTCGTTTTGTGGCTACGACTGGACGTGAGGCGCACGTTTTTCAGTCGTTGGTTGTTCAACAAAATGAGAACGTGTTCATCGTATGCTCTGCCCGGTGCAAGCCTGGCATACGTGTGTGCGCTCCGCCAGGCCGATGTCGGGTGTGGCGCAGTGGGTGGCACAACAGGCCGGTAGGGTGGTGATGGGCTGGTCTATCAGAGTGAGAGCTGAGCGATCTCTGCCATACCCATAGCTTACTCTGACTGTTCCTTTTACTTATATATCTTCTAGATTTCAAGTGACGGCATCTTTTCCGTGGATTGACCTCCCTACTGCCAACCTAGAAGTTGGCAGATTTTTTTTTTTTTTTTTTCTATGTGATTGAGGGAGGCAAAAGGCATAACTGCCTATAGCGAGTGCCTCCCCCATAGTTGAAAGAGTGACAGGGCCAAAATCAAGGGACGTTCGAGCCAAAATGCCTGGACACACGGAGTTTGAAGCAATTTAAGTCATAGGAAGAGGGAAAGACTGATTCTGGGAGAGAGTTCCAGAGCTCAGCTGTTGAGTAGAATTAAGTTTGAGAGTAACGTTTCACTCTTGGGTTGGAGAGTTGCACAGAGTAGGGATGGGATTGAGCTGCAAGACGGGTACCACGTGCTCTACGTAAAGGAGGTGGTATGCACTGGGATAGCTCTGAGGAACACTGATTATTATAGTAGCGATAGAATAGCGAGAGAGATGCAACATTGCGGCGGAGAGAGAGAGATTGCAGAGAGTTGGTGAGTGGACGGGAGTTAATGATACGAAAGGCCTTCCTTTCAACTTTGTCTAGGAGAGCGGTGTGAGAGGAACCTCCCCACACATGTGAACAATACTCAATACATGGGCGCACTATGCCCCTGTACAGAGCAAGAAGCTGTGCAGGGGAAAAGAACCCCCTAAGGCGGTTGAGCACACCCAGCTTCTGGGAGGCTGCCTTAGCAAGACTGGTTATATGGTCCTTCCAAATGAGAGCAGAAGAAAAAGAGACACCAAGAATATTGAGAGAAGATGAAGGGTTGATTTTTGTATTGTTGAAGAATAAGGGATAGTCCGCTGGGAGATCCTGGCGGGTAGATAGATGGAGAAATTGGGTTTTGGAAGCATTAAAGTTAACAAGGTTTTCTCTGCCCCAATTGGAAATAGTATTTAGATCAGAATTTAAGTTTTATGGCTTCATTACGTTTGTCGTTGAGGGATTGCTGGCTGGGGCGTTCTGAAAAACTAATGGAGTAGTGTAAGGTTGAGTCGTCTGCGTATGAATGGATGGGAATTAAGGTACAGTTAAGGAGATCATTTATAAAAATTAGAAAGAGAATAGGAGATAGGACAGAGCCCTGAGGAACACCGGAGTTTATAGGGTGAGGAAGTGAACAATGGCCATCCACAACCGCAGCTATGGAACGGCCGGAAAGGAAATTAGAGACAAAGGCACAGATGGAGGGATAGAAACCGAAGGAGGGTAGTTTAGAAATTAAAGATTTATGCCAGACTCTATCGAAGGCTTTCGATATGTCTAGTGCAATAGAAAAAGTCTCACCGAAGTCCCGAAAGGAGGATGACCAAGAGTTAGTAAGATATGAAAGAAGATCACCAGTAGAGCGACCCTTAAGGAAGCCATACTGGCGATCTGAGAGCAGATTATGAGAAGAGAAATGCTTAAGAAATTTGGAAGCAAGAATAGTTTCAAAAACTTTAGAAAGACAAGAGATAAGAGCAATTGGACGATAGTTGGAGGGTTGAGAACGGTCACCCTTCTTTGGGACAGGTTGAATGTGAGCAAACTTCCAGCATGAAGGGAAGACGTTAGAGGATAGACAGAGACGAAAGAGTTTGCCTAGGCAGGGAGTCAGCACGGAAGCACAGTTTTTGAGAACAACAGGGAGCCAAAGCGTCACATTTTCCCCTTGTCCCTCAACTTTCCTTTCATAATTGCTGAGGGGCACAGGCCTTGGGTGGGGCTTTGGTTTCCCGGGCATTTCCGCACCCTCCTCAGCTCCCTGTCTTGGAGTGGTTTTGGTCACCCGGGCTTTGTTAGTGGTAAGCAGGGAGGGTTTTGTGGGGGCGCTCATTTATGGCCTTGGCCTTGCTCGAGACCTTGGGGCTGTTCGGTCAGACAGCCTGGGGAACAACAACAACAGGCCGATAGGGACATCGGCAACCGTGCGGTGGGGATTACCCTGTGCTGGGTGCTTAATGCCGGTCATCCTGATATTCCAGAGTTGGCTCACGGCATGCGATCGTATGCTCCTACGATTCATTTTCTTCTTACTAGTTTGCTCACAGACTTGCCGACACGGGGCTCTGGTCTTCCCACAACACGTTTGTCGCCTCCTATCTGTCCGTGTCCACGGGCAGGCCAGGTCGTCTTTTTGTTGCGTTGGGCAATAATGGGTTCCCTAGGAGTATTACCTGTACTGTTCTTTCAGTCTGTGTACCTCCGCCCATCCTTTCCTTTCCATATGGAGGGAGAGGGGAGTGTTTATGAAGTACATGTTGTTATGTAATGTGAACTGAGATAATATATATATAATTAATAAGTACAAGTGATATAGTTAATGTGCGCATTTTGGAGAGTGTCATTTGATACGTAGTGTGATTAGAGATTGCATCATTCATTCCACGTGATCATATCTCGGGCGGGCGCTGAGTTGTATGTCCGGTGCCTCGCGAGGCTTACCGAAGTTTCTAGTTTACTGCGAGGCCTATATATAGCGCACCGCTTCATGACTCTGGGAACCAGATCGACTTGACTCATCACGCCTGTTCTCTCTCTGTACATAGTGACCATTATAATTAGTGAAGTGATATATCTCTCCAGGCTACCTTTAAACGATTTTTAGCAACCTGCAAGCTGATATCTGTGATTGTGGAGTTGAGTATACTGTATAAGTGTGTCCCATATTATAGCCTATTATTGATATTGTATAAGTTTATCTAGTTATCAGTTAATAATTAATTATCATTGAGTTTTCTGTAAAGTCATATTATTTTGTTATTTCCTTTTGATTGCATTTATTGAGTGTAAAGCACTGAATTAATTTGTGTTTAGTTTCCAAGCTGGAATATTTTCTAAAGTGATAGTTTAGTGCTTATTTCACATTTAAATAGTTGTAATAATTACTTGTTTGCTATTATTAATATTGTGTGCATTTCCTTAAGTTATTAAACAGATATTAACCATTTCCTGTGATCTTGAGAAAATATTAATTCTTGTGATATAACTATTTTTTACCTTGCATTGCTTCAGTAAAGTTACATAGTTATTTATTGTTTTCACTTGTATATTTTCTGATAATCATACAGCATTATAATTATATTCTTATTTCTCATCCTGAAGAGACTGATTTTATTGTTACTTTATATTAATTAATTTAATTAAACTTAGAATTTTTAATCTAGTTTCCTTGAACCTGGATATTTTGGAGAGGGTTTTGACATTAGTCTTTGAATTTAAAGTTAGCCTATTGTTTGTGTCATTTCACCTCGCCCATAAACATAACATTGGCGACCTTGCCAGGATCTTCGGGACTTGTTAAAGAATATATTAATTCATTTGCTGGTGATTGTAGGCTACTATTTAAATTTTCATGATGTCTTCTTCAACTATTTCTACCTTAGATGAAGCTAAAGAGTTTGTAGAGTGTGTTAAGACAGTTCTTGAGGTAGAAAGTAGGAAGAAAAATTAACTCAAAGTTGTTGCACGATACCTGCAGATTGCTCATTCTCCTAGTGCTACTAAAGATGAAATTGTTGAGATGATTAATATAAAACTTCATCTAACTCCTGTAGTTGACCCAAATATGAATGCACAATTGGATCTTGCAAAGATTCAGTTGCAGATAGCACAAGTTAAAGCTCAATTTAAATCACAGGCACAAAAAGCTGTAATCTTATCTGATGAGTATGTTTTCACTCACAAACTTTGTACAGGTAACACAATAAAGAAGGAGAGTAAAGAAGGTTTCTCAGGAAGGAAATACTAGTTCCACTTCAAACTTTTCTAAGAAGAAATTTAATTATTGTGGTAGACTAGGTCATGTTGCTGAGAAATGTTTTAAGAAACAGTGTGATGCTAATAATAAACCTGCTAATGTTCAGTCAGTTGGTCTGGTGTCCACTCTTGAGAGTTTCCAATGTCTTATAAATGACTCTGTTTCACCTGCTTTGAGTGCTTTGGAGAGTAACGTAAGCTCTATTGATAAAGCTCCTCTTTTGAGCAGTAATTCTGTTGTACCTGCTTTGCGTGCTTTGAAGGGTAACGTAAGCTCTACTGATAAAGCTCCTCTTTTGAGCAGTGATGTGGGTGACATTCTCAAGAGTTCCTATGCAAATTTCCTGTCTGATGGTTTTGTCAGTTCAATTAACCCTTTGGCGCACCTATAGTTTCCAATCAAAGTTTTTCCCACTCCCAAAGTATATCTCAGCTCACTCAGAGACAGTTTTCTGCCCGGCGATAATTTGTTTCTGTGACGTTTTTATCCACCAACAAATCCTTATATTTGGATTAATGAGGTACCACCGGCTTCGTTATTGATTGAACTTGAAGATAAGCGAATAAAAACATAAAATAAATACAAAACAACCACATTGGGGCACTCCGAAATAAGAATTGTAAAAAAAAAAGTAAATACCTTACCTCCAACTCGCGCTAGCTCAAAATTTTGCCTGCAACATTATTGACTTGCATACATATATGGAAGCGGAATTTAATGAGGATTCCACTAGTAACTTCAGAATTACTATAAACCAAATAGTTACTGAGATACACGAATAAACGTGAAAGTATCGAAACACAGACTGAGCTGTACTCTGCTCCCTTCCCAGCCAGCCGTGAGTAAACAGTTAAACTGAGGGGGTTGCCAATTGTACCCATTGAACTAGACGTAATACTTAATATCTATGCCAAATATGACGCGCGTCAGACGAAAACTTAATCTTTGGCGAATATTTGTAAGTTTAATGACTCTTAACGAGTCATCGTGCGCCTAGGAAAAAAATACCTAATGACTCTGAACGAGTCATCGTGCGCCAAAGGGTTAATGGCTGTGACAGGAAATCTGTTAACATTTTACGAGAGACAGGTGCTTGCCAATCCCTACTAGTGACTAGTGTTTTAGGCTCTAATAATTCCTCTGGTGAAACTGTAATGTTGCAGGGTTTAGGGAGCAATTATTTTTCTGTCCCTTTGTGCAGAGTGAATCTTGAGTCTGATTTTGTTCAAGGTCCAGTTATGGTAGGATTGGTTGAGACACTTCCTATGTCTGGTGTGACTTCTCCTTGGCAATGACATTGCTGGGGATCGGGTTTGTCCAGCTCCTCGGTTGTCTAGTGAGCCGGTGGCTGGAGTCGAGGACGGCTCCTCTGATATGTTTCCTGCATGTGCTGTCACTAGGGCAAAAGCTAAAGTTACTAGTGATTTAGAAGGTGATGCAAATTATGTTCTCTTGGCTGTACTTTCCTTGCTAATTTAAACCATTCAGATGATGAAGCAGTTCCCCGCAGTGTGGATAATTTGTCACCTCGTGAGTTGGTAGAGTTGCAGCAGGCTGACCCAGAGTTGGAAGGTTTAGCTAGTTCTGCTTGTAGTGAGGAAGAGTCAGCTAGTGCTTCTACTTGTTACTATTTTAAGTCAGGAGTATTAATGAGAAAGTGGAGACCCCCAACGTCATCAGCAGACTGTGAATGGGAGGTTGTGCATCAAATAGTCATTCCTTGTGTTTGTAGGCAGGATATCATTAGGGTGGCTCATGACTCCAGTATGGCAGCACACATGGGAGTGAGGAAGACTGCAGCCCGTATTCTGAACCATTTTTACTGGCCAGGTATTTTCAAGGATGTTTCCTGGTATTGCAAATCTTGTCACACCTGACAAGTAGTGGGGAAGTGTAATCAAAAAGAGAAAGTTGCACCACTCGTTCCCATTCCTTCCTTTGAGACGCCATTCACTCGGATGTTAGTTGTTATTGTAGGACCTCTTCCCAAGACATCTTCAGGGTTTTCCTATTTGCTGACACTCATTGACATGGCTACTCATTATCCTGAAGCAATCCCTCTCAGAAATATTTCAGCGAAGAATGTAGTGAAAGAAATGCTTGTGTTCTTCACCAGATTTGGATTGCCCAAGGAAGTACGGTCAGATCAAGGAAGCAATTTTATGTCCAATGTTTTTAAGCAGTCTTTGAAAGAGTTTGGCATCACACAGATCACGTCTTCTGCATATCATCCTCAAACACAGGGAGCTCTGGAGAGATATCAGACACTCAAATCTATGCTGAGGAAGTATTGCTTGGAACACCAGAAAGATTGCGATAAAGGTCTTCCTTTTGTGCTGTTTGCTTCAAGAGTCTCCAAATGAATCACTAGGCTTCTCACCTTCTAAACCACTCTTCGGGCATGAAGTTAGACGCCCTATGAAGCTGTTGAAGGAGTTTTGGCTGTCGGAATCGGATGATGTCAACCTACTGGAATATGTGACAAACTTTAAGGAGCGGTTATCAACAGCGTTCCAGCTAGCTCGAGAGAATTTGGGAACTGCGCAGAAGATGAAAACATGGTATGACAAGAACTCAAGAGTACGCCAGTTTCAGCCAGGTGATCAGGTCCTAGTACTGCTGCTAGTACACGGACAACCTCTTCAAGCCAAGTTTAGCGGACCGTACATGGTGGAGAAGAAAGCCAGTGATTTAAACTACGTTATTGCCACGCCAGATCGTAGGAAGAGCAAACAATTTTGTCACGTCAACATGCTAAAATTGTACCACAGGAGAGACCCTGATAAACCCGTCTGCACTGTAGCTGTTCCTCAAGACCCCGAAAGTGAGGCACTCCCATGCAGTATGAACTTGAGCGATAGCCTGGGGCAGAATGTTGCAATCATGAGTGATCTGGAGTCTAAGTTATCTCATCTAACTCCTGGGGAGAGGCAGAAATTCACGGGTCTACTCCAGAAATACCATCAAGTGTTCCGAGATACTCCAGGAAGAACAACTATCTTGATGCACGATGTTGATGTTGGAGATGCGAAGCCAATTAGGGGGAGCATCCGCCATGTTCTTCGAAATGGTCCGATCATTTTCATTTGTATACAGGAGATAGATAACACTTCTAGGAACAACATATCCAAATATGATTAAACTCGGACCAATAGTTTTTTCGCTACCTCGTATTTTTGCAATTTCGGCAAATTTTCCGATCCCTATAAAAAGTTTATTTTTGGTCCAATTTTAATAAGTAAAATACCATTGGAAAGAGGGAGAAACATGCAATAAATTTGTTTGGCGGATTTTTGATAAATGCTATATTTTTGACGCAAGATTTTTGTTTTTATTTTTTTTAAGTTTTGAAAGGTTGCAAGCCTCCTGTCAAAACTTTTATTGGTTTTCTTACGACCGGGACTCGTATAAAACAAGGGCTCTTAATCATTGGACTAGAAAGGCACACAGCCACAACGATAACACTAGATCCAACCCTCGAACTTATAATGCCGGCGCACAAAAACACCTATACCCTCCAGAGTTAAATCTGCGATAGCGGGGTATCCTCTAACTCGGTATAAATGCACTACTACTACAGGCTGATGATCTCTGATACAGCCTGATCACAACAACATACGATTATGTTAATAATGTATACAAGGACAAAGATAGAGAGCTTAATTAACCTAAGAAGTGAGCATTTTTGAGACAATGAACGGAGGAAGGAAAAACACAGATACAACAAAAAGGTCCATGTGCCTAAAGGCATCCTCCATTCATAAAATGTTTGTAACAACTGGATTTAAACATTTGTAGATTGTAAGTTTGTGGAAAGCAATTCGAGGGAAGTGAATTCCAAAGAGTAGTAGCTCTGGGGAAAAATGAATTCTGATAAGCAGAAGTTCTGCATTGTGGAGGAGAAAGTGTAAATTCATGGGCGCTCTCAGCTGCCCTAGTTCTACGGGGAAAGATGTGGAGAGGCGGCACAATTGAAGCAAGTTCCTCGGAACAATTGCTGTGAAAATATCTGTAGAATAATGCAAGGGATGCAACGTTTCTTCGTATGGATAATGTAGGAAGGTCCTGTGTGATTGCAGGGTTATTGATTAATCTAATAGCTTTATTTTGAATTTTGTCCAACTGCCTCAATGCAACCACTCCACTTCCACCCCACAGAGGTGAACTGTAATCCATCTGAGAACGCACATGACTTTTATATATCACGGCCAACTGCTCGTCAGTGAAGAATTCTCGAACTCTGTACAGGAGTCCCAGTTTTTTAGAGGCATTCTTAGCAATGCTTCTAACATAATGTGTCCAGCTCAAGTTAGTAGTTAATGTTACACCGAGAATGTCAATACTAGGGGAAGTGGGAATATTTACATCATTAAAAAATATATGGGAGTCAGTGAGATTCTGTCAGTTAGAAAATTGAATGTACTTGGTTTTCTGTGCATTAAAGGAAACTAGATTCTTTTGTCCCCATCCATTAATTCTAGAAAGGTCCTGGTTCAGAGAAATTGCAGTGTTTATTTTTGAATTTATAAGATCGGGTTGGGTGAAAGAATTGGTAAATGTGAAGGAACTGTGGAGTGTTGAGTCATCTGCGTAGGAATGTATTGGATTATGAGTGGTAGATATGAGATCATTGATATGAAAGAGGAACAGAATTGGGGCCAAAACTGATCCCTGGGGAACACCAGCATTTATTGAGTGAAATTGAGAATAAAGGCCATCTACCATTACACATATTTTTCTGTTATGAAGAAAAGAAGAAATTAGTGGAACTAATGATGCAAGGCCGTAGTGTGACATCTTCGACAATAAGGATTGATGCCAGACTCTATCAAATGCCTTTGATATATCCAGTGCTATTGTATGTGTTTCACCATGTTGGTCTGTAGCTTGGTTGATTTGATGCGTAAGAAGGCAAAGCATGGCTGCAGTTGATCGACATCGTCTAAAACCATATTGCCTATCACTGATTAATTTATTATTCTCAAGATGCTTAATTATGTGATTATTTAATATAATTTCAAAGACTTTACCAAGAGTGGAAGTTATAGCTATTGGTCTGTAGTTTGATGGATCTGAAGAGGCACCTTTTTTAGGAACTGGATGGATGTTTGCTTCTTTCCAGGGTACTGGGAAGCATGAGGTATGAGTACACAGACGGAAATTTTTTGCCAATACAGGAGCGAGCATCAAGGAGCAATTCTTAAGTACTATTGGAGGAATTTCATCTGGACCAGGAGCCTTATCTACCGAGAGATTCTGCAAAATAGTTTTGACATGTCTGGTGTGGATCTTAAGTGAGGGAATTTCAGGCGAATTAAAATTAAGTACAGGGACATCTTGATTTATTTCATCTAAGGTTGAGTTGGTGGAGAAAATATCCGCAAGAAGGTTAGCTTTACCTCGTGGGTCACTTACAAGATTGCCAGTCGGAGATTTTAATGGTGGAATGGATGAAGCAGTAGTGAAGTTGGATTTAAATGAGTTAAGAGTAGACCAAAATATTTTGTTATCATTTGGATTATTTAGAAGTTTATTTGCCTGCTTGTGGAGAAAGTTTGATTTAGTTAGGTTTAATACAGTTTTGGCATGATTTCTGATGTTTCTAAAGTAATTAAAGGCTTCATGTGTTTTTGATCTTGTGTATGCATTGTAGGCTATTGCTTTTTGTTCAGTTACTCTAGCACAATTATGGTCAAACCATTTAGGTGAATTAGATCTTTTACTGTACTTTTGATGAGGAATAAAAGTTTCCATTCCAATTTTTACAAAATCTTGTATGTGGCTCAAGGTGGAGTGTGCATCATTAGAAAAGAAAGAGGTCCAGGGAATATCAATAAAGAAACCTTGAAGACCCTCCCAGTCTGCCCTATCGTAATGCCATTTAGTCACCAAAACAGGTTCAGAGTGGGAAGGTGTGGTAGGTGATAAGACAGGTGGCCTGTATCAGACAGTGATCAGAAGATCCAAGCGGGGACCTCACTGTACCATCATAATTTTCTGAATTGGTTGTTAAAAATAAGTCCAGTAGGTGGGAGTTATGATTAGGATTATCTGGTACACGGGTGGGTTGGTTGACTAGGTGAGTGAGATTAAATGAGTCTGCAAATAGCTCACATTCAAGACCAGCATCATCAGTCCTGGCTGAATGAGTGAGCCATTCAACATTATGGACATTAAAATCACCCAACACAGTGATTTCAGAAGAAGCATTTAAGTTGAGGACACTGAGTTGTGAGGACAGAGAATCAAAAAGACTTTGCTCTGGAGGAGTATTTGGGGAACGGTAGATGCAACATATGTATTTAAATTTACCAGCAGAAATTAATTTGTATATAGAATAATCAAAATAGGGACAATTGAAACTAGTAACCTCCTCCAGGGCAATTTCAGATTTTGCGAAGCAACATACACCTCCTTTAGGTCTGAAATTTTGGAGCAGTTGATAACCTGGAAAATTAAATCTAGACGTGTCAGATGTGGATGTTACTTGAGTCTCTGTCAAAAAAAGGAGAGTAGGGGATTCTGCTTGAAGAAATTGGTGTACAGAATTGATGTTAGAGTGAAGTCCCCTTATATTGCTAAAGAAAAAGCTGCACCGACGCGCAGCTTTGGGACGTTGCAATGCTCTTGACACAGTCGCATGATGACGACCGGGAGGGCCCTGTGTCAATGACCCAACCCTGCCAGGGGTGGATATCCGAGGGACCACCAGGTTTGCTCTTAACAATTGTACTGCCATATTTATTGGGTAAGGTGTATGGTGTTACATGTATGATATGTAGTGGGAAGAGTAGTGTTTTATGGATAGAGGATAGCAATGTAGGGCAATGTCGTGAAGTTGGATGTGTATGTTATATAAAGAGGGTTTTCCTGATACCCCTGATGTGTGAGGCAGAAAGATATGTATCCAGCTACCAAGGCCTGGGAGAGAAAATGGAATTCAGGCTATTCCCTGAGTCTCCCGAAACCTTGGCGGTAGTACTTCCCTGGGCGGGGCTGCCTACCCCTACTACCTACAAATTAGAAACGTCTGCCTGTGCTGACGTATTTGAGCTGTTTCCATCACTAAAATATTCATTTTACCATAAATAGCATTAACACCTTACGAGCGGCCTATGCGGTTTATTTATATGTACCGCCCAGCGGGGTGTTTTTAGCCAAAATAGGGCTGTTTACGTGATCATTTTCATGCCTAAATAAGACCCAGAACGTAAAACAAGTATCTATCCCTGAAAGGGCATAAACAGAGCTTTCGAATGACACCATAACGATCCTTTTATGATGGCTAGTTTTCTTGCAATAACCGTGCAACGCGAGTGCTAAAAGCATGTAATTAGGCACTTTCCCCATACAATTCCGTATATAGCGAGTGAGAGAGGGAGGGAGGAGGTGGGATTCGTGTCAGTAGGTTTGCCGCGGTGGTCTGGAGCAGTCATACGCTCGCTACTCTCCTGCCACCACTTGTCTCTCTCTCTCAGCAACATTACGTGCTGAAATTGCCACACGACCTATGTCGAGCGCCGCCACATAGTCCAGCTTTATTTAACTCGACTTATGTTGCTCGCCGCTAATTAAGGGTTAATACTTATCCATACGTGCCTATTATGGGTTGATTATAAAGGTATTAACCTTTATTAAGGTTTGGATGGTCAAAATCGGAGATACAGGCCGCGAGTTATATAATGTATGGGTGAGGCAACCTGCTTTCCCGCCAATTTCCCCCAAGGCCACTGAGACACAGTCGATCGACACTCTCTCTCTCTCTCTTGCACTCGCTTGCTATCAGTGATGACAATGCCCTGCTTGTAACTCGCTAATGTAGCACGAAAATATACCTCAGAATAAGGGAAAAACAGGGAAAATAGGTGATAACTGAAGGAGGGGAGGAAAGTGGGGAAGGAGGGGAGGTAGAGGAGTGATATTTTGCATGGCCCAGGGGCAAAAAAAAAAAAAAAAAAAAAAAATTCTATGTTTAAAGTTGATTTTTTTTCTCTCTCTGACTCTTAAGAGTCTTCCCGCAGTCCGCCGGGGGAACTCTTAAGAGTCTTCCCGCAGTTCCGGGTTAAATCACTGGAATGATTTAATGCAAACAAGAAGAAGGTATAATTAAAGTTACTCTAAACCAGGGGTCCCCAAAGTGGTCGATATCCACCCCCAGGGGTCGAAATCGACCATCCAAGGGGTCAATGAATCGCCAGGGGTCGAAAGGGGGTCGATAAATGGGTAGGGGGTCTATGAATGGCTAGGTGAGGAACGTTTCAAAAGATGTAGACCCATATCTATGTGAAAAGCTGAAAAGCTGAAAGAATGCTCTGTTCTATTTGGCAGACCTAGTATATTCAAAGTTTAATGAGGTACAGAAACGTCTGCAGGGTAAAGATGTTACCATTATTCAGGACAGGACAATTCTACTGGGCTTCCAAGGCAAACTAGGCTGATTTAAAGCGTCAATGGCACAGATATTTTCAGTACTTTTCGAACTTACAACAGTCGGCAGAAAGTGAAAGCATTTCAGATGGTGACATAGAAACATACGCGCACCTGGACAAATTGATTGAAGACTTTAAATTGCGCTTTGAAGACCTGAAGAAAATGCAAGTGCCTGAATGAATTCTTACACCATTTGACTTGGAAATACAGAATGAAGACATTAACTCTACTAATACTAATATTAAGGTACTACTATAATTCCACATATTTATTGTATCATAATATGCATGTAATACGTTTCTTTTTTCACAACATATTATATTATTCTTATTTTTAAATGTTTGGGGGTCGATGAATAATTTGAAACTTCACTAAGGGGTCAATGAGCTGAAGAGTTTGGGAATCCCTGCTCTAAACAATAATAAACTGTCACTCCTATATTAAAGAAAGTGAATGAAAGTCCTAAAGCATCGAACAGGAATCTTCTGAAGAAAGTCTGATGCTGCTTAAGATGATCAAATCGGATTTTGAACTGTTATATAAAGCAGGAACAAGATATGACAAGTGCATGGACATACAGTGTTAACTGGCGGGGAATAACGATAAATGCACAATAGTATTATCTCCAACAACAAAAGAAGTACTTCCTCAGGCAACGCAAAAGCCTGCTCGGGTTGTGCAACTCAACAACAAGCATGGCTTACAATCAACGTGAATAAAAATGCTGCATACATAACATAAGAGTTTATAATCCTAATCTGGTGTCTGCTAGGCGAATAAAGTCTAGCTGGGATGTCGTAGGCTAGGAAACAATGCTGAGCAAGCCTAGCGAGGTCCTTAAGACTGTACGGCCAAATTACGTTAAATGACGGGGTGCTCTCTTGAGAGATCCAGATCGCTAGTATCTGGTTCTCTCCTGGCGACCCTCTACAAGTCAAAACAAAACAGGGCAAAAGCCCTCACTCGCAACACAGTGCTAAACTCACAAGGTACACAGTCAGAAAGACAACCTAGGCTTCCCACGTATCCGTTGCGATTGTACAAGTTCAACAAAACCTGGTACACATCGGAAATCACAACACCAGTAGCCTCACCCAAGTCTAGCATTAAATAGCCCAGCAGACAACCAATGAATAAGTAGGGAGACACCGCGAGTGTGTCGAACCTCTACAGACAAAATGTTAACCCCTCCAAAATGTCTAACTAAACATGGAATATATGAGAGCTTCAGCATATAATACGATGGCCGATATATGAAATCGTGCAGAACCAAAGGGGAGTTATGATATTAAATAGATTAGAAGCATAAGAGGTAAGAAGTTGAGAGAGAGGGAAAGTGTTCTATAGATGGAAGTCGGGGACAGGTAGCAAGGGAGGTGTGAAGGGTATGCTGGTCAGGCAAGCTCTGAGCAAGGAAGGCACAAAGGCAACAGGGAGTGCGGGGGGACTACCTCCTGCCACGGCAGGAGGGCGGCAAGGCGGCCAGCCACTCAGAGGGCCCGGCCGTGGCATGACGTCACCGAGACAACGCGTAACACTACGCGCACACACTCTGCCTCCTGCACTTACTCACTCACACTCTCTAGCTATATCATTCAGTCTTATACATTAAACTTATAACTGATGATATAAAATACAATGCATTGTCACAGACGAAAATAAAGACCACTTCTATACTGCCTGTGACATGACGATTCACAAGAAAGAAAGTACAACATTGAAGATAGACTGTAGCCAAATTCATTGCCCTGGCGAGTGTTAGCGAGTGGCCAAGCGAGCGGCTGAGCCCACGTGGCGTTCTGCTGAGCTGCAGGCGTTACACCCCACCCAAGATATTAGACGCTCAACCATGAGCTCCATATCTGACAAGCAGAACCCCGATAAGACTCGCCACCCCTAACCACTTCGCAACAAAAAAAGGCAAAGCTCAGTTCTCATCAAAACAAATTACAGCCCCTCCCAACACAATAGCTTAATTCATACTGCTATGCTCCTAGAGCGAGCTTCTACTAGCCCAGCCTTCTGAGAGAAGTACAGGTTCGACTCAGAACTTCAGCTATAACATACTTTACAAAATTTAACTATTAACCCCTTATTGGCGGCGCTTGACTTAAGTCGGACACCAATTTGCAACAAGTTAGGAGCATTATTAAGGCTTTTAAAAGGTTAAAATCGAGTGCAAATGGCCGGCAGCGCAGCGGGCCAGACAGCCGACTCCCAGGGCTTACCGCCGCCCATTAACTCATGTTCCCTGTGTTCTCGAGAGGCCGGCAGTGTAGCCAGTAGTGAGCATAGCTGGGAAAAATATACCGAAATACGCTAAACTCCCATGTTCGTGGCATCACTGCAAGAGAACCACGAGTGCTACGTAGCTCGTTCTGGTCTCATTTTGAAGCTTTTAGTGCCTATTTTTTTGCTAAATAATTTTGTTTTCATGCAGATACTTGATTTATAATGCAGGAGGGCCTGAATATGCCTAAATGAGCCCAAAACACCCCGCTAGACAAGGGTTAAAGAAAGAGTTTTTATAGAATTTTCATTTATAATATGTTTATGGTGGCTGCACTTACAGGGGCAAGCCAATTTTACTCCACACAAACCCGCACACCTGTGGTAGCCTAACTCGGATCCTCCACCCTCGATAAACAGTCAGCAATCACGTTATCACTACCGGCAATATGGCGAATGTCTAAATTGTACTCCTGTAACATCAACGACCACCGTGTCAGTCTCATATTCCGATTGTGAAACTGATTGAGAAATTTAAGAGGGTGGTGATCAGTATACACTACCACGACTGGTCCATAGGCCGGAACATACACCTCGAAGTGCCTGAGCGCCAGCACTATCGCCAGTAATTCTTTCTCCACCACTGAGTAATTCTTCTGGGCCGAATTGAACTTTTTGGAGAAGAAACTTACTGGGTGTTCCAGGCCCTCTTCGTCTGCCTGCATCAAGACGGCACCAGCCCCAACGCCGCTGGCATCAGTTGCCAACTGAAACGGCCTGTCGAAGTCTGGGGCCCTGAGTATTGGATGAGTGCATAAAAGGTGTTTAACAAGGGAAAATGCCTTTTCACACTCCGGCGCCCACAGAAACTTCTTATCCTTCGCTAATAAGTCAGTCAGAGGTACTAACACAGTTGAATATCCTTGAATGAAGCGGCGATAGTACCCGATCATGCCCAAAAACCTCATAATCTGCCGCTTGGTGGTCGGTCTAGGGAACTGATTGATAGCCTGTATCTTATTCTGAGGAGGGCAAACCTGGCCTCTCCCGACCACAAATCCTAGATACTGCACAGTTACCCTTACAAAGTCACACTTTTCCAGATTCACCACCAAGCCCGCTTCACTAAGCTTGTTAAACAAGGCTTCAATGTGTGCACAGTGACTTTCAAAGTCATCGTCATAAATTATCACGTCGTCTAAATACACAGTACAGTTAGGGATGTCTGCTACTAGGTCATTCATCAGATTCTGGAAAGTCGCTGGTGCATTCTTGAGTCCATAGGGCATGACGTTACAACGGTAGGTGTTACCATCCAGGGGAGGTGTGGCAGAGTGGTCTTGCCACTGGACTGGGAATCCAATGGACCCGGGTTCGAATCCCAATATGTCAATGGGAAGATATTATTGGGATGGAATTTATGCTGCACCTAGTTTCAGTGCATTACCACAGCACACCGAAATGCCAAAACAAAATACCCTCATTGTTCCCTGATTAAATAGCACTGTATGAATATTCCCATATTCAAAATATGCTACAGGGGGGCAATGCCTAGTGAGTTAATTGCTCAATAGGTGGCGTTCTAAGAGTGAGGGTCCGAGCCTGGGGAGTGAGACAGTGAAGCGCGGGGGCGAACCAGCTTCAGAGATGGAGTTGGGTTCGAGCCGTGAGTAGGTGCTTCGCATGTCTCACTCCCTAGGCTGGAACAAGACCTCATGGGCCTCACTGTGTTCAGCGGTAGAGTGTAAAGGCTATCAGCCTATGCCCGAGAGGAAGTAGTTGGAAAATAGAAAAAAAAAAAAAAAAAAAAAAAAAAAAAAAAAAATCCACCACAAACCCGCAAACCTCCTTCGCTCGCTCCGACAGAGGCACTTGCCAGTAACCTTTCACTAGGTCTACCTTGGTCAAATACTGTGCCTTTCCGATCTCGTCGACACTGTCATCCACACGAGGAAGGGGGTAAGCATTGGTGGGGGTTAAACCGTTTAACCGCCGGAAATCAACACAAAAACGAACTTTCCCATCAGGCTTGGGCTGCAGAGTGACGGGAGATGTCCACCTAACTGCACCCTTTTCTATCAGGCCCCGATCCAACATATACGCTAACTCGTCCCTGAGTGCTGGGAGTTTGATAGGAGGACTCGGTATGGCACTGATTTAAAGGGTGGGTGATCTCCTACATCCACATCATGCACCGCATGAGTTGTGAGGCCTGGGTGCTCCGCAAACACAGCAGGGTATGAACCGAATAGGTGCTGCACGGCTACACGCTGTTGCTCAGGCAGGCGCTCTAGAGCCTCGTGAGCCACCTGTCTCGAGTTCCCCGCCCACTGGTCTGCGGAGACATGACAATCCCAGTTATCCTCCACCTGAGCATGACTGTCCCTTCCTCCTTCTCCACCTTGACCGCTGCAAGTCATCACCGGGACAGTGAGAGGCTCCGGGGGGCGCCTCACATACTCCTTCATCAGATTTACGTGGCACAACTGATTCCTCTTCCTCCTGTCTGGAGTGGCCACCAGGTAATCAAGATCTGAGATCTCAGATCTAAGATCTGAGACCCTATAAGGACCAGTGTACTTAGCGGATAAGGGATGACCTACCAAAGGTAGCAAGATCAACACCTCCTGACCTACCTGAAACTCCCGGAGTTTCACCTTCTGATCGTACCTGTCCTTCATCAGGGCCTGGGATCCCACCAGGTTTCGACCAGCCAACTCCAAGCTCTTTAAAATCCGTTCTCTGCTCTCGAGGACATATTTCAATAACGAACACGGCTTAGTAGTACCCTCCCAGATCTCCTTAACCATCTTGAGAGGGCCTCTGATGCGATGACCAAAAACAAGCTCATTTGGACTAAACCCGAGGCTTTCACCAGGTACCTCTCTCGCAGCGAACAATACGTAGGGCAAACCCAGGTCCCAGTCCTTACCATTCTCCAGACAATAACAACGGAGCATACTCTTTAAGGTCGAATGCCATCTCTCTAACACCCCTTGGCTCTCAGGGTGATAAGCCGACGACACTACAGTATTAATCCCGTGTTGCTGCATTGTCTGGGTAAATATGTTCGAGGTAAAGTTAGACCCCTGGTCAGACTGTATTTCCTGCGGATAACCATACCGGGAAAAGTACAAAAGCAAGTTCCTAACCACCGTCTTTGCCATGCCATTCCTCATGGGCTATGCATCAGGATAACGGGTTGCTACATCCATTATCGTCAGGAGAAATTTATTACCGGCACTAGTAGGAGGGAGGGGACCAACCATGTCTATAACTACCTTACTGAAGGGGGGCCACATGACAGGAATAGGTTGTAACGGAGCCTTTGGGATGCATTGGTTCGGTTTCCCCACTTTCTGGCAGGTACTGCACATTGCCACCCATGACACAACCTGTGCTTTTAAACCTGGCCACCAAAACAACTTAACCAAAGCCGCTACCGTCTTGCGTACTCCCAAGTGTCCTGCCAACGGCACATCGTGGGCCAACCTCAGTAGGCTATCCCTGCACGCCCTCAGCACAACCAGCTGGTCTACCACTCCTGACCCACCCTCCCAACTTCTCTTTGGGTCTTGAAATCGCCAATACAATATTCCCTCAATATAAAAAAAATCTCCTGGCTTTGCATCCCCGTCCTCTTCGAGCTCGACAGCACCATTACCACACTTCTGAACTTCCGGATCCTCCAACTGCAGTTTACTAATATCCGAGGGAGCCAACCTGTCTAGATGCTTCCGAAGCAACCCTTGTCCTCCCCCAATATCAAACTGAGCAACCCTTTTTTCTCTCTGTGCGTAACATTGCTGCCTCGGAGTCTCTTCCTGCCCTACCTCCTCACTAGCTGTGACAGGTCCTGGGGCTTCTCCAGACTCCAACAATGGTGCCAATACTGAGTCGCCAAGAAGAGCTGCTGGTACTAAACTCTCCAAACTTTTACCAACAGTAGCCGTCTTCTTCCAACCGTTCCTCCGTTGATCAGAAGACTGAGGAATAGGCTGTGACACTTTGGATGCAAGAGATCTTGTAACAACGCATGCCATAGGTTGTACATGACCCTTCTCTACCCACTCCTGTTCCTCCCTACTCACGTCGGCCGGCTTCTCGGCAACGACTAAGGGTGAAACCTTAGAAGTAGGAACCGCAAAGTCGTTGCCGAGAAGGAGGTCGACGCCCCAACAGGCAAGTTCTCCACAATTCCCACATCCAACTCTCGTGTCACACCATCTACCTCCAGTTCCATCCTGACCAACGGGTATGACCTGATAGCATTGATACCTTGCACCACAACCACCCGTGCCGCGTTTATTGGTCTACCAGTAAAGTTCTTCAACAAAGTCTGAGAGGCACCCGTGTCTCGCAACAGCTCAACTCCATGCTTCTTACCAGCCCACTTCACGCAGCCACGCCCTCGATGGTCGCAAAAGACATCGCGGACAGGGTTCGAGCCTTCCGGATTCTTCTCCACTGGCTGTGTCCCAGCCTCTGACGTTATACCCCGGGCAAACTCCGACGACTTCGGGGACACCCCAATGTTGCGAGCCAAAGACACAACTGCATTAGGTAGCTTGCTTGGACAGGCTCTTGCAAAATGCCCCTGCTTATGACAATGGAAGCACTCTAGCTTTCCCTTGGGCTTCCCTTGAGGTGAGGAAGGACCCGGACCCTTTCTAAACGGGACGGTACTAGGTTTATGGTCAGTTTTGGTGTCGTTGCTCTTGTTCTTAGTGTAATTATGTGTATCAGTGTTTCGGGGAGGGGGAGGGTTACGCTCCTTATTGCCTGCATCACTTCTCTGTGCAGAACCGCACCCACGAATCAAAGATAACCGAAGGTCAGACATCTCAGCTGCCTCCTGAACAGTTTTCGGGGTTTTTTCTTTAAGATTCAACGTCAGATCGGCGCCCATACACTTGAAAAATTGTTCTAGAAGCATCAGCTGTTTCAACTCCTCAAACATCGATGCCTTCTCAGAACGCAGCCAATTTCTAAATGCATCGGACAGATCCAGGGCATGCTCAAGAAAGGTGCACTCACGACCCTTCGTTACACCCCGGAACTTCAATCTGTACATCTCTGGTTGTAACTCGTAAGCCCGCAGAACAGCCTCCTTCAATACCTCATAATCGACGCAAGACTCCAAGGGCAACGTATCATATGCCTTGAGTCCTTTGCCAACCAACCTAGAGGAAACAAGGGCTGCCCACTTAACCTCGGGCCATTGGTGCTACCAGCACTTCTTCTCAAAACGCATGAAAAATTCAGTGACACCTGACTCATCAAATACAGGGACCAACTTGAGCAGGTGCGATAAAGACTGATCAAGACCTCGATTCCCAGAACCGAGATGCTGCCCTGTCGACTCCACCCGAGACTTCTCAAGATCTATGTCTGCACAGTACTTCGTAGCCTCAACCCGAAGCTCAGCCTCTCTCTGCTTAAGCTCACTCTCATATCTGGCCCTTCTCTCCTCAGCCTGAATCTTAGCCATCTCAAACTGCCGCTGCTACTGCTCAGATTCCCGTTGCTGCTTAGCCATCTCAAGCTGGAAGAGCATATCTGGAGTCAAACCTTGAGGAGGAGGAGATGCAACAATTGGAGACTCACCCAAGTGCAAACCACGCTGCCAGTGACTATCGGCCTGCGGGAACGTACCCGGCTCCGGAGCCCAAGGGGGCGCCATGGTAGGAGTCGAGTGGAATGGGGGCTGGGCCGAAGGTGCCCCAGCTCCCGCTCCACCCGAAGCCCCACGCACCCCGCCGAGCACCCAGGCCACCAGGTCACCTCTCGTCATGCTGCTAGTGCCCACATGACCCATGACCGTGGCCAAACACTGGAGACCATACCGATCAATCCCCGACACCCGGTCAACAGTAATAGGCATCTCCAGAAACTTCTTTGCATCCTCCTCACTAGTTATAACTCTAATGTGTGACGCACGTCAGCTCCCCAGCGACCACGAGGGGGCAGCGGTTTGCTCCCCATCCTCTTCTCCCCTCTCCCCAGGCAGTGTTATGGGCTGTAGTTTATTGATTAAGTTCTAGTTTATTCCTAGTGCATCATAGT
The DNA here is from genome assembly GCA_032716605.1 of Paralithodes platypus. Classification (NCBI taxonomy): domain Eukaryota; kingdom Metazoa; phylum Arthropoda; class Malacostraca; order Decapoda; family Lithodidae; genus Paralithodes; species Paralithodes platypus. Next base: position 33,503,976 of record CM064582.1, read on the forward strand.
GTCACAGGTAGTCCAGAAATACTCTTTATTTTCACCTGTGACAATGCATTGTATTTTATTCCAGCTGTCATAGATTTAATGTATTAGATGACTCATGGAAGTTGGAGAGTGTGAGTGAGTGAGAGAGAGAGAGAAATCAGAGCTGGGTGGTATCGGCGGATTGATATCGTGCAACTTGGTTAGTTACGTCATCTCTCGGGCGCCTGATTCGTTGCTGGGCTCTTCCCTCCTGCTCCATCACCACTTTCCCGCCGCGTCAGGAATGGGTGCACCTACACGCACACACTCCCTTGTGACTTCCACGGGCAGAGCTCCTCTTAGTCCTGTAATGCTAACATCCCTTTGCAATCTATCAGCCCACCTCACCCCCCTATTGCAAACTTTCTCTACCACTGCTTACCTTCTTCTCTCTGTATATCCTACTATTAATTAACTGCCCTTCCCCTTGACGTTGATTTCATATATCCGTCACTGTATTATACAGCGAGCTCTCAGAGATATTATATGTAATTAGTTAGGCATTTTGGATCAGAGGGTTATCCATTTTGGCTTGGGGAGGTTTGACATACTCATCGTGTTGCCCCAACCTTATTTTCTTGGGTGTCTGCCAGGTCCGTCGATGCTAGACTAGGGAGAGGCTATCAGGTTACAGTTTCCTATGAGCATAGACTTCGTTGAGCCTATGCAACTGTACCGGATACCTGCGGAGGCCTAGGTCATTTTCTTGTCTGTGTACCTTAGAGCCTAGCACTGTGTTGGCATGAGGGCGTTTGCCTAGTCCACCCAGCACTGTGCTAGCTCGTTAGCTTTTGACTTAGGAGGGTCGCCAGGAGAGAACCAGGTACACGAGACCTGGATCTCTCAAGAGAGCACCCAGTCATTTAATGTAACTAGGCGCACAGACTTGATAACGACACTAGGCTACCGAGCAGGTGGCTCGGCCCGGGTAGCCTAGCCTACGACTCCCCTGCTAGACTTCGTCCACCTGGCAGACCCCCGATTAGGGTTTATAATCTCATTGTGTATATGTGTGCCAGATAACACCGTATGTTTATAGTAAGTCGTGATTGTTGCTGAGAGACCCAACCAGAGCAGGCTTGTGTCTGGTGGGAGAAAGCACATCTTTTTGTGGTTAGAGTTTAGACTGCCGACTGCTTTATAATTACACCTGTGCCAGACAACACCGTATGTCCCTACACTATATATGTTCCCACAGTAATAATACACAGTTCAGAATCCGAGACGTACTTCTTAGTTGCATCTGACTTTTGCAGAAAATTCGTGCATGATGCTTTAGGACTTTCTTTGTTTCACTTTCTTTCAGACAGGAGTGACAGTTTACTGATTATTTAACGTAACGTTAATTATCTTTCTTCTAGTTTGCTATTAAATCGTTGCTGCGATTTAATTACGCTATCTATCTTTTTCCTTGTATACCTTAATAAAGTAATCGTATGTTGTATGAGTATAGGCTGCTTCAGTGATCATCAGCCTATAGTGTGCACCTTTTACCGAGTCGTAGGATACCTCGTTTTCCAGGCACGACTCAGGGCGGTATAGGTGTTTTGTTCTCCAGTGGTAAGGCAGGGGTTGGAACTAGTGTTACCGTTGTTGCATTTAGCCTTATCTAGTCCAATGATGAAGAGCCCTGTGTCTTGTAGAACCTGGATCGTAACAAATGGCAACCTTGCTTAGGATTTTGTGAACTTAAGAAATACTGTGGGAGTATAGTGGTAATTTTTTTTATTGAGGAATACAGTGGACACAGATTTTTTTTTGGCAAGCAGTATAACACATAAAGAGGCTTCAGATAACTTTAAATGAATAGGTGCTTGCATAAGAGATTATAGATACTTTTTTTTTTGGTATAAACTTGCACACTTCTCAGTATACACCATGTCTAGCAACAGCTCAGTTAACGGGGATAATCAGACAGTACAGCCTACGGGTGTTGAGCAGCAGCAGGAATTTAATGATGGCATCAGAGTTGTTAATTGTGAGGCTGATGCGAGGAAGTTTGTGGAGATACCAGTAACAGCGAGTCGGTTGGGGGGGATTGATTGCTATGGTCTGCGTTGTTTGGCCACGGTCCTGGGGCGTGTCGGCTTTGGCAGCATGTTTAAGAGTGACCTGGTGGCTTGTGTGTTGGGTGGTGGCAGTGGGTTGCAGGGTGGAGCGGGGGCTTGGGAGCCTTTATCCAAGCCTCCCTTCCACTCTGCTCCTATCGCGCCCCCTAGGTTACCAGACCTTGGCACGCTTCCGTAATCTGATAGTCGCTGGCAGCGTGGTTTGCCCATGGGTGAGCCACTGGGTGGGTCTCCTATAATTGCTCCTCCCCCTCAGGGTTTGACTGCTGATATGTTATTACAACTGGAGTTGGCTAAGATGAAGTTAAGATGGCTAAGATTCAGGCTAAGGAGAGGACAGCATGCCGTGAGGCAGAGTTGCAGGTTGAAGCAACTAGGTACTGTGCTGAGATGGATGTTGAGAAATCTAGGGTGGAGACAACAGGGCGGCATCTCGGTTCTGGGAATCGTGGGTCTGAGTCTTTATCGCACTTGCTTAAATTAGTCCCTGTGTTCGATGTGTCTGGTGTGACTGAGTTTTTTGCACGGTTTGAGAAGAAGTGTCGGGAGCATGAGTGGCCGGAGATTAAGTGGGCAGCCCTTGTATCATCAAAGCTTGTTGGGAAAGGTCTCAAGGCATATGACTCGCTGTCATTGGAGGACTGTACTAACTATGTGGTGTTAAAGGAGGCTGTGCTCCGGGCCTATGAGTTGCAACCAGAAACCTACAGGTTGAAATTTCGGGGCGTTGTAAAGAGCAAGGAGAGCTCTTTCCTTGAACATGCCCGGGAACTGACGGACACTATGGGGAACTGGCTCCGGTCTGAGAATGCGACAACAGTTGATCAGGTTAAGCAGTTATTTTTGTTGGAGCAGTTCTTCCAGTGCACAGGCAGCGACCTGACATTAAACCTAAAGGAAAAATGCCCTAAGACCGTAGAGGAGGCAGCTAAGCTTGCTGACCTCCGGCTTTCTTTGATTCGTGGGTGCGGGTCTGCTCATCGTAGTGAGACAGGTAACAAGGGGCGTAACACTCCACCCCCCAAAGTCAATGAAGCACAAAATAACACTGTAAAAAGTAAGAGCAATGATACCCATTATAACTACAAACACAAAACCGTCCCGTTTTCAAAAGGGCAGGGCCCTTCCCCACCACCTCAAGGGGGGAAGTCTAGTGGTGAAGTGAAATGTTTTAAATGTCAGAAGGTGGGTCACTTTGCACGTACATGTCCGAGTAATATTCCTGCTAAGCCTGTGTCTTTGGTTCACAACATGGGGGTGTCTCTGAGCTCTTCTGCGTCTGCCCGGGGTAGGTCGTCAGTTGCGGGGACACAGCCTGTGAAGAAGGGTTTGGAGGGCTCGACACCTGTCCAAGACACTTTTTGCAGCCATCGAGGGCGCGGGCTTGTGAGCTGGGGGAATACTAAACAGCAGATCAAATTGTTGCGTGACACTGGGGCATCACAGACACTTCTTAAAAATTTCACAGGCAAACCTATAAACGCGGCTCGGGTTGTTGTGGTACAGGGGATCAATGCTACCAGGTCATACCCGTTGATTAGGTTGGAGCTGGAGGTGGATGGTGTGTGTCGTGAACTTGATGTTGGGATCGTAGAGAGCTTGCCAGTTGAGGGCGTCGACCTCCTTCTGGGCAACGACTTTGCGGTGCTCACTTCGGAGGTTCCACCCTTACTTGTTGCCGAGAGGGCAGCCGACGTTAATAGGGAGAATCGGGAGTGGGTCGAGAGGTGTCAGCTTAAACAGATGGCCTGTGCAGTCACCCGTTCTCGCTCGTCAGTTCAGTCACAACCATTGTCTCAGTCTTCAGATCAGCGGAGGAAAGGTCCGAGGAAAGTAGCTAAAGGTGGATTTCAGGGTGTTGAGTCCGCGGCTCTTCTGGGGGACTCAGTATTGGCACCATTATTATTGTCTGGAGTGGACCCTGAGCCTGTATCACTGGGTGAACAGGCAGGGCCAGTGAAGACTCCACGGCAGAGCCGTTTTGTAGCCAGGCAAGATTGGGTCTCTAAGTCTAGTATCGGTGAGGGTAACAAAGTGCTCCGGGAGCAGCTTGATGCATTGACACCTGCAGATATCAATAGACTTCAGATTGATGACCCTGAGCTCCAAAGTTACAGTCATGACGCAATAGACCTCGAAGAAGATGGGGATGCTAAGCCGGGGGATTTCTTCCGTTACGAGATAATTTTGTACAGACGGTATCTAGACCCCAAATCGAAGTGGGAGGGTGGTGTGAGGGTAGTAGACCAGCTGGTTGTACCGAGTGGGTGTCGTGAAAACCTACTGCGGTTGGCTCATGATGTGCTAGTGGCAGGGCACCTGGGGGTCAGTAAGACGGTAGCGGCGTTGGGTAGATTGTTCTGGTGGCCAGGGATGAGGGCAGATGTTGGTGCATGGGTTGCAGGGTGTGTAACATGCCAGATTGTAGGAAAGCCCAACCAGGTGATACCCAAGGTTCCGTTGTACCCCATTCCTGTCATTGGGCCGCCTTTTAGTAAGATAGTTGTGGACATGGTTGGCCCTCTACCACCTACTAGTGCTGGGAATAAATTCTTATTGACTATAATGGATGTTGCTACGAGATACCCGGATGCATACCCCATGCGTAATGGCTCAGCTAAGACTGTGGTCAAGAACTTGCTGCTTCACTGTTCAAGATACGGGTACCCGCGAGAAGTGCAGTCAGACCAGGGGTCAAATTTCACTTCGAACCTATTCCAACAAACTCTACAGCAGCATGGCATATGCTCTGTCGTTTCATCTGCCTATCACCCCGAGAGTCAGGAGGCACTTGAGAGGTGGCACTCGACCCTCAAGAGTATGCTTAAATGTTACTGCTTGGAGAATGGCAAGGAGTGGGATCTGGGGCTGCCTTATGTGTTGTTCGCGGCGAGAGAGGTACCTGGTGAGAGTTTTGGTTTCAGCCCCAACCAGCTTGTTTTGGGCCATAATGTCAGGGGTCCACTGTCCATGGTGAAAGAGATATGGGAAGGCCTGCAGAAACCATGCTCAGTGTTGAAGTACGTTCTCGAGAGTCGTGAAAGGATGGTAAATTGTATGGAGTCGGCAGGGAGGAATTTGGTAGACTCTCAGGCGAAAATGAAGGACCGTTACGATGTGAAGACGAAGCTCCGGGAGTTTGGGGTGGGGCAGGAGGTTATGTTGTTGCTGCCTCTGCCAGGTCATCCACTGTCAGCAAAGTATACGGGTCCTTATTTTGTCACTAAGAAGCTGTCGGACCTAGATTATCTTGTTGCAACCCCTGACCGGTAACATCAATTATGCCATGTGAACTTGATGAAGGCGTTTGTGAGGCGCCCCTCAGAGCCTCTCACTGTCCCCGTGTTGGTCTGCAGCGGCCAAGGTGGAGAAGGAGGGGGGGATAGTTATGCTCTGGGGGAAGATAGCTGGGATTGCCATGTTTCGGCGGAACAGTGGGCGGGGAATTGTGTTCAGGTGGCAGAGCAGGCTATTGAGCACCTGCCTGAGCAACAGCGTGCAGCCGTGCGCCACCTGTTCCAGTCACACCCCGCTGTTTTCGCGGAGCACCCAGGCCTCACAACTCAGACGATGCATGATGTTGACGTGGGAGACAAGCCGCCCTTCAAGTCAGTGCCTTATCGTGTGCCTCCTATCAAATTGCCAGCCCTCCGGGAGGAGCTGAGGTATATGATAGAGAGAGGGCTGATTAAGGAAGGGCCGGTGCGTTGGACCTCCTCGGTAACTCTGCAGCCTAAGCCAGATGGGAAGGTGCGTTTCTGTATAGACTTTCGCAGACTTAATGGCTTGACCGCCACCAATCCTTACCCCCTTCCTCGCGTCAATGACAGTGTTGACAAAATCGGGAATGCCACATACCTCACCAAGGTTGACCTGGTGAAGGGTTATTGGCAGGTGCCCCTGTCTGCGCGAGCGAGGGACGTATGCGGCTTTTGTGTGGACGGCAAGACATATATGTGCAATGTCATGCCTTATGGGTTGAAAAACGCACCTGCTACCTTCCAAAGTCTGATGAATGATATTGTTAGTGACATTTCCAATTGTACTGTATATCTCGATGATATCATTGTGTATGATACTGATTTTGGTAGTCACTGCGAGCATCTTAATATCTTGTTTCGGAAGCTGTGTGAAGCTGGGTTGGTCGTGAACCTGGGGAAATGCGACTTTGTGCAGGCAACTGTGCAGTATCTTGGCTTTGTTGTAGGTTTGGGACGGGTGTCCCCCCCCCCCCCCCCAGAGCAAGATACTGGCCATCGATCGGTTTCCCAGGCCAACCACCGAGCGTCAGATCATGCGCCTTCTAGGCATGATAGGCTACTACAGACGCTTTATACAAGGGTATTCGACTGTTCTTGCTCCCCTGACTGACCTTTTGGCAAAGACGGTGAAGTTTCGGTGGTCGCCTGAGTGTGAAAAGGCGTTTGGGTTAGTGAAACACTTACTATGCACCCATCCTATTCTCAGGGCGCCGGACTTTACAAGGAGTTTTCAGCTGGCGACAGACGCCAGTGGTGTTGGGGCCGGTGCAGTCCTCTTGCAAACGGACGACGAGGGTCTGGAGCACCCCGTCAGCTTTTACTCTAAAAAGTTCAACTCCGCTCAGAGGAACTATTCTACCATCGAGAAAGAGTTGTTGGCGATTGTGCTTGCTTTGAAGCACTTTGAGGTGTATGTTCCAGCCTTCGGCCCGGTCGTGGTCATTTAAACAGATCACCACCCTCTAAAGTTCCTCAACCAGTTCCACAACCGGAACATGCGGCTGACACGGTGGTCACTTATGCTCCAAGAATACAATCTTGATATCAGGCATATTGCCGGTTGTGATTACGTTATAGCTGACTGTCTTTCAAGGGTGGAGGACAAGGGGTAGATGGCCACAGGTTGTGTGGGTTGCGTGGAGGAAAATAGGCTACATATATTTAAAGCCGAACAAAAACAACAATAAAATTTAAAATCAACATAAAAACTCTTTCTGTTATAGTAAATTTAAGTATGTTTTGTTACAGCTGAAGCACTAGCTATTAGTGGGTTGAGTTTCGTAGAACTCGCTTTCGGAGCGTAACAATTTTAAGTTTTGCTATTGTGTTGAGAGGGTAAATATGTAAGTTTGTTTCATTTTATAAGTATGTTTTTTTGTGAAACCTATATGCTGTATTATTGTGCTGGGGTGGGGAGGTTAGGTGACGTGTGCCGGCACTCGCCGATTTCAGATATCAGAACCTGCCTAATGTTAAGTGTCTAATATCTTGGAGGGGTGTGACGCACGTCAGCTCCCCAGCGACCACGAGGGGGCAGCAGTTTGCTCCCCATCCTCTTCTCCCCTCTCCCCATGGCAGTGTTATGGGCTGTAGTTTATTGATTAAGTTCTAGTTTCTTCCTAGTGCATCATAGTGTCACAGGTAGTCCAGAAATACTCTTTATTTTCACCTGTGACAATGCATTGTATTTTATTCCAGCTGTCATAGATTTAATGTATTAGATGACTCGTGGAAGTTGGAGAGTGTGAGTGAGTGAGAGAGAGAGAGAGAGAGAAATCAGAGCTGGGTGGTATCGGCGGATTGATATCGTGCAACTTGGTTAGTTACGTCATCTCTCGGGCGCCTGATTCGTTGCTGGGCTCCTCCCTCCTGCTCCGTCACCGCTTTCCCGCAGCGTCGGGAATGGGTGCGCCTACACGCACGCACTCCCTTGTGACTTCCACGGGCAGAGCTCCTCTTAGTACTGTAACGCTAACATCCCTTTGCAATCTATCAGTCCACCTCACCCCCCTATTGCGAACTTTCTCTACCACTGCTTACCTTCTTCTCTCTGTATATCCTACTATTAATTAACTGCCCTTCCCCTTGACGTTGATTTCATATATCCGTCACTGTATTATACAGCGAGCTCTCAGAGATATTATATGTAATTAGTTAGGCATTTTGGATCAGAGGGTTATCCATTTTGGCTTGGGGAGGTTTGACATACTCATCGTGTTGCCCCAACCTTATTTTCTTGGGTGTCTGCCAGGTCAGTCGATGCTAGACTGGGGAGAGGCTATCAGGTTACAGTTTCCTATGAGCATAGACTTCGTTGAGCCTATGCAACTGTACCGGATACCTGCGGAGGCCTAGGTCATTTTCTTGTCTGTGTACCTTAGAGCCTAGCACTGTGTTGGCGTGAGGGCGTTTGCCTAGTCCACCCAGCACTGTGCTAGCTCGTTAGCTTTTGACTTAGGAGGGTCGCCAGGAGAGAACCAGGTACAGGAGACCTGGATCTCTCAAGAGAGCACCCAGTCATTTAATGTAACTAGGCGGACAGACTTGAGAACGACACTAGGCTACCGAGCAGGTGGCTCGGCCCGGGTAGCCTAGCCTACGACTCCCCTGCTAGACTTCGTCCACCTGGCAGACCCCTGATTAGGGTTTATAATCTCATTGTGTATATGTGTGCAGCATTATTGTTCCTTATGTTTGTAGTAAGTCGTGATTGTTGCTGAGAGACCCAGCCAGAGCAGGCTTGTGTCTGGTGGGAGAAAGCACATCTTTTTGTGGTTAGAGTTTAGACTGCCGACTGTTTTATAATTACACCTGTGCCAGATAACACCGTATGTCCCTACACTATATATGTTCCCACAGTAATAATACACAGTTCAGAATCCGAGACGTACTTCTTAGTTGCATCTGACTTTTGCAGAAGATTCCTGCATGATGCTTTAGGACTTTCTTTGTTTCACTTTCTTTCAGACAGGAGTGACAGTTTACTGATTATTTAATGTAACGTTAATTATCCTTCTTCTAGTTTGCTATTAAATCGTTGCTGCGATTTAATTACGCTATCTATCTTTTTCCTTGTATACCTTAATAAAGTAATCGTATGTTGTATGAGTATAGGCTGCTTCAGTGATCATCAGCCTATAGTGTGCACCTTTTACCGAGTCATAGGATACCTCGTTGTCCAGGCACGACTCAGGGCGGTATAGGCGTTTTGTTCTCCAGTGGTTAAGGCAGGGGTTGGAACTAGTGTTACCGTTGTTGCATTTAGCCTTATGTAGTCCAATGATGAAGAGCCCTGTGTCTTGTAGAACCTGGATCATAACAAATGCCTTCTAACAAACCCCGCTGCTGCACCTCAGAGCCTGCTTCCCGTACTGTGTCCTCACTGTACACTGATCCGTCGTCCGACATAGTGTCCACCGAAATTCTCAACGTTTATAAAAAAAAAGGAGTATCTAAACTCTCATGCAGCACTATTCACTCAAAAATGCTTGAAGACTTTTAAGTGTTATACTACTTGCCAAACAAAATCTGTCACAAATGACCACAACACTCCTGCAATATTTCTCTAAGTTCACAAAATCCTAAGCAAGGTCACCATTTGTTACGACCGGGACTCGTATAAAACAAGGGCTCTTAACCCGGGAACGGCGGGAAGACTCTTAAGAGTTCCCCCGGCGGACTGCGGGAAGACTCTTAAGAGTCAGGGAAAAAAAAAATCAATTTAAAACACCATTTTTTTTTTTTTTTTTTTTTTTCCCCCCTGGGCCATGCCAAATATCACTCCTCCACCTACCCTCCTTCCCCAGTTTCCTCCCCTCCTTCAGTTATCACCTATTTTCCCTGTTATTCCCTTTTCCTGTGGTCTATTTTCGTGCTAACATTAGCGAGTTGGTAGCAGGGCGTTGTCATCACTGTTAGCAAGCGAGTGCAAGAGAGAGAGAGAGAGTATCGATCGACAGTCTCTCTCCAGAGGTGGAGGAAAGTGGTGGACTGGGAGGTTGCCTCAGCCATACATTGTGTAACTCCCGGCCTGTATCGCCAATTTTGACCATCCAAACGCTGTTTCCACTTGTTTTATTGTTGTAACAGGTTAATACCTTTATAATCAACCTATAATAGGCACATATGGATAAGTATAAATGCTATTTATGATAAAATAAATATTTTAGTGATGGGAACAGCTCAAATACGTCAGCACAGGAGTGTGGTGTCTCATACCCCCATGTGCACTTCAGAGGTTAATCATTGGACTAGAAAGGCACACAGCCACAACGGTAACACTAGATCCAACCCTCGAACTTATAATGCCGGCGCACAAAAACACCTATACACTCCAGAGTTAAATCTGCGATAGCGGGGTATCCTCTAACTCGGTATAAATGCACTACTACTACAGGCTGATGATCTCTGATACAGCCTGATCACAACAACATACAATTACGTTAATAATGTATACAAGGAAAAAGATAGAGAGCTTAATTAAATCACTGGAATGATTTAATGCAAACAAGAAGAAGGTATAATTAAAGTTACTCTAAACAATAATAAACTGTCACTCCTATATTAAAGAAAGTGAATGAAAGTCCTAAAGCATCGAACAGGAATCTTCTGAAGAAAGTCTGATGCTGCTCAAGATGATTGAATCGGATTTTGAACTGTTATATAAAGCAGGAACAAGATATGACAAGTGTATGGACATACAGTGTTAACTGGCACGGGAATAACGATAAATGCACAATAGTATTATCTCCAACAACAAAAGAAGTACTTCCTCAGGCAACGCAAAAGCCTGCTCGGGTTGTGCAACTCAACAACAACCAAGGCTTACAATCAACGTGAATAAAAATGCTGCATACATAACATAAGAGTTTGTAATCCTAATCGGGTGTCTGCTAGGCGAATAAAGTCTAGCTGGGATGTCGTAGGCTAGGAAACAATGGCTGAGCAACCGGCTCGTAGCCTAACGAGATCCTTAAGACTGTACGGCCAAATTACGTTAAATGACGGTGCTCTCTTGAGAGATCCAGATCGCTAGTATCTGGTTCTCTCCTGGCGACCCTCTACAAGTCAAAACAAAACGAGTTAGCACAGTGTTGGGTGGCAGAGGCAAAAGCCCTCACTCGCAACACAGTGCTAAACTCACAAGGTCAGAAAGACAACCTAGGCTTCCCACGTATCCGTTGCGATTGTACAAGTTCAACAAAACCTGGTACACATCGGAAATCACAATACCAGTAGCCTCACCCCAGTCTAGCATTAAATAGCCCAGCAGACAACCAAGGAATAGGTAGGGAGACACCGCGAGTGTGTCGAACCTCTACAGACAAAATGTTAACCCCTCCAAAATGTCTAACTAAACATGGAATATCTGAGAGCTTCAGCATATAATACGATGGCCGATATATGAAATCGTGCAGAACCAAAGGGGAGTTATGATATTAAATAGATTAGAAGCATAAGAGGTAAGAAGTTGAGAGAGAGGGAAAGTGTTCTATAGATGGAAGTTGGGGACAGGTGGCAAGGGAGGTGTGAAGGGTATGCTGGTCAGGCAAGCTCTGAGCAAGGAAGGCACAAAGGCAACAGGGAGTGTGGGGGGACTACCTCCTGCCGCGGCAGGAGGGCGGCAAGGCGGCCAGCCACTCAGAGGGCCCAGCCGTGGCATGACGTCACCGAGACAACGCGTAACACTACGCGCAACACTACGCGCACACACTCTGCCTCCTGCACGTACTCACTCACACTCTCTAGCTGTATCATTCAGTCTTATACATTAAACTTATAACTGATGATATAAAATACAATGCATTGTCACAGACGAAAATAAAGACCACTTCTATACTGCCTGTGACATGACGATTCACAAGAAAGAAAGTACAACATTGTAGATAGACTGTAGCCAAATTCATTGCCCTGGCGAGTGGCCAAGCGAGCGGCTGAGCCCACGTGGCGTTCTGCTGAGCTGCAGGCGTCACAGTTTATCAAAAATCCGTCAAACAGATGTGTTGCATATTTACTCCTCTTTCCAATTATATCTTACTTATTCGAATTGGACCACAAATACACTTTTTATAGGGAAAAGTGTAACACAAACCATAGTTTTGAGAAAAAGGCGAAAAACTAAAATTTTCCATTACCCAACGATTCCTCTCTCTCAAATGATGATTTATTGCAACTGTTTGCTATTGATTAATTTAATACATGCTCTGGCACTAAAGTACAGTGCAATTTACTAGGTCTAAGTCAATAATATGCCACCTGGACCCCACAAAAGGTATTTTATTCATTTGGCGCCAATGGCGTCATGAACCGTGCACCTCATTTATGCCAAGTTAGGTAACTTTCGATTACTCTAGGTTGTGTTATGGTTGGTTTGGATGGGTTAGATCTGTTTAGTGTTGAATATATAATATGGTTGTGCATGTCTTGGCATCTGGATGATGATGATGGCTTGGATGATGATGATGATGTCTTGGATGATGATGACTTAGATGATAAGGTCTAGTGACTCACCCTCACTCTCCCAGGTTCAGTTTAGGTGCCAGATACCTCTGTTGACTGTAATTTGTCTATATTTGTGCATAATAACGCGATACTACTTATACGTCGTGAGGGCGGGGTGGAGGACCCTGTATTTAGGGTATTATTTATTTTAAAAGTCTAAAACTTTGCCACATTACTCCTACAGTGTTCCCATCACCTCTGCAATAAAAATCTCAATTTCAGATTTTCCAATCCACACCAGTTTGGGCCATGGCGGACGCTCCCCTTAACCCAGGAGCTGCGGGAAGACTCTTAAGAGTTTCCCCGGGCGACTGAGGGAAGACTCTTAAGATCCTGGGCCTAAAAAAATCCATTTAAAACACCCCAAAAAAACTTGAACCCTTTTTTTTTGTTTTTTTTTTTGCCCCTGGGCCATGCCAAATATCACTCCTCCACATCCCCTCCTTCCCCACTTTCCCCCCCCCCCCCCTCCTTCAATTATCACCTGTTTTCCCTGTTATTCCCTTATTCTGTGGTCTATTTTCGTGCTAACATTAGCGAGTTGCTAGCAGGGCGTTGTCATCACTGTTACCAAGCGTGGGAAAGAGCGAGAGAGAGAGTATTGCGCAACAGTGTCTCTCCAGACGAGGGGAGGAAGGCTGGCTCACACTCGATGATTACAACTCCCTGTTGCCGATTTTGACCAGCCAAACGCTGTTTCCACTTGTGTTATTGCTGTAACAGGTTAATAACTTTATAATCAACGTAAAATAGGCGCATATGGATAAGTATTATCGATATTTATGGTAAAATAACGATGTTAGTGATGTGAACAGCTCAAATACGTGCGCACAGGTGTGTGGTGTCTCATACCCCCCATGCGCAGCCGAGAGGTTAAGCTGCCTGCCTACCGTGTGAATCTCTTGAAGGTTCCCCTGATCAAGAAGGAGATTGACTACATACTCGCCCACAAGATGATTGAGCCCTGCCAAAGTGAGTGGAGTTCTCCTGTCACCTTAGTTCCTAAACCAGGTGGATCACAACGGCTCTGTATTGACTATCAATGTGTTAACCAGATTACCAAAACAGACACCTACCCAATACCTCACATGGAAGATTGTTTAGATAGGATTGGAAAGGCACAGTACATCAGTAAGTTTGACTTGTTAAAGGGATATGGGCAAGTACCTATGACTCAGCGTGCTAGGGATATCTCATGTTTTGTAACTCTTGGTAAGACTTTTGCATGTTCTGTGATGCCGTATGGTATGAAAAATGCACCTGCGACATTTCAAAAACTCATGAACATAGTAACCGAGGGTTTGGAAGGATGTGTTGTGTATATTGATGATGTATTGATTTTTAGTGACACCTGGAAAGATCACCTATACCATGTCAGTAATTTTCTTGATCGTTCGATTCAGGCTAATCTTGTTGCAAATTTATCAAAGTGTGAATTTGGTCAAACTAAAGTACAGTATCTTTGTTATGTAATTGGTAATGGACAAGTTGTGCCACCAGGGGCAAAAGTACAGGTGATAAGTGATCTTTCCAGACCTAAGACTAGGAAAGAATTGCAAAGATTTCTTGGGATGGTAGGATACTACCGCCGGTTTGTTCTAAATTTCTCAATCCTTGTGTCACCAATCACAGATCTTCCGAAAAAGGGAGTTAAATTTGATTGGAATGAAGCATGTGAATCCTCTTTCAATAAACTCAAAGCTATCCTGTTGAGTCAGCCAGTGCTTTCCACCCCTAACTTTGCTAAATCCTTTAACATGGCAGTGGATGCTAGTGATACAGGAGCTGGGTCAGTTTTGTTGCAGGAGGATGACCAAGGTATTGAGCATCCTGTATCTTATTACAGCTAGAAGTTCACTCCACCCCTAATAGTCCAGGAGCCAAGGGGTGTTTGCATGCATGAAAGGGCCAGAAAATCACCTGCTTTATTTAGTTAGAGGGTCCACTGGGACACCTTTTTAGCGAGGGTAGACATCCCGAAACCCGGCAGTTATCGTGTTATTCGGGATTTTTGCTGAATTTAATGAAATCAAAATAACTCCTTTTTTTACGTGTGACGGTTACATAAATTGCAATAACTCGGCAATGAAATGGTCTACAGAGCTCTTTCACCACTCAAAATAAAGCTTAAAGAATTATCTATTCAATGGATACAAACACAATAAGATTGGTCAATACCCAAGGTCACAAGAGGTCAAAGTATGACCTTTTCTGATGAGGAACTAAAATTTATGACTTTTCAAATTTAAATATTTGTGAAAAATAGGTAAATGGATTGAACGTTTAATGCTTTTATATTCTGGTTAGGTACACCATAGGCAAGTTTTTGAAATTAGTTGGAAAAGTTGATTACGTATTTTAACCCCTTGGCGTCCAGTACAATAATATGAAGTTTGCGAATGATATACCAATAATAGCTATGTATTGGTTATAATTATAATTATGGTACTACTGAGTCAGCTAAAGTTCTATCAAAACACTCTGTATCACAGTATCACACATTGCATATATATCTTCAAAGCAGATTTCAATTATTTTTTGTCACATTAATGAATGACCTACTTTTGGGGAGAGGGGTGAGCCGGGGATACAGTTGGAAATGTATTCTGTGATGTGTTACATTAATGGCCTAGGTTTTGACATCCTTTCACCTGACATTTGCAGTAAGGGCAGCATTTTATATCTGGTTGTCTGCTGACACAGCGTTTAGTAGAGCAGGAGGTACATTTACAGGGCATTGCAAAGTCATCCGGTAGCAAGACTTGAAGATGGTCCGGTTGAAGAATGCCATCTTCTTCAATGAAACCAAAGTCTCTGGGATCCAGTTGAGGATTGCATAGGCAGTGTAGCTGTAGATATGTCCCAAAGAATGCCCTGAGGACATGACCTTTGACTGATCGGCTGGTGAGAGGCAGTTCCAAAATGGTCTTTTTGCTGTGGTGGTAGAGGTAGTACCGTAATTCATCCATTGTTCTGCATGAGGTTCCTGATTTGTACACATTCACAAGGAACTCTTCCACCAAGATGAAGTTAATACAGTTCAATTCCTTTCCAAAATCAATCAGCTAATGCACCGGATCTGTCTTCAGTGCAGCAGCCTTTGTACCAAATTTACTTGTGGAATCACAACCAGTGAGATGGTGCAGGGCAACTAAGATTTTGCAAGTATCTGATCCCAACTTATCGCCTAGAACATGAAGGGGTATGTATCTTGTGGTATTACCAACACCAGCACGAATCCACATATCTCGTAGGCCATGTGCCTTCAGAAGCGACCAGTAGTGTAGGGCCAAGATTACTACATCAGTATCATTTGATATAATCACCACTCTCTTAGTCCCATTCTCATATGCATGACGAGCATGTGGGATAATTCTGACGTCGGCCTCTTCAATCGTTGTGTCTAGATCAGGTAATGGTGTCTCTTTTCCATTCAAAATAGCCAGGCACGGTTCAATTTCAGGTGGAAGTCCAATCGAGCTAACAACTGTATCTGTCATCGGTTTTGGCTTGGTTAAGATGCGTTGTCGAATGAGTTTCTGTATCTTGGATTTGTTTGCAGATGAGGCCCAGAATGCATCCATTGTGACTGGCAATTGCGTTCCTGTACCTATCCCATATAAATCAATTGGGCTGCAACCACACCTTCTAGTTCTTTCGCTGTCCTTCACTGAACCCTCAATGTATGTGTCAAAGACGAAGTCGACACGTTTAGAGTTGCTGCCAAGTCCATATGACACCTCCAAGAACTTATCGCAGAGTTCACCAAAGGTGTTCACCTGGGATACCCGCATACGACGAAGGCCTGCCATTACATCAATGATAGTCACTGTATTTTCTGGCTTCCATCTAGATGGTGGTATATAATCTGCTTTTTCAAGGTGTTTTTCTAACTCAGTGCACAGTTCACTTTTGTTTGGTTTGGTCATTAGTCCATTCTTGTCAAAGAGGTAACTGCTGTCAATCAGGTCAAACCCCAGCAAATGTTTCATGTCACATCCTCCGACACGAGCAATGTCATAGATTTTCTGGGTTTCTGCCATTTGCTTCTTGGTCTCTTTGCTTGTAGACTTATATGTACAGTCGACGCTCGATTTAACGGACCCCGATACAACGGATTTCGGATTTAACGGACTCTGTTCTGGGACAATGGACCCAGCAACGGACAAAGTCCGATGCTCGAAAAAAAGTTGGAGGAAAGTCTGTTGCTCTATCTATTTATCTCTCTAATGCACCTACCTAAATCCCTTATACATTAACATAACTATGTCTTATTTGGACTTTTTGTAATCTTTGAATCATTTCTAATGTGATGGAATTGAAAAATATAATATCCTTCCAGCACATAGATAAATAATAAATAAGATAGTCAACAAAATATTTCAACTCTCCCCTCCGTGCGAGCAGAGACGGAAGATTTACGTTTGATAGATTTTTTGTTTTGTTTTTTTCCCTCGATATACACTCTCTTTCTATCTATCTATCTCTCTAATTCATCTACCTAAATCCCTTATACATTAACATAACTATGTCTTATTTGGACTTTTTGTAATCTTTGAATAATTTCTAATGGGATGGAATTGAAAAATATAATATCCTTCCAGCATATAGATAAACAATAAATAAGAAAGTAAAAAAATAGTTCAACCCTCCCCTCCGTCTAGGCGCCGAGCTTCCGAGACGGGAGATTTACGTTTGATAGATTTTTTTTTTTTTTTTGTTCCCACGGTATACACAAAATGATGGGGAAATATTATAACATGTTTTTAATTGACATTTGTGTCGTTTTTGCTGATTATGAGTTGGTGGAAAAAAAATGTCTTTAGTTCTATCATATCGGAAATGATTCACAGATTATATAGAGACCAAATAACATACACTTTTAAGTGTGTTCAATAGTTTTGCATTATCAATAGGGTGTAGCACAAGGCTTATCAACATATCACAGTAACGGGGTCGGGGTTGAGGCCGGGACGGGGAGGAGAGGGTGTAGGCCTACAGTGGATATACAGGGGATATCCTTCCTTTTTTTTTTTTTTTTTTCCCCATGTGAAATTTATATCAATGACAAATACGACCTTTATTATGTTTTCAGGGACAGTACAGCACAACGTGTCCCTCAATCACAAAAAAAAAAAAAAAAAAAAAAAAAATACGAAGGCAATTTTCCAGCTACGGACTTTTTCCAGCAACGGACTCGGTCTCCCCCCTATTAGTCCGTTGAATCGAGCGTCGACTGTACTTTGGTCTCCCTTCATGGATTTGAATGTCTTAAGGTTTGTCCTGTGAATGGTATCAAAGATGGATCTGTTTTATTACGATTCTTTCATTTCGGAATGTTTCATA
Source organism: Paralithodes platypus (assembly GCA_032716605.1). NCBI lineage: Eukaryota > Metazoa > Arthropoda > Malacostraca > Decapoda > Lithodidae > Paralithodes > Paralithodes platypus. The sequence goes on from CM064582.1 coordinate 33,521,671, forward strand.
CTTCTTCCTAGATCTTTCATCAAATTCGAGCAGATTGTCACGGATTTCCTTTGTCATGATTTCCTGTGTGAGGATGTTGTGAAGCTTGTCTTTGTCTCCTTCACACGGTAACGTCATGGGGTTGTCATGTTCTTTTACATACTCAATCATATCCTGAATCAATGTCTCAGACGACCTTGTTGCTGATAAGTTGAACTCGTGGTTTACTAAAAGTTCTGTGCTAGGTGTGACGACTCCACTGACCTGACGTTGAAAATTGACAACAGCTAACATTTCATGGTAAATGATCTCCCACCGAGCAACGAATTGCTTCTTTTTGGTGCTACCGATGATACCCCCAGCACTCTTCTGGGATCGATTTATCGTCTGCTCGAGACACATGTCTGCCCCTACAGCACTGAATGGTCCATCTGTCCGCTTCACCACGAACTTGCCTGCCAGGAAACTCTTGTACACATCTTCTGGTAGCTTTCTCATATCTTCTAGGTATAATGAAGCCCATCTAAAATAGTTGACCCTATCACATCCAGCAAATAGCGGCAGCACAGATTGAACACTTTGGAGATGGAGTTTCCAGTCTCCCTCACGGTCTGCCCTAACCAAGTCCTTTAGAACAGCCACCATTCTGACAAAGTGGTCCCAGAATGTAAAAGTCTCTGACGCTGCACTTCTCTGACATCTAAATTTATTGAAGTCTTCAACCATGACTTCTGAGAATGACATAAATGCCTCCAAATGAACCTTGCTTTCCTCCCTCTTCTTTACTGCTACAGAGTTTTTCAACAGTCTCAGATGCTCAAGCTCATCCCTGTACCTCTCAATTCCTTCCACTTTGAAGAACTCCGCCCACTGCAGCCTTTCTATACACTCAGAGAGCATGAACAAACCCTTCAACGACCTCGTATAATGTGATCCATCAAGAACTGATCATACCACATTGCTACACAGGGGTTAAAATACGTAATCAACTTTTCCAACTAATTTCAAAAACTTGCCTATGGTGTACCTAACCAGAATATAAAAGCATTAAACATTCAATCCATTTACCTATTTTTCACAAATATTTAATTTTGAAAAGTCATACATTTTAGTTCCTCATCAGAAAAGGTCATACTTTGACCTCTTGTGACCTTGGGTATTGACCAATCTTACTGTGTTTGTATCCATTGAATAGATAATTCTTTAAGCTTTATTTTGAGTGGTGAAAGAGCTTTCTAGACCATTTCATTGCCGAGTTATTGCAATTTATGTAACCATCACACGTAAAAAAAGGAGTTATTTTGATTTCATTAAATTCAGCGAAAACCCCGAATAACACGATAGCTGCAGGGTTTCGGGATGTCTACCCTCGCTAAAAAGGTGTCCCAGTGGACCCTCTAACTAAATCAAGCGGGTGATTTTCTGGCCCATTCATGCATGCAAACACCCCTTGGCTCCTGGACTAAAAGGAATTATTCAACTATTGAATAGGAACTGTTGGCTCTGATTTTGGGATTGCAACATTTTCCTTTATATTTGTGTTCAGGCCCAGATCCTATTGTTATTTATACTGATCACAACCCACTGAAGTTTCTTAGTAAATTTAAAGATAAAAATCAGAGATTGACCAGGTTGAGTCTGCTTCTTCAAGAATATCCTTTAGATATAAGGCATATTAAAGGGAAAGAAAATGTGATTGCAGATTGCTTGTCTAGATTGCAGCCTAGTTGTTTTAAAGTAATAGAAATTTCACCTGTAAATTTCTTTCTTTAGGGGGGAGGTGTTATGTAATGTGAACTGAGATAATATATATAATTAATAAGTACAATAAGCCAGTGATATAGTTAATGTGCGCATTTTGGAGGGTGTTATTTGATACGTAGTGTGATTAGAGATTGCGTCATACATTCCACGTGATCATATCTCGGGCGGGCGCTGGGTTGTGTGTCTCGGTGCCTCGCGAGACTTACCGAAGTTTCTAGTTTACTGCGAGGCCTATATACTGTATAGCGCGCCGCTTCATGACTCTGGGAACCAGATCGACTTGACTCATCACGCCTGTTCTCTCTCTGTACAAAGTGACCATTATAATTAGTGAAGTGATATATCTCTCCAGGCTACCTTTAAACGATTTTTAGCAACCTGCAAGCTGATATCTGTGATTGTGGAGTTGAGTATACTGTATAAGTGTGTCCCATATTATAGCCTATTATTGATATTGTATAAGTTTATCTAGTTATCAGTTAATAATTAATTATCATTGAGTTTTCTGTAAAGTCATATTATTTTGTTATTTCTTTTTGATTGCATTTATTGAGTGTAAAGCATTGAATTAATTTGTTTAGTTTCCAAGCTGGAATATTTTCTCAAGTGATAGTTTAATTAGTGCTTATTTCACATTTAAATAATTGTATTAATTACTTGTTTGCATTTATTAATATTGTGTGCATTTCCTTAAGTTATTAAACAGATATTAACCATTTCCTGTGATCTTGAGAAAATATTAATTCTTGTGATATAACTATTTTTACCTTGCATTGCTTCAGTAAAGTTACATAGTTATTTATTGTTTTCACTTGTATATTTTCTGATAATCATACAGCATTATAATTACAGTCTTTGAATTTAAAGTTAGCCTATTGTTTGTGTCATTTCACCTCACCCATAAACATAACAATGTACTTATCTTATATATGTACTGATTACCTATGGTTCATCCTTGCCTAGGTTGAGGACTGGATTTATTCTAATCTTAAGTATCCTTCTTTGTACTTCGGTATTTCTATCTTACAGTTTCTTACAGTAGATCCTCTGGAAAAAGGCAAACTATGCCTGTGTATCCAGCTCAGTACCAGTACTTGCACTGCTGCGGTCATTCACGGTGTTGGCGGCGGCGGTAGCAGACGCAAAATTTTTACTATTCTGTATTTTTGTTTTATAATCAAACTTCAAATCTTGTCTTCCCCATGCTTTATCAAGATTACTTTCAAACTCCCTTATTGATTCGGAATAGACTACATACTGGGGCAGTGCGTTCCACTCATTTACCACTCTATCACAAAATGAGTTCTTTGCCTTCTCAAGCCTATTTCTTTCTTTGTAAATTTTCTTAGAGTGTCCTCTCGTTCTTGTTCCCTCCCGCATCAAGAAGATACCTTCACACACATCCTCATCGTACTTTCCTGACACTATCTTAAAAGTCTCTATCATATCCCCTCTCTTTCTCCTATATGCCAGTGTCGGAAGCCCCAGTGTCCTCAACCTCTGCTCATAGCCCGTGTTCTTCAACGTTGGTACCAGCTTGCTAGCTCTCCTCTGCACTTTCTCCACTGCTTCTATATCCTTTACCATATATGGAGCCCACACCTGGTTCGCATATTCCAGGTGCGGCCTAACCAGCGCTGTATAGAGATTCCTGAAGATTTCTTCGTCAAGTGACACAAATGTCCTCCTTATAAGCCCTACAATTCTATTGGCTTTGTTTATCTTTTCCGCTAAATGTTCTGAGAAATTTAACTTATTGTCTATCACTACTCCTATATCCTTTTCTGCAATCACTTCCTCCATCGCTTCATACATACTGTATCCTACCTTGTCTATCTTGCTGGTCCCAATCCGCATGTACAGTCGGGTCTCACATAAAACGAGTTTATGGTCGATAAACGAGGGCGTTTTATGCGATTTCGTTTTATGTGAACACAGCATATTGGTGGCGCAATATCGTCAATGTTCACTGTAAGCGAAAATTTTCGTACAAAGCGAACGATATTTCGTACGTTTTGTACGATATTTCGGCGCTCTATATGAAAACTCCTCGGATTTGCCCCACTTTGGCGGCGGACTCGTTTTATGTGATCACATTCGTTCTGATCGAAAATTAAATACTGTATTAATATTTTAGGTCGGTCGTTTTAACCGAGACTCGTTTTATGCGAACACGTTTTATGCGGGACCCTACTGTACTTGCATTTTTTTGGATGAAAAGGCATTAACCAATGCTCAGACCATCCCTTCATGCCCTCCACATCTCCTTGAAGCAAACCCATATCTTCCTTACTCCTCACTCTTCTATACAGTTTAGTGTCATCCGCATACAGGTATACCTCACTTCCATTAGTTATAACTTCAGGCAAGTCGTTGATAAATATAACGAACAGCAGTGGTCCCAAAACAGATCCCTGAGGTACCCCACTTGTAATTTCCCTCCACCCCGAGCCTATTCCATTCACCAGTACCCTCTGTCTCCGATCTTTCAGGAAGGCTTCTATCCATTTCACACATTTCTCCCCTATATTATAGCTTCTAACTTTCTCTATTAACCTTTTATGTGGGACCTTATCGAAGGCCTTCATAAAATTGCAATATACCACGTCTATTACATCACCATCTTCTAGAATTTGCATCCAATCATCTACCACCTTAATTAGCTGTAGTACCGTCGACCTCCCCGGCAAGAATCCGAACTGTCTCCCACTGAAAAGTTGGTTTAACTTCATATGATCCATTATTCCTTCTCTAATTACCGTTTCCATTAGTTTACACACAACACTTGTCAAACTGACTGGTCTATAATTCCCTGGGTCATTTCTCTTTCCCTTCTTAAATATAGCTGTTATGTTCGCCTCTCTCCAGTCCATCGGGATTTGTCCTGTATTAAACGATACCTCAAATAACATTTTCAATGGCTCTACTAACATCTCCCCTCCTTCCTTTATGATTCTTGGGTGTAGCCCATCCGGTCCCGGTGACTTACTTCTGTTCATTTTTTCTATAGCCCTTCTTATTCTAGCATGGGAAAACTCTATTAGTTCTAGTGCCGGTGCCTGTTTGATGGGAATAGTAGGCACTGCATCCTCCGACTCCACTGTTAGTACCCTCCCAAAGTATTTCCCCAGCACCTCTGCTTTCTCCTTATCAGTCTCCGCTCTACTCCCATCATTCAACCCCCCCACCAGCTCTGGGATCCCTACTCTTCTTGTTAACTTTTCCTGAATGTACTTCCAGAATATTTTTGGATTATCCTTCACATTTCTAGCTATCTCTCTCTCCCTCTCCTTCACCCCCCTCCTTGTTTCCCACCTTATTTTATTGTTTATTTGTCTGCGTTCCAGATCCACTTCCTTAGCCTCTATACTAGACCCCCTGTTCTTTTTTAACAATTTTAATCTTTCCCACAATCGTTTCTTTCTTCTAATCAATATCCAAAGCTTTCTTTTCATTGGCAATTCTGGGTTAGTTCTTTTCCTCAATTTTGTTTTATCCTTATATTCCCTTACTGGTACACTTTTGGATACAGCATTCTCCAGTTTGACTCTAATTTTCCTCCACATTCCTTCAGCGTCTTCACCGTTCAAGTATTCCCCCCAGTCAATTTCCAAACACCGTCTCAGCAGCTCATAATCTGCTCTATCATACATGTATATTTTTCTATTGCTTCTATTATCCCTCTCTGATTTAATGTTACAACTAAAGCTTATACAGGCATGGTCACTACAACCTATAGGGCTATCCACATTAACATGTTCCACTATATCCTCTTCATTGCTAAAAATCAAATCAAGTACACTCCCCTGCGTCCCATCTCTATATCTTGTCATCTCTACAATATGTTGCGTTAAAAAACAATCTCTCACTATGCCTCATACCAATTTCTTTTGGGAAATAATTACGTGCTGGTCGCTTATATTATGTATCACACGCTTCGTACTGTACTTTATTTTACTGTATGTGTATATCTTCACTCTTTCCAGTATTGGGTGTTCATACTGTCTTCCACAAGGGGGAACGGGGTGGGGGGGGGGGGGGGCATCCTGTTGTTCATAATCATCTTTATAACATACATAATTCTTTGTAGGCTAAGATCTCCATTGAACTAGACATGCCTGTACTTGACTTTCTTAATATGCACCTGTCAGTACACGCTTTTAAATAAACTCTTGTTTATGTCTGTCTTTTCTTGGTCTTGATTTTTTACTAATGGCTAAAGTTTTGGTTTACAGCTTGGATATCCACCTCCAATTTGGTACTCTAGCTCTACATTGGAGACGTAAAGGCTACTACTAAATTGGGAGGTTTGACGCCTCCCAAATACCAAATAAAGAAAACCTTCTATTTGGTAGTAGCCTCGCAGTATCCAACGTAATAGTATCCCTCCCTCACGCTGTACCCCTGCCCATCCAATCTTGTCTATTTAACTTGATACCTGGATAATCCTATAAACCCAGTCTGGTTATACAGGAGGCACACGAGGACGTCGTGCCTAGATGGTGGATGGGCAAAATTCTTCAACTTTCTCTTCTCTTCTCACCCATATTTTCGTTTTTTCTGTAACTAGTGGCCTCAAAGTGTGTACAACGTCCCTAGTAGAGAAAGTAGGTGCTACTCTAGATGTTATCGTTTAATCGCGCTAAGTGGTTACGATAATACCCGCTCCCAGAGCGGAGCGGAATTATACAATAGTATATAGCTCTACGTTGGATACTGCGAGGCTACTACCAAATAGAAGGTTTTCCTTATTTGGTATTTGGGAGGCGTCAAACCTCCCATTATGGGAAAAGAAATGCTTAAGAAATTTGGAAACAAGAATAGTTTAAAAAACTTTAGAGATACAAGAGATGAGAGCAATTGGACGATAGTTGGAGGGTTGAGAGCGGTCACCCTTCTTTGGGACAGGTTGAATGAGAGCAAACTTTCAGCTAGAAGGGAAGATATTAGAGGAGAGACAGACACGAAAGAGTTTGCCTAAGCAGGGAGTCAGCACGGAAGCACAGTTTTTTAGTAAAACAGGAGGAACACCGTCCGGACTGCACGCCTTCTCAGTATTAAGCCCGGAGAGGGTAGAAAATACAACTTTAGAAGATATTAGAATATTAGGCATAAGTAGGAGAGAGGGGGGGTGGAGAGGGAGGAATAGAAACGGAATCATCCAAGGTGGAGTTTCTAGCAAAAGTTTGAGCGAAGAGTTCAGCTTTGTCCGAGGAAGAAATGATGGTTGTGACATCAGAGTGGAAAAGGGAAGGGAAAGACGAGGAAGAAAAATTGTTGGAGTGGTTTTTGGCTAGATGCCAGAAAGCTTGGGAAGAGCTAGATTTGGATAGTTCAGTGCATTTATTATTGATGAAAGATGTTTGGAAATTTGAAGAACAGATTTGGCATGATTCCGGGCAGAAGCATAGGAAGAATGAGATTCTTGAGTTTTAAGGCGTCGGTACTGTTTGAATGCTTCCTCCTTGTTGCGGACAGCAGTAGAACAAGCGTGAGTAAACCAAGATATTTTTGCATTAGACTGAGAGAAAATGGATGTATGCTTCCATGCCCGAGAGGATTACCTCGGTAATGCATTCAGCACTCTTCAAGGGTCCCGGGCCACGGAAGCAAAAGTCATTACATGGGAAATCAAAGAAGTACATGTACTGCCGAAGAGCCTCCCAGTCAGCAACGCCAAAGTGCCACAAGCACCGCCAGTTGGGCAGATCGGGTGGCCATACCAGAGAGATAGGACAGGTGACAGATATTAGTTTATGGTCGGAGGAGCCCAAAGGAGAGAAAAGCTTTACAGTATAAGCAGATGTATTACAGTATAAGCAGTATACAGTAAGCAGATGTATTACAGTATAAGCAGATGTATTACAGTATAAGCAGTATATTATTTATTATGACAAATGAGTAGCCTACAATATAAATTTATACCCCATCTTCTTTGAAGGCTGAACGAAGGTGTGGACAACTCATCGTTTCAGAAAATTAAGTCGGTGTTATATATTTTCGCACACATATCGATCGCATGGACCTAACGACCTTTCTCTCTATCTGTCTATTTATCTCTTGTATCTAATTATCTCCCTTATTAACCCTTCCTGCCCGGGCGTCCTTTTAAAAGGACGTACCTTGCGAAGGCCCGGAGCCCTGGCGTCCTTATAAAATCCTATGCTTGAAAGCGTCCTTAACCCTTCCCCCCCGGGCTGGCCTTCTAAATGACAGCACTAGGATCCGGGTGATCTGGCCAAAAAACGTCGTAATAGGCCTAGGTCTAGCTTTGTTATTTTAACTTTTAGAAAATTCACACACATCTCAAAATGTAGCCCTGTTTTGTATTTGTAGAGTAGAGCTCTCTAGGGCAACTGATTCAGTTGTGATGACGATTTCCGTAGAGAGTTTTGATGCGATGTTAGCAATATCGGACAATAACAAACACTAATTTTCGTTCTACAAAACAATAACAATAAAAGTCCAACTTCTTTTTGTTTTTGAAGGTGCGCGTCGCTCCGACCGGCTTTGTTTACATACGGTTCGACGCACGGCTTTCAAACCAAGCTTAATAGGCTTTCAAGCTTACGGATTTTAAAATAACACTCGGGCTCCTGCCCATCTGCCGCGGTGTCATTTTAAAATGACAACCGGGCAGGAAGGGTTAAGCGTGCTTTGAAAGCCGCGCGGCGAAACGTTTGTAAACAAAGCCGATCGGAGCACTGCCAAGCCTCAACAACAACTAGAAGAATTCCGACCTTGTCCGCCATTACCAGTTAGAGCGAAAATTAGTGTTCCAAAGTGTCCGATATCGCTAAATCAGCTGGATAACTCTCTCCATGGGAATCGTCATCACACCTGAACCAGTTGACCTAGAGAGCTCTACTTAATGCCAGTCTACAGTTACAAGTAAGGGCTACATTTTGAGATTTGTGTGAATTCTCTAGCAGTTAAAATAACATAAATAGGCCTATGTTTACATACAGTGGAGCCCCCATTCTAGCTGCTAATCGGTTCCGCAGAAATAGAGCTAGGATTGAAACAGCCAAGACCGGGGCACTGTTCTTATGAGGAAAATTCAATCGGTTCCGTGCTCATGCCAAAATTTGCGTCTTTTTCTATTTTTTGCCTATGAAAACATGTTTTATTGTACACAAATTAAATTTTATGCATTATACTGTATCATATAATACACCATAGGCCTAGAATAAGTTTTTAATAACTAGAAAAAAAAGGCCCAATATCTAAACAATTACTGCAGTGTTAGGCTATGAAAACATGTTTTTTGTCTAAGCTACATCAAGTAGCCTAGGCCTAAATCTTATGCATTGTAAATAATAATGTAGACATGGCTAAATGACAGTCCTAACCATAAATACTGTAGATTGGGGCATTGTTTCTATCATTCTATCATGCAAAAAAATTTCGGCCTAGCCTAGGCCTAGGTTCTAAATTCGTCCAGCCACCCCTCAAGTACCCATTTCGCCCCAAATACATCCAATAAATATCAGTGTACCGGTACCTACCGAAACACGCGTGTGTTATTGTTATGTCGGATTGTGTGTGTGTGTTCTTTTCATGTGTGGCTATGTCGGCCGTATCAGTAGGGAGTCTAAAAACCCCGAGTTATTTATGTAGGCAACAAAGTGTTATTATAATTAGGCCTATACTCTATGGAATTTAATTGAATTTTACCAAATAAAATTTAGTGTTTTCAACACTAAATTTGTTTTAGCAGACAACACAATAACAAAGTTTAATGGATTTTTCTTTGGCTTTCAGCCTACTAATATAAATATTATTTGGTAAAATTAAATTAAATTCCATATATAATAACATTTTGTTGCCTACATAAATAACTTGGATTTTTAGACTCCCTACTGATACGGCCAACATAGCCACACAAGAAAATAACACACACACACACACACACACAAACCGACATAACAATAACACACGCGTGTTTCGGTAGGTACCGGTACACTGATTTTTCATTTGAACTTACAACTCGTTTTATATAAGTTTATTATGAAATATTATAAAGAATTAAGGTAAGTATATAAGAGATATATAGTACTTATGGTTACATTATCGTATTTCCACGATTTCGGCGGGAAATTGCCTGCCCGTGTCACCATATTGCTAACATTGCCTCGAAACTCTCCACGGAAATCGTCATCACAACTGAACCAGTTGACTTAGAGAGCTCTACTCAACGCCAGTCTACAGATTGGAAACAGCAGTACGTTTAGAGATGTGTGGGAATTTTCTAGCTGTTAAAATAACAAAAATAAGGGTAGCCTATTAAATACGTTTTTCGGCCATATCGCCCAGATCTCAACAACGTCCTTAGGATGGGTTAGGGTTAGAAAATATCGTATAGCCTAGGCCTATATACTCTATTTCCCATGTACGGACTTTTTCATTGTGCGGACATGGGTCCGCACATTCGAAGGTTGACTGTATGTCTTATTTTTGTTTTTTTATCTATGAATCATTTCTAATACGATGGAATTTAAACAAATATTATCAATCCAATACACAAATAATAAAATGGAAAAGAGTCAATACAAATGTCTCCTTTGTCTTTTCAGAAACTTAAGTCTGTCTCATAATGTTCGTATTTTATCGATCGCTTGGACCTAGCAACTCTATCTATCTATTTGATGTATCTATCTATCTCCCTTATATATTAACATAACTACTGTGTGTCTTATTTGGACTTTTTGTAATCTATTTCTAATGTGATGGAATTGAAAATATAATATCCTTCCAGTGCATCGATAAACAAGAAATAAGAAACCGTCAACAAAAGATATTACCACATCTTCTCCAGATACACTGAGCTAATTGGTGTGACTGACCGACCGTCGGATTTGCCTTTTATATATTTTTAATTTTATTTTGTCATATGTTTTTGCCTTGAAAGTGTAAATAATTCCCCATAATTTGTCTAAACAAAATTATGGGGAATTATTTTAAACTGGTTTTTATTGACATTTGTATAAATTTTGCTGATTATGAGTTGGTGGAACAATGTTTTCTTCAAATCCATCATATCGGAAATGATTCACAGATTATATACAGACCAAATTACATACACATTTAAGTTTGTTTAACCCCTCCAATCCCAACGACGACTATAGTCGTCAGTAGATAAGTAACTCCCCAGTCCCAGCGACGGATATAGTCGTCAGTAATGTACTTTCCTTGTAACTGCCTGTATAAGGCTGTACCAGTTACCACGACCGTGTGAGCACTGCTCACGTTATGGCAACACTTCTCAGCTTATATGAGACCCACTGAAGGGTGGGAGGGCCAGCGTTGCCTCATCTCTGTAGGTGGAAAGGTGGTCTCTCCTGCCATTTTAGCCACATTGCTTGGGACTGCTGGGGACTTTTATTACTGTATCCTACGGTACAGTACGGGTTAATAGTTAATAGTTAATAGTCAATAAGGGTCATAACTTCTTCTCTACTTTCTGGTCTATTGAACAATAATAAAGGGAGGGGGAGAGGGAAGGGAGCGCGCCCGACAGTGACAACCAGTCTGATGATGATAATGATATGATGGACAATATTTCTGTGTTCTCTGGTTTCGATGAGGACGATGAACATGCTGGGGGACCTGAAGGGGCTGATGTGCGAGCTGTAGCACAAGGCCCATCAACTTCATCACAGTGACGGCGTCGGGATTGTGGCCGGGATGGGGAGGGGATGGTAGTGCAGCGGCGTGGATATCTTCCGAACGTCAACACATCGATCCACACAAAAAAGTCAGTAACAGGTCCAAAACAGTTCGTAGTGATGCTTAATGTATTCTATGTTATGTCATATATATGATGTTGGTGGTATAATCTAATATAAGTCGGCTGCAGGTAGGCAAAAGGGTCAAAAGGGGGACTTTGGGAAAGTAGCTGGAACGAATTAATTAATTCCCATAAGGCCTGTTATTTCTAAAACACGGTTTTGATGTACAAGGTACGAATTAACCGTGTATATCGAGACCTGACTGTACAATAATATATATTATCACAAAAGAGTAGGCCTACAGTACAATATATTTTTAGGGTTACCGTGTCCAAACGAATCCATGTAGGCCTACAGTGGAGACCCCATCTTAGCTCCTAATCGGTTCCGCAGAAATAGAGCTAAGATTGAAACAGCCAAAATCGTGGCACTGCTCTTATGGGGAAAATTCTAATCGGTTCCGTGCTCATTCTAAAAGTTGCACTTTTCATAAATGTTTAGTAGAAGGCCTTTTTTTTCTAGTTATTAAAAACGTATTCTATGGTGTATTGTATGATATATAGAAGCAATAGAACTGTTAAAATTACCAAAATCCATTTTCTTTAGGATTCTCTCCCCCTCCACCCTCCCACTTTTATTAGTTTTGTATTTGGCTTAATATACACTTCCCGGGTCATTTTAACAGTTCTATTGCTTCTATATATCATATAATACACCATAGAATAAGTTTTTAATAACTAGAAAAAAGGTCCAAATCTAAACAATTACCGCACTTTTTCCCAGTGTTAGGCTATGAAGAAAAAAAAATCTAGGCTACATAGTGTACCCTAGGCCTAAATCTTATGCATTGTAAATAATAATGTAGACATGGCTAAATGACAGTCCTAACCATAAAACTTAGGTGCATTATAAATACTGTAGATTGGGGCATTGTTTCTATCATGGGAACATTTTTAGGCCTATGCTAGGCCTAGGTTTTAAATTCGTCCAGTCACCCCTCAAGTACCCATTTCGCCCCAAATACATCCAATAAATACATATTATGAGGAAAATATGTATAAATACATATTATGAGAAGATTACTTACCACACAGACTTTATTATAAATCATTGTCATATTTAGCCTAGCCTAGGCTAACATCGTCTAGGCATTTCAACTGCTTTCGTCCGACAAGCTCTGTTTTGAGCATGAAATTCCTTCATTGCTACCATCAGGCCAACCATCACTATCACCAGATGTACTAGAGGTTATAATAAATGCGAGAGATAAGGGATTCAGGCACAAAAAACTTGCAAACGGTTGTTTTGTCAACACAGATACTAGGGCACTGCAAGCATCTGCTTAGTAATGACGTCATACAAAGATGGCGGCATCTTGCGCATTTGACGATCGGATCTCGGATTCACTCGGATTTCGTCTCTAAACGGCAAGCACCTGGCAGATTCTTTTTGTTATGTTCATTTTTGGGGTTTTTTTTCTAGTTTTATGTAGAGTTTTTCATTATTTTTGCTCTTTTTGGGGGTTTAGGCTGGGATTTTAATGCGAAAATTTAAGCTTTTTGCGCGAAAATGGAAATTGGGAATATTTGGTGTGTGCCGCGAAATTTGAATCAGCGAAGACTGATGTGGCGAAAATGGGGGCTCCACTGTATTTACCTAATTGTATTTACCTAAGGTAAGGTAAGGAGAGGTAGACCGAATATGAGGTGGAAGGATGGAGTGAGGAACTACATGAACGAAGGCGGTGCTGGTTGGGGGGAGGGGCGTCGACTGACTAGGGACAGAGGTGCATGGGGGCGGTTCGTTCGTGGCCACCCCTTCGGGGATCACGGCGTCAGGCAATAGATAGATAGATAGATAGATTTACCTAATTGTAGTCTACAGGAGTTGAGCTAAGCTCGTGTTGTCCCGTCTCTCAGTCTACTTTCATCCAATTTCTTCTTCAAAATATGGATGTTCCTTGCCCCTGCCACCTCCTCCTCCAGCCTATTCCAAATGTCAATACATCTATAGGGGAAGCTAAACTTCCTGATATCGTTCTTGCAGGTAGGTCTTTTTACTTTGTAGCTGTGGCCTCTAGTTATTCCTGTATCCATAATTATTATATCCTCCCTATCCAGCCTCTCCAGCCCTCGGGTGCATTTGTACATCATTATCATGGCTCCCCTCTCTCTCCTCTCTTTTAGACTCGGTAGATTTAATTTGTCTAGCCTCCCTTCATATGGCAGTTCTCTGAGACTTGGAACCAATCTAGTAACTGCTCTCTGGATTCTTTCTAACTTGTGAATATGCTTCTTAAGATGCGGGAACCACACCACTGCTGCATACTCCAATCTTGGGCTAATCATACTTTTTATAATCTTCGCTAACATGTTCTCATCCAAGTAGTTCAGAGTAACTTTCATATTCCCGGCCATTGCATACATTTCGCTAAAGAGCTTGTTAATATGTTTCTCTGGCGACAAGTTATCTTGTATAATCAACCCTAAATCCTTTTCTTTTTTGGCCTTGCTAATTATATTATCTCCCATCCTGTACTCCCAAGTTGGTCTATTCACACTTCTTCCCATATTTAACACATGGCATTTACTTATATTAAATTTCATTTTCCACTTGGTGCTCCATTCGTATATTTTATCTAAATTCCCTTGCAGCTCCTCACAACTACTTTTATTTGTTATTTGTCTCATAATTTTTACGTCATCTGCAAACATTGACATGTAGGAGTTTATGCCTATCGGCAGGTCATTCACGTACATAAGGAACATGAGAGGTGCCAACACAGATCCCTACGGCACACCACTCTCAACTTTCCGCCACGATGAGTAAGTTCCTCTAATGTTGGTCCTCATTTCCCTATCTGTTAAATAGCTCTCCATCCATTTCAGCAAACTCCCCCTGACACATCCTATAGTCTCAAGCTTAGATAACAATCTCTTATGTGGTACCTTATCGAATGCTTTGGAAAGGTCTAAGTAGACGCAGTCCACCCATCCGCCTCTTTCTTGCAGTACATCTATCGCCCTACGGTAGTAACATAGCAGACTGGTAACACAAGATGTCCCTTCTCTGAATCCAAATTGCTTTGGGGTTATTATCTTCTTTCTCTCCAACATTTTCATCCATCTCTTCCTAATTAGCTTTTCACAAATCTTGCATACAATACTAGTAAGTGAAACTGGTCTATAGTTTAATGGGTCCTCAGGGCTTCCATTCTTGTATATCGGAATGATATTAGCTCTTCTCCATTCAACAGGAACCTGTCCTTTATCTAAGGAAGCTTGAATTATGTCCCGCACTGGCTCCACTAATTGCTCTGCACACTCCTTTAAAACCCAGGCAGACACTTCATCCAGTCCCATAGCTTTCCTTACTTCAAGTCCTCTCATCGCAGATAACAGCTCATCTCTAGTTATCTCAATCTTGCTAAGACCACTCTCCAGTACTCCCGCCTGTGGTTCGTCAAAACTTTCACCTCTACTAAAAAACGACCCCAATTTGTTATTCATTACCTCGCACATGTCCGGTACATTTTCATACGTCCTAGCATCTACTCTTAATTTGGTAATTTGTTTCTTTACCTTCAACTTACTGTTTATATATTTATATAACAATTTAGGGTCACTTCCACATTTATTTACTATGTTCTTCTCATAGTTAATTTTAACTTGCCTAATTATGTTAACATATCTATTCCTCTCCTGTTTATATTTATTCCGATTACTCTCAGTGTTCCTTCTTCTTAACCCTTGTCTAGTGGGGTGTTTTGGGCTCATTTGGGCATATTCAGGCCCTCCTGCATGATCAAGCAAGTATCTGCATGAAAAGAAATTTATTCAGCAAAAAACTAGGCACTAAAAGCTTCAAAATGAGACCAGAACGAGCTACGTAGCACTCGTGGTTCTCTTGCAGTGGTGCCACGAACATGGGAGTTTAGTGTATAGCGGTATATTTTTCCCAGCTATGCTCAATACTGGCTACACTGCCGGCCTCTCGAGAACACAGGGAACATGAGTTAATGGGCAGCGGTAAGCCCTGGGAGTCGGCTGTCTGGCCCGCTGCGCTCCCGGCCATTTGCACTCGATGTTAAAAAGCCTTAAAGTTTTAAAAGCCTTAATAATGCTCCTAACTTGCTGCAAATTGGTGCACGACTTAAGTCGCGCGGTGCCAATAAGGGGTTAATCTAGCCCAAGCTCTTTTGCATTTCAAATTAAACCATTCTTTCTGCTTAGTAAAATTTCCAGTTTTATATCTTGGGACAAACAGATTGGTTCCTTCTCTATAAATTTCGAGGAACCTACTATTTAGTAGTAGCCTCTCCGTCTCCAACGTAGAGCTATATACCTATCGTATAATTCCGTTCCGCTCTGGAGCGGACAATTATCGTAATCACTAGCGCGATTAAATCGATAACATCTATAGTAGCACCTTACTCTCTCTACTAGGTACAGTAGGGTCCCGCATAAAACGTGTTCGCATAAAACGAGTCTCGATTAAAACGACCGACCTAAAATATTAATATTTAATTTTCGATCAGAACGAATGTGATCACATAAAACGAGTCCGCCGCCAAAGTGGGGCAAATCCGAGGAGTTTTCATATAGAGCGCCGAAATATCGTACAAAACGTACAAAATATCGTACGCTTTCATATAGAACGCCGAAATATCGTACAAAACGTACGAAATATCGTACGCTCCAGACGGAAATTTACGCTTCCAGTGAACATTGACGATATTGGGCCACCAAAATGCTGTGTTCACATAAAACGAAATCGCATAAAACGCCCTCGTTTATCGACCATAAACTCGTTTTATGTGAGACCCTACTGTACGTTGTACACACTCTTGAGGCTACTATTTTAAAGGAAATGAAAATATTGATGAGAAAGAAAAGAGAAAATGGCAGAACATTGTTCATCCTATCTGGCTCCTTAACCCTTAAAGAGCGGCGCTCGACTTAAGTCGTGCACCAATTTGCAGCAAGTTAGGAGCATTATTAAGGCTTTTAAAGGGTTAAAATCGAGTGCAAATGGCCGGGAGAGCAGCGGGCCAGACAGCCGACTCCCAGGGCTTACCGCCGCCCATTAACTCATGTTCCCTGTGTTCTCGAGAGGCCGGCAGTGTAGCCAGTAGTGAGCATAGCTGGGAAAAATATACCGATATATGCTAAACTTCCATGTTCGTGGCACCACTGCAAAAGAACCACGAGTGCTACGTAGCTCGTTCTGGTCTCATTTTGAAGCTTTTAGTGCCTAGTTTTTTGCTAAATATTTTTTTTTTTGTCATGCAGATGCTTGATTTATCATGCAGGAGGGCCTGAATATGCCCAAATGAGCCCAAAACACCCCGCTAGACAAGGGTTAAGCCGTTGTCACGGGTCCACCGCACAACCCGACCGGGTTCATTAGACATTCCTTTTCGCGCTACACTCTATGACGCACACACATTTTCTGGTGCTCTGTTTTTGTGCCTACAACTCCTGTCACCTCCCCTTTGGGGGTGTTGTGGGCCTTATTTAAGGTACCTGTGATTCTAGACAGATGATACGTGCTGTAGGCACACTGAAAAATGGGCTCAAATGTGTTTTTCTTGGAGTGTAGCGTCGAAACTGGAGGTTACTTCAATTTTTGCCATCTGCACATGCGTCGCCGGTTGGGCGACCCTCGTTCATTTAGGCTTTGCCTTTTGTATTCATTTCACTTGCGGTGGCTTTAGTTTTGTCTTTACTAAGCTTCTTGTCATTATAGTTTTTTGTCACTGCCTTCATTTTTGCTTTTCTTTTCGTGAACTTAGGCCTAGGCTTACTTGTGCCCTTCTCGTTGGTTGGAAGGGGGGCGCTGACCCTTGTAGGGCTGATCCCTTTTGGTGGTCTTTTTACTTGTTGCTGCCTCTCTTCAAGAGTGCAGGAACTAGTGCGCCAGGTAATTTCATATATTACTGCCTCAAGTACCGAATAGGATAACTGCCGAGTTTTGGCCTAGCCTAGGGGGGGGCGTTTGGATTTCAACACTGTGGCAACCTCACACTGGCATACAATGCTCACTATTTGTTTGACGGACCCAGTGCTCTGTCTCCATGGATACAGTCCCACAAAACCGTGGACGTAACCCGTTCTGATGAGTTTTTGTCTGACAGTTTTTGTTCTGTCTACTGCCCCTCCTACGGTATTGATTATATCCCTCATCAAGGGTACAGTAACTGGTGGCGCCTTATAATTTCATATATTACTGGCTCCAGAACCGATTTGGCTAACTTCCGTTTTTAGCCTAGCCTTGATGGGGGGCGTTTTGGTTTAGACTGCGACTCTGCGGCCTCCTCAATCTGGCATACTCTGCCCCTGTATTGATATTATGGCCCCAGTGCTCCGTCTTCCTGACGCTTTGGTCACTTGTTGCTTACCCTCCTCAAGGGTACAGTACCTGGTGACTCCCTGTAATTTCATATATTGCAGGCTCTGGTACCGAATAGGCTAACTTCCGTTTTTTCGCCTAGCCTATTCCGCTTCATTATTAATCTGACTCTAGTACCGATTAGGCTAACTTTTTTAGCCTCGCCTTGAAGGGGGCCGTTTGGTGTACAACTCTGTGGCCTCCTCAATATGGCATAAATGCCCCTGTATTGATCGGCGGCCCCAGTGCTCTGTCTTCCTGTCGCTACGTTCCCTTGTTGCTTACCCTCATCAAGGGTACGGTACCTAGTGGCTCCCTGTAATTTCATATATTACTGATTCAAGTGCCGAATAGGCTAACTTTTGTTTTTAGCCTAGCCTAGTGGGGGGGGGCGACTTTGTTTCCGTCCCATTTAGTGTCGTCCCCTGTGCTTTGTTACCTGATGCTGGTTGCTTCCCCTCCTCAAGGGGCCGGTAACTCGTGCACCCTGTAATTTCATATATTACTGACACTCGTACAGTTTCGGCTGCTTGCCGTTTTTTGGCCTAGCCTAGGGGGGGGGGGGGGGGCGCGCTTTGGTTTTCAACACTGTGGTAACCTCATTCTGGCATTCGTGCTCGTGTTGTTTGACGGTCCCGGTGCTCTGTCTTCCTGGTTCTCCCCGTACCTGCGGACGTAGCCCGTTCTGATGTGTTTTGCTGACAGTTTTTCTTTTGTCCCTGTCCCCTTCGGTACTGTCTGCTTACCCACTGGCTCTCCCGCACCTGTTGTGTTTTGGTGGGGTTCCCTTTGGACCCCCCCCCCCCTTTTTGTGGAAGGGATGACTTTCACTATCATTTGTGCCACAGGTCTTACTGAGACGTTCTGTTGGGTTACCGCCCTGGGTCGGGTACTTCCCGCTCTAGGTCGGGGCCTTCCTTTACGGTCGGATGGTCGCCTCCTGGCACCTCCACTCTGGAACGGGACTTGCCCATTCTATATCGGAGATTTGTTTTTGTTGCTGCTTGATACCCACAGACTCTCCCGCGTCTGTTGTGACTGGCCTGGTTCCCTTAGGGGTCCTTGGCTTCCGGCGGGGCCTCTCCACTCTAGGACGGGCCTTCTTTTGTGCATTCTTGCCTTCCACCTTCGGTGCTGCTCTCGTCTATTACCGCGTCCCGTTCCTGGGCGGGGGTGTCCGTCTACGGCTCCTCCGCTCTGGTCCGGGAATGTCGCTTCCCTGCCTTCTCATGCCTCTTCCCGCTCCAGGACGGGGGAGTCCGTTTCCGGCTCCTCCGCTCTGGGGCGGGATTGTTGCTCCCGCCTGGGAACGCAGGCGTTCCCGCTCGATGTCGGGGTTTTTCCGCTCTAGATCGGACATCCCCGTTTACAGACACGCTCATCTTGACTCGGTTTAGGCCTAGACTGGTCGTCCTGCACTTCCATTAAGACATATTTTAATGCTCCGTTTTACCAGGCTGTGCTTTCTGACCTACAGGACCTCTTCACTGATACCGGCCTTAACACCTTATTAGCGGGCTAGGCGGTTTATTTATATGTACCGCCCAGCGGGGTGTTTTTAGCCAAAATAGGGCTGTTTACGTGATCATTTTCATGCCTAAATAAGACCCAGAGCGTAAAACAAGTATCTATCCCTGAAAGGGCATAAACAGAGCTTTCCAATGACACCATAACGATCCTTTTATGATGGCTAGTTTTCTTGCAACAACCGCGCAACGCGAGTGCAAAAAGCATGTAATTAGGCACTTTCCCCATACAATTCCGTATATAGCGAGTGAGAGAGGGAGGGAGGAGGTGGGATTCGTGTCAGTAGGTTCGCCGCGGTGGTCTGGAGCAGTCATACGCTCGCTACTCTCCTGCCACCACTTGTCTCTCTCTCTCAGCAACATTACGTGCTGAAATTGCCACACGACCTATGTCGAGCGCCGCCAGATAGTCCAGATTTATTATACTCGACTTATGTTGCGCGCCGACAGTTAAGGGTTAAGGTATCGGTCTCCATTATGTTTTGGGGTGGGGTTTCCTTCAGTTCTTCAGAGGGTTGAGCCTACCCCTTGGTTTTTTCTGACCTGGGGTTTGGGGCTCTTTGGCCTGTTGCTGGTTCCCCTATGGCCTTCCTGTTCCTCCTTTTGGAGGGTTCTCTTCAGCTTTAACTTCCAGGGGGACATGGGGGAGGGCACTCTCCTTCATTGGACGGGACTCCAGTCTTCAGGCCTAGTGAGAGCTTTTAGGCTACTCCCTGACCTGGTGCCTGTAGCCTATTCTGGGATCTCTGATCTTTATTTTGTGCATGACCTCATGCCTGATACTCCTGCCTGGCCTCCCATTTCGGGGGCACTCTTTGGCCTTCTTCTTACGGATTCATCGCCTTTCAGTGGTTTTTTCGTGGTGCTTCCGACCAGGCTTTCGTCTTGTCTCTGCCACTGACATACATGCATGCATTGCCATTGCCTTTATTTTCATGGTGCTTACAACCAGGCTTTCTTCTTGTTACTGTCGCTAACATACATGCATACCTTCCCATGGCCTATGCGGGGTCTTCACAGGTTTTTTTTCTTCTGGTTCCAGTGTAGTATGTCTACTTCGCTCTGCTCTCGCCACGGGTTCCTCCCCGGGTGGTGCGTTCCACCCGTCCTACATTCGTCCTACGTCCTCCATTCCGCTCCAGAGCGGATTTCTGCCCCCGAGCGGAGCGGCCCGTTCTGGTCCGCTCTTCTCTGGGTCGGTGCTAGGGTGCTTTGCTTTGCCTCTGTATAGGGACTCGGTTGCAGTAGTTCCCGGACTTCTCCTTTTCATCAGATTGTGCTCCCACTCTACTCTGATGGTACCCTTGGGCGTCTTCTTCTCTTCAGTACCTTCAACCTTTGGGTATTCTTATTATCCTCTTCCTTTATGAGGCTTTTCCTGCCTTCCTTCTCGGGACTTGCACGGGGTTCTTTGCACTTGCTGGTTTGCCTGGTCTCTCCCTGACCCTCCGCATGGGGGTCCCTCTTCACCCCTCACCACGCACAAGGGGGGGGGGGGGGGAGATACTAACTTTCATGAAAGGTGCTCCATTTGCAGGGTGTAGTGACCACTTTTGTGCGTTTTCTGCCCTCGTGCCTGTTTCGATGGGCCCCCTTTTTCGTCCTTCCCTGCCTCAACAGGGGAAGGGGTACTCTCCTATCAAGGATTCAGGTTTTTTTTTACCAATATTGTGCTTGCACACATTTCCTGTGCTTCACTGTCCAGTTCAGGCCATCCATATGGCTCCACCCAAGGCTCAGGAGGCCACCGCTGACCGGTTTTGCCTCCATTCACCCCATGCTTCTGTCCATGGCGGTATGCTTGGGACGCTCTACTGCCGTCCCTCCTATTTACCTGTGGTAACTCTTTGTGGCCCGCCTGCTTTCTTCCCCTGCTCTGCCTGGGGCGCTTCATCCATGGGCCATCGGTATCTTGTTCCTTTCCGGTTGTAGTAAGGATATCCTTTCCTCCCTGCGCACACCATGGGGGTTCCCGTCCTGCCATGCCCGTTGGGACATGGAGAGTCCTACCCTTGTCTCATGCTCCAACCGCGATGGGTTTAACCCTCGGAGGTGTAGACCATGTCTCGTCGATCTTGACCTTTGGGTCTCGTCCTCCGTTCCCGGACGCTGTAGAGGCAAGGTCTCGCCTCTGCGCTCCGTGATCGGGGTTTCGCTCTCTCTGTAAAGGACCGCCTCCGACGGTTTCCGCGCTTCCTCGACGAAGGGGTGCATGCCATGCTTCCCCTTTCCTCTGCTGTCTCCCTGGCGCCTGTACGCTTTTCCCCCGGTGCCTCGTTCGGACGTCCCTACTGTTTCCGAGGACGCTGGGTCGTAGGGGAGACGCTGCTCTCCTTCACCACGTCGCCGACGGTCTACGGCTCCACTCCGCCCTATCTCTTCACCTGTACGATCTCCGGACGTGCTTCCGTACTGGGCGGTGTTCTTGCCTACGTAACCTGCTCTACCTGTGGTTGCTGCTCCGGTTGTTCATCGTCCTGCTCGCTCCCTGGCGGCATCGACTTCTTTAGTCATGCTCCCTGCGTGTAGCCTGGGACTGGTTGGTCGGCCTGTCCACGTTCCGTCCTTCGGGACGTTTCCGGTCCCTAATGGACGTCGCTTCCCTTCCCTTTACGGGAAGCCGTCATCGTGGGGGCACGTGGTGGCATCCCGCCCGGAACGAGCTCTTACACATGCACAAGGAGTGCGCCCGATGCCTGCGAGTTGGCAGGTACGGCTCGAAGCCTTTGCTCGACACGACGTACATGTCGACGAGCCCACTCTGTCGGAATCGTATGAGTTTCAGTAGTGTCATTCCATAGTTTATCTTTTACTGTTCCTTGTGGCTGACGGAGGGCGTCGACTTTGGGGTTCGGTCGGAGATGGGTTCTTCCCCACTCCCTCCTGTCCTCCGTGTCGCGCCTCGTTATGCCTTCATCCGGGGTTTCCCTTCCATTTAGGGCCTGGTTCTTTGCCCCTACGTTATCTTTCTGAACATATGCCACATTCCTTCACGCCACCAGAGAAGGGTGCCCTGGAACGTGTTCACAAGCCCTGGCGGCGGACTGCTCGCATGCTCTCCATCCTCTTCGAGCGACTGCACCTAGCTCGGCTTCCCCTCAGGCTTATTGTAGCCCCACCAACTAGGGTGCTCGGGAAGGGTGGGGCCCAATTCGAGCGTGTGCGACTGCAGCTCGCCTCCGTCGGCTTCATTCAGTGTCCCTTCCATGAGGCTGCGCGTTGTCGCCAGTCTGTGGTTTTCCTTCTGTACACTGGCGCCGGCTGAGGTCCGCACGTCGCTGTTGATTTCTGTGCTCCCTCCGGAGGGGCTCTTCTCTGCTCCTGCATGGCAGGGGTCTTCCCTCTTTGCTGGGGTCTTCGCTCCCCGTCCGCCTGCGATGTCCCATCCCTCCTCACCTGCTTCCTCTTCGTTGAGGTCGGCAGGCCGGCTCGTAACATGGCCGCCAGATTCGGAGCCCCTACCGGCTCTTGCGTCCCGACTCTCGGTTTAGCTTTGCCGTTCGTGGGCACGCCGGGTAATACGGCGGGGTCTGTCCTCGAGGTGCCGGTCCGCGTTTCCACTCCGGGGACCTGCGTGCCCTCGGCCTGTCTCCCCAGACGTCGCCTCGGTTATTCTGTCCATGGGATTATTCGGGAAGTCTCGCCTCACCAGCGGGACTTCCTGTCGCATGTCTTTCTGGTCTCCGTGCCGGACAGCGAGGTGTTGTGACCGGTGGTCGACCTGTCGTGCCTCGTATTGATGACTCTCATTACGTCACGTTCGGCGGTTTACCCTTCGGTCTCCATGTCGCCCCTCGTGTCTTTACGACCCTCGTCGGACTGGCCTTGCCTCCCTTGTTCACTCGGGGTCTTCCGCTCCTCTTTTCCTTGGTGGGTGGGATCTTCTCCGCGAACTCTCCCGCACACTGTGTACACGCTGCTCTCCTTGTTCCTCCTCGTTCCTCGGTTCGGTTTCCTAGTCGCCGTTCCCGAGTCCTGCCTTCCACCGTCGCAAGATGTGCCGTGGGCGGGCCTCGAATGGGACAGGTCGAGCACGCCTGTCACCCTGAGTCAGGTGACTGCGTAGTCTTTTCGTTCTTCAGGACCTGGCGGGGTACTGTTTTGCCACGCACTCCTTTCCACCGTCGCACTGCGTGTACCCTGCCTACCCGGGACTGCCGACCTATGGGCGGTTGCTCTGTCGATGGGACAGAGCACCCGGGTAGTTTGGTCTTTCCACCACACCGTATTCGATGTGTTTCCGCCACCCGACGCCCTTTTTGATGTGCAAAGTCTTCCGCAGGCTGCGTGGGTAAATGAACTTTGTTTGGTTGTTCACTTCCATCTGGCCGGCAAACGCCTGGTCCGCTCAGCTGTGGCGGTGGCGCCCGAGTCCTGTTCCCCTATCATTCCCCGATTTCCACTTGGGATCGATTGGTGGCCTCGGGCCCTCGTTGCCCTTCACATCGTGGATGTTTGTGAGGCAGGGTGGCTGCCGACGTTTAGTCGTTCTTTGACTGTCAAATCCTCTCCACTGGCCACATTCTCAGTGGCAGACTTCCGTCTCTCACTGGCACGGTTTTCCTTCTGGGATGACCAACACGTCACGGACACGCCTGTCGGTGGCGTTCGTGTTTCCCTACCTCATTTGGTTATTTTTGAGATGCGTCCCAACATATGCACCATGCTTAGGACCCGCCTGTTGGCCATTTGGTTACCGTTTGAGTCATTCACGGGGTTGGTCGTTCCTCACAGAGCATTGGATTTCCTCATGCGGGCCTGCTTTAGACTTAGACCTACCCCGCGTCAGATTCCTCCTCGGTGGTCTCTGGCGGAGGCTTTCCCACTGCTCTCGTCTGCCTCTTACACTATTTACCCCGCGCCTGAACACTTCCATACCGTGACACTGTTCCTTCTGGCTTTGGCGGCAGGTGACGGCGTCTCGGAGATGGCTGCCATGTCTAAGACCCGGCATTGCTTCCGTTTTCTCCCGTCCCTGGGTCAGTTACTTTGGCTCCGTCTGTTCGTTTTGTGGCTACAACCGTGACTGACACTCCCGTTTTTCGGCCTTTCCTTTACCGGCTTCCACACGTGGTAGGGTTCAAACCCTGCATACAAAGGAGTACAAAGGAAATCAAGCAACAACAGATCTAGTGACCCTTCTAGGTTGCTTGTCCTCCAAAACACTGAGGATCAAGTGTCCAAACAGTGGTTTAGAGTGGGTAAGGGAACATTGGAAAGGGAATTACTGCCCTGGAACTAATGTCTGTGGCAGGATTAGGAAGTTAGTAGGGGACAGATGGGTTAGTAACTGAGGGGGGGATAAAATAAAGTTATTCATTTACAAACGCAGTCAGTCGCGGGTTTGATACGAGATATTTGTCTAGGCGGAGTTTAAATGAATCAACGGTGATGCAGTCTATAACGTTTCGGGGAAGCCCATTCCACAAGTTGACAACTCGATTGAAGAAGAAATTCTTAGATTCGTGTGAGTTAAAAGATTTACCAATAATTTTGCAACCATTTCCCCGCGTGTAATTAGATTGGTCGATAGTGAAGTACTTACTACAGTTCATATTGTCGATGCCTTTGATGATTTTGAACACTTGAATTAAGTCACCTCTTAATCTGCGCTGGCTTAAAGGAAATAATTTAATTCTCTAAGACGCTCTTCGTATGGTTTGTTCTTTAGGCTAGGTATAATTTTGGTAACTCTACGTTGAACTCGTTCTAGCTTGTTTATATCTTTTTGGTAATAAGGGCACCAGGATTGAACGCAGTATTCCAGAAGAGGGCGGACTAAGGAATTGTAAAGGGTTAGGATAACTTCTTTGGATTTATGCTCAAATGACCTGCCTATAAAGCCAATTATTTTGTTTGCCTTCTTAACAACTTCTGAACATTGTTGACTCGGTTTTAGGTTACTCGATATTGTTACTCCCAGATCGGTTTCTCTGTTTACATTCTTAAGCTGAGTGCCATTCATCGAATAGTTTGCTTTCTCATTTAGGTATCCGATATGTAGTGCTTTACATTTATCCGCATTGAAACTCATTTGCCAAATTTGGGCCCAACATGACAATTTATCTAGATTGTGTTGCATATCGTCAACTTGTTCTTTTGAGAGTACGCTATTTGCAATTTTTGTATCGTCAGCAAATTTTGAGATTGTACAGGTGAGACCCTCATCTATGTCGTTGATGTAAATTAGAAAGAGAATTGGTCCTAGTACCGATCCCTGGGGTACCCCGCTACTTACATTGATCCATTTAGATGCCTTACCGTTTATGACTACTCTTTGCTTTCTGTCGCTGAGCCAATTTTCTATCCATTTCAACAGACCGTCTTGTATTCCATGCGCTTTTAGTTTTAGCAGTAAACGTTTGTGGGGAACTTTGTCAAAGGCTTTTTGAAAATCAAGGTATATAATATCTACAGCTTTACTCTCATCGTAGAGGTTGAGGATATCGTGGAAGAAGTCTAAGAGGTTTGTTAAACAGGAACGTTTTTTACGAAAGCTGTGTTGGGTATCTTTAACCCTCTCACCACGGAAGACCTCTTGAACGCCCATAAAAAAGCATATATCAGGTACCCGGAAGGCCTCTTGAACGCCAGTGGTTGAAAGCCTGTGAGCTTCGTGTGCGAGGCGTCGGTCCGACGCATGTAAACAACAGCCGGCTGGACCGACGCCCCGCATCTCCGGCCACAAGAAGGAGAGCGTCGCTTGTTCGTGTGTGCCTGTATGTTGTTGTTAAGTATCGAAAAGTGGTGTAAAGTGGCTGTTTTGGCCATAAAGTTATCTTCAATGAAATCATCATCACAGCTCAACCAGTTGACTTAGAGAGCTCTACTTAATGCCATTCTACAGGTAAATAACACAGCTACGCTTGGGGATGCGCGGGAATGCGGGAAGCAGTCTGATTAACGAATATACGGTAGCCTAGCCTAGACGTTTTTCGGCCAAAACACCCGGGTTTCGAGGAATATATATATAATACATAGCCGGGGCTGGAGGGTTAAGTATGTTATTTTCCTCTAAGTGATTTACGAGTCTGTCTCGTATGACCGTTTCTAGCATTTTACATACAACTGAGGTTAAGCTAATTGGACGATAGTTACTGGGTAGGGATTTGCTGCCTTTTTTTAATATCGGTGTTACGTTGGCTAGCTTCCACTGATCGGGCATAGTTCCAGACTGCAAGGATTTATGGAATAGTAATGTCAGTGGTTTGGAGAGCTCATCCTTAGCTTCCTTTAGAACTCTAGGCGAGATTGTATCAGGTCCAGGCGTTGTATTTACCTTGAGTTTATCTAAACAATTCAATACTTCTCTCTCTGTAACGGTGATATTGCTTAGAACATCTGAATTATTAATCTGAATCGGCGATGATGTAGGGATATCACATACGTATGTGTACTCGGCCAGGCCAGTGTCGGGGTTGACATTACGGGTGGCGCCTACGTCCGATAGGAGGCTTGATTGCCGTGCTGTGGGACGTCGCCTGTGTTGGGTTCTTCGGGCCAGTAACCCGTACGTTCAGGGCACGGCTCATGCTGTCCGTTCGTACGCTGCTCCATTCAGGTTTTACTTGATTTTTCTCGCCCGGACTTTGCCGACAGAGGGCTTTGGTCTTCCCCCACCACCTCGCCTCCTCTCTGTCGTTGTCCACCGACAGACCGGGGCGTCCTTGTAGTGCGTTGGGCCTGCAGGTTCCCTCGGGGTCTACCTGCGGGGTTCCTTCTGTCTCTTGTCCTTCTCCTGTCCTGTCCTTCCTTAATGGGGGAGGGAAGGGTATTGCACTATACTCATACTTGCACCTATGTTAAAGATTAATAACTGGGCTAAGCTTTTGATATAATTTCTAGTCTTAAGTATACTACATTCTTTTGGTGTGTCTTGTCCTCATACCACTGAACTTTTCTCATATGGCTTTTAGTGCTCGTCACTGACACTGCTCATGTAGTTTCTCGTCACATCCTGTACGGTACTCATATTCGGCGTATGCCGGTATTTACTCGTTACAGTATGGGTCGTCCTGCTTTCTTCCGGAAGGAGGGGGGGGGGGGGGCATCCTGGAATTTATATTCATCATTATGAAATGCATCATTCTTTGTCTTAGGCTAAGTTATCTCATGGAATAAGACTTGACTGTACTTTACCTCTCTTGATATGCACCTGTTTGTACACTCTTTATATAAACTCTCTTGTTTGCGTCGGTCTTTCCATGGTCCTGATATTTCCTAAGGGCTAAGTTTGTGTTTTTTCGCTTGGATGTCCGCCTCCAATTTGTTACTCTAGCTCTACGTTGGAGACGTAGAGGCTACTACTAAATTGGGAGGTTTGACACTCTCCCAATACCAAAGAAGGAAAACCTTCTATTTGGTAGGTAGCCTCGGAGTATCCAACGTCATTGTATCCCGCCCTCACGCCGTACCCCTGCCCATCCAATCTTGTCTAATTAACTTGATACCTGGATGTCTAATGAACCCGGTCGGGTTGTGCGGTGGACCCGTGACAACGGCTTAAGGAGCCAGATAGGATGGACAATGTTCTGCAATTTTCTCTTTTCTTTCTCATCAATATTTTCATTTCCTTTAAAATAGTAGCCTCAAGAGTGTGTACAACGTACCTAGTAGAGAGAGTAAGGTGCTACTCTAGATGTTATCGATTTAATCGCGCTAGTTATTACGATAATTGTCCGCTCCAGAGCGGAACGGAATTATACGATAGGTATATAGCTCTACATTGGATACTCCGAGGCTACCTACCAAATAGAAGGTTTTCCTTCTTTGGTATTGGGAGAGTGTCAAACCTCCCAATATTTACCTTGTACATCTTGTTCCTTCAAAATAAGATCCCAATCTACTCCCTCTAAATATCTTTTCAAGGATACATAATCAGCTTTACTATAATTTAGTACATTATAGTAATCATCTCCAGACATCACCTTTTGCTCCCCAGAACTCGCCCCCACAACATCCTGGAGGGTGGTCAGAACCTTAGGCTCTGACCACCTCCCGATCATTATCACCACCAAAACCAGACTCGCCCCAGCTAGCCACAAACACACATACACCAATTATAAAAGAGCTAACTGGGAAGCATTCACAAATGAGACAGAACAACACTTCACAACTCTAAACAGTACACCCATCACTAACATCAACAATGCTGTACACATACTCAATAAAACTATCCAAAACGCTGACAAGAAACACATTCCAAGAGGTAACAGAAAAAGACACAACCCCAACTTCACACCAGAAATTCAAAACCTCATCAGACAACGCGACATACTGAAACACTCCCCAGCACCCCACACACAAGACATCACACAACAAATTCAAGCACTCAACACCCAAACTAACAACAAAATACAAGAACAACAAAAACTAAATTGGAATAACTTCCTACAAACACTTGATCACAAAACAAACCCCAAAAAACTCTACAAAACACTAAACAGCATCACACTTTCCAACAGCAACACAACACAATCACATGCTGCAATCACAACAACAGACTCTACTCCTTCATGTAAACAACAAGCAAACACTCTCATCAATCACTTCTCACATGTCAGCCACCTAAAACCTCACAAAGACGACCGACGTGTCATCCGACGTAAGAGACAATTCCCCACAGACCCTGACTATACACCCTTCACCAATCACCAGACAAAGCATATCATCAACAATCTCAAGCACTCACCCGCCTGTGGCCTAGACAACATAAGCAACATACACCTCAGACACCTGGGACCACAAGGCATACAAGCACTCACTAACATATCAAACTACAGCTATTCACACAACACAATACCAGACATTTGGAAGCATGGTATCATCATCACATTCCCCAAACCCAACAAAGACCCCACGCTACCCTCCTCCCACTGCCCCATCACACTCCTTTGCTCCCTCTCCAAAGTCATGGAACGCCTAGTATTACAACTAATTACACCTGACCTACCCCTAACTCCAACACAACATGGCTTTAGGCCACTGCACTCCACAAACACTCTTCTCACAGACCTTACACAAAGAGCTTTCGACGGCATCAACTCAGCTAGACCACCACACAGATCACTATTAGCCACACTCGACATTAGTAAAGCCTTCGATGCCATCCCCCGCCACAACCTAACAAACAAAATCTACAACACAAACATGCACAACAACACAAAAAGGTGGCTGGCCAACTTCCTAGCAGGCAGATGTGCACACGTATCTTTTGCCGGTCAGTCATCTAAAATCAGAAACTTTCCAAACGGAGTCCCACAAGGATCCGTCCTATCGCCCGCACTCTTCAATCTGTACATGCACGATATAACTACACCCAATACGCCCCAAATAAACTTAGCCTCCTATGCAGATGACATAACACTCACATGCACACACCATGACCCAAAAAGAGCAACTGATCTCCTTCAACCCTATCTCAACACACTACATGGCTGGTGCACTACAAACAGACTTAATCTAGCCCCAGCCAAATCCACTGCAACCCTGCTCACAAGTTGGACAGGAGAACACGAATACATCCCTCAACTCACCATAAACAACACACCCCTAACACATACACACACACCCAAAATCCTAGGAGTAACATATGATACTCATATGACATTCAAACAGCACACCACAAACATTAAAAAGAAACTGACACCCAGACTTAACGCCCTCAGGTCACTTGCTCACAAAAAATTTGGACACAACAAAGAAACTACCACCACAGTATATAAACAATACATAAGATCAGTGATGGAATACGCAAGCCCAGCCTGGGCTTCTAACCTAGCTGAAACACATCATAAGACTTTACAGACTATTCAAAACAAAGCCTTGAAGATCATTACAGGCTGCACAGCTACTGCACCCACAGATCACCTACATCAAGAAACCAAAATCCTCAAAGTCAAAGACCATCTGGACATGAGAGGCACTCAATTCCTGGCAGCAGCCTCCACGAACCAAGACCACCCACTAAACTACATGGCAACACACCCACAGACACCAAAAAATATCAAAACAACACCCAGCACACGGTATCACACACAATTATTGTCCTCTCTCCCTCCCTGCCCACCCCGAACCAACTTCCAGAAGCACATCCATACTCATATCTCTCACCGATCCATCCACTCACTCACAGACAACACGCAGCTGCATGCACGACCTCCCGAAATCCATCCTTCCGCATCCTCCCTTCCTCGCGAGGACAGAGTCCACCTGGCCAGGCTGAGATGCGGACACCATCCAGCTCTCCTGAGCTATCAGAAGAGACTGGATGACTCCGTTGTCGACTCCTGCCCGGGATGTAACACAGCACCCCATACCATTAAACACATCATAGAAGACTGCATTTCACACAACCACTTATGCCAACAACACATTCTACATCACAAGCCCAGCCTGGGCTTCTAACCTAGCTGAAACACATCATAAGACCTTACAGACTATTCAAAACAAAGCCCTGAAGATCATTACAGGCTGCACAGCTACTGCACCCACAGATCACCTACATCAAGAAACCAAAATCCTCAAAGTCAAAGTCCATCTGGACATGAGAGGCACTCAATTCCTGGCAGCAGCCTCCACGAACCAAGACCACCCACTAAACTACATGGCAACACACCCACAGACACCAAGAAATATCAAAACAACACCCAGCACACGGTATCACACACAATTATTGTCCTCTCTCCCTCCCTGCCCACCCCGAACCAACTTCCAGCAGCACATCCATACTCATATCTCTCACCGATCCATCCACTCACTCACAGACAACACGCAGCTGCATGCACGACCTCCCGAAATCCATCCTTCCGAATCCTCCCTTCCTCGCGAGGACAGAGTCCACCTGGCCAGGCTGAGATGCAGACACCATCCAGCTCTCCTGAGCTATCAGAAGAGACTGGATGACTCCGTTGTCGACGCCTGCCCGGGATGTAACACAGCCACCATACCATTAAACACATCATAGAAGACTGCATTTCACACAACCACTTACGCCAACAACACAATCTACACTCAATGAGAGCTCTGTGGGAAAGCCCGATCGTGGCCATGGCCTTTCTCAGGGACTCGGGGCTGTTCGGCCAGGCAGCTTAGGGAACAACAACAACAACACATTCTACACTCAATGAGAGCTCTGTGGGAAAGCCCGATCGTGGCCATGGCCTTCCTCAGGGACTCGGGGCTGTTCGGCCAGGCAGCTTAGGGAACAACAACAACAACAACAACTATAATTTAGTCTGTCATTTATATAGCTATTGTCTAATCTATTGGCATTACTCGAGATCAACTTCCATTTCAGTAATAGGTGATCACTTTTTGCCTACAGGACATAGATAGTTTATAACACTAATTTTGTGAGGATCTTTTGTGAAAATCAGATCGAGTTTAGAAGGTTCGTTATTACCCCTCATTCTAGTATTCTCCTTCACATGTTGTGCAAGTACATTCTCCGTAATCAAGTCTAATAGCCGACTTCCCCAGGTTCTCTGATTTGGCCCTGCATCTCCCGATTCCCAATTAACCTCACCACAGTTGAAATCTCCCACCAAGATCAATCTATTCTTCTTTAAAAGCAATCTTTAAAAGCAATCTTCTCAACGACTGAATCATATCCTCGACCATCTCCTCAAACTCTAACTCCCTCCATGCTCTGGTCTTTGGTGGCATATAAACTACTGCTATGTCTAGCTTTTTTCCTTCTATATCATTGAGTTCAACTACCATTATTTCTGCCTTGTCATTATTTAACTCCACTTGCTTTTCTGTCATATGGTTCTTAACTAATACTGCCACTCCACCTCCCCTTTTTCCCTTTCTATCACATCTATATACAATATATCCTTCAATAAACACTATATTGCTGTCAAAGTCCTGGTTCAGCTTTGTCTCCGTCAAACAGACTATCTGTGGTTGATCCTTTCTTAATATATCATCTAACTCTACCTTTTTACTGTTTATTCCATCTATATTAGTGTAGTAGCACAGTATATTAGATTCCTCCTCCTTGTTTCTCTTCCCTCTCTGCCTCCTACCAGGTTCACCTCCTCCTCCATCCCTTCCCTGACCCAACTCCACATTCCCTGCTAGTTCTATTCTCCTCCTCCCCCCTCCACAATCTCCAGTACCCCCTCTCTCTCCCCCTGTTCCACCTTCTCCACCATGTCCTGACTCTCTCTCCGGTCCCCTGCTCCCTGCATTATCTCTCGCTCCGACTCCTTGCTTAGACTTGGTACTTGTCTCTCTACCTCTTTCACTATCACTCCTCTTACTTTCGGTTCTTGGTGGCTCCTGATGTACCACTTCCTTAATTGCCCTTCCCATATTCTCCAAAAAATTTCTTCTTTTGCTCATCAGACAACTTTCCATTCTCTTCATCAGCCTTAGCTTGTAGTTCCCTTAACTGTTCTCATTCTTCTACACTTAGGTCCTTTTTTACCCTTATATGCTTCAGCTTTGTCGAATTTAATTTCCAGCTTATATTGGTTACTGCTTCTGCCGTTGACCTAGACTTAAGTTCTACTCTTAGTGGTCTCATACATACATACATACATACATAAAATTTTAAGACTGAGTGTTCCACACATAAGTGCAGTTTCAGTCTCTTGTCCTAATGGCGGCATTCCAGGCAACCCTGTTAAGGGTTGCTTCACTTGTCAAGTTCTTGGATTTGAGATAGGCGCGTATAGTCCGATCCGAGGTCTTCC
Source organism: Paralithodes platypus (assembly GCA_032716605.1). Lineage (NCBI taxonomy): Eukaryota > Metazoa > Arthropoda > Malacostraca > Decapoda > Lithodidae > Paralithodes > Paralithodes platypus. The sequence continues at coordinate 33,554,764 of CM064582.1, forward strand.
TCGGTCCACCCCTTGGTGCAGCTCCCTCCACAATCACAGACCTGCATTTTTTCACCCAATTTTGTTCATCCATTCTCTCCACATGTCCATACCCTTCTTATACTTTCCTAATCTTCTCACCTCCTCCACTTCTTTCACCCATCCATGACCATCATCTAAGCACTTCAGTATCCCCTCAACTTTCTTTTCATCACTTTCCTTTCTTGCCTTCATATCTGCCAGGTGCTCTTCTACATCTCCAAAAAATGATTAAACATTTACCTCTATCTATTGTCTCTCTCACTACCTTCTCTTTCTTCTTTAAAACTTGCACTACATTTTTTTCAAACTCTTTCTTTTCCTTTTCTCTCTCTTCCTTCTGCTCCTTCACAATTTCTTAAAGGGCTACCACCTTTGCACTCTCCACCCTCGTCCACTCATTTTTTACCTCATTTACCTCATTTACCCCTGGCTTCCTCACCCAGGTGGCCCTCATATTCCCTAAGCTGCGCCTTGAGTGCCGCGTTCTCCGCCACTAATTCATCCACCTTCGCCATCACGGCCTATAGGCTGTCACTCACTGTCCTATCCACTCCGCCACTAGCGCCACAAATCTCGGTCAAAGCCTCCACCTTCACCCCCAACTCCCTTCTCCAATTCTCCACCACTCTCCTCCAAAGAGTTACTGTGTGTATGGTCTCGCAGATAATTGTAGAACATTCTGGTGTAGGTTAATTGTCTTCCTCACATCCCATTAATTATGCTCAGTAGAAGTTTGACACACTTACAAAAACATGTGTTTTCTTTGTTACATATTCACAAATATTTACTGTACCACAAATTAAATTAATTAATTTAAATTATTAGTTCATCCTACATATAGTTACAACATTCCTCTTGAATGCTACACATCTATTTTTCAAACCCAAACTCCTCTTCTCTCTATTTTTATTTGTTTTACTTTTTATCCAAAATGTCCGAAGTTGTCCACATGTCCGAAGCCACCCCAGATGACGGTATATAATTGTATCTTTCATTATTTAGTTTTATATGTTTCAAAGATTTCCATGTAATATGCCTTCTTTTTTAGTATATCAATATATATGTTTGTTATAGCCAAAGTAATGTGTATATATTTTCTTACCTCAAATGAATTGTACCAAAATAAATATGTTTCAATAAATCCTGTCAAACCTACTAAGATAATAAAAAAAAATAAAAAAAATACAAGGTCATGTCATTGTATTCTTACAATATGATATATTATATGAATATTTCATATTGTTAGAATACAATGGCATGATCTTGTAAACAAATTTTTTTTATCAAAATTTATTTAAACAGTATAAAACCTTTCCCATAACCCCCTCTTGGATTCGATCCCACTACCCTACCACACTTTGAGTTTTCCAGTCCGCGACCTTACCAACCATGCCACAGGAGCTCATACCAAATGTTACTCAAAACTTTGTGTCTACAATCGAAATGACAATATACAAAAAAAAATTAATTATCCCACCAATTTACGTTTGTAAATTGATGGGATTATCAATTATATCATGCAAAGGTTTATAAAAGTTTGTCTCTGTCAAGAATTAGTAATTATATAACTTTATTCTGTCAAAAATTGCCCAAACACTCAGCAAAATTGCCCCTCTCAGTGTGACTCCAGTCATTATCACACTGTCAGTGGGTCAGTGGGTGACCCTTCCCTCCCTCCATCCACAACACCTCTCTCTGTCTGAGTTTGGCTACCAACTAAATTCGTATAAATACAGCATGCATAAAATACTCTTCACAAATACATTTGTATTGTATAATATTGTAAATAATAATGAATAATAACTGTGTGGCTGTCGAAAATTGCTCAACCAGCTTTCTTATATCTCGCCTACGCCCTTACGCGCGTATATTGGATTATACATAGTCATGACTGTCATACAAATAATTGCAGTAGGTCTCGAATATACATTTAGATTGCATATTACTTGGAAATAAATAAATGTAAGTTTTCTGGTGGCAATCTACCCTTTCGCAAGTCTCAGGTGACACCAGTCTATATTTAGCTCTCTATCAAAAAAGGTAAACTGCCGATGTTTACTGACCACCCTCGTTCCTGGTCTATAATAAAGTACTTTATTTACAGTCAATGGCCTACATATTTCTGTGGTACTTCACATGTGTCTAAAATGCAATTTCTGCATGCATAAAAATGCAATTCTGAAAGCCATTTATACATACGACATACGCATGTCTCACTTTCTCTCTCTCCATTCCTGACTCATGTTATTGTAGACCTCTGGGTGGCAACGAACCCCAGACACCTGCTAGACATAAGGTTCAAAATCCCAAGACATCCATACGCCTCGGGCGCCTCCACAATTATCACACAGCTGCGTATGTTTCTTGATAGATCTCCCTGCCTTCACTCTCTCCCTGCCTCCCTCCCTCCCTCCCACCCACCCACCCCCACCCAGCCTTTTAGGCTTCCGTCTGCTAGAAACTCATTGATAATGTGCGTAAATATCGCATGAATTGGTCTATATGCGGTATATATATTGTTATAAGGCACGTCTACATACGTACAAGTCTGTATTATAGCATGACAGTGCTCTAAGTACGAGATATACGTAATATTATAGCGCAAATCACACTCTCATCTCATAAATTGCCGCCAAACCTCCAACCCATCTTCATTCCCGCCTAAAAATTCATTGATAATTCCCTTATATACAGTTGACGCTCGATTTAACGGACCCCGATACAACGGATTTCGGATTTAACGGACTCGGTCTGTAGCCGAACAATGGACCCAGCAACGGACAAAGTCCGTTGCTCGAAAAAAAGTTTGAGCAAAGTCCGTTGCTCTATCTATTTATCTCTCTAATGCACCTACCTAAATCCCTTATACATTAACATAACTATGTCTTATTTGGACTTTTTGTAATCTTTGAATCATTTCTAATATATGTCTTATTTGGACTTTTTGTAATCTTTGAATCATTTCTAATGTGATGGAATTGAAAAAATATAATATCCTTCCAGCACATGGATAAATAATAAATAAGATAGTCAACAAAATATTTCAACTCTCCCCTCCGTGCAAGCAGAGACCGAAGATTTACGTTGGATAGATTTTTTGTTTTGTTTTTTTCCCTCGATATACACTCTCTTTCTATCTATCTATCTCTCTAATTCATCTACCTAAATCCCTTATACATTAACATAACTATGTCTTATTTGGACTTTTTGTAATCTTTGAATAATTTCTAATGAGATGGAATTGAAAAATATAATATCCTTCCAGCACATAGATAAACAATAAATAAGATAGTCAAAAAAATAGTTCAACCCTCCCCTCCGTCTAGGCGCCGAGCTTCAGAGACGGGAGATTTACGTTTGATAGATTTTTGTTTTTGTTTTTCCCACGGTATACACAAAATGATGGGGCAATATTATAACATGCTTTTAATTGACATTTGTGTCGTTTTTGCTGATTATGAGTTGGTGGAAAAAATGTCTTTAATTCCATCATATCAGAAATGATTCACAGATTATATAGAGACCAAATAACATACACTTTTAAGTGTGTTCAATAGTTTTGCATTATCAATAGGGTGTAGCACAAGGCTTATCAACATTATCACAGTAATGGGGTCGGGGTTGAGGCCGGGACGGGGAGGGGAGGGAGTAGGCCTACAGAGGCGGGGATATCCTTCCTTTTTTTTTTTTTTTTTTCCCATGTGAAATTTATCATATCAATGACAAATACGACCTTTATTATGTTTTCAGGGACAGTACAGCACAACGTGTCCCTCAATCACAAAAAAAAAAAAAAGGCGAAATACGAAGGCAATTTTCCAGCTACGAACTTTTTCCAGCAACGGACTCGGTCTCCCCCCTATTAGTCCTTTAAATCGAGCGTCGACTATTGCAATTTTTGGTCACTATGAGGCATATTCATTGTTATATGGGTGGCCTACACACGTATACGAACTCTACATAGCCTAAAAGGGATAAAAAAAGGAGATATACGTGATATTACGCGGTAACCCACCCCCTCCTCCCTCAGGTTCTATCCCCTGGGCGCGTGAAAATTCGGCCGGGAAATCTCGCCGCTCGATGACAATCTAGCCGCGCGGTGCCATTCGCTCCACATTTTTCAACTATGGACCGTTCCCCCCCCCCCCCCCCAGACATTTTTTTGAGGGTCAAATAGATATGGGCCGATGCACGCAAACATTCCCTACACGCTGATGTACTTTTTATCGAAATTGGCAATGGGTCCCAAAATCATCATACATGCGCACAGTATGTAGCTGTAAAAAAAAACCTGTGCGCCGCGGAGAGGTTAAAAGATGTAGCTAAAGGGAATGATACTAAGGTAGGCTACTATATATAACCAGAATAGTCAAGGTATAATGTTGAGGCTCTGCCAGTGCTTGTCCAATATCAAACTCGATTCGATCATAAGCTGAATGAAAAGTTTAGGGCTACCCCCTCGGGGATTGGGGGCGTCTAGTAATTTGCTTTAGATATACAATAGGTTACAGGTACATAGACTAAAACAAATAATTAGTGGGATATCATGGACATTTATCTTTAGGAGTAAGAAGTTATATCAGTTTGGATTTGGTAGAGCACATGCCTCCGCCAACATATAGGCGGCTCACAATTAAAGTTATGAACCAATGTCCCTGAAATTTGGTGGCCAGGTAAGATATTTGCCACGGAAGTTTTTCCTCCCTGGATTTTGGAGATGAATGTTGTTTGAGAGGCCTCTATTGCAGCTATTTCCAATATCTTGTGTGGAAACCATAATGGGCCACATGCAGTAGGCCTGCTATAGTCTTGGGAACACGTCTAGACAGTCTACATAGGCCTATTTCCACAGGGTCTTTCTGCAGTAATGAACGTTCTATAAGCCCACTAACTCATACTTCTGGCCGATTAAACTGTTTTGGTGATATGGTGGGTGAAGGTTGTGTTACCGTTTGTTCATCAGTTACTAACTTACTAGTAGCTCTGGGAGATAATTTATTTAGTAGTAGCCTCTACGTTCCAACGTAGAGCTATATACTTATCGTATAATTCTGCTCCGCTCTAGAGCGGGCAATTATCGAAATCACTAGCGCGATAAAACGATAACATCTAGAGTAGCACCTTACTCTCTCTACTAGGTACGTTGTACATACTTTGGAGGCCACTATTTGAAAAGGAAAATAAGAAAATATTGATGAGAAAGAAGAGAAAATTACAGGATTTTAGGCCATCCTATCTGGCTCCTACAGCCGTCTTGACGGATCCACCCCACCACCCGACAGGGTTCATTGGGCATTCCTTTTCGCGCTACTCAAGCCTTCACACTCGCTGTTTTCTATGAGCCCGATTTTTGTGCTTCCACTCCTGTCGCCTACCCTTTGGGTGAGTTGTGGGCCTTATTTATGGTACCTAAGGTTCTTAGACAGATGATCTGTGATGTAGGCACGCTTCAAATGGGCTCTTAGGTGTGTTACTTTGAGTATGGCGTCGAAACTGGTTGGTCACGCTTCTGCGCATGCGTCGCCTTCGGCGAGTGTTATTATTTAGGCCTTTGCCTGTTTTTATCATCATTTTCACTTGCGGTGGCTTAGTTTTGTATACCTGGTAGGTTCTTTTACGCTTTGTGCTTATTTTCTGCTTTAATTGCGTGGTTTTGCGAAAAGTTAGGCTAACTTGTGCACTTTCGTTTGTGATGAAGGGGGCATAGCCCCCCTTGCCTTGACAGGTTATTTTGGCCTTTTGTTTTGCTTACCTTCACATGAATGTTTCGCATTGGAGTGTGCCCTGTGTTTTTTGTTTATCTGCCACTCAACCACGGCTAGGCCCCCTGTTAATAGCCTAACTTTTAGTTGGAGGGCGGCGCCAGGGCTAGGCCTCATGTTCCTAGCCTCACTTTTTAGGAGGGGGAGATGGGACTTTTGGTAGACCGTCATTGTTGCCTCGTCGCTCTTGCTTGCCGATCTATGGTTTTACTAAACCACCTTAGGCTCGCAGGGTTATGACGCTTTGGTTTTCCTAAACCTTCTGTGGGGCACCCTTTTTTCGTCTGACGCTCGCTCCCGCGCTGTCTCTCCCTTATTTTGTTGGCGCTCCCCTCGGCCTTGAGTTCATTAGACCCAGTCATCCCCTTAATTGAACTCCCTCATACATTGAGGTCCCCGCGGCACGGTCTTCACCTCCTTTGAGCTCTACGATGCCTTGAACTGTCGTCCCTACCACCCTTTTTGGTGACGCGGGTCTCTGGGAAGGGCTCCGCACCCGCTCCGCCCTGCAGCGTGGACAAATCCCGCTCCAGGTCGGTCCTATGCTTCCGACATGTTCTCTTTTTTGGCTGCTGTGGTCGGGTCCCTCTGGACCCGCTCCGCCCTAGGTTGGTACTATCCGTCTCTAGGTCGGTCCTCTGCATCGCACTGTTTTATTTTTGCTCATGCAAGCTCCACTGCCAGCTGTCCTGCTGTGCACTTGGGTTGAGCCTTTTGGTTGGTCTTTACCTCCATCTCCCTTTCCGCTCGAGGGCGGACAAATCCGCTCTGGAGCGGACATCTCCGCTCTGGTGCAGGCATCTCCGCTCTGCAGCGATGTCTATTCCGCTCTGGACAGGACTCCCCTTGGGCTCCTTCTTCACTTTGGCTTCCACACTGGGTCTCTCCTCTACCTGTTCCGCTCTGGAGCGGACACCAGTCCCGCTCCTGGTCGGTCCTAGGCCTTCCCTCCTGCTGCCCTAGCCCTCCTGTTTTCACCTGGTTCTACTCTATGCTTGTTCCGCTCTGGAGCGGATGCCAGTCCCGCTCCTGGTCGGTCCTAGGCCTTCCCTCCTGCTGCCCTAGCCCTCCTGTTTTCACCTGGTTCTACTCTACGATTGTTCCGCTCTGGAGCGGGCGCCAGTCCTGCTCCAGGTCGGTCCTAGGCCTTGCCTTCTGATGCCCTGGCTCTCTTGTTCGCTGTGCGCTTGCCTTTCTCCTTTGCCTAGACTGCCATTGTCATGCATGCATGCCCCACTCTGGAGCGGGAGGTTGTAGTCCGCTCTGGAGCGGGTCTGTCTGCTCCGCTCTGGAGCGGACTTTCCCGCTCTAGAGCGGACGTTTTGCCCTCTCGGCCCTTGCACTATTTGTTGGCCAATATTGCCTTGTTTGTACTTGGGGTTTGTCGGTTACTGTGTCTCAAAACCTTCTCCTTTACATAAGGCTGTGTTCCCGCTCTGCACTGCTGGGTCCCTTGGCCTGCCATCTCCTCTTCGGTCCCTTCACCCTCAGGTACCCTTTCGGTTCTTATATGGCTGTCATGCTTTATTTCAGGGTGTTTGAACCTGCACCTTGGTCTTTTCTGACCTGGGTTTTTGGGGTTCTTCGGACTGTTGCTGCTTATGATGCATGCATGGCCCTCCCACATGGGGGGTCCGTCTCCATCCTTCTCCAAATGGGGGGGGGGTGTTATTACTTTTATGTACCTATCATAATGCATGGTATCTTTTGTGTGTTTTTTGCGCATACTGTCATACCTTCCTTCAATTTCTGCTTCTTCTTTCTCTGAGCTTCGTCTGGGACATCTTTCATTTCTCCCTTCGCTTACAGTGCGGGTGTCGCTCCCTGCCTGCGCGCGCCATGGGTGTGCCCGTCCGGCTATGGGAGCTGGGCATACTGGGTGCCCCGCCCATGCTGCGTGCTACTGCCGTAATGGCTTCACCCCCGGACGGTGTGGCCCGTGTCTCGTCCACGTTATGACGATTGAGTCTCGCCCTACTTCGCCGGATGCTGAGACGGCACGGGTCGACCTCACCGCTGCATGGTAGGGCGTGGCTCTGTCTGTTAAGGACCTTTTACACCGGGTCCCCCGCTTCATGGACGAAGGGGTTCGCGCCTTCCTGAACCTTTCTCTGGTGTCTCCGCGCCCTGTGGTCCCCGCTTCGCACGTCCCTCAGTCTGGTGTGTCTCCGTTATCGGCGGACACAGCGGGGTCGATGTGGCACCGCTCGGCTTCTCCACGTCGCCAGAAGTCTTCGTCGTCCCGCCGCCCTGCTGCTTCCGACCCCACGTCTCTGGGCTCGACGACTCTTCGCCCTCAGATGGCGATGCTTCCCCCGGTCCGTGTTCCTGCTGGTGTTTCGGCCTTCTCACCTGGTCGTCGTACCACCCGTGGGCTGCTCAGGGAGATTGGGGCGTCGCAGGCCGCCGGACATCTACCGTCGGCTCCTCCGCCATCGTTGCCGTTGGCTCTGCTACCACCGTTCCCGCCTACTCCACCTCCTAAGAAGGCGGGGGCTCTGTTTGCTTCGGCCTCTCCTCTTCTTGTCCGCGATGGTATCCCGGCTTCTCCTGGCTTTGTCGGGCCTGACATTCCATGTGGCCTGCCTTCTCCTGCTCGGAAGAGTGGACCCGTACCTCTGGCGGTGCAAGGCGCCAGTGTGGCGGTTTTAGGGTCTGCTCAGGTGGGGGCTGCCTGTGACCTCGTGGAACTGAGTGGCGGGTACGATGCCGTAGTGGTTGAGGACTCGCCATGGGAGTCTTTCTCCTCTACTCCGTCGCCTCGTCGGTCGCCCGGCCGTCGGAACCGTCGCCGGACCATCTCTTCATCTTCCTCATCACCGACCGAAGACCCTGGATGGGTCCTTCCTATTCGGGCCATCCAGGAGGCCCAGGTTAGGGCTGAGGGGGCTAACGCTGCACGGTTTGCCTCCCTGCACGGGATGCTTGCACTGATGGCGGGAGGCTGGGAGCGTCCTCCTCCCATTCCTCCTGTGCTTCACCCTTGCGTTTTGGTTGTTCGACACTGTTGCCTCCTAGGCTTGCTCTTGCTTGCCTGTCTCCGGGTTTCCTAAACCTTCTTGCAGGGCCCCAGTTTTCATCTGCTTCCTGCTCCTGAGACACAGTCTTACCCTCCATTGCACTCACCAGTACCTTGCGTTCCTGAGCCGCAGTCTTCACCTATATTGACCTCACCAATACCTTGCGGTTCTTGAGGAGCGGTCTTACCCTACATTGGGCTCTCCTGTACCTTGAGGTTCCTGCGACACGGTCTTAACCTACATTGAGCTCACTAATACCTTGAGTTCCTGAGACACAGTCTTCACCTACTTTGACCTCGCTCATACCTTGCGGTTCCTCAGGCACAATCTTCCCTACATTGGGCTCCCCAATACCTTGCGGTTCCTGAAACACAGTCTTAACCTCCATTGTGCTCACCGATCCCTTGGGATGTCTTTTTCTTTCCACCCTTCCCGGTGCCGCAGGTCTCTCGGAAGGGCTGTACTCAGCTCGCTCCGCCCTGGTGCGTGGATGACTCCCGCTCCGGGTCGGTCCTATGGCTAGACACGTTCTCTTATCAGACCGCTCCCTTTCTTACTGCAATCTGCCTGACGTCCTTCAACGGTGTCTTTGGCTTTGCTGAGCGGGACCCTTTAGGCCTCTCCACTTCAGTTGGGAATGTTTTTGTTACGGGCCTCTGGCGTCTGGGCTCGGTCGGGCCTCACGGGGCCCGTTCCGCCCTAGGGTGGGCTCTATCCTCCTCTAGGTCGGGCCTATGCTTTGCCTCTGTTCTTTACCCACGGACGCTCCCACGTCTGCCTCTAGACCATTCAGTTGGGACGCTTGGATGTACATCTCTGATGTTTTTACACAGGGAGGCTCCCGCGTCGGCTATCGTGCTCGACGATTCTTTTGGGACTTTTGGATGTTCCTGGCCTTTCACCTTTACTGGTACCTACGGGCCTCTGACGTTTGGCTACCCTACGCCCGCTCCTCACTGGTGCGGCGACTCCGCTCTGGAGCGGACGATACGCTCTGGAGCGGTGCCTGTCTTTTTCTTTCCGTGGATGCTTCCACGTCGGCTGTCCTGCTAGTCTATTCTGACGGAACTCTTGGGTGTTTTCCCTTTCACCCTTCCTGATGCCTCAAGCCTCTCCCGTCCGACTGCACTACGTCTGCCCCGCCCTAGAGCGGCCATTCCCGCTCTTGGCCAGTTCTCTTCCATACTTCTCCTGACACCATCCCGGTTCCTCACCTGTCCTGTGCCGCTCTCCGCTCTGGAGCGGAGCTTCCTTTCTGCTCCAGAGCGGGATTTCCACCCCAGAGCGGAGCGGGCCGTTCGGGCCCCCTCCACTCTGGGTCGGTTCTCGGTGGCCTTTGCCTTGCCTCTGGATGGGCCCTCCGTTGCAGTCATTCATCTTACTACTGGCTCTGTCTCGCTCCCTTGCCTCCCTCGGCTAGGTCATTCATCTTCCTACTGGCACCATCTCGCTCCATTGCCTCCCTTGGCCTCCTGGGCCGCTCCTGCAGCGTGCAACGCTCTCCGCTCTGGTGCGCAGCTTCCATTCCGCTCCGGGGCGGCGAGGGCCCTTCCTCCTACATTCCGCTCCAGAGCGGATTTCCGCCCCGGAGCGGAGGGGACCATTCTGGACCACTCCACTCTGGGTCAGTGCTAGGGTGCTTTGCTTTACCTCTGGATAGGGACTCAGTTGCAGTGGTTCCCGGCCTTCTCCTTTTTATCAGACTGTGCTCCCACTCTACTCTGATGGTCGAGTGGGGAAGAGACGTCTTCTCCTCTTCAGTGCCTTCACCCTTTGGGTATTCTTATTATCCTCTTCCATTATTAGGCTTTCATGCCTTCCTTCTGGGGATTTGCACCTGCCCCTTGGTCTTTTCTGACCGGGGTTTTTTCGGGGTTCTTGCTCTTGCTGGTTCGCCTGGTCTCTCCCTGACCCTCCGCATGGGGGGTCACTCTTTACCCCTCGCCTCGCACAGGGGGGGGGGGGATACTCACTTTCATGAAAGGTACTCCATTTTCAAGGTGTAGTGAGCACTTTTGTGCGTCCTTCGGCCCTTGTGCCTGTTAATTTTCGGGAGTTTTCTTCCAGTATTTGTGCACCCATGAATTATCCTCCTGTATAGCCCTCCGTTCGAAGGGTCCCCCTTTTTCGTCCTTTCCTTCCTACACAAGGGAAGGGGGTATTCTCCTGTAACGGTTTTACCGGTTTTTCACGTTATTGTGCTTACACACGATTCCTGGGCTTCCTACAAGGGATGGCAGTATCTTTTTCCTTTCCGATTGTGAGGTGGATATCACTTCCTTCCTGCGCACACCATGGGTGTGTCCGTCCTGCCATGCCCGTTGGACGTAGGAAGTGTCCTCCCCTTATCTCATGCTACAGCCGCGATGGTTTTCACCCTCGGAGGTATGGATCGTGGCTCGTGGATATTGTCCTTTGTGTCTCGTCCTCCTTACCCGGACATGGATGGGGCGAGGTCTCGCCTCTGCACTATGTAGTCGGGAATTGCTCTCTATGTCAAGGACCACTTCCATTGGATTCCACACTTCGTACGACGGAGGGGTACGCGCCATGCGTCCCCTTGCCTCTGCTGTCTCCGTGGCGCCGGGTCGCCTTTCCTCCTGTGCCTCGTTCGGGCGTCCTCGCGGTTTCCGAGGACGCCGAAACGACGGTGTGCCGTCGCTCTCCTTCCCAATATCGCCGACGATTCCCGCCTCCTCCGTCCGGTTCATGCCATACATGTGGCTCTGGACGAGGCTCGGGAGCCCGTCACACTGCATGCAACCTCCCTGCCCGGGCCTGCCGCCCTATGGGCGGATGCTCTGTCGAAAGGACAGTGCGCCCGGGTAGTATGGTATTCCCAACACACCGTGTTCGACGACCTAGCGGCCTCCTGGAGTGTTCCACAGGTGGCCTGGTTCGCCTCATGCGAGGCGACCGGTTTGCCTGTGTTCCTGTACCGCTGGATTACTCCTCCGGCGGAGGTACCGGTCGTGTTCAGCAAGGACTGGCGCAGGTGGCGGTTGGTTTATGTGTGTTCCACCAACCGCTGCCCTTTTTAATGTGCAACGTCCTCCACAGGCTGAGAGGGTACCTGTGCTTTGTTTGGTTGTCGCGCCCATCCGGCCGGCCCAAGCCTGGTCCGCTCGGCTGAAGCGGTGGTACCCGAGTCCAGTTCCCCTAGCGATCTCCGATTTCCTCTTGGTATCGAGTGGTGTCCTAGGGACCTCGTTCGCCTTCACATCGTAGATGTTGTGAGGCAGGGTGGATGCCTAAGTATAGTCGATCTTTGTATGTCAAATCCTCTCCCCTGGATTAATTTTACATGGCAGACTTACGGATCTCACTGATGCGGTTTTCCTTCTTGGATCCCTACCCATCACGGACGCGACCGTCGGTGGCGTTCGTGTTTCACTACCTCCATTGGTTAATATTGAGAAGCGTCCCAACATCTGCACCACTCTTACGAACCGCCTGTCGGCCATTCGGGTACCGTTTGAGACTTTCACGGGGTTGGTCGTTCCTCCCTAGGACTTAGGTTCTTTTTGCGATCCTGCTTTATGCTTCGTCCGACGCCGCGTCAGCTTCCTCCTCAGTGGTTTCTGGCGGGGGCTCTCCAACTGCTCTCGTCTGCCTCTTACGCTTCTTACCCCACGCCTGAACACTTCCGTGCCATGACATTGTTCTTTATGGCTTTGGCGACGGGTGCAGGAGTCCCCGGCGATGACTGCCAGGTCTAGGGACCGACATTTCTTACATCGTTCTCCCGTCCTTGAGTCAGTTACTTTGGCTCCGTCTGTTCGTTTGGTTGATACAACCGTACGCGACACTCCCGTTTTTATGCTTTTCCTGTACCAGCTTTCAAACATGGTAGGGTTCATCATCCGTTATGCCCGGTTCAAACCCTGCATCCGTATGTGTACTCGACCAGGCCAGTGTCGGGGTTGCCTTTACGGATGGCGCCTACGACCTGTAGGAGACTAGGTCAACGTGCTGTGGGACTTCGCCTGTGTCGGTAGTTTCAGGCCAGTCCCCCTTACGTTCTGGACGCAGCTCATGTTGTCCGTTCGTACGCTGCTACGTTCTGATTTTACATAATCTTTCTCGACCGTCCGTTGCCGACACGGGGCTTTGGTCTTCCCCCACCACGTTTGTCTCCTCTCTGGCCATGTCCACAGGCAGGCCGGGACGTCCTTGTCGTGCGTTGGGCCGGCAGGTTCACTCAGGGTCTACCTGCAGCGTTCCTTCTGTCTCTTATCCTTCTCCCTTCTTGTTCTTCTTTTATTTGGGGGGGGGGGGGGGTATTGCACTATACCCATACTTGCACCTAAGTTAAAGGATTAATAACTAGGTTAAGATTTTGATGTAATTTCTCGTCTTAAAGTATACTATGTTCTGTTGGTAGGTCTTGGCCTCATACCACTGAACTTTTCTCATGGCTTTCAGTGCTAGTCACTGTGTATGCTCATGTCTTTTCTCGTCGCCCCCTGTACGGTCCTCCTCTTCGACGTATGTCAGTATTTACTCGTTACATTCTGGGTCTTCCTGCCTTCGTCCGGAAGGAGGGGGGGGGGGGGGAGCATCCTGGACTTCATATTTTATGATGAAATGCAGCATTCTTTGTCTTAGGTTAGTTATCCCATGGCATAAGACTTGACTGTACTTGACCTCTCTTGATATGCACCTGTCAGTACACTCTTTCTATAAACTCTCTTGTTAAAGTCGGTCTTTCCGTGGTCCTGATATTTCCTAAGGGCTACAGTTTGTGTTTTCAGCTTGTATGTCCGCCTCCAATTTGGTACTCTAGCTCTACGTTGGAACGTAGAGGCTACTACTAAATTGGGAGGTTTAACGACCCTCCCAATACCAAATGAGGTAAACCTCCTATTTGGTCGTAGCCTCGGAGTATCCAACGTCATAGTATCCCGCCCTCGTGCCGTACCCCTGCCCATCCAATCTTGTCTCTTGTAACTTGATACCGGGAATGCCCAATGAACCCTGTCGGGTAGTGGGGTGGATCCGTCAAGACGGCTGAAGGAGCCAGATAGGATGGCCTAAAATCCTGTAATTTTCTCTTCTTTCTCATCAATATTTTCTTATTTTCCTTTTCAAATAGTGGCCTCCAAAGTATGTACAACGTACCTAGTAGAGAGAGTAAGGTGCTACTCTAGATGTTATCGTTTTATCGCGCTAGTGATTTCGATAATTGCCCGCTCTAGAGCGGAGCAGAATTATACGATAAGTATATAGCTCTACGTTGGATACTCCGAGGCTACGACCAAATAGGAGGTTTACCTCATTTGGTATTGGGAGGGTCGTTAAACCTCCCAATTATGTTTTTTGTTTACCTTTTGGCTATTTGGGTTATGAAGAGAAGTGGGACAACTACTGAGCCCTGCGGTACTTCACTCAAATGCTCAACACTTGTCTTTAATCAGACAACTCTCCTCGGAATGACACTCGTTCTGTCCTCCCTGTCAGGCAGAGGTTCACTGCTTACATTGACTGAGGTATGCACTCTACCTATTGCCGCCAATAAGGAATAACTTTTTAGTGGTGAATATCCTACCTGGCAACAACATTTCGTGAACATTGGTTCATAACTTTTGAGATAGGCCTATCTCCACCAAAAATGGACAGGTCACAGGTGGTTGGTTGGATTACCTGACCAGTAGTGACCTCACCTATCAATAGCAGGATACCCCAACCGTCATCACAATACCCTGCCCAGAAAATGTAGTAGCCAGTACTAGTGGCAATGCTTTTAAAAATAGTTATGACAACTAAATTAATTAAAGAATCCCTGAGAAGAGGCAACCCTATGAGCACAGCTCCCTAGCCTCATATCCATCACTAAAACTAAGTTTCTTCCCGAATTTGATTCTCCTAAATATTAATATCCTTGTGATATTCCACTGATAACTTTTTTAATCTATGTACCTACTGTGTATTTACAGCATAGCTAGGCTTAATAGACGCCCCAATCCCCGAGGGGAGGGATAACATTAATTTTCATTCAGCATATGATTCAATATCGAGTTTGATACTGAACAAGCATCAACACAGGAAAATCTTATATTTTCATAAATATGCCTAATAAGGATTAACTGAAGTTAATTTGTTTTGTGTTACCTTCATCTAAGTGTAGCCTACCAAGCTTTAACTTGGTGATAAGGCAATACATGAAAGTAAAAGATTGGGAGGTTTGACGTACCTCCCAACCTACCAAATAGGAAAACCTACTATTTGGTAGTAGTCTTGGAAAATCCAACGTCAAGGCTATTAACCTAATTGCAATGACGACTTGTCTATTTTGACTGCTATGTCATCATTCCAACCGCGGTTAAAAAGAAAACGTCTAGAGTCTACTCCTTATCTTGCTCTAGGAGACGTTGTACATTAACCAAAACTACCACCGAAGGTGAAAAAAGCATAGAAGAGAAGAAAAAGGGGTTTACCTTAGTTACCGCTTAAGGCCCATCCCGTGTTCCGTCATGTGCAGATCCCTGTCGAACGTGTGCATGAGCGACCCTGTCATCACATCTCACGTCAGCAGAAGAACGCGGATGGGCAGGGGTCCGGCGTGAGGGAGGGTATTATGTACGTTGGATTTTCCAAGACTACTACCAAATAGTAGGTTTTCCTATTTGGTAGGTTGGGAGGTACGTCAAACCTCCCAATTTGTTAGTAGTCTTGGCAAATCCAACGTCAAGGCTGCATAACAAATAGGAGGAGAACACCCAAGCCCAACATACCAAAAAAAACAATGCATAAAACAAAATTATGAATGACAAAGACACAATTTAAACAAGAGAGTTTAATAAAAGAGTGAAAAACTGAGGAGTAACTAAAAAGAACAGTTTTAACACATGCCCGTCATTCATAGTAATGCAAAAACATAGACTTGTCTTAAACCAAAAAGGTACTGTACCCAAAATCCCTTTTCTTCCAAAACCAACAAAAACATTGAACACAATAACAAAACAATTTTCAATGTGGCAAAAACACTTATGTACTGTAACAATACATAATCCCAAACTTGCAATCAAGTGTTGCAAACCCGTACTCCCCCCACCCCCCTTTGTCAAAGAAAACAAAGGAAAAGAACGAGGGACAAGGGGGGGAAGACCAGGTATCTTCGCCAGAGCACGAGGAAACACGACCCCCGAGAGCCATCACCGGCCGAGGGGGTCGAACACTGGACATGGAGAGGTAGGAGGAGATGAAGGAAGTGATAGAAGACCACAAAACCGCTGAGGCGATGTCAGGTAAGGATCGAAGTTGCAGGAACCGAAAGGAGGAGCAAAGGATCGCACAACGTGCGCAGAACCCCTACAAACAGGGTTACTGGCACGAATGGGCCGACAAATGTGGCGTCCCATCTGCACCTGCGAGAGCCTCCCACCTTTCCGAGGAGACACCCATACAGCAGTACCCGAAGGCGGCGCCACAGACGCAACAGAGGAGTGCAAGGCTGACACCGGGCACAACACATGGCGAGTATGCCCACGCTGGAAAGCCTGGACGGTGAAAGGCTGGAAAACGTGGGTCTCCCTCTCATTCGTGGCAACAAAATGAGGGGAGGAGGCGAACGTGACGCCATGCAAGGACGGGGAGAATCGCACGCAGACCCGGGGCCGTGACAATGCCGCTAGTGCAGACACCCGAACCCCAGCGGGCTGAGCGACAAGGAAGAGCGTACGCCCGAGCAACGGAACCGGTGTAGCGGCCCGTGTATACGTGGGTGAAGCCAGAAGGTCCAGAGCCCGCCCCACATCCCACCGTGGAGGGACCTGGCGCGGAGTCGGGCGTTTCCGGAAGGCAGCCGTCATGAAGGAAACCAGCTCCTGCGGCGGAACGACCAGCCCAGCGACGGACTCAAAGACCCCCCGGACGGCAGACAAGTGGTTACGTACAGCGTCGACGGGAAAGTGACGTGTACGGAAGAGGTGAAACAAGGAGTGGAGGACGAGGGAAGGAGAGCCAACTGGCTGGCGAGTGTCCCGTATCCACCTAGTAAAAGACCTCCAGCGGGACCCGTAAGGCCCCCAAGGAGAAGTCGGCCAGGAACGCTTCAGGAAGTCAGGCAGGTCCCGGCCGTGGACTGGGAGCCACTGTGCCTCATGAACATCCACGATGCGAAGGCCAACGAGGTCCGCAGGGCCCCAACCTAGTGCAAGTGGAAGTCGGAGACAGGTAGAGGGACCGGACTCGGGCACCACCGCGTCAACTGGGTGTACCAAGCCCGTGCCGGCCACAGAGGCGCGAGGAGCCAGACGCTGCCGCAGTACAGCCGCAGCCTTGCGAGGACGTTGCACAGCAACAGCGCGTCTGGAGGCGGAAATATGTATATCGACCGCCACCTGTTCCAGTCTACCATGAAAGCGTCCGGACCCCCCTCCGGAGTGCGAGGCCAGAGGAAGAGGTACCGAGGCAACTGGCGCGGCACCTCCGATGCGAACAAGGCGACCTCCGGAACACCCCAGGAAGCCGCGAGGTCGTCGAACACAGTCCGTTGCATTGCCCATTCAACAAGAACGCCCTGTCTTCTCGACAGGGCGTCCGCCCACAGGGTGGCAGGCCCGGGCAGGGAGGAGGCATGCAGGGAGAAGGTGCGTCGGTCCGCGAGGAAGAACAACTTCACCGAGAACCCCAATAGAGTCAATGACCTGGAGGACCCCCGCTTTAGGAAACAGTGGACAGCTGTCTGAGTGTCCATCCCGAAGGCCACCGACTTTCCCCGAAGGGCCAGCGCGTGGGCCCTCAGGAAGAACAAAGGAACCAACAGTTCGAGGGCATAGACAGGTAAGGGGCGTGAGTCCCACCCATCCGCCGGGAAGTTGACGGCCCAGGTTTGATGGGTTACCGCACCCTACCACGCTCGACGCATCTGTGTCTACCCAGATCGTCGTCGGGGGCGGTCCAGGGCACAGCCGCAGAGAGCGTGCCCCGAGCAACCCAGTGTCCGAAGTGTCCACGAAAGGCACGCGGGAGCGGCAGGAGCCGATCCATAGGGGTCAACGGAAACACCTCGGTGCCCATGAGGAGGAGGCGGTGCAGCCGGAGGCTCCCTAAGGGAATGGGCAGAGCGGCCCAATGCAGCGAACCCACTAACGAGTCCCAGAGCCACCCCGGGAGGGAGACTGAGTGCAACACGGCGAAGACCTTCCGCCGAAGGTGCACCACGTCCGGCAGACCCTGGGTCACCGGAGCGCCGGTCAAAACACAGGCGAGACCGACCCATGGCACGACACGCGACGGGGTCAAGCGTGACTTGGGAACATCGACGGGGAACCCTAACTGTGCGACGTGGCGAACGACTGTGAGGGCGTCGCGTATGCACAGTCCGAGGGCTTCGGAAACTATCAACCAATCGGCCAAGGAAAACAGGAGCTGGAGCCCGCTCCTGAGGAGAGGACCCAGAGCCTGTCCCACCAGTTCGGAGAAGATCCGCGGCGCGATGTGGAGACCGAAGGGAAGGCCGGCGAACAGGAACACATGACCGGAAGTCCGAACGGCCAAGAATCGCCGGAATCGAGGATGGAGAGGAACGAGCCAAGACGCAGCCTGGAGGGCCAGCGACACTACCCCCGACAGAGGGCGCAGGGCCAGGCGTACCTGGGGTACCGGCAGCATCCGAAACCGTGTGTGCACGATGCGCCCGGTGAGGGCCAACATAGCCACCACCGGGCGCATCGCGTCGCAGTTCTACTCCGGTACCAGAAATACACGGGAGAGGAAAACCGGGTGACCGGCGGTCAACTCCCTCGATGATACCCTGCCCGTGCATGGATGTGAACACGTGGGCCACCTCTGAAGAGATGGGCTGGCGTCGGTGACAAGAGCGGAGTGGGGGTCTGGATGTCCACCTCCAGGTGAGACCCCACCGCGCAATCCACCACCCCCACGTCCCTCGCGGCCTCCGAGGGGCGCAAGGGCGAAAACAACCCGTGGGAGCTCCCACGAGGAGGGGAGCGACCCAGGCGGCCAGGCGAGAAGGAGAACAAGGAGACCGACCCATAGAACCTACACATTGTTTTGACGTGGAGGTATCCCCGGTACGGTCCGTGCGGGCATGAGCGCCACGTTGACCACCTCAACGTTTGGGTGCCGAAGAAGTTCGGCACCCACCGCCGCAAGGGAAAAACCCTGTCGACAGAGGACTGAACTGGGAGAGAGAAGAACGGGGTAGCAAGAGAACAAAGTTCAAGAATGGGCGCGCTGAACCAGGACCAGAACGCGCCGTCCAACCCGCCGACAGACACAAGAGGAGGCAAAAGAAGTGACGACTCCGGGGCAGGGACTGAAGGAGAGCCGGCGACGGAACGGCCGGCGAAGACGAAGGCCTCAACAAACCAGGCCCCCAACGGGAGAGGGTGATCGAGCAAGATGGCTAAGCCAGGCGTACCGTCGTTGCACAAACCCGTCCCATAGGAAGACAGTCCCGTCAACACAGCCAGGGACTGAACAACCTGAAGGATGTCCCGGCGGCTGAAGTCTGACCAGAGCATAGGCCTGCAGAAGGGAGGGGGACCGTAGCAGGGGTAGGTATGGTGAGGCGCTGAGGGTGTGTCATCGCCAAGAAGCGCGATAAGAGGGAGTCTTGCATCGACTCCAAGCGCCCGTCGATGCGTGACACAAGCTACCCCTGCATAGCCGACAATCGATCCAAGAGAGGCGACCCCCCCCCCAAGAATGGTCGGCCCGCAGGGGTGAGCGCGAGCGGGAGCGAGATCCACGACACGAACCAGCAGAGTCGTGGCCCAAGGAAGGCGAGCAACCACGGTTGTGTCGCCGCAGAGGGATTCGTCCCTGAACACGAACGCCCGTGGGGGAAACAGCACTATCCCCCTCTTCCAGCGACACGTCAGCCCCTGAGAAAGAGGACCCCAAAACCACGCGATACCCCACCGAGCCAAGAGGAGGGGTACCCCCGTGGCGAGACGGTAAGTGAAGGTCAGGGAGAGAAGAAGGAGGAGGAGCAGGACGACGGGAGTGGGAAGGCTGGCCGGGTGAAAAGACAGCATCTGGTGTTCCCAGGCGGACACCCAACCAAATACGAACCAGACCCTACGTTGCTTAACTTCGCTGATCGGACGAGAAGCGGTGCATTCAACGTGGTATGGCCGTTGGCTGAAAAGAGGTCAGAAGTAGCCGCGGGGGGAAACAGAGCAAGGATCCCCGGGGCAGAGATAACAGGGCGGCCCGACACCGAGGCAGAGAAGGGAGGGACCGCCACCGTGGGACGAGACCGTGAAGGAAGAATAGGCACCGAAGCAGGTGAAGCAGGAGGAGAAGCAACTACATCCTGGCGGACCCTCCTGGACGGTGTAGGAGGAGGGAGCAGAGGGCCAGCTACAGCCTGAACCTCCGCGCGCGGAGAGGACAAAGGAAGAGGACGTCGAACGAGCAGGGGAAGCGGGCGGAAGGTAGTAGAGCCCCGACCCGGAGAGGCCAGGGGAGGGCACACAGGGGCAGAGCCGCTAACCCCGGCCGCAGGGCGAAAACCATGACGAGGGCGATGGGCGCCGTCAAGGCGATCAGGACAACGAGGGGCAGGAGAGGACGGGTGACGAGGCGAGCGAGAGCGTGGACGGAGCAGGGGATCCCCCCGACGATGTGACGACCGGCTGCAGGACCCAGGGGAGAGGGCCCGAGCAGGGAGAGGGCCAGGCGAACGGCCTTCAGTCGGGTCAGGGATACCCAGGGCGATGCGGATCCGGGCGGCAACAAAGGCCGGGGAACGGTGGCCCCCAGTCCAAAAGTGGCGGGAGACTAGCGCCCACACCGACTGAAGGGAAGCAGAGGCCACTGCCGCCGCCGAGGAACCAGGGCTATGGTGCACCACATCCACCAGGGCCAGACATGGGCCACACAGAGCAGGGCCGTAGAGGACACACAGTGCGAGTGGCGCAAGCAGGACTTGTGGCTCACCAAGCACGGGGAGCTACAACCATGGCGAAAGCAAGGCAGCATACCTGCACTGGAAGAACACACACCATAATCAGCACGTCGAAGGAGTAAGCGGAGAGAATGTCCAAGAAGAACCAGGGAAGGAGCATGGGGAAACAGGAACACACATGCAAACAGGTATCCGTACTCACCCTAAACCAGGAGCACAGAGGTAGGTGAGTACGGCGGGCGAGGTGGAAGAGCACTAGCAGAACCTGCAAAGATGGAGAAAGTGTTAACCACCACTCAACATCTTACATGCAGGGCCTATAACACCAGTAAAGTGCACACACCAAATAGTATCAGGCAACAAGATGAAATAAAAAAGGTCAATAGTGAAAGCCAACTATTACCGCAAATTTGCGGGCCAATGGAGGCATAACCGTACCGACACCACCCTCCCGCAATTTTGCGGGACCCCCCAGCGATCTCCGCAAATTTGCGGGGAGCCGAAACGTCCCAGAGGACCGAATCGAGCTCCCGCAAATTTGCGGGACCGGCCGAGATGGTCCGGCGCCGAAAAAGCGAGAGGAGCGTCTAGGGAATACCAAAAAAGAGCCACAAAAATGCGTCATCTCCTTATGAACTCCAAGCTATGATGGCCATCAAGCTGAGCAGTGTCTTCCTTGAAAATATCCTAACTCAACCGGTAAAGGGAGAGGCAAGGAAGACACACCAGGGGAGAGGAGGCACATCCCCCAGGAACCACCCAACCCACAGAGATAGAGCAAAGCCCATGAGGAGAAGTGGCAGGGAGGGTGGTGTCGCACAAACAGAGGCCCCCGTGGGGTACCCCTGGATTGGGCAAAAAGACTATGAAAGGATGGAGGTGAAACAGGAAGAGAAAAAAAAAACAGGAAATGAAACTGGTGAGAAAAAGGGTGGCCTAGCCATGATCAGAGAATGTGTCAGGGGCGAAAAACCCTGTGGTGTGAAAGAGGGGCCTCCGTGGGGTACCCCTGGATTATCACGAACCACCTGTCGCCCAGGCCCTTGAGACACAGTGAAGGACTCGAAAGGGAGAACTCGGGAATAACGCTAATAATGCAGCCGACACAAACTCTACAAACAGCACCGCCATCAACGAAATCTCAGATTGTTTACCAACGGTACACCTTAGGCTATGAAAAAATGAAAACTCATAGGGGCATAGCAATTCCTGAATGAGAAAACGAGCTAGGCTAAAATAAGCTAAAAGCTAAACTATGCCCAGACTAACAGGAAAAAAGAATATGAAAAGAGAAAGAATGAAAAACATATACGAGGAACGGCAGGCGCCCCCGTACCTTCGGTAGGCTATTTCCACACGCGTCTCCATTATACACACTTAGGAGCCCATTTACGTGTGCCCTAGATCACGTAACATCTGTCTAACAAAAAAGAAGGCCAGATAAGCCGAAACGAACCTAAAACAGGGTGAATTGAAGGAGCACAACAAAAGCGGACTCAAGCAATGGAGCGCGTGAAAAAATGATGACAAGAGAGGGTCGCTCATGCGCACGTTCGACAGGGATCTGCACATGACGGAACACGGGATGGGCCTTAAGCGGTAACTAAGGTAAACCCCTTTTTCTTCTCTTCTATGCTTTTTTCACCTTCGGTGGTAGTTTTGGTTAATGTACAACGTCTCCTAGAGCAAGATAAGGAGTAGACTCTAGACGTTTTCTTTTTAACCGCGGTTGGAATGACGACATAGCAGTCAAAATAGACAAGTCGTCATTGCAATTAGGTTAATAGCCTTGACGTTGGATTTGCCAAGACTACTAACAAATAAGAAGATACATAGGCCTACCGGTATTGAAAAGACCGAAATTATAAACGGGCATTATGCCTTGACTCCTATGTATATCGTTCCCATTAACTACATTATCTTTTAAAAGGGTAAAGTAAAGAAATCCATTGGATAACTTCGAATATCTTCATTCCTAAAGGTGTGACGACACTATGGTGGCTGTAGGAAGATATCCAGGTCGGCATAGATCAATATACAGTATAATTTATGTCTTATCGTAATCCTTGTATTCATATAAACCTACCGCACATTATGCTCTACAAAGGCAACGTTCAGCTTGTCCTACATACAAATTAACAAAACCAAATAATGTATGCCCTGTTTATTTACCGGTACTCATTTGTGCTCTGTGTGTGTTCATTTGTTTACATAGAGGGATAGTTTCCTATCCATTTCAATATATTAGCCAATTTCTAATAGTTACGGTCAAGTTACGAATATGTTGGGGTAAACATATGCCGCTTATACCTTTATAGTTATTTAAAATTGGCGCCATATAACCACGGTGTCAAATCAGGGTAAAATTTGTGCTAAGACTTGAATGAATATGAAATGGAATACAAAAAATGAACATGGAATAGCATTGTTTTGGCCATTTTGTCACATTCAAACTAACAAAACAACGTAAATATAACAGTACAGTAAAAGTCCGTTAATCCGACGACCGATGATTCGAATCTCCCAATAGTCCGAATTTTTCAATTTGAGGCCAAATCCGAATTCACCCGATGGTCCGAATTTCAAGAAGTCCCAAAGTCCCCTTTTTGAGGCATTAGTCCACTCAAATGACACATAATGGAGCACACACATATATGTTCAGGAATTCACTTTAAAAGTTTACCATTGTCATTGTAGCCTATTACCTACTTCAAAACATTCAGATTAATCGTCAAAGGAAGCTACTGATATAAACGTAAACACCTTCTTCTTCTTCTTCTTCCACATCGTCTGCTAGAGAGTTTGTTTTGCTCTTGAACGCATCCTTGGGACGCTCCGATGCGCTACTGGCTTGCACCGCATTTTCTGCAAGCGCATTCAGTCTTGAGCTTGAAAACGCACCTTTGGACGTATTAGTCTTGAGCTTGAAAACGCACCTTTGGACGTTCCGATACGCTACTATTTATAGTTCAGTAATCGGAGCGTCCCAAGGGTGCTTTCAAGACAACAAGACAAGGGTGCTTTCAATACAATATAATATAACAGAGCACGTCACAAAAGGAAAATCACAAAATGAAAATTACAAGAACCTCTCAGGGAAGGGCCGTTGTTAAGGCATTACTTCCCGAACCACATCTGATCTGATCTTCAAGAGCAAGACAAACTCGCTAGTAGACGGAAGAAGAAGAAGACGTTTATATCAGCAGATTCCTTTGACCATTGATCTGAATGTTTTGAAGTAGGTAATAGGCTACAATGACAATGGTAAACTTTTGAAGTGATTTCATAAACATATGATATGTGTGTGTGCACCATTGTGTCATTTGGGTGGCCTAATGCCTCAATGTTTTCATCATACACAGGTTCATAGGGGTAAAGTCCGATAATCCGAAAAATCCACTAATCCGAACGAGGGCCGGTCCGCTGCCCTTCGGATTAACGGAAGTTTACTGTTTATTTAATATTAATGATTAACTAAGTGGGAATAGGTCTCTCGTTTGAAACCCTGTGGCGGAAAACAAGGAAACTGCAAAGAAAATATAAAGGTGAAAGAAGAAACAAGAACAACAGTCAAGAAGGAAAACAAGCAAGAAGAAAGAAGAGCAAGAAAGAAGAAAACACACATAGCACATAATAAATGTTACTGTTAAATTAGAAAAACAGAAAACACGACAAAAGGGAGGCGCCGTTGCAAAAGCATAGCTTCCCGACCAGCAACTGAATTGAACTGGATAATGGTGGCTTGAGTTTGGTCATCTCAAAAAGTATCTCAAAAGTTTGAGTCTCATATACCGGTATTCTCTGATACGATAAGTGGTTCAACAATTCTATGATAAATGGAATTAGTAATGCCTATAGGCTTCATTCGTGTATTCCAACATAAATGTCATATGCAATATAGCCTAAACAAGGGGAGGCTGAAGGCTTGACCCCCAAGTCAGCCTGTGTAAGAGATAGTGTTTTTCTTCACTTATACCATCTTATTACAAATGGAAATACTAAGACTCGCTGAAAAAATCAGCTCTCTATGTGCGCGCGCGAGCGCAGAATTTTATTGAAATATTTATTAGTGGCCCCTCCATCATTGACGAACATGCCTATTACATAAGGCACCCTCTTCAAACACTCATCCGCCGTAGTTTGAATCCACCGCGCAGAGCATTTAAAATTTGAGGAGCCTTCATCATGAGCGCACGCGACCTCACTCATGGCTTCAGTCATTATGAATTGGGTTCTCACTACGAAAAAACTTCGTAAAAAATAAAAACAAAAACAAAATAAGAATAACTATTCAATAAGCTTTCCATATTATCGTGGATGTACTTGTGTGGATCTTTGACCAGACGCTGACTCAGGCGTCATTCTTCCTTCTCTGCTCTGCGCTCAGCCTGCCCGGACGTGTCTCCCCACGCTCCTCTGATTCCGCATTTGCTGCGTCCCTAGTGAGTTTTTTCTTATTTGTTTACTCCGGGATGTATCGAGTAAGGTTAGGATATGCGTAGCAGGAGTGTCCTGGGCTGGTTGCCCGCAGTGCAGTGTTTTTGGGGTCGTGTGTTTGGGGCATCTATTTCGGATGTACCCTCGTGGTCCTGTTGTGGACATGTGAACTTTTTCACGGTTAGTTAGCTTGTGATGCAGGCGGCTTTCATTACGCGTTATTAATGCTGCCTTCTATCTTTCTGATGAGGTAGCGTTTCTTTGCTGACGTTCCCAGCGTATTTTTCTTCACTTAGTGAAGTTTTTTCTGGGTCCCGAGTCAGTCTTCCCTTTGCCGGAAGTTTTTGCTACAGTGGTGTGTTGGCGGTGGTTCCTGTTGTGATATAATTCAGTGCTTTTTGTTTATATTCCGAAATGTTTTCTTTTCCGTCTGCCTAGGCCTAGCCAGCCTCTTGTAGCTTTGCCACATGTACAAGTGTTATTGATTTATATTATAAATATGTACTACTGTGTCATGTGTGTCCTGGGTTAGTTGTGTTTTGGCTAATTCCACGGACTATTTATGTGTCCTGGGTTGGTTGTGTATTGGCTAATTCCACGGACTATTTTTGTGGGCCCGGGGTTAGTTGTGTTTTGGCTAACTCCTCGGTCCTGTGAGGCGTTCAGATGGTATCTGGACGGGGTGGAGTTGCTTTCCGGCGGGTTTTTCTCGGTTACACCATGAAAAACCCGGCTGGGTGCCGAGTTTTGGCCACGCGTGGTTTTAAAACAGGCTTGCTTCCCCGGCGAGTGGGTGTCTGAGGCTCTCCAGGACTGCGTCTCTGTGGTGGTGCCTGTGTCAGGCTCCCTATGATTCCCAGCGGAATGGCTGTACCCATCTAACAGTGTTCATGCGGACACGTGTTGTGAAGTTTGTTTCCCCGGTTTTGCAAAGCCAGGAAAAAACCTAGCTGTTGTTGTTTGGTTTTCCTCCCCGGCAATCTTTTACAAAGAAGTGGGGATAGGAACAATTGGGGTTAACTTTTAAACATCATATCCCACCCGGCGGGTGCACCTTGGAAGGGTGGCATGAACGAATTGGTAATTCAGTTTAGTTAACCGGACAATTAAGGGATGCATTGTGTATCGCCGCCTTCAACATACGGCGATTGAGGGCTCAATTTGGGTTAACGTTTTTAATAACTTACATTCACACCCGGCGGGTGCTCCTTGGAAGGGTGGAATAACGAATTTACAATTCAGTTTAGTTGACCAGACAATTGAGGGATACATTTTTGTATCGCCGCCTTCAACGTACGGCGATCTAAAAGACAATTCGATAGAAGTCAGATCTCGTATTTTTGTCAGCCTTCCCAGTTTTTGATCTGCGAGATAATTCGGGGGCCGGCGTCTTTTTGGGTTTTTTTTCTCCAAAATTGAATCTTGAAACAGATACCACCGGAAAGACTAAATCAATTATAAACACCATGCTGGTCTTTTATATTATGTCAGAGGGTATTCATAAATCTTTTGGACAAGTTAAGATATTCTGAAATCTTTACTTAGGAACCCCACCGCGTAGCGAGCTGTGATCGTTGAGTATTACGTCTCGTTACCCGGCGGGTTATTAACACTTGTGTGCGAACATGTTGGGTTAACCTTATGAGCATTAATTCCTGGAAAAAAAAAATTTCCAGAGCTGGGTCCCGGCGGGTCTATAGAGAACCTGGAGTAGTTTCCCACGTCTCTGTCATGGCTACCTTTGCCCCGGTTTTTGCTTTATGCATTACGCCCTCCTGTTCAGGTATCCCTATTTTTGCGCACACCCTTTGTTTAAAATGTGTTTAATGTCTCGACCGCTCAAGGGGTCTGTGGGTGATGCGGAACTGTACCTTTTGCTCTCAACTCAGCTTTAAAGTTTTACAAGACAATGATAAGACCGCAGCGGTCGCCTTACGGGAGTTCAGGCAGCAGATGACCACTTATACTACTACTGTGGCTCATAAGTCACTTCAATGCGATAACGTCCCGCTTTGGGACAAGTTACTAATTGAGCACCCTCCCATTAAACGTCCCTCTAGAGTAACTGTTCGTAAGCCGGCAGAGACTGGACAGGGTTCTATACTTTCTCCAGCCCCAGGCACATCTAAGCGACAGCGAGAACCTACGCCCCCGGTGGCAGCCTCCTCGTCACGGGCGCGATCTAGGTCCAGGTCCCCTCTTAGACAGCAGCCGCCTAGTCTCTCTTCTTCACCAACGAGTAAGAAGAGTAAGACAGAGGGGTCAACAAGTGGTTATAGCGAGAAATCTTCAAAATCCAAAAGCAGTTCGCGGTCGCACCGTAGCCACAAATCTTCTCGAAAGGACTCACATGATCGAAAGGCCTCCCGGCGTTCACCGGAGTCTAGTGCCTCTCGTCATACCTCTACCCCCGACAGAGCTAGTGTTCAATCTAATGGGGATAGTTTAGTGCCAGTACCAAAAGACAGTTTAACACTTAGTATTCTAACCCTAGAATTGGAGAGTTCAGTGGACAGTGATCGTCCGATAGCAGAGTCAAGTGGGAGCTCCATAATTGAGGGTATTTCGGACTCCCAAGGGAGTGCAGGCCAAGGCCTGGGTGTTTGGCGGGATTCTCGACCAGGGACTGAACGCCCTCTTCTGGCTCAAACTACACAAACAGTGGCTAATGTCCACCGGGACGCGGCGATCCCATCATCTATTCCTGACATGTCTTGGCAACAAGATGGGACTCCTGCTTCGGCGGAATCCTCTCATGGGGAGCCGGATGACAAAGACGAGGTATCTATTATCTCAGACATGGAAGTGCAAGAGTCGGGTTCAGTTTTAGACGCCGCACAAGATCTAAATGATTCACCTTTGAGTTCATCATCGAATAAATTTGTCACGGTAGAGGAAATAGATGGGTTGCTGGTTAATGCTCTAACTAAAAATTTTGGCCAACAGCCGGAGACTCCTACAGTGGACCTGGGAGCTCCCATGACAAGTTCTAATGTCCGGCCTCTGATGACTTCTATTGCTTTGACTCAGATCCCTCACCCTCCCTCTATATCACCATCGGTGGTCACTAGGCCTGCTACGGCGGCACTGACTACTTCTAATGGATGTCAATCCGCCCCCTTTAGATAAAGCACCAATAAGAAAGGTAGCTATGCCCTTATTATACGGTCCAAACGAGTCATGGGTACAATTGATCCCCACTAAACCAGAGGTCGCTCAACCTACCTTGTCAGGGGAACTTCCAGTGCCACGAGAGTGGGTAATCCAAGGCAATAAATCTAAAAAATGACGGGCCTTGGACACTTTGGAGAATGTACTAGATGTTAATGTTAAGGCCATTCCTAACTATTATCACCAGGACTATTTTGTTTATACTGCTAAACCTGCCCTGCCCCCTGCCTCAGCTTCGAAACTGTTTTCTGACTGGTCCAAGCATGATGGTTTTAATGACATAAAGACACTGTCAGCTCTCACTCCAGAACTAGATTTGCAAACTGTCACAGACTCAGCCGCTAATCCAGTTTTGAAGGTGGGGCAGTTAGGTCCGGGACCTTGGGTGGAATGGGAGACGGAGGCTCAGAACTTTGCGACCACCTTCACCTCAAAATCTTCCCACCAAATTCCTCAGGATAGTCATTCTTGGTTCTCTATGCCAGTGTGTTCTGCCGGCGTAGTCCCTTCGGCTTTGTTTGCTTTCTTAGCTGCCCCCAAAATCAATCTATGTGAACTCAAGGACCCTTTCACTACCCCTTCCCCAACTCACCTAGACCGGGAATTTAGGCTACGGGGGAAAGCGTTTAGACTTTTCTCCCAGTACATTGTGACGCAACAGGTAGCGAAATCGATGCTCCGATCCACTCAGGCAATCGCAGACGCGGATGCCAGAAGATCGGTTGAACTGTCTCGGCGATTGCTCCTTCAGACGTCAATTCAGTCATTGGGTGACATACGCACAGCCTTGCTTGAGGCGGTATGAGCGAGACAAGATCTCAGGATGTCCTTGGTACGGAAGCTTCCTGATCGTATTGCGAATTAGGTGGTCATGTCACCAGTGCTCACTCCCTCTTTAATGTCCCCTGAGGTGTGGAGAACAGTTTTTAATATGGCTCAGGCCTTTAAACATAGTCCCGCCCCTTCTAAGAAACCTGCCTTTAACTTTCCCAAACCCAAGCCAGTCGCAAAAGCACAGCCCTTTCCTTACATGTGTTCCTTAGACCTGACAGACGCTTATTGGCACGTCTCGGTAAACAAAAGATTTCAAAGGTTTCTAGCCTTACGGATCAGGCATCAGATTTTTTTTTTCAGAGGATGCCATTCGGTTTGAACCTGGCACCTCGCTTATTCACGAAATTAGTCCGGCAAGCCCTGATGCCATTGTTAAAGCAAGGGATCAGGATTTTGTGGTACCTAGATGACTGGCTAGTGGTGGCAGAGACGGAGCAAGTATGCATAAATCATGTCAACATAACATTAAATCATGTCAAAACTCTAGGGTTCAAGGTAAATCTGGTAAAGTCAAACCTTGTTCCCTCACAAGTAGTTCAGTGGATAGGGCTGGTTTGGGACAGAGCTGCTCTCACTCTGAGTCAGAGTGTGGACAATCGAAACAGGTTTCGCAGGAAACTGTTCCTGCTCCTTCACAGTCTGACTACGACACAGAGAATCTGGGAGTCTCTGGTCGGCTCTCTCAACTGGATTCAACTAACTGTAATGTTGGGCCGGTTGAAAGTAAAGCGTCTAATATTGGAGGGCAACAAATATTTTCCACTATTGCCGGCGGAAAAATTATGGCCCATACCAAAATTAATCCACACCTTACTAGCGGTCTGGGCAAAGAGGGAAATGTTGCACTCAGTAATGTCATGGACCTCTCCTCCGCCGACGGTATGGGTAGACACGGATGCATCAGGAAAAATAGGTTGGAGTTTTCAGTCAAACCAAGGGCACCAAGGTCAAGGGCTTTGGTCCCATTTAGAAATCTCCCACATCAATGTCAAAGAATTACTAGTCCCCTTATATTTCTTTCAGGCTCACGGCTCTACTTTACGGGGCAAGTCGGTGGCCTTCAGAATAGACAATCTGAATGCAGTTCACTGTATTCAGAAACAAGGGTCAACGAGATCACGGAAGTTGCTAAATGTGTCGGAAGAGATTTTTATTCTAGCCAACAGGCTGGACATTCATCTTCACGCATCTTATCTCCCAGGCGTAGCAAACGTCTGGGCAGACGCTCTGTCTCGGAGACAGAGCACAACAGTAGAATGGGAGCTCAAGCAAACCATTTTCAATCAAATGATTGCGGAGCTTTACCATCCACAAGTGGATCTGTTTGCGTCCAAGGAGACTCACAAACTCCCAATGTACCTCACCCGCCGGACGATAACGCCGGCAGGGGGGCCAGATGCCCTGGTGACAGACTGGAACAGGTGGAGCTCCATCTATCTGTTTCCGCCGCCAGACGCGTCACTAATGTGCCACGTAGTAAACAAACTACGAGATTATCGGGGCTTAGTCTCGCTAATCGCGCCCCTGTGGCCGGCGCAGTTGTGGTACCAGCAATTGAAGACGTGGTGCCCGCACCCGGTGTCGCTCCCGGTCGGGTTTTTCCACTTAAGACACGATTGGCAACCTAGCGACCTCGCTGACTTTTACATTATGGACATTCAGGAGGCCAAGTGGCTAGCACCATATGGTAGAGATGTGACCAATAAATTAATGAATCAATGTACTCAGTCTACAAAACGACAGTATCAATCACATTGGCAAGCCTTTACTTCTTGGATCCTTAGAACAGAACAAACTGTGCCCTCGGTGGCGTTAGTTTTTAATTATTTAAATTATCTGTTCGAGCAGAAACGTTTATCTGTGGTAACGTTAAAAAATCACTTAACAGCGATTAGAATGCCATTTTGGGACCTTACCGGTCTCTCCATACCAGTTGCGGAGGAAACAGGTTTTATGAGGGCATGTTTTAAACTCCGCCCACCTCCCCGTCAGCTCATGCCTACTTGGTCTCTGGACAAAGCATTGTCATTACTTCACTCCCGTCTGTACCAAAATACTGCAGATTTTACATTACTCTTAAAAAAGGCTGTATTCCTTTTGGCTTTGGCCACCGGGAACAGAGTGTCTGAGCTGGCGGCGATGAGCAACACACCTAATTGCCTCAGGTTTGGTAGGCTTAATGAATGTATTCACATTGCACCTTCCCCAGGGTTTGTAGCCAAGAATGAGCACAGTGCACACGTGTTTTCTGAGTTCACTGTGCCGGCGTTGAAAAGGGGAAAGGTGCACCATAATTTATGTCCAGTGCAGGCTCTAACCAAATATTTGAGAGTAGCTCCTCTAAACCCCCAGGGTGCTTTATGGGTGGCAAGTACGGGTAAGCGCTTGCTGAAACGTAGATTGGCTTCTCTTTTGGTCGAGGTCATTAAAGAGAGTAATCCCAGCGTTGTGGGTAAGGCCCAAGATTTACGCAAATGGGCAGCCTCTTTGCGTTTCCTGAAGAATTTTTCTGTGGAAGATATTACGTCCACACGGTTGTGGGCCTCTAATCATACGTTTTTGACTCGATACCTGTCAGTAGCTCTAGACAAACCTTCCTTGCCGTGTATAGCTTTAAGGCAGAGGGTCTAGGTGGCCCTTAAGTCACTTTGTTTACTTTCAAGAAAAGGGGGGGGGGGGTGCAGTCAGTGTAACATAGGACACCCTAGACCCCGCCGGAGTATAAGAGCTGTTATACGAGTTATGGGTAATGTGATATGAAAATTTCTCTGTTCTATTCAGTGTGGGAAATTGTGCTAGTACAATGTTAGTACAAACAACAGTGTTGTTATAGTAGTTTTAGCTGTGAAAGCAATTTATTTTTAAGCATTGGATATATTTTGCAAGATATTTCCACGAGTATTATGGGGTTATATGTGCACATGTAAACTTATAAGTTTTTATTTTTCACCACTTATGTTGAGTGGGGTGCCTTTTTAACTTCCAGATCTGTTCGCAGAGTCTCAAGAGTTAACCTTTTTTATCAAGCAGGCTTCTTTGAAGCACGCTACTGCTTGACCCCCTTTTTGTATATATGTGCTGCGCCATTAAATATATTTTTCAAAGTAAGAATACTATGTGGTTGTTTGATTATCTGCTTTTACTAGAGTTATGATATGATTACGAATGTCCCCCTCCAGTCTTAGAAATCAGGCATGTTCGTCAATGATGGAGGGGCCACTAATAAATCATAGGTTTGACTCCTGTAAGGAGATAAAGAAAACCTAATATTTATAGTCCATGAGCCAAGACCCGAATTTTGGGATATCGGTACCACCCGGGGTGACTAATTCTCTTAGGTGTTTTTAGCTTGCTACATGTCTCTAGTTTATGTTTTGATATGATAGCCCTTGCACATTGGTAGCTTAATGGTCGTTATCACTTCTTGAATAGACATACCCTACCGAAAATTCCGAATTTTTTTAAAATGTCAAATTTGGGGACAGGAATGCCTAAATGTCAACAAAATGCATATAGTAATTGTCACATTTAATACAAGTCCTGTAAATACACACTAAGCATGCCATGGGCTTGTACATACTATTATGGCAAATTACTACTCCTAAATATCATCTACGTCAGACTCGGAATCTGACTGTTGTGCCACCGGCTCTTCTTCAATAGCCTTGTTCTGACATGTCTGTAACCTGCACATGTCCGTGCATTTTAGACCATTGCTGAGGCAAGTACACTTAGGGAGTTCGCATGACCGCACACACTTGCAAGACAGTAGCTGCATAACAGCATCTGGTGCTGGTGAGCCTCGCATCCAGTTGACGGCAAGCTTACCGTCCTCATCTGTCATCCAACCGCAGTCTGTTGGGTTCGCAACAAATGGCTGGCTCTGAAGACTTCTCCTCCAGATCGCAGCCTGGTAGTTTGCACGCAGTGCATGCATGAAGAGGCAGTCCTCACAAGGAGGGAGTTGACTTGACTCTACCTCTCCACGTCTTGCACAGAACAGCTCATACCGAAGCTTGTTTACCTTAGTTGTGTGGGTAGATGGTAGGTACATGTGGCAGGTGATTTCCTGTAGCTTCTCAAAGAGTTCAGGAGACACTTCCCATGAGCGTCCAAGTTCGTGAAAAGCATGCTGGTATGTCTTGTCCATCTTCACCTGCTTGAGTGTCGTCATCTTCCCTCGGCCAGCGAATGCACTGACGGTATCACAGCCTGTAAAGGCATGCATACCAATCAATGAATCACACACGCTGCCTCCCAGTGTGCGGCTCAGTGTGGTGATATCCAGGAATCTTGTCCGGTTCTTCGTCCCGCACTTCTGGAACAGATGGGATGGGATCTTGTGGCACATGCCAAGACACAACACCATGACGTCTGTATCTTCTGCAGTGATGATGACAGACTTGTTCCCAGATTCTGCTGCATGAAGTGCATGGAGAAGAAGGCGTGTGTCTGCTTCTTCTTGAGTTGACTTAAGCTCAGGAGCCTCTTCCCACTGCTCTTTGGTGATCTTGAAGCAGCGCTGCTCACATGTGACATACAGCTCCTTGTCCTTGAGCTTCTCCCTGTGCTGTGGTGCCTTCCATTCTTCTACCAAGAACTTGATAAGACTTGCCTTGTTGGAGGAACTACCGAGTAACTTTCTCCACTGCTGGATGTTGTGCCCAGGTTGAATGTTCTTGAAATGAATTCCTGTGCCTGCACTTCTTTTGGCTCGTTCTGCATCCTTGATGGATGTCTCCTTGTAGATATCAAACACAACATCAATGCGCCTGCTCTTAGCACCTTCATGAACAGCGTGACTCAGTGCTGTACCTGCAAGCTGTGAAAAAGTTTTGTCGTTTCCCTTCAGTTTGTGGACCAGGCTCATCCCATCAATTATGGTAGCAGAGGGCTCGGGTATCACTTCTGCAGGAGAAACATTCCTCTCTAACTCCTTTGCGAGGGCAGCCTTGTTGGTCTTGCGGAGAGACCCATCACCGCTGGCAAGTGCCCAAGGCAAAGGCCCCAGGGGATGAGCCAAGACATCACTCATTTTGAGCTTTCTGTTCTCGGCAACAAGGATCATCTGGCCAAATAGGTTCCTGTCAGCCTTTAAGATAACCTCCTTGGCATGGTCTTGTGAGCGTGGCTTCATTCTGATGTTAGTGAACGTTCTCAGTTTCGTCTTCGTCATCGTGTCATGAAACTGTATAGTTGGCGTATCGATCTCCAGGCGCTCTTCCTTGAAGGCTTGATATGCATCCTCTCCTATTCTGTAGGCCCCTAGAAGGTCTTTGACAACTTCTGGTGGTGCCATAGTCGCAGTTGACAAACTGACAAGATCTTCTTGCTCTGCGTTGAAGGGGTTCAACCAGCTGGTCTCCATCAGTTGAACTAAAGATTGGACATCGGCCTCATCTCTTCTAATCCTGGACATCTGTAGGTCTGGGTGGCTGAAGTCAGTATACTTTTGGCCTACTACCATAGTCCTGAGCTGCCTTAAGTACCTGCTGCGATACTCCGATGTCAGGTAGTACCTGGCGACAGCTCCGCCTTTCAGGCTGAAGCCTTTTGTGCCCCCTGGTGTCTGGGTGTCTTTGTTGATCGTCTCTTCGATTGTCTGGTCCACAGGGATCCGTCCAAAGGGATTCTTGCTACCGATCTGGACCGAAAAGCCACCTTGCATGAAGTGTTCATGGACCTCTGGGTGTTCAATGGGCAGTCGAGACATCAAGGCATAGTAGTAGGTTAGGAACCGGGCATAGTTCACTTTGTCGTAGGCAAAACACCACGGTATCATCTGTCGGATTGCTCCTAGGTGGAGCATCCAGTTGCCTTCTCTGGAGGCTCGAATTAAGTCCAGCATGATCTCAACCATGTCCAGGTATGACATCCAGAATGCTGAGAGGTTGTGTTCATCTCTGAGGGTCTCAAGATAAACTTGGAAAAGCTTCATGATATGTGTGCATGATTCACTCTTCATCAGCTCTTGAAAGAGTCCCTGAGACACATTGCTGTGAAAGCTGTTGATGTCCTTCAGTGTTTCATCTAGATGGTGTATGTCCCTTGAATGGTTTTCTTCTAGCCATGAAAGGAAGCCTTTCCATGCAAGCCTCATCAGTGCTTCATACACGAGCTTGTGTAGTCTCACTGCTCTGTTGTACCTCTTGCCGTTCATCACTCCTGACACTGATCCTTCTGCGATGATACCTGATTCCACACACAGATTTCTAAGACCTGCATCTTGAAACCTCTTTCCTATGGTGGAGATGAGATTACAGATTGTGTGGAAGACGCCCATCCTGATGATAATGTTCTTGAACTTCTCTTGTTTCCAGATAACTTCGGCAGCTTTGGCATAGAGTGCTTGATCAAACACGCACACAATCTTGTTAAGCTGTAAGGACTGCATGATAGCATGCGTTTGTTCCAAGATTTCATTAACGGTGGACATTTCTGTTGCGGGAGCATTGATAGTGGGCAGGTAGCTTACAGTGTCCTGAACCACTGCAATGTCTCTGCGCATTTTGATGTTGAACCCAGTCCAACTGCTGATGGACTGGTCCTCATGGTCTGACATTCGAGTAAGAAGCCAGATATGGTTCTTTGTCTTTGAATCCTGGACTTCCTTGGTAGTGTCGACATACGCAGTCTCAATCCTAGGTGGCCCTGCCCGCCGCCCAACATTGTATATTGGCAGCATTGATGATGTCTGAGTGATGCTTCTTATCTTGGACTTGGTAATCTCTGGCAGGACTTTCTCTGGCACAGAGCCTGCAACCTTGGACTGGACAGCAATGCCATTGACTCTATGAGAAGTACCTGCTCCACTTAGGGTCTCTTCAAGTCGGTCAATGTTATCCCAGGCCAGGGTTGTGAACACACCAGGGTAGATGTTTGCTGGCAGTGGAATGTCATCCTTTGAGCATTCCAGCTTCTGGATACAAAGGGCTGTATCGATCTCCTCAAACATTGAGTAAGACACACAGTGACCAAGACGATTCAGAGTTCGGATCAGTTCTGTGTTTCCTGTCAAAGACTTTACAGCATTGGTCAGCAGTACGTGCTTGGGTGGTTTTGTCTTGCCACTGGTAACAGCAAAGACCAAGTCACTGCCAAAGGAAGTGGCAAGACGTTGAGCTCTTTCAGAGGGAGTTTCACACTCACACTCTCCTGTCAGCAGGGTGTGCAGGAATTGAGTGACTGCTGCAGGAATGACATTCTGATCTGTATCGGGAGGCCATGGCTGACTCGCATCTTGTTTATTGATCTCATTCCTCAGCTGCATTCCTGCTTTGGTTAAGACATCTTCAGAGTTAGCTGCTCTTGCTTCTTGCAGGTCTTTTGCCATTTTGTGTGCTTGCCGGGCAAGGTCGTCCATTGAGAGGCTGCGTGGATAGATTAGAAGCTTTCCTTTCTCATCTGGGACAAAGCGTAGTGATTCTCCAAACTCGGTTTCAATCTTTCGGCGAACATGTTTCTTTGTCGCTGGTTTCAGTTGGATAATACCACGGGACATCATGGATCTCTCAAGCCTAGATGTGAGGTTTGTCATAGGCAGTACCTCTGGGTTGGGGAATAATTTGGTCCTTATATACAAGCAGAGTTCCTCGAGGGCTTCTGTCTCAACCTCTTCGTAGCGTGCTTCCTCGCTTTCTTCCTGATTTTCACCTGCACCCGACCTGGCGGCCGCTGGGAAATCATCTTTTGTGAAGAGTTTGTAGCACGACTTGTGGTAGTGACCCTCTGCAGCAACAAGGTCTCTGCTAACTAAACCAAGGATTCTCTGGTTGAGTTTCCTTATTGCTGCTCTGCGAATCTTCTCATCTGCTCGTAGCTCAACACACTGTATGAGTGGCTCCCTTGTCTTTGTTGTTTTTATGTACTTGCTTGACTTCTCGCAGAAGATACATACTTTGGCATACACCCTGCTAGTACTAGGGGCATCCCTTGATGCCCTCCTCCTGGGGTCGACGCTTGCTGATTCTATCTTGACACCCTTGGCAAGGATAGAATCCAGTGACTTCTTCATTGTAAAGAGACTACGACATTTACGGTGATAATGTATGTGTGGTATTCCTCCTTCTTCAAGGCCCTTGGCTGCTTCCAGGACTGGATCATGCTGCCTGATTTCTGCAGCCCTGAGCAATGTGTTCCAGGAGTCCAAATCCTGTGGTGACACCAGAGCATCGCTGTCATCATCAGAGCAGTGGATGATACAGTCGATCCGTGCTCTCTTCCTCGCAGATGGTTCCATCCTGCCGTCAAACAGTCGACACACACCTGCAAAAAATATCACCATTAAACCATGAACAAACAAACACATTACATGGAAACCACTCTACATATGTTTGCTCCTTCCAATAATAAATTATCCCCAAAATATAACAAAAAATCCCCAAATATGAAATAAACCCCTAAATATGGAGAAACTTGAAATACACATCGGAATAATTCTTGTAGAGAATCAAATAAGCTACAAGAGCTGTTAGAATATATTTTTCAATGTTCCCCATATTTAAGGATTTATTCTAGATTTAGAGGAAAATACCCAAAATATAGAGTATATTCCGAAATATGAGGAAATTTGAAAAATACCTAGGAACAACTCTGGTAGAGAATATAATTCTACATAGGTGTTCAAAGTTTTGCGATGATTGTGTGATGGATTTTAAAGAAAATGAGGAAAACGCCGAGCGTCACGCTAAAAATCTTTATTTTTGGGTAGCGCCCCTATTGCATCAAAAAAATTAGACTAAGCTACCAGTGCGAGAAGGCTATCATATCTTAATGTACTTACAGTCACTCTATAAACATTTTAGTACCATTCGTGTTTAGTCACCCCAGGTGGTACCGATATCTGGCCTGGCTCATGGACTATTAGTAGTGCCCCCGTAATCATTGACGACTGGGGCCCTCCCGACCATCCCCTTCCCATTCGTTGATGTATTAAGGATTTTGGTTTACTTGATATGTCAGTGAAGGAAGAATGACGCCTGAGTCAGCGTCTGGTCAAAGATCCACACAAGTACATCCACGATAATATGGAAAGCTTATTGAATAGTTATTCTTATTTTTTTTTTTTTTTTTTTTTTACGAAGTTTTTTCGTAGTGAGAACCCAATTCATAATGACTGAAGCCATGAGTGAGGTCGCGTGCACTCATGATGAAGGCTCCTCAAATTTTAAATGCTCTGCGCGGTGGATTCAAACTACGGCGGATGAGTGTTTGAAGAGGGTGCCTTATGTAATAGGCATGTTCGTCAATGATTACGGGGCCACTACTAAATATTAGGTTTTCTTTATCTCCTTACAGGAGTCAAACCTATAATTTGTAAAATCCTCTTCTCACTCAAAATTGTTCAAATTTCCCCCAACTTTTGCATGGTGTACTCTACCTGCATCCCCTGCAAGAAAATGAACCAAAGTTACCATATTGCATAGTAGAAGGGGCTGAAAAAACTATATAATATATATATATGGTTTTTTTAGCCAACATTTCAACCTAAACAATGTCGAATCTTGACAAATATGTGAGATAATGCCATTATCTCTTAATTTTCCAGTAGCTATATAGTCCTATATGTAGTGTGTGGAAGGGGAATGAATTTGAGCCATAAACACAAAAGTAGAGGAACTCGTAAGTGCCAAAATATCATCTCTGGCAAACTAAAATTGAACATTTTCACCACAGAAAATTTATTTTGGGCCTGAAAAAATAGTTTGTCCTCCTAAGCTTCCGTTTTCTATCATAGCGCGCACATAAAAGATCGAGAGTACCGGTAATGGGTAAACTAAACAAAATTTCGTCAGGGGCATGGTTCTAAGAATTTATGAGACAAATTGGTACCAAAATCCATGATTTTGGGGCCCCTTTGGGGGAGCCCTAGGGATGTCATATGGGCATTTATGCCCTCATATGATCATTTCTATTGCTTACAGCAGCCCTTTAGACTACAGACACAATTTTTTTTTTTCGATGGCTGGAAAGATTTTTTTAAAGTTTTTCGGGGGTTGAGGTCGAACCCCCGGCCCCGGGGGTTATGGATGCGATATGTTTTTTTGTTCCTTCCTATGCTATTCTCCTATGTTGAAAGGAGCATTATAGAACAAGAACACAATAATTAGAAATTTTGATATCTGGGCTCAGGAGCCTTCAGCCTCCCTAAATATTAATAGCCTGAAAACTGGAGTCCCCTTCATGAAAATCTTGTGTGGTTTTGCGATGTAATGATAGGCTAAACAATATTTATCATTTCAAGTTTTTTATTCCAACATTTTGAGACGTACGACATATTGTATTAAGCTTTCGTTTACACCACATGTGTATAACTGTATAGCATTTTCGTGTGATATAGCCTAAGGCCTTATTATATAATTACAGTGTTGAAAAAACCAGGCTGAGATCTCTAGATAATGGTGTTTAATCAGGCACTAGGCCTAGTGATATTCGTGTATAGCCTGCCTAATGCGGAAACAAATGTATTTTAGTTACTTTGTGCCATTGTGTAGGTGGACAGTGGAAGAAATTAAGCCTAGTGGCTAGCCAGGTAAGTGTTATTTAGGCCTAGGCCTATCTATTTTGGAAAATATAACCGAAACTAGGCTAGCCTACCACTAATTTTCCCATGGTTTTTCTTTTCGATTTTAGGCTAGGTAGTTTTCATAATTTACAAATTACAGTAGGCTAGTTGAAATTAGGCCTAGGCCTAGTTACAATCCCCAGAAAATTGTATTTCTCCCATTATCCAACGATCTTAAAATAGCCTACTGAGTCTGAGATGGAAGTCATTTTCAGAGACTTCAGAGTAAATAGGCTATAGCCTAAATATTTGTTTGCCTTTGGATACAGGATGGGCTGAGGGGGGGCTTTGCCCCCCATCACCCTCCCCATGATTTATTTAAATCAGCATCTATTTTGACAGTAAGGGGCTTAAATAAGATTTTCACTGCCGTCAATAGGGAGAGTTATAGGCCTAGGGAGATTGTTTTTTGTTTTTACATGCTTTATATAGCCTAGTGCACATAAAATGTTTCTCCGGAGGTTGAAACAAATATTAATAGCCTATGATCTTTGCAACATCCTTACTCTATAATAGGCCTAGCCTTCAAATATTGGGAAATAATTAGTGGTCGTTTCGGTAATAACCAAAGTAGGCCTACGTACCTCTAGGCTATTTATTTTTAGCCTAGGCCTAGCCTAGGCTTTATAGGCTAGGCCTATATATGTTTTTCAAATAGGCTAGGCTTAGGCTATGTAACCTATGCATACCTATGTTTCACGTAGCCTAGCCTAAGTAGGATACTTAGTATTAAAGTAGGATATATTACAGCCGCACCCAAAATTTAAATTGTTATGTAGGCTAGCCAATAATCTTTATATATCCTTCACAGTCCGGAATAAGAACTCCTGGCTTCACAAGTTCACAGTGTTGAACGGTTGAATCGCTAGGCTTAAAGCGTATATCCGGAGGTAAAAGTTGGTATATAGCAGTGGTACTCAACCTGGGGGGCGCGAGCCTCAGGAGAATAATATAGCTATAAATAAAAAAAAATAAGTTGTGTTATTTCTAGACTAGATCAGTTAAATTTAAAAAATAAAAAACAGTACGGTAAAAAAAAAAAAAAAAAATAATAATAATAATAATAATAATAAAAAGTTTGAAATAATGAAGCAGTATCGTCGTTACTAATTCATGTTTTCCCTCCACGTACCGTAGAGTACATTACCCGTCGTGGACGTGTATAATTCGCGTCGCTTACTGGTGAGCCGTGAGGCCCGTTTCTCAGACCCAGTCCCACACAATCAACACTCCCAGTTTACCACACATGTCCGAGGGTATCTGTACATCTCTTCCTTCCCGTTTCTACAGGCGAAATTGTTGAGGTACATTATCTCAGTTTCTTATCCACCCACCAACATTGTCAAGTTTGTGAGAATGTGAATGGAAGAAGGGGGAAGAGATATATTCAGGGGATTTTTTCTGTTAAGTATTTTTGGACTAGTTTTGTTTTCCCTGTGTTGTTGATGGGCTGCCCCGCCTTGGTGGGATTATTGCCCTTTGTTTGAAAAAAAAAATATCTCAGTTTCTATGTTTATCAATATACCGAAATATGTTGAGAAACCGTAGTTAAGATTACTGGTGAATTTCGAAGATGTATATTTTGTTTTATTTGTTTTTCGTTCCTATTGTAACAAATCAGAAGTTAATGGTCTTAAATTAATTTACTGTTTACGAAAAAAGTTGTATTAATAACCACCACAGCATGATTATCACAACCACATGATCAGTGAGTGAGTCAGAGAGGTAGAGTGAGTGAGTAGGACAGTGAGTATCCGAGAGAGAGAGAGAGAGAGAGAAATGTACGTCACAGAGCTGATGGGGTTAATAATTAACCCCATCAGCTCCGTGACGTACATTTCTCTCTCTCTCTCTCTCTCGTTTATTAACCCCATCAGCTCCGTGACGTACATTTCTTTCTCTCTCTCTCTCTCTCTCTCTCTCGGATACTCTACCTCTCTGACTCACTCACTGATCATGTGGTTGTGATAATCATGCTGTGATGGTTATTATCAAGAGGTGAAAAATACCTTAATTTACACGTGCATATTATCTTGTTCACAGATACGTGTTCCCAGTTTCACACCAACTACTTTGCAATGAGTGCCAAGAAGCGGAAGTATATTGAAGATTATATTCGTTTTGGATTCGTGTCCCTCCAAAAGGGTGACACAGAGGTCCCACAGTGCGTGATATGTTACAAGACTCTGAGCAATGATGGAATGCGACCCTCGCGCTTGGAACGCCACCTGAAAACAGCACATCCTGGTCTAGTTGACAAGCCGAAGGCATTCTTTGAAACAAAAAAACACACCTTGAAGCAAGTGAAATTGGACGACAGCGGGTCATTTCGACAACAATCATCAAAGGTTGTTGAGGCTTCTTATGAAATTTCCATGTTGATTGCAAAGAGCAAGAAGAGCCATAACATTGGAGAGACTCTCATAAAGCCAAGTATACTCTGTGCAGCTCAACTCATTCTTGGTAAAGATAGTGCAAATAAGCTTTCCCAAATTTCTCTGTCAAACGATACAGTCCAGAGAAGGATCCATGAACTGTCTCAAGATATCAAAGATCAAACTCTCGAACAAGTAAGAGCCTCCCCTGTTTTTGCAATCCAGTGTGATGAAACGACTGATATCGCTCAGTGTGCTCAGCTCCTGATGTATGCTCGTTTCGTGTCAGGCAACAATATAAAAGAGGAAATTTTGTTCTGTCGCCCCATGGAAAGTTGTACAACAGCAGAAGCCATTTTTCAAGTTACATCAAACTTTTTTTCAGGAAAATCAACTTTCTTGGGACTCACTAATAGGGGTGTGTACTGATGGAGCCCCAGCCATGCTTGGCCTGCATTCTGGGTTCGTCACAAAGGTGAAAGAAAAAAATCCTTCTGTAATAAGTACACACTGCATAATTCATCGTGAAGCTTTAGCATCCAGAACTTTGCCTGATGAA
Source organism: Paralithodes platypus (assembly GCA_032716605.1). Taxonomy (NCBI): domain Eukaryota; kingdom Metazoa; phylum Arthropoda; class Malacostraca; order Decapoda; family Lithodidae; genus Paralithodes; species Paralithodes platypus. The sequence goes on from CM064582.1 coordinate 33,597,388, forward strand.
ATGAGGGATGTCCTGAACGTGGCTATAAAGGTAGTCAACTTCATCAAATCTGGAGCCTTAAACAGTCGTCTCTTCAAATTGTTGTGTAAGGATATGGATTCTGAACATGAAGCCCTGCTTTTTCACACAAACGTACGATGGCTATCAAAAGGAAACATGCTTGGACGGCTTTATGAGCTACGAGAAGAAGTAATAATATTTCTAGATTCGCAGCAGAAGGCAGCCCTTCGTGACAAATTCCAGTCTGACGGCTTTCAGATAACTCTAGCTTACTTGGTGGACATTTTTGAATCTTTGAATGCAGTGAACCTTAAACTACAAGGGAAAAACATCCACATCATCATGCACCACGACACCATTCGAACCTTCATGGCCAAACTCGACCTCTGGAAATGTCGAATTCAGCAGGGAAATACAGCCAGTTTTAGTAACTTAGATTCTGGTCTCGCTCACGGTAACCTTGACTCTGAGTTAAAGACCCATATAATCACTCATCTAAGCAGCTTGAAAGCAGAATTCATCAAATACTTTCCAGACATAGACGACAAGCGTGAATCCTGGAAATTCATTAGGAATCCATTTCAGTGTGAATTGGCTGATGTTGCTGAGGAAGTCCAAGAGGAGTTTCTTGAGTTAAAGTTCAATTTCACAGCTAAGGATGAATTCAATGATCTGGATTTGGAGACATTCTGGGTTAAGTACCTTTCTGTTTACCCTCTGATCTCACATCAGGCTCTTCGGATTCTAACAATGTTTGGATCCACGTATCTTTGTGAAACTGCATTTTCCACGCTCACTGCTATCAAAACCAAGTACAGAAACCGCCTGGATGTTGAAGCTGACTTACGTTGTGCACTCTCAAGCATTCAACCCCGTATTCAAGATCTGGTAGCTAAGAAGCAGTGTCAGGTATCTCACTAAATATGTAATTAAGTCATCATGTAGAATTGAAACTGTCAATTATCTCACTGTATTTCCTACTTAGTAAATGGACTATACAAGCCATAAGGTGTTTTTTATTCCTTTTCATATTAAATCTGCGAGTGAAATTTATCTATATATGCAAGGGGGGCGTGGAGGGAAAGAAAAATTCGTGGATGGGGCATGGTAGTAAAAAGGTTGAGAACCACTGGTATATAGGCTACTATATATATATATATATATATATATATATATATATATATATATATATATACTGTATATAGGCTAGCCTACACAGTATAGGCCTAGGCCAACTTTAAAAAAATATATATATATAAATAGCCTAAATTGACACAATTGTGGTCTCCATATTTTCCATCTTGATTGGTTTTAGATTGCAGGAAATGCTGTTTTAGACACCTAAATTCTCAAAAAAAATCCGGGGGGGGGGCATGCCCCCTGACCCCCTTAGAGCTCGTGCCTTCGGCGCTCGCCGCTCCGTTGTGCTATATATATATATATATATATATATATATATATATATATATATATATATATAGCCTACAGTATAGGCCTAGGCCTATAGCCTAGGCTAATTAAAAAAAAAAAAAAAAAAAAGTAGGCGTAAAACACCGATAAAAGTACTCTGGTCTCACCTACCATAATTGCAAACCTCCAACTTCAGGTGGGGTTTATACTTCCTTTTTTTCTTCATCGGTTTGTTTACACAAAACAGCTGGAAGCACACACTATCAATTGTCACTTTAAAGGTAAAAATATATCATATTTAAGCTTTTCCATAGGTCCTACAAGGTATTAAGTGAATATATCTGCGAGGCAGAGCAAGATTCGCCGTTTCACGGTGCGGACAAGGTCTAAAACTTTCTTAATATTCACAAAAATAGATCACCTGCATTCAAAATGGCTACCGGGACAGGACTGAAAACATTTTGGCTCAGTGTGGTCGAATTCTTGAGGTATGAAAAGCACCGTATGGCAAAACACAGATTTTTATAAAAAACTTACGCGATTTTTGCGGTCGGTCAATAAATGTACCATTGTTTTGGGTGGCCTGATGCTACCTTTATCGCATAAATCTACCTATTATATGTTATATTCTATATATTTCAAAGTAAGATATGGTCACCATAAGTGTATCAAGTTGAAGCCAAAGCTATTTTCTGAACTACGATGTCTAATGGTAATTTTTTGTAATTACCTTGCAAATAATGGCTATTAATCGCGAATTGTGTAATAAATATGTTACATTTATTTATTGACATGATTTTATGTAGTTTTCGTATATAATTGAATATTAGTGTAATGGATTAAGAACTAAGAGGCCAGTCTTACTCATTCAGTGAAGAAAAATGGCGGATTTTCGGTTTCTCGTCATATTTCAGGGTAATATGGAGAATGTAGCTTTAGTATCAGCATTTCCACACATGATTTACAATTGTGAATAACTGAACGTTGTGTATGACAACGAGGAGCTGCTTAACCCTTCAACCCCGGGTGGTACACGTGTGTACCATTATGTTTTGACCCGAGGAACCCGGGTGGTACAACATTGTACCATTGCTTGCGTATGTGCTTTCGAATGGCGCGCGTAAAAATTTCGTTCCGTGGTCGCTAGGTGACGCCACCAGACACCATGTACGCCACCAAAACAGTCTCTACCCTGCCGCCATCATGGATACTAGCCCAAAAAGTGATTCCCCTGTGTCCGATTCCCTGCTCCCTTTGACGCCTGCCCATGTTCGTCGCGCCCTAACGCAAAGGCACGTACAAGATGCGTTGACTCCCGGAGGTATTGAAATAGCTTTGAGGAGTTATGAACGTGGTGAAGGACAAAATAGTGTTGATGACTTGGGCAGTGATAGCTCCGAGTCTTATCAGTCTCACTACTGTATAGTGAAAATTTAGACGATCTAGACGAAATTCATGAAAGAGACGCGCAATTTGTTGGATTTGACGATGACGATGAAAGTGATGATAGTACTGAACGTGATATAGTTGTGCAAGGTGATGAGAGTGTAGTGAGAGTGAGCGAATGGGACAGCACTAGGTCGACTGCCAAGTTTAGGTTGAGTGACACGAAACCTAGCCCTTCGCCAGCTAAATCCCCATTCAAGATACGCTTTTATAAGAAGCAAGTTCTTGAAAAGGCGGCCGCGGCAGCCAGGAAAGAGGCCCTAAAACTTGGTGAGGGAGCAGTGCGTGAGGGTGCCAGTGAGGCTGAGCGTGAGGGTGAGGTTGACCCGCCATTGTCTTCCTTATCTACCCCCGCCACCCAAGTTGCCCCAGGCGCCCGCCATTCTTCCCCACCACCACCAGCACTGCCTAGGGTTGAGGACCCCCCACTTTCGGCCTATTTACCCCGAGAGGAGACATACTACTACAGAAAAGGGAAAAGGGAGAAAATATGTGAAAAAAGGAGCTACAAGTAGGCGCTCTTTGTTCGAGGCTCCCGCGGCTTCCACCCCTGCCGGTCCCAGCCATACGCCCCCGCAAGTTTCCCCAGGGTCCACCCCACCTCTCCAGCCTACAACAGAGGTTCCTGACGATGTTTTTGACCTCGCATCCATACCTGCACCTACAGACACTGAACCAGTGCTGTCTACGAATCGTCGTAGGCCAAGGAGCCCCGAACCTCTGCATGAAGATGACAGAGCCTCACCTGCCACTCCTTCCCCACCTCGCCGGCCTACACGCCGCCCACGCATCATTCGTTCCCCGCGAGATTATGAGGGGGGGTCTGAAGATGAAGGGCACCTCACAGATGACTCTGGCCATGATTACCTGGGTCCACCGTCAGGGCAAGATGACGGCTCTGACGACAACGACGATGACTTTATGGACATCGACGACCCTCAACAGTCGCTTTGCCCAGGGCCGTCGTGCTCCTGGCCGCCCTGGCCGCCGGGCTGGGCCTGGGCGCCGTCGCGCTCCTGGCCGCCCTAGGGTGCGCGCCGCCAAAGTTCGTGGGCGTGCTGCCCCAGCTGCAGCTCCTCGTAAGCGTCGCCAGCAGGACCCATTTTATATTTTCAACTGGCAGGATGTGGCTGCTGATGAAGTGAATGACCCTGATGTTACCCCTTTTGATGAGGTACAGGAGGGTTCAGGAGTTACCCCAAGTTTTCCCGCAGGCCCCAATGCTCCACCACATGAGCTTTTTGAGGCATTTTTTGATAAGGAGGTTACTGAGTTTGTCATAGAAGAGACAAACAAGCACCACCAAATCCAGGTGAACTTTTTTGGCAAGGTGACCAAGGGCCACATGAAGCGGTGGACCCCAGTGACTCATCCCGAGTTCATGGTGTTCCTGGCAATCACCATGCTAATGCCTCATGTAAAGAAGCACAGGTTGGCTGACTATTGGATCACCAAAGATCTGATATCCACCCCTGCCTTCGGGAAATACATCTCTCGGGACCGGTACCTCGACATCCTCGGAGCGCTCCATCTTGTCACCAACACCGACATGCATCTCTCTGACAAGCTGTGGAAGATTAGGACGTTGTACGAGATGATGCGAGAACGTTTCACGTCATACTTCACGCCCTTCTGCAACGTCTGTATTGACGAGTCTCTTGTGCTGTTCCGGGGAAAGCTGAGCTTCAGGCAGTACATCCCCTCAAAGAGACATCGCTTTGGTATAAAGTTCTTTGTGCTGTGCGATTGCCAAACGGGTTATGTCCTGGACTTCCTGGTCTACAGCGGGAAGGTAGGGGACGTGGAAATAGACCCCCTCATTGGCTTTGGCGGAGCAGTGGTTCAAGCCATGATGAACCGGTACTTCCAGAAGAATCACGTCCTCTACACGTCCCCCACTCTCTCAAAGTACCTCCATCAGCGCAAGACGGGGACTGTAGGCACAGTTAGAGCGAAAAGGAAGGGCATGCCAACTTTCCCTCCTAAAACCAAGAAAGGCGATGTCTTCAAGAAGAAGTCGGGACCCATTCTGGCTATTCACTGGCACGACCAGCGGAAGGTCAACCTCCTGAGCACCGTCCACAAGGGGGAAATGGTTGAGACTGGCAAGGTGGATCGCCGCACCCAAGTCAGGGTGACCAAGCCCGATGCTGTAATGGACTACAACATAAATATGAGGCTGGTGGACAAGTCCGACATGCAGATAGGCTTCATCGACTGTCTGCGTACCTCGTGCAGATGGTACAAAAAGTTCTTTCTGCACATGGTGGACATGTCAATGCTGAATGCCTACAATATCTACAGGCTTCGGAATCCGCGCACACCCAGGAAGTTCAGTAGCCTGCGGAGGTTCCAAAAACAGGTGTTGGTGGAGCTCCTGGACAGGTATGCTACGCCACAGAGGGCAGTGGCACAACCTGGGCGCCCCGTTCAGGACCGTATGCAGTGCGCACAGTATCTAAATGTGCACAAGCTCGGTTACCTGCCTCTGGAACGAGATGGAGTCACCATTAGCAGAAGGCGGTGCCATGTCTGCTGGAACAGCCAGGTGAGGCCGAGGAAGCAGAAAAAGACCACCATGCAGTGTGTGGAGTGCCAGCTGTCACTATGTGCTATACCGTGCTTTGCTGAATACCACACCAAGCAGGAGTACTAACTAATAATCATAGTGAAAGTACCAAAGACTGACAATATGTATGTATATAGGCAACAAGTGGAAATAAAACAATGTATTGTGATAAAAAAGTCATGTATTATGAAAACATATATAAATAAGTGAAAAAAGACACAATAAATTGTATATAAAACGTTTACAAAGCATATAACTAAGTGAAAGTGACACATGACATAATATTAGATGGCCAAAGTATAATAAACACCTGATAACGAATAATCAGTGCCTAATATAACAATAACCTACCTCAATTACTAATAAAATGTACCGTATCAAGTGAAAATGAGCATTATCAGTGACAGTGACACTCTCTCAAGCATATTTACCAAAGTGAAAGTGACACACGAAGTAATATTAGATGGCCAAAGAATAATAAACACCTGTGATAACGAATAATCAGTGCCTAATATAACAATAACCTACCTCAATTACTAATAAAATGTACCGTATCAAGTGAAAATGAGCATTATCAGTGACAGTGACACTCTCTCAAGCATATTTACCAAAGTGAAAGTGACACACGAAGTAATATTAGATGGCCAAAGTATAATAAACACCTGTGATAACGAATAATCACTGCCTAATATAACAATAACCTACCTCAATTACTAATAAAATGTACCGTATCAAGTGAAAATGAGCATTATCAGTGACAGTGACACTCTCTCAAGCATATTTACCAAAGTGAAAGTGACACACGAAGTAATATTAGATGGCCAAAGTATAATAAACACCTGTGATAACGAATAATCACTGCCTAATATAACAATAACCTACCTCAATTACTAATAAAATGTACCGTATCAAGTGAAAATGAGCATTATCAGTGACAGTGACACTCTCTCAAGCATATTTACCAAAGTGAAAGTGACACACGAAGTAATATTAGATGGCCAAAGTATAATAAACACCTGTGATAACGAATAATCACTGCCTAATATAACAATAACCTACCTCAATTACTAATAAAATGTACCGTATCAAGTGAAAATGAGCATTATCAGTGACAGTGACTCTCTCAAGCATATTTACCAAAGTGAAAGTGACACACGAACTAATATTAGATGGCCAAAGTATAATAAACACCTGTGATAACGAATAATCACTGCCTAATATAACAATAACCAGCCTCAATTACTCATAAAAACTACGGTATCGAGTGAAAATGTGAAATATTATTGACAATGATAGCCTAATACACATATTTTATATAATTGGACTCCAAATAACTATAATAACATCACTATCAATAAATAAAATCGCGTCCGGGAGGTAAAAACTCTGGCGCGACGAGTGGCTAAGTGCGCAGTAGGTTAGCCAAGCCGGGGCCTGGGCCAAGGCGACGCATCCGAACGCGGGAAGATTTTCCCGCATAAAAATCACTCCACTTCCCGCGCTCGCCATTATGCAATCACTTGGGCTAGAGACCTCTACTCAACGGCATTCTACACATGAAGGTTTGTGCAACATTTTTTTTTTTTTTTATAACTTTGTGTCATGTATTTCAGGAGTAACAGGTGAATCAACATGGACCAAAATTCCTCAAAACCCCCGGACACAGAGTACAGTCACGATCTACCCTAGCCGGGGTTGGAGGGTTAAATTGGTGAAAATAGGCTAATATTGAGACAATTCTGATGGCCTAACATCGACTTTGGTAAATATTCGAATTAAGTATATTATTATGTGACCTAGGTACAAAATATGCATATATATGCAAAGCTGAAGGCTTTCCGAATCATATGTAGGGGGTATAAGAAAGATATGAATTAAATTACCAATGTTATATAGGTGGTACCAACATCCGGTAACCCAGAACTTTCCACCATCCACCAATAAATTCGCCGTTTTGCGCCACTTTCACGAAGGTTCACCATGTTATTACATGGCTACCGTAAACCGATTTTAGTGTTTTAAGTGACTTATGAATAGCTTAGAGTGCGCTCTTTATGAATATACCAATGAAAGTTATATACAGAAAGTTTTTATATGCGTAATGTGCAAATGAAAATCGGTATTTTTATTGACCGACGGTACTTTCATCGGCGTTTTACCCCTAGGCCCTAGGCCTAAATTGACACAATTTTGGTCTCCGTATTTTCCATCTTGATTGCTTTTAGATTGCAGGAAATGCTGTTTTAGACACCTGAATTCTCAAAAAAATTCCGGGGGGACATGCCACCGGATCCCCCTAGAGCTCGCGTCAGGGTGCCAAAACAGAAAATATCCAGTTCTGGATAATTTTTTAAGCTTACAAGGATCAACTTTGCGCGGCGTCCGCGGGGGGCACAGCCCCCCGCTACATAACAGGGGGTCCGAGGGGTGTAGCCCCCCGGTCGCCGGAGAAATTTTGAGATGTGAAGGTAAATATACGCACAATACATGCTCAAAATGTATTAAAAGGAATGAATAATATTGTAAGTAAAAGGGATGTTATGTATGTTTACTGGTGTTTAATCAGGATACTAGGGGAGCTGGCTGCCTGTACTTCAGTCTCAAAGGGATTCACTTCAGGTCCACTAATATAGGCATTGAAAACAGGTTTTTAAATTATTCTTAGCAGTCCCTGTTTTAGTTTTGTAACTTTTGTCCAATAAAATTTCATGTATATTTGTTGTTGCATTCCAAGAACTATTACATACTTAATTTATATCCTTTCATATGATCCATGAGTTACTATAGAGTACTGGTTAAAATACATACCGGTACCAAGTTTCAAGAATAAACTTTGATTAGAACATTTGTTTGTCTATTATTTTCCCTGGGCCGAGTAAAAAATACCTGGGTAGGCTATTCCCATCTCGGGTTAAGTACCGTACAATCAGTAGGAACGTAGAAACTTACTTTAATTTTCACAACTTTAAAAGACACAAGAATCTGCTAGGCTAATTCCGAAAAATATTCAATTAAGTCTCCGTTACCCCCATGAAGTCAGGTTATAGTAATGACAAGACATACCAATTATATATGTTAGTTAGCGGGTGTGTGGACTGTGGGGATAGTGGCAGCCCCCACTTTGGACACTAAGACTAAGTAAAGTTAGCTTAGGGTAAGGTAATGCAAATTATCTACTCATAACATGATAAACAATTGAACAATAAACTACTGTACTATATTCCTTGAAGAAATAAAAACAAACAATTGTACATAAGGCTGCGGAAAGATTCTTTAGTGATACCCAAGTCATGGCCGGGATTCCGGGAAATCTATAAATGCACTGTAGGCGGTAGGCCTAGCTGCTAAGAAGCCAAAAGAAAAAAGAAGCCTTCCAACACTCAACTTCTGCCTCGACCACTCTGCCTTCAGAAGAGTCGAACACCTAGAGTCCAGGAGGCAGCAACTTCAACACCGAGCCTGCATAAGAGGAAAGCTGAGGAGCTGACAACAACTCCAACTCCAACAACACCTCGGACCACCTCAAACCTCCAGCCTGACACCTCCGCTCAACCACCACCATCTCCACTACCATCTATGCCAATGGTCTTCGACGAGCCTGGGAAATTAAATGCAAAAGTGGCACGAATGCTCAGAAACTTCAACTAATAATAGCAAGGTGGTCAGCCCACCAGCTTTTACTTCTCCAACTCTTCATCTTTCATCACTTTACCTTGGACATCAACTCTACTTTCATCACTCGTGGGGCCTCTTCCCTCTTCTCTCCTCACCTCACCTCCTAGCTGCTGGCTGTACACTTATTAAATTGTACCGGTAATCTGGCTAAAAAGTTACCGGTATACAAAATGAGAACATAGAGGCAGGGTGCAGATCCCACTTTGGACACTAAGTTTGGACTTTGGTTAGGGTAAGTTATTGCAAATCTTCCACTCATAATACAAACTACAATAAAATAAGATACCAGTAATACCTACTGTAGCCTATTCTGCCTATAGCCTATACCTTGAAAACAAAAACAAACGGTAACACTGCGAAAGTATTCTTCAGTGACAGGTAAAACAAATCATGGCCGAAAACTCTATAAATGCACTGTAGGGTGGCAGGCTTAACCTAGACTAGGCCTATACAGTACAGTACTGTACTGGTACAGTGTACACTCTTTATTAAATTGTGCCGGTACTTTGGCAGAAAATGTTATAAGAACATAGGCTAGTCAGCAGACGGTGCAGACCTCACTTTGGACACTAAGTTAGGTTAGGTTAGGACTGTCTGTTATGTACCGTTCATAAGATCCTGTGTAGCGGCCCGCGGGAACTGTTTTTCAGATGCCTATTTACTAAGAAACATTGAAAAATATCTTTAGGTAAGATCCTATGTAGCAGTAGTCACCGTATTTTGTTTGCCCATTAACTAAGGATCCTTATTTATATCCTCATATCTCTTAGTTATTTTCTTCACTTACCGGTACCTCAACAATACTAAACCCCGATAGCTGGGGAGGGTATGAAATATATCAGGGAAAGAGAGGGGTTGAAACACAGAGATTAACTAGAATATAGCCATCTTGATTAACCAAGCCAAGACATTGTGTATCCTTGCTTGTGATTGGTTGTTGATTATCGTGACATCATCAGCCAAGGCGGGCCTCAGCGATGACATCATTCCAGCCCTCGGCCAACATGTCGCCATTACACCCGCTTATTTTTACACCCGGTTAATTTAACATCAGCGGTGTATATGTTTCACACAACGTGTATTATAATGTCATTAGTGCACTGTGTAATTTGCGTCTTGATATTCAAACCGTTTCTATTTATCAATACTAATTAGTATCCCCCACCCCCGTATTTGCCTCGTGAACGGTAAGGTTAATCTGCGAGAGCGGTATCGTCCCAAGATGAAATGATATATTGGTAATTATAGGGAATAGGCTCGCACCCTTATTTGTTATGTTTTTTCCTCCAGATTTTGAGAAATGAGTGTAGGCCCTATTCATGGTCTTAGTTATAATGCCAATGTTGGATACACGATGGGTTGAGGGGGGGCTGTGCCCCACCTCACCCCCCCATGAATTATTGAAATCGTCATCTATGTTGCCAGCAGGGGGTAAATATTGATTATACTGCATAAAGAAGGCGTTTGTAAACAGTGACTGTCCGAAAGAGCTCTGAGATTTATTAGAATGGGCGTTTTTTCGGTCAATATTAAGGAGACGGACCACAGCTATTTTCAATGATTGTATACTTGTGGATTTGTTATTTATATGATTTATAAGGTTTCTGTAGGCCTATTACAATTTGTTCATGCAAATTAAGGAAAATATCCAGGAACCTGGCCAACTTTTATTTCGTGAGTTTTTTTTTTGGAGGGGGGGGTTTTAGCTAGTTTTCATCATTATACAGTGGTTGTCATTAATTAGAATCTCCGGAAAAAAAGTTGTCCCCATTATCCAACAAGCTTAAGATACGGCCCCCGATAGTGGGGAGGGCTATGAAGTACAGGGAAATTGAGGGGTAAAAGACGAAAATAAGGGGAAATATTAGCGTAACCTAACAACCTTACCTAACCAAACCTAGTGTATTAGGTGGGGGCTGCCGCCCCCACACCCCCGCTGGTTTGGTATTTAGCCTAATTCATAAAAGATTGACGGTCGGCAAAAGAGTTAATTATAAGAGTGAGAGAACTCTATTTCTTATTACTAATCTGCCAACCTCTGCGTCATTTGAGTCTGAAGGGGTTAAGTGGGCTAAGAGTTAATGAACAGGCTAAATTGCAGATAATGTTTCAATATCACTTTTTCTTTGCTATAATTCAGGGCCTCTGCACCTATATGGGTTATTATTGACGAGGTAAGTGAAGGAAATAAGTCTGTATTGAGGATATAGGCCTACATTAAAGATTCCGGAAAAAAAGTTTTCCCCATTATCCAACAATCTTAAGATACGGCCCCCGATAGTGGGGAGGGCTATGAAGTACAGGGAAATTGAGGGGTAAAAGACGAAAATAAGAGGTAATATTATCGTAACCTAACAACCTTACCTAACCTAACCTAGTATATTAGGTGGGGGCTGCCGCCCCCACACCCCCGCTGGTTTGGTATTTAATTCATAAAAGATTGACGGTCGCCAAAAGAGGTAATTATAAGAGTGAGAGAACTCTATTTCTTATTGCTAATCTGCCAACCTCTGCGTCATATGAGTCTGAAGGGGTTAAGTGGGCTAAGAGTTAATCAACATGGCTAAATTGCAGATAATGTTTCAACATCACTTTTTCTTATATATAGTTCAGGGCCTCTCCACCTATATGGGTTATTATTGACGAGGTAAGTGAAGGAAATAAGTCTGTATTGAGGATATTCATTAAAGATTCTGTGGTAAACGTAGCCTAGGCTTGGACCCAAATAACGACAGTATAAAACCCTTACCCTTGGTGTACTGGACAATAATGGTCTGCAGCCAAATTAACACAATGCCGCTGTAAGCTCCGTTGGTAATCCCGTTAAATAGATGTTGTAGGTGTTTTCATAAAGCAAAAACACTTCACTATTCATTGAACAACAGTTCCACCATTTCAAATATGGCCGACTGGCCCGAATCCGAGAGATTATAAACACCAAGGATAATAAATTAATCAAAGTGACGTCATAGAGGGATTGAGAAACAAAAGAGGCTCATTATATGGACTGACGTGTATTTCTACACCCGTTAAAATGTCGCGAGAATTTGTGACGTCACCGTCTAGACAGTGACGTACTCCCACAACAACCATTCATATGCCATCATCGCTCGTGACGCCACACCCAGTTTATTGACCAATAGAATATCAGTATACAACTCTACTCACCTCCACTCGTCGCCCACCAGCTGAGCTGGAAAATTGTAAAAGTGAGTCCACAGATGCCCTCTAATTATTCATTTGGTAACATTCAAGGAGACTACTGCAGGACTCTTCTTCTTCTTCTTCTTACCTCTGACTGGGTATAGGCTATCCTAGTGTTTACTAGCCTATACCCCTTTGAAAGGACATTAGCCTAACCTAACAACCTTACCTAACCTAACCTAGTATTATAGGTGGGGCTGCTGCCCCCACACCCCCGCTTTGACTTAGATTTTTGGTGTATTTGTCTGTGAAGTGGGTATTTTTCAATTTGTTGATAACGAAAATCCTCCATGCGGACTATAGGCTTATGGAGAAAAATATGACGAATCTATTGGTGCCTATTTTCCCTAATAAATTGTTTCTCATAACGTCGCACTACTGTCCTTGAATATTATCATTCATTTACCAAGTATATTTTCCATTTATAGTATACTACGAAGCAACATACATAGCCTAATACACATATATATATATATGTAAAAACAACAAATATGGTATAGCCTAACACTGCCCAGTTCTTGAGATATAATGCATGCCGTTTCGCAGGAATATACCTATCTTTAACCTAGCCTATCCTAACCAAAACCTAACCTAACCTTAAATAACTAGGCTAGTATAGCCTATTAGTGGAATAGGCCTATTTATGAATGTAGGCCTAAAGTGTAAAAAAAATGTGTAACATTACCAAATTATTGAGATATAGGCTAGCCTATGTACAGGTTCACCCCCTACACGCTACACAGGATTATATCCGTACCGTTTCATAGGCTTCAGCTTATATACCGGTACCGTACCTAAAAAATAATGGTAAGGATGTAGTATTCGGGCGTAGGCTACCGCCTGCCAGGCTGTGCCTTGTTTACACTACTTGCATGTTCGCATCTAGTTTGACTGTCGTGGGATACAATAATAGGTTGACCGTTGAGGAACTAGGCAGTAGGCTAGATGAGAATTTCAACAAGCCCTGGGGAGGGTCAAGGCGGTGGTGAGGGCTCCTCAATAAATCCTATAGGCAGGGTATTATTCCCTATAATCCCACGGCATGACGGCAAACTGTTATTGTCATAGGCTAGGCCTAGGCTATAGGCTAGCCTAGAAGCGATATCCTATGCCCTTGTGTTATAGCCTATGGGCTATTTTGAGATTACAGCGCCCCTACTTTGATGAAATATATTTAATTGAATCTTACCTTGCTATTAATTGGGTACAAGAAATTCACGTAGTAAGTTAAAATAGGTGTACAGCCGTCCGGCTGGCTCAGTTGATAGCGTGCTTGATTCCCACCTTGAAGGTCTGGCGTCCAATCCTCGCTCAGATTGAAAAGTTTTTCTGGGATACAGCCAGCGGTTACCATCTCCCCATAAGCAATGGGGATGGGTAATGGTCTCTGGTAGACTAAAGCCAAGCGCTTGTGAATCCTCGAAGGAGGAGATACGGGCGATATGTAACCGGAAGAGGTGATGTAACAACTTGTTATTGTTATGACATTGTTGCCAACTCACTTAAGCTGCATTTTTCAACTCTTCTTCTTCTTGGCGGGGTGGCTCGCTACGGTTTTGGATCCTTCGACCTCCCCCCCGACGGCCAAGCCATTATATCAGCTTTCCCCTAGTGGAAGGGAAATAATGCATAGTACAGTATCGTACTGTATTGAAAGGGGAAGGTGAAATAAGCTCAAGGTATAGTGAAGAAAAATGTAGTCAGATAAATTAGCTTAAGGTATATATATTTGATTAAGCTAGGTCTCCCTACCCCTCCCTCCTCTCCCCACTTTCCTGTTCCCTCCTCAGCCATACTTCCCTCAGGAACTTTTTACTATCGGCATTCTTCGCCCCACATTTTCTTCCTCCCTTCCTTCTAACTCCACTAGATATGCTACTCCTCTATCTTCATCATCCTTAACTTTTTCCCATCTCTCGATCCTTTCCTATAGGCCTACATCTCCTCATCTGGCTCTCTAATTCTTCCCTTTCATCTATATACAGCTCACACTCAGTCACGATGTACTCCACAGTCTCTTCCACTCTCTCTCCTCCTACCCAACATTCTCCACATACCTTCTGCCGCACATTCCACCTCCAGTTTCAAGAATTTATCTCCCATGCCCCTCTTCTTACTCTAAATAGAAGGCTCCATCAAAATATCCTTCTCTACCTGGCTTCTCCTTCTTCCTGTACATCTTCAGGGAGCTCTTTCTCTCCATTCCTTCCCTCCACTCCTCCTCCACTCTACTCTTCATAATCCCCATCCAGCGTCTTCCCCCTTGCAATTACTTCACCTGTTACCCTCTTCTACTCTCTCCCCACCCTGTCCTGTCTCATCCCTAATTTCTTCTGTCTTGCTCTGCATTCCCTTCCCCACCTACTCCTATCCCCTACCCATTCATATACTCTCCTATTCCATGTATCCTCTGATTCTTCAATCCTAACTCTAAATTTCAATTTTGCTTTGTTCATTTTTTCCTGAAACGTACTCCACCCCATATATCTTCTTATTGCCTCCACTTCTGTCCATTGATTTGATCCTAGGCCCAACCTACATACCTTGTTCTGTACTCTATCCATTCCCTGCACATCTTTACCTGTACAACCTATCGCGTCTAGCCCATACATCACTCCTAGTTCTCCCACTCCCTTCCACAAGCCCCGAACCACCTCATATCTATTTACCTCTCTCTAACCGCATTTGCTAGCCTGCCTTACATTCTTTCTCTCTTCACGATATTTTCATTAATCTCCCTATCAAATCCCACCACTCCAATCCAGACCCCCAAGTATTTATATTCATACACTTCTTTCATTCTCCCTCCCCCTAACACCCAATCTTTCTCCTCGTTATCTTTGGCCTGTTCACAATCATTACCGTGTGTTATGCCACGCTTTCAAAGAGTGAGGTATATTCTGGTCACACTTCCCAGCTCTGAGAATTGTGCAGTGATCTTCAACTTAGGAAGCTCTCGACTGGGTGAGGACTGACCTTAACTCTATTTACAACAAACAGATGACATGCCAACAATAGAAACACAATGGTGGGTACAATGGTTATGTTCACAACAATAGGTAGGCACAAGGATACATAAGGCTTTGTACACTGGGTGGTTCAATTAGGCACGTACAAAATATGGATTAATAAAATAAAGAGGCAGTGGGCCTCACAACAAGCAAATCGTCCAAAAAAGTACAACAAATAACAAAGGTTAAATCACACAAAAACTAAATGAACTACACAAGGATGATTGCTAAAATGGATAATCAAATGAGGAAGCGGTAGTTCCCTAAAAAATAAACACAAAGGGTCTGCATGAATATGCAAGTAGTAACTCGAGACAAAAATACACTATAATGCCTTAGTCATGGTGATAGAGAGTACAAAAACTCAGATATGCGGCAGGAACTCTCTAATGACGTGTATTATGCGTGTAAAGTGTGCGTATGGTGTTACGACTTAGGTTTAAATATATCAGGGCTCTTATTCATTGGACTAGTAATGGCATAAATGCTACAACGGAAAGCGCTAGATCCAACCTCTGATGTATATTCCCAGTGAACAAAGAACACAAATACTCTCCAGAGTTCTATATGCAATAATAGGTCATTAAACTCTCAATAAATGTGCGTCTACTCTAGGCTTCATGTTATGTGAAAACAGCCTATTACTACCTATAACCGAAGGTGCTTGGTTATGGTATACAAAGTAAAGTGGTAAGAGAAGTTACAGCTTACGTTACTTTAATCAATAAATGTCAGGCACTCCTGCATGAAAGAAAGTGCACTAAAGTCCTTCAACACCAACAAGAAATCTTCTTTAAATGTTAGATGCTATCAAGATGCTCGAATCGGAAATGGAACCCAAAAAGGCAGGCAGCGGAACAATGCTCGTGCAGGCTAAGCACACAAAAAGGCAGGATATATAATGCAGTCGGAGCCAAGAATATCCTAAACGCTACAACAATAATAATATTCGCCACGACAATGCAGTATTCCTATCAACAAAAACAGCCTAAGTCGTTTGTGTCTCAATACATCAAACTAGGCCGCGAAATGCTTGTGTAATCATAAACGGGTATGCATAAAAAGAGTAATTGGGATAATATACTTAATGTCTACTGTGACTGAAAAGTCTAGCTAGAGTCAATGATACAAGATACTGGTGCGCATGGCATGCCGCATAGCCTAGTGCAAATCTCAAGTCTGTGCGTCAAATATTACGTTATAATGAAGGGTAGCTCTCTTGAGAAACCTTAATACCGAAGTATTAAGCGTTCTCCTGGCGTACCTCAAAGACAAACAACGAGCTTAGAACAGTGCAGAATGGTATAGGCAAAAAGCCCTCATTCGTGCATGCTCTACTCTCAATGGCACACGGACTAGAATTTACCCAATCAACTCCAGTTCTCAGGTATGTCGTGCAGCTTTTAACTAAAGCCAGCACTCATCGGAAACAATACCTTATAGTATCAGACTCCTAGTCTAGCATTATCTAATCCAGCAGAACACTAATAATTATAGGAAGCGGTACTGAACAATATGAATGCCAACCAATGCTTCGTGATCAACTTATCTTAACAACTAACATACATGGGTTATATCAGACCTTAATGCACAATACAACTGGCCAGCATGAAGCTGATTATGCAGAGTTAACCAGAGGGGATATAATATTAATAAAAGGTGGTGAAAGGTATGGAAAATGAGAGAGATAGGCAGAGGAAAAGGTTCTCAGGTGGAGAGAGGGGACCAGGTATCAAAGGGATAAGAGGGATGCGTTCTAGAAACCATATCTGAGGGAGAGAGTGGCGAGGGAACTGTATATATACTAGCACTAGCTCGAGCCGCGTGGGAAAAAAGCGGTAACAAGTCCTCCAGCCAATACTAAAGAAGCCAGCCAAACATGACGTCACAAAGCATGGTAAAAAACTCCCTCAACGAATCCCCACGAGGCCAGCCAGCTATGACGTCATCGAGTATAGCAAAACAATGCGCGCCTCCTCTCACTCTGTTCTACTCTCTCTCTCTCTCTCTCTCTCTCTCAATTCCTATCATTACTACTTAATGATAAAACATATACTTTGCAATTAAATATATAAAGCCTTGACATGGCCGAAAACAAAGAGCCTTTCTGGACTGCCCATGACACGAGCTTTCATATGAAATAAAACACACAATAATAAATCAACTGTAGCCACATCCACTGCCCTGGCGATCCTAGCGAGTCACTGTAGGACAAGCCATGCGGTTCTAACGGAGTGGTTAACGTCACACCCCCCCCCCGAGATTTTTCTCAGAGGCCCAAAGCTCACAAAAATCTGATTGTTAGAACCCATGCTATATCTCTACTTCCCATCACCCAGCGGCAGTAAAATATCTGGCACAGTTCTCAACAAAACATTTTACAAAATTATATCCCTCCCCAACACAATAGGTTAAATCATATGTAGTTATGCTCCTCAAGAGCGAGCTTCTCTAGCCCAGCATTCTGAGAGGAGTGCAACTCAGAATTACTGCTATAACATACTGAAAAAATTCAACTATCAAAGAAAGAGTTTTTTATTTGATTTTTATGTTTTTAATTTGTTTATTTCGGCTGCACTATAGGGGCAAGCCTAGTTTTTTCTTCTATACCAAACGCTCAACTCCTGCTTTACGACCCAATACGCTGGGCTACAACCGCGAACCAACAAGCACCAAGCGCAAAATACTATTCAAACTAAAGCAGGAGGCTACCCGTGTGTCAATCTACCCAGGATCATATACCCTTGAAAGACAATCTGCAACCACGTTGTCACAACCGGCAATATGGCGTATGTCCAGGTTATATACCAATAACCTTAGTGACCACCTGGTCAGCCTCATATTCCGATTGTGAAACTGGTCCAAGAACTTGAGAGGGTGATGATCTGGGTAAACTACAACGACCGGACCATAGGCTGGAACATAGACCTCAAAATGCCCCAGTGCAAGCACAACCGCCAGCAGCTCCTCCTCGACAACAGAGCAGCTCCCCTGGGCCGAATTGTACTTCTCCGAGCAGAAACCAACAGGATGCTCCAGCCCATCATCGTCTTTTTTCACAAGGACGGCACCAGCCCCCACACCACTAGCATCCGTTGCTAGTTGGAAAGGTAGGCTAAAGTCAGGGGCCCTGAGGATCGGGTGAGTGCACAACAGGTGTTTTACTACTCCAAACGCCCTCTCACACTCAGGCGCCCATTTGACTTTCTTATCCTTCCAGTTATCCTCCACCTGAGCTTGACTGTCCCGTTCTCCTTCTCCACCTTGACTGCTAAACGTCATCACAGGCACAGTGAGAGGCTCAGGGGGGTGCCTCACATACTCCTTCATGAGATTAACGTGACATAACTGATTGCACTTACGTCTGTCTGGAGCGGCCACCAAGCAATCCAGGTCCGATAGCCTCTCAGTGCCAGCCAACTCCAGACTGCGGAACATCCGTTCTCGACTGTCTAGGACATACTTGAGCATAGAACAAGGTTTTTCTGCGCCCTACCATATTTCCTCAACCATATGGAGAGGCCCTCCGACACGGTGTCCAAAGACGAGCTCATCAGGGCTGAATCCCAAACCCTCCCCAGGCACCTCCCATGCAGCAAACAAAACATATGGCAGGCCAAGATCCCAACCTTTCCCACTCTCAAAGCAACAATAACGAAGCACAGTTTCTAAGGCCGAGTGCCATCGCTCTAACACACCCTGGCTCTCCGGATGATACGCAGATGACACAACCGCAACAATCCCACGCTGCGGCACTGCTTGAACAAAGAGGCCAGAAGCGAAGTTGGACCCTTGGTCTGACTGAATCCCCTGCGGGTAACCATACCTTGAAAAATACACTAGCAAGCCTCGGACCACCGTCTTCGCTGACCCACCTCTCACAGGGCACGCGCCAGGGTACCTTGTTGCTACCTCCATGATGGTCAGGGGATACTTGGAAAAATCTCCCGACTGTGCATCACTGTCCTCCTTCAACTCGACAGCACCGGTACCACATTCAAGAACCTCCGGGTCTTCTAAGTGCAATTTACGAATGTCCAAAGAAGCAAGCTTATCTAAGTGTTTGCGAAACAACTCATGCCCCCCTCCTACACTGAATTTAGCCTCCCGTTGCTCTCTCTCTGTGTATCGTTGCTGTCTCTTCGTCTTTTTAAGCCCATCCTCTGCCTTCTTACTAACAGTTAATGGGTCTTCTCCAGACTCGAAAATTGGTCCTAATAATGAGTCCCCGAGAATGTCCGTTGATACTAAACTCTCAACCGCATCAACTTTCAACACCTCGGTACCTTTCCTCCGCTTGTCTAAAGACTGTTGACCAGAATGTGACTCCCTGGATGCAAGAGATCTGGTGACAACACACGCCATAGGTAGCACCGGACACTTCTCAACCCACTCCTGCTCCTCCCTACTCACGTCGGCCAAGGGTGGAGCCTCAGAAGTAGGCCCCGCAAAGTCGTTGCCGAGAAGGAGGTCGACGCCCCCAACAGGCAACTTCTCCACAATTCCTACATCCAGGTCACGAATCACACCATCAACTTCCATCTTCATTCTTACAAGCGGGTATGACCTTGTTGCATTAACTCCCTGAACCACAACCACCCGCGCCGTATTTACAGGTTTACCAGTGAAATTCCTCAACAATGTTTGCGATGCCCCAGTGTCACGCAAAATTCTCACCTCATGTCTTCTACCCCCCCACTCCACACAACCGAGTCCCCTGTGGTCACTAAAGGCATCACGGACAGGGAATAAGGATGCACTGGCAGTGTATTTACCTCGGAAGAATTGCCTCTAACAAACTCCGATGTCCTCTTGAACACTCCAATGCCGTGAGCAAAAGACACGGCTGCCGGAGGAGGTCGACTAGGGCACTCATTTGCCTTATGACCCTCCTGGTGGCACTTAAAACACATAAATTTCGGTTTCGGCTTATACTGTGATGTAAAAAGCCCCTGACATTTCTCATACGGCATGGTGTTAGGTTTGGATTCAGTTTTAGTTTCATTGCTCTTTTGTTTAAATGTGTCATTGCTACGGGGAGGGGGAGGATAACGGTCCCTAGCACTTGCATCGTACTTCTGTGAGGACCCGCAACCCCGAATCAACGACAGCCGTCGATCAGCCATTTCTGCTGCTTCGACTAGAGTTCTTGGGTTTTTCTCCTTTAAGTTCAAAGTTAGATCACCACCCGTGCTCTTAAAGAACTGCTCCAACATCATTAACTGCTTAACTCCATCAAATGTTGTTACCTTCTCAGATCGGAGCCAGTTCCCCATAGCATCGGACAAGTCCCGGGCGTGTTCCAAAAAGGTGCTATCTCTTCCCTTAGTTACACCCCGGAACTTCAAACGGTACGTTTCTGGTTGCAGTTCGTAAGCCCTCAGGACAGCCTCCTTGAGATCCTCATACACAATACATGACTCCAAAGGTAGCGCATCGTAGGCTTTAAGACCCTTGCCTCTTAACCCTCTCACGATCATAGGACGCAGAGGTTGCCAGATAAGCAATAAGAAATAGATTACTCTCACTGTTATAATTACCTCTCCAAAATTAGTTTTCTGCCCACAGCTAACTCAAAGACAACTGCAGAGGTTGAAGTAAACAAACTAAAGGTTTATAGATACCCCTGACGATAACAAAGGCTTTAAAGTATCCCTAATAGGCTCACAAATCGCGTCAGGATGTGAGAGGGTTAATCTAGAGGATACAAGTGCTGCCCATTTATTCTCTGGCCACTGGTGTTCCTGGCACTTCTTCTCAAAGCGTGCGAAAAATTCTGTTACCCCACTCTCATCAAACACCGGAATCAGTTTCAATAAGTGCGAGACAGACTGATCAGGAGCACGGTTACCAGCCCCAAGTCGCTGTCCTGTTGTCTCTACTCGTGACTTCTCTACGTCCATGTCGGCACAGTACCTAGTCGACTCTAAATCAGCTTTGCTTTTTGCTAGCTTGGCTCTCACTTCTATCTGGGCTAATTCAAATTGCTGCTGAAGCTCACCTGCCCTTCGTTGCTGTTGAATCTTAGCTAATTCGAGCCGAAACACTAATTCTGAAGTTAACCCTTGAGGAGGTGAAGGTGCTACAATGTTTGAAATTACCGGTGGTCCCCCCAGGGGCAACCCACCCTGCCAGTCACCACCCAACTGTAGATGCGTACTCGGGGTCGGCAAACTACTGGGATGGCTGGGAGTCGAGTGTAGGGGAAGCATGGCCGAAGGGCTCTGAGCACTCAACCCATCTCGCTCACCAGTCACCCTGCCCAGTACACACGTTATCAAGTTATCCCTGGTCATGCTGCTAGTACCCGCATGACCGATAGCTGTGGCCAGGCATTGAAGACCGTACCGATTCATACCCTCCAACCGCTCGGCAGTAACAGGCCATTGCAAAAATATCCTAGCATCCTCCTCACAGTTACCTGATTAACCATTTCATCATGCTGCTGTTCCTCAGTTTCGACATTACGTATTATGTCTCCATTCTCCTCTGATCCGGTATAAGACATGATGCTCACAAAAATTTCCCACCTCAATATTCAGAAAAGAAGCACCCCAAACTCTTATACCTCGATATACACACAAAAATTCTCGGAAATACTCAAGGGCAATATGTTGCAAAAAAAATTATTCTTTGTTGATCCCCGCAAAATATTCTCCAAAACAACAAAATAATGTTCCCTGCTAATAAATGTAGGTTCACCAAATCCTAGGTAAGGTCGCCATTTGTTACGACTGAGGTTTAAATATATCAGGGCTCTTATTCATTGGACTAGTAATGGCATAAATGCTACAACGGAAAGCGCTAGATCCAACCTCTGATGTATATTCCCAGTGAACAAAGAACACAAATACTCTCCAGAGTTCTATATGCAATAATAGGTCATTAAACTCTCAATAAATGTGCGTCTACTCTAGGCTTCATGTTATGTGAAAACAGCCTATTACTACCTATAACCGAAGGTGCTTGGTTATGGTATACAAAGTAAGGTGGTAAGAGAAGTTACAGCTTACGTTACTTTAATCAATAAATGTCAGGCACTCCTACATGAAAGAAAGTGCACTAAAGTCCTTCAACACCAACAAGAAATCTTCTTTAAATGTTAGATGCTATCAAGATGCTCGAATCGGAAATGGAACCCAAAAAGGCAGGCAGCGGAACAATGCTCGTGCAGGCTAAGCACACAAAAAGGCAGGATATATAATGCAGTCGGAGCCAAGAATATCCTAAACGCTACAACAATAATAATATTCGCCACGACAATGCAGTATTCCTATCAACAAAAAGAGCCTAAGTCGTTTGTGTCTCAATACATCAAACTAGGCTGCGAAATGCTTGTGTAATCATAAACGGGTATGCATAAAAAGAGTAATTGGGTTAATATACTTAATGTCTACTGTGACTGAAAAGTCTAGCTAGAGTCAATGATACGAGATACTGGTGCGCATGGCATGCCGCATAGCCTAGTGCAAATCTCAAGTCTGTGCGTCAAATATTACGTTATAATGAAGGGTAGCTCTCTTGAGAAACCTTAATACCGAAGTATTAAGCGTTCTCCTGGCGTACCTCAAAGACAAACAACGAGCTTAGAACAGTGCAGAATGGTATAGGCAAAAAGCCCTTATTCGTGCATGCTCTACTCTCAATGGCACACAGACTAGAATTTACCCAATCAACTCCAGTTCTCAGGTATGTCGTGCAGCTTTTAACTAAAGCCAGCACTCATCGGAAACAATACCTTATAGTATCAAACTCCTAGTCTAGCATTATCTAATCCAGCAGAACACTTATAATTATAGGAAGCGGTACTGAACAATATGAATGCCAACCAATGCTTCGTGATCAACTTATCTTAACAACTAACATACATGGGTTATATCAGACCTTAACGCACAATACAACTGGCCAGCATGAAGCTGATCATGCAGAGTTAACCAGAGGGGATATAATATTAATAAAAGGTGGTGAAATGTATGGAAAATGAGAGAGATAGGCAGAGGAAAAGGTTCTCAGGTGGAGAGAGGAGAACAGGTATCAAAGGGATAAGAGGGATGCGTTCTAGAAACCATATCTGAGGGAGAGAGTGGCGAGGGAACTGTATATATACTAGCACTAGCTCGAGCCGCGTGGGAAAAAAGCGGTAACAAGTCCTCCAGCCAATACTAAAGAAGCCAGCCAAATATGACGTCACAAAGCAAGGTAAAAAAACTCTCTCAACGAATCCCCACGAGGCCAGCCAGCTATGACGTCATCGAGTATAGCAAAACAATGCGCGCCTCCTCTCACTCTGTTCTACTCTCTCTCTCTCAATTCCTATAATTACTACTTAATGATAAAACATATACTTTGCAATTAAATATATAAAGCCTTGACATGGGCGAAAACAAAGAGCCTTTCTGGACTGCCCATGACACAAGCTTTCATATGAAATAAAGCACACAATAATACATCAACTGTAGCCACATCCACTGCCCTGGCGATCCTAGCGAGTCACTGTAGGACACGCCATGTGGTTCTAACGGAGTGGTTAACGTCACAATGGGTAGAGTGGCGATGTTGTATCTATGGCCCGCAGTACCAGATAATCGGGAGATCCCTTCGACGAAGGACTCTCACGTCGGATTCGCACGTGAAGGTGATACCGCCATTTGCTTCCTTGTGCGAATCTCTCGTGCGATACCGTCGGACGTAGGGTTGGTAAGCCTGTCAAACTCGCCGCGGTGCATTTCTTACGGTTGGTATACCTGAGGAACATTTTGTTTACAAATTACTGCCTCGGGCAGCCTCACGGGAGTACAGACGGAATCGAATCATAATAAAGTGATGGTCCCTGGTGTATTATTTACCCAGTGTACTGCATTAATCTTATTAGTCTGTATTTAGGACATTCTCAATTGACGAAAATAAGGTAGCCTAGGCCCTAGTGATTCCCCAGAGAGCGCACTGAAGTTGGTTACTTATTTACTTTTTACTGGTTCCTTGTTGGTCCTTTATATCAATAAGTAATAAGTAAATAGTTTTAGTTTACAAATCCAATAGATAGATATAGTGTAGGGGATATAGGTTATAGTGAGAGATATTCTTAGGTAGCTATAAGAAAGATGTAGTGTAGGGATATAGGTTATAGTGAGAGATATTCTTAGGTAGCTATAAGATAGATGTAGTGTAGGGGATATAGGTTATAGTGAGTGATCTAGTGTAGGGGATGTAGGTGTAAAGGAACAAATAGGAACATAACGGTCGTAGGTCAACACAAGATTAAGGGGTCTGCAGACTGCCGAATGACCCACACCGGCAGATCCCCCTCACACCCTACCAATTTCGTCCATATGCCGATATAATTTTATCTTAAAGCTCTCTATCATTTTTGACCAAACTATAGCAATAGGTAGACATATTCCACCTATCTACAGCTCTGTTAACCTCTCCGCGGCGCACAGGGGGTTTTCTACAGGGTAAGACTGTGCGCACCTATGATGATTTTGGGACCTATTGCCAATTTCGATAAAAAGTACATCATCGTGTAGGGAATGTTTGCGTGCATCGGCCCATATATATTTGACCCCCCAAAAAATGTCTGGGGGGGGTAGGGGAACGGTCCGTAGTTGAAAAATGTGGAGCGAATGGCACCGCGCGGCTAGATTGTCATCGAGCGGCGAGATTTCCCTGCCGAATATTTACGCGCGCAGGGGATAGAAGGAGAGGGAGGAGGGGGTGGGTTACCGCGTATTATCACGTATATCTCCTTTTCGAGCCCTTTTAGGCTATTTAGAGTATGTATACGTGTGTAGGGCACCCATATAACAATGAATATGCCTCATAGTGACCAAAAATTGCAATATATAAGGGAATTATAAGAGAATATTTAGGCGGGAATGAAGATGTGTTGGAGGTTTGGCGGCAATTTATGAGCTGAGAGTGTGGTTTACGCCATACATATCACGTATATCTTGTACGTAGAGCACTGTCACGCTATAATACAGACTTGTACGTATGTATACGTGCCATATATCAAAATATATACCGCATATAAACCAATTCATGCGATATTTACGCACATTATCAATGAGTTTCTATGCGTGAACCAAGGTGTGAGTGAGTTGTGGTGGGAATGAAAGGGGGAGAGGGTGTGTTACGCCATAAATATCACGTCAATCTTGTATTTAGAGCACTCTCATGCTATAATAAAGACGTGTACATATGTAGGCGTCCCATATAACAAGGAATATACCGCATATAGCCCAATTGATGCGATATTTACGCAAATTGTGAATGTGTTTCTAGCAGACGGAAGCCTGAAAGGGGGGGTTGGGGGTGGGTGGGTGGGAGGGAGGCATGCAGGGGTGCAGTGAGTGAGTGAGTCGTGGAGAGATGGAAGTCAGGCAGATCTCTAGATAGATAACCAGCTTAGTGATAATTGTGGAGGCGCCCCAGGCGTATTGATGTTTGGTATTTTGACCCTTATGTCTACCAGATGGCTGGTGTTCGTTGCCATCAACAGGTCTACAATAACATGAGTCAGGAATGGAGAGAGAGAGAGAGAGAGAGAAACTGAGACATGCGTATGTCGTACGTATAAATGGACTTCAGAATTGCATTTTTATGCAAGCAGACATTGCATTTTAGACACATGTGAAGTACCACAGAAACATGTAAGCCATTGACTGTAAATAAAGTACTATATTTATAGACCACCAGCGACGGTGCTGAGTCAACACAGGCAGATTGCCTGTTGTGATAGAGGGCTAAATATAGACTGGTGTCTCCTTACACCTGCGAAAGGGTAGATTGCCACCAGAGAAACGTTTACTTATTTATTTCGAAGTAATATGCAATCTAAATGTATATTCGAGACTTACTGCAATTATTTGTATGACAGTCATGACTATGTATAATCCAATATACGCGCGTAGGCGAGACATAAGAAAGCTGGTTGAGCAATTTTCGACACCCACACAGTTATTATTCATTTTTATTTACAATATTATACAATACAAATGTATTTGTGAAGAGTATTTTATCCATTATTGTATTTATACCAATTTTGTTCCCAGACAGAGCTGCTGTAGCTGGAGAATCAAGGAGCGGCAAGGGTCACCTCGTGACCGCCTGACCGTGTGAAAATGAGTGGAGTCACACTGAGAGGGGCAATTTTGCTGAGTGTTTGGGCAATTTTTGACAGAAATAACGTTATATAATTACTAATTCTTGACAGAGACAAACTATTATAAACCTTGGCATGATATAATTGATAATCCCATCAATTTACAAACGTAAATTGGTGGGATAATTCATTTTTTTTTGTATATTATCATTTCGATTGTAGACACGAAGTTTTGAGTGATATTTGGTATGAGCTCCTGTGGCATGGTTGGTAAGGTCGCGGACTGGAAAACTCAAAGTGTCGTAGGGTAGTGGGATCGAATCCAGGAGGGGGTTATGGGGAAGGTTTTATATTGTCTAGACAAAATTTTATAAATTTTTTGTTTTACAAGATCATGCCATTGTATTCAAACAATATGAAATATTCATAGAATATATCATATTGTAAGAATACAATGACATGACCTTGTTTTCTTTTTTTCTTTTTTTATTGTTTTATTTTATTATCATAGTAGGTTTGACATGATTTATTGAAACATATTTATTTTTGTACAATTCATTTGAGGTAAGAAAATAATTATATACACATTACTTAGGCTAATAACAAACATATATATTGATATACTAAAAAAATAAGGCATATTACATGTAAATCTTTGAAACTTATAAACTAAATAATGAAACATACAATTATATAATGTAAAAGCTATATCACAGGGACATCTTTGGAACTTATACATTATATAATATATATGTTACATTATGAGGTAGCGTGATCAATTAGGTCAGGTCAGGTAAGGTAGGGCGCGAGTCCAGGGCAGGGCAGGGCAGGAGGCGAGTCCAGGGCAGGGCACGGGGCGAGTCCAGGGCAGGGCGGGGCAGGGGCCGACACTCAGTAGTTCTTGAAGGTGTGGTAGTCCCTGAAGCAGTCACCCAGGCAGAGTGCAACTTTGCACTCGGCGCACATTGAGGTGACTCTTTTGGTTACATGGGGTTTCCTCACACTGGAGCTGCAGACGGTGCACTGCACCTGCCTGTGACGAGTGCCAATCAGCTCGGTGTTGGTTGTGTAGTGTCTTTCGACACCCAGCTGGATGCGGTCAGGAACGTGATCCCCACGCCATGCCGTACGTCTGTGAGTGGTGGTGCCATACTTCTCCAGGAGTTGGTAGGAGACGTTGTACACGAACTCCCGGAATTTCAGCTTCTGGTTTGGGGCCATATCCTTCTTCACCAACCACAAGTTGTAGGCGTTCAGCATCGTTATAAAACTAGGTGCAGGAAGAGCTTGTGATACCACTTCACATCTTCCTCAGAGACTCAATGACAGCGACAGTCAGACTTGTCCACCAGGCGCATGTTTTTTTGTAGTACCATGTCGGGCTTGTAGATTGTTTCCTGGTTCGGTAGTGGATTTTGCCATGGGCACCTGTGGCATGGTTGGAAAGCGGTGGAAAGCAGTTGTCGGGACGTATCCTCCACTTCAGGGGGCTATGTTCCATTCTCGAGCTGCTTTCTTTTTTTTCTTTACAAGATCTCGCCATTGTCTTCCTGGGTAACTGGAATATATCATCTTGTAAGAATACAATGACATCACCTTGTTTTGGCATAAACTTTCTTGTCTTATTTTAGTCCCACATGACCCGTTTGGATTTGTCGAAACAGAGAGCTGGCAAGAGAGCAGGTAAGAAAATAATTGTGTAGGCCTTACTTAGGTAATAACAAACATTTTTCCTGACTAAAAAAATAAGGCATATTACATGTAAATCTTTGAAACTTATAAACTAAATAATGAAACATACAATGATATAATGTAAAAGCTATATCACAGGGACATCTTTGGAACTTATACATTATATAATATATATGTTACATTATGAGGTAGCGTGATCAATTAGGTCAGGTCAGGTAAGGTAGGGCGCGAGTCCAGGGCAGGGCAGGGCAGGAGGCGAGTCCAGGGCAGGGCACGGGGCGAGTCCAGGGCAGGGCAGGGCAGGGGCCGACACCCAGTAGTTCTTGAAGGTGTGGTAGTCCCTGAAGCAGTCACCCAGGCAGAGTGCAACTTTGCACTCGGCGCACATTGAGGTGACTCTTTTGGTTACATGGGGTTTCCTCCAACTGGAGCGGCAGACTGTGCACTGCACCTGCCAGTGACGTAGTTTGCCAATCAGCTCGGTTGTTGGTTGTGTAGTGTCTTTCGACACCCAGCTGGACGGATGCGGTCAGGAACGTGATCCCCACGCCAATGCCGTAGTTCTGTGAGTGATGGTGCCATGTACTTCTCCCAGGAGGGTGGTAGGAGGACGTTGTACACGAAACTCCCGGGAAATTTCGCTTCTGGTTTGGGGCCATATCCCTTCTTCAACCAACCACAAGTTGTAAGGCGTTCAGCATCGTTATGTCAACTAGGTGGAGGAAGAGCTTGTGATACCACGTTCACAGTCTTCCTCAGACCACTAAACGCCTGGGACAGCTGGACAGTCAGACTTGTCCCACCAGGCGCATGTTTTTGGTGTTATTGAGTCACACTACCATGTTCGGGCTTGTAGATTGTCTTCCTGCGTTCGGTAGTGGATTTTAGGCCAAGAATCCACCTGGGCACCCTGTGTGGACGGTGGAAACGGCAGGGAGTGGACGTCTCGCTTATTCCTTACACTTCAGGGCTATCAGTTTCCACACTTCTCGAGCTGCGTGATTTACTGCCCCTATTCCGTCGCCCTCTCTCATCGCACATGCCTCTCAGCGGTGTTCCTTGGGCCAGGTCGTCTTACTGAAGGGTGTGTCACTACGGGGGAGGAAGGCATCTGTGAGAAGGAATGACATCACCTGTGAACTTTGGCATAACACTTTCGTGTCCCTGTTCTGACAGTCCCACATGACCCCGTTTGGGTTTCATAAAGAAACTGTGCAGACGACGAGCAGGCAGAAGCCTTGTATACCAAGTTGTACAGTGTAGATGATGTGGCCTTTGCCCAAGGTAATGGTGCCAAAATTTTCCTGGACGATGGCACCTGACGATGCCCATTGGGGTCATTGGCCAGCGGCTTTCGGTACGGTCAATGTCAGTTCCTGTATACACGATCATGTCAAGCCACTAGTTCCAGTTTCACCATGCTCAGCAACAACGAACGAAAGAGCTTGATTTCCGAAACCTATGCCTCTTCAAGGGGATATACTGCTGAAAAACAAGACGTCCTTTGAGAGCACGAGCGACTCATCAATCACCATAAGTGAGGAAGGGGTAATAACAAAGTTATTTCCTATTACCTCTCCAACAAAACCATGGTGAAACATCATCTCCGAACTTTCCTTATCCTCGGTCAATCCTGTTAGGACTTTCGTTGTGTGCATAAGGGTTGCTTAAATCTTATTCGCAGCAACAAAAAAAATCTGTCACGGAGTCATGAACTTATTGAAAGTTGGGGTGGCGAATGTGAGAGACGGGTCGTGCTTCCACATAAGTGGGTCCTTGCGCCACACACATGCCTTGTCTTGATCAGAGGGCATGAGGAACAAACAAAGGACAAAGAACGTCAGAAATTCTTCACAGTCGTCATCCCACCCAGCCTCGTATTCTCGCTTTTGGAGAAAGGACGTTCCAGAATCTGCCACAAAACAACCCACCTGTAGTAGGCGATTGTTTGGGGCCAAAACGACTTACGTCATACCTCCATGTCGAAAAAAGCGAGGACAGAAGTCGCTTTCGTTCGCTTGATCATCACAGGGCCAGTCGTTCAGTTGTTCCTGAAGTCCCAGGATTGAACTGGGGCACGTCAGGTACAAAATTGAACCCCGTCAGACCAAATCGAACGAAGGCATGCCAGGGATCGGAATGTCGTCTGCGTCTGAATTCTGCGTCTGAAATATCGCTTCCATGGTCGCGATACAGCACTCATCATCATTCACCCTCCTCTTCCACTTTGACAGGACGATTGCCCTTCATCGGTTTTCGTCAACCGACGTCGGAACTCACTCCCACTGTCCACTCCCAAATCCCCCTACCCTTGGTCCCGTGCTAGGGCTTCGTCGTCGAAAACCCGGGCTCGCCAATGTCCTGCGAATCACCATCAAACAGCAGGGCGGCATTACTTGAGATGTGGGTAGAGAGTTTTCCGGGTCACTTTGGTCTCCACTCGTGGCGGGAAGAGAAGCTCCGACCCCTGCTATTTCTTCTTGGACAGGGACAGTCCAGAGAGATCCCAAAGAAAGACCCCCCTTCCCCTGTGTGTGCTAGGGGCGTTCGCGGCAGGGGCGGCGGACCCAGGGGACCCTTCCGGCGGCGGCAGGGGCAGCCAGTGGTACGTGAGCCTTGATGGCAAGACTGATGGTGGTGCCTGTAGCCCCCTTCTCTCTGGCTTCCTTGGGGCAGGTTGGCGGCAGGGGCGGCGAGGGGCAGCAGGTCCGGCAGGGGCAGCAGGGCCGGCCCAGGGAAAACAGGGCCAGCAGTCGCTTTCCCAGTTCGCTTTCCACCTTCCCCTTCCCTGTTCCTTGGGCAGGGGCGGCAGGGGCGGCAAGGTCAGGGGCGGCAGGAGGCAGCAGGGGCAGGCACCAAGGACACCAGGGCCCAGCCAGTCGCTTTCCCAGTCGCCTTTCCCTCTCCCTTTCCCTTCCCCTTCCCTGTTCCTTGGGCAGGGGCCTGGCAGGCGGCGGCAGGGGCAGGCAGGGGCTGGCAGGGGCGGCAGGGGCAGCAGGTGGCAGCAGGGGCCAGCCGGGCCAGGGTGCGGCTTGGTGGTGTTGGTGGTGGTAGCACGGCACACATTGTAGTTGGCGGTACGGGTGTTCTGTTTCCCTACGCCCGTGCACTTTCAATTTTTCCTGCCCCCGCAGGTAATGACAGCCTCTCAGGGCGGGTCCTCCTGCACATCGCATGGTCACCTGGTGGCAGGAGGAAGTGCGGCACGGTGGTCGGCCAGTTGA
This sequence comes from Paralithodes platypus, assembly GCA_032716605.1. Taxonomy (NCBI): domain Eukaryota; kingdom Metazoa; phylum Arthropoda; class Malacostraca; order Decapoda; family Lithodidae; genus Paralithodes; species Paralithodes platypus. Next base: position 33,628,723 of record CM064582.1, read on the forward strand.
GTAGGGTGGCTAGTCCGGTTTGGTGGTATAGTGGTTGTTGCAGTGGCCTGGGTCGTAGGTTGGCAGTGTCCCAACCGAACGACCAATGACCTCCTGTGACCATTGCCCTGGCTTGCACGTGTTTTAAGTGCTTTTGGTGCTGGTGATTTCGTCCTTCTGAGCTGTAGGGCGTTGTCGTACTGGTAGCTAGGGTCTTTGGCGAGGCCACCCTCTGCCGTCCACGGCGGACCTAAACACCCACCAGAAGGTAGGGCTTGGTTTGTGTCATGCAGGTGGGTGGGGGGAGGCGAGCCGTGAGGGACGTGTAGGCTCCATGGACTAGTGCGTGGTTAACTGGCGCGGTGGTGCTTGGAACGATGGTGCGGGGTGCTGGAGGACGTTTTTGGCGGGCGTCGCAGGTGGTATCGGCGAGTGACATTGTAGAGTACTTCTACCCACACCAATTTCACGCCGCCTGGCTATAATAAACACGACGCTGGTTTTGGTTACGTGTTTTTTTTAAAGGTCTCATGACTCCTTAACTCTGAATCTGTGCGCATGGGGGAATTGGAAACGTCCCCCTTGCTGAAGTATTTGAGGTGTTTCCGCCACTAAAATATCATTGTGCCATTAATAGCATTAATAATTATCCATATGCGCCATTATGGGTCTTGATTATAAAGGTATTAACCTGAAACAACAATTTAAAACGAGTGAAAACAGCGTTATGGAATGGTCAAAAATCGGAGATAAGCCCCCGAGTTAGTTTGTATAATGTATGGGGTTGAGGGCACCTCTGCTTCCCGCCAATTTCCCCCAAGGCCACTGTACACAGTCGAGACACTCTCTTCTCTCTCTGCACTCGCTTGCTATCAGTGAATGACCACACCTCCAATAGGATGTCTAAGGAACTAGCACGAAAAATAACTACCAGATAAGGGAATAACAGGAAAATAGGGTGATAAACTGAACGGAGAGGAGGAAAGTGGGAAGGAGGGGAGGTTTAGAGGACTGAGATTTTGCATGGCCCAGGGGCCACCAAAAAAAAACATAAAAAAAATAAACCAAAAAAAATTAAATAGAATTTTTTGTTTTTTTCGATGTCAAAAAGTGAGTTTTTTATTTCTTGACTCTAAGAGTCTTCCCCCAGCAGTGCGCCGGGGGAACTCCTTAAGAGTATCCCCGGGCTCCCCCCGGGGCGGGTTAAGAGTCTACCCGCAGTGCGCCGGGGGGAACTCTTAACCCTTAATTAGCGGCGAGCAACATAAGTCGAGGTTAAATAAAGCTGGGACATAGTGTGGCTGGCCGCTCGACATAGGTTCCGAGTGGCATATTCTCAGCACGTAATGTGGCTGAGAGGAGACGAGACAAGGTGGGTGGCAGGAGAATAGCGAGAGTATGATCTGCCTCCCAGACCAACGCGGCGAACCTTACTGACACAAATCTCAGGCTCCCTCACTCCCTCCTCCTCCATCTCGCTGACATACTCAATTAAGTGTACCCGGAAAAGGCTACCGAATTACCTGCTTTTTGCACTCGCGTTGCCCCCCCACGGTTATTGCAAAGGGGAAAACTATCCATCATACAAGGAATCCGTTATGGTTGTCATTCGAAAGCATCTGTTTATGCCCTTTCAGGGATAACGTTACTTATTTTACGTTCTGGGTCTTATTTAGGCATGAAAATGACATCACTTAAACAGCCCTATTTTTGGCTCCTAAAAACACCCGCTGGCGGGCCTTGGTACATATAAATAAACCGAATTAGGGCCCCCGCTCGTACCAGGTGTTAAGGAGGTCTCCCTGCAGCTTTTGTATCCGGTGTTAAGAACACCCAATATTTGCCTATAGTTTTTTCTGAAATAAAATGTATCTAATTTTAAACCTTTTAAGTTTGATAATTAACAACATATAACTAGTTAATTTCCCTAAATGTGTTAACTTAATCCCCCAACACCCACCCCAATCTCTCTCTCTCTCTCTCTGCTTCTTTTACTGTTCATTAACCTGCCCATTACACCTTTTAAACTAACAAATATGTGTGCGTCTGATTTCATGATTCATACTTACTAGAGCATTAAAATCTCCGTTGGTATAGTATTCACTCTCCTTCACTCTCACTCTCACACTCTCTCTCTCTCTCTCTCTCTCTCTCTGCTTCTTCTAAAATTAGATAGGCATATGGACGAGATATGGGGGGGGGGGGGGTTGGGTCATGTGAGGGGGACCAGCTCAGGTGTAGGCCAAATCGGCGCTTTGCCATTGCAGACCCACGTTTTCTGATCCTCTGATGTTTACGTGGGCGCATTTCATTTGCGGCCCACGATAAAGATGAGGCCATATTTTCGGCCAGAAACCAGAAAGACATGCTTAAAAAAAAAAAAAAAAAAAAAAAAAAAAATCGGATGCATATATATTATATATATAGGTATATATATATATATATATTCCCCCGTGTCTAGTCTCTCAGTGGGGTTCGAACCGCCGACCATCAGGACGAGGAGAGTAGCCGGACGCTTTTATCAACTACACCAATCCGGGCACAGCAGTCGCGCTATCGTCATGACGGTCGGCGTGTGTAGAACCCCACTGAGAGATTA